>CM040241.1:283475659-283625665 GCA_022545495.1 Chrysanthemum lavandulifolium
GGTACGGAGACTAGTACTCCTAGAAGGCACATTTGAGTTTCAACTTTCCTACATTGACAGATCTAGAATCTGAGCTACTCAATGGTACACTACTCCTCACATTCAAAACATTGGGAATCGAGTGCATATCATGTTTGGCCTTAGGCATTGAGCAGGAATCAAAGGGTTAACTCTCTCACCTAATGTCTTTGGGCATATTGTGATCAAACATTCTAAGATTTCTTGAGATCGTTTGGCATATAAGCATGCATGTCCAATTGCATTATCATGAGGTTTCTCTAGCTTATCTCTTCAACAATCTCACGCAGGCATTCTAAGCAATCCTTAAGATGAGATGAGAAATATGTTTGAATGGCAAGTTTGTTGTTCTTAGATGAGGGGGGACATATGTCACAGATAAAAAGCTATTTATTACAAGAGTGAACCTTGATACAACATCTCCCCATTGGTCATTGGCATTTTCCCTTTTACCTGACTCTTCAGATTCTCAATTTCCTTTTGCAATGAAGCTATTTGTTCGTTGTTTTTGTTACGAGTGACTTTAATTGATTCAAATAACTCATTGAAATGACGTTTAACCTTTTCATTTTCTTCTAGGAAACTTTCGTTTTCCTTTTGTAAAGCATTTACTAGGTTTTGAAGATGAAACGTTTGAGAATTCTGAGAATCTAAAGGAGAGGCATTTGGGAGCCTGTTCATATTGTTCGTTTGACCCTTTAATTGAGAGATTTGGGCTTTCAACTTTCTGATCGTGTTACACTGAGCTTGAATGTTCATCTCGTTTGTTAATTTGAAAAACTGCATCAAACTCTGGAGCATCTGCAGATGATGTTTGATATTTGAAGTTTTGACATTTTCTTTGAGATGTTGATATTTAGTTGTAGATTAAAATACTCAACTTCTAGTTTAGAAAAATGTTTAACCAAATTGTCGTGATCATCCAGTTCAATTTCTCATTTAGTTTAGAATTAGTTTTTTCAAGCTCAATGACACGATCATGGGAGACTTCAGGGCCACAGATAGTTCATGAAATTTGGAAGCATTAATAGAGCAATTTGAAGCAGTGAAAAGACATCTTGAGCAACACATTCAGTAATAAGATTCTCATTTAATGTATGCAGGTTCTTCTCTCTCAATCTCATTATATTTTAGTGCACGCTCATAGTCACTAATTCAACTATCATTGCATCAAATTCCTTTTCCATTCCCTTAATATCAGTTTCTATCCCCTTTTTAAGACTCTCAAAGTGATCTTTTAGAAGTTTAAAGAAAGGCATGACCTCAGTTAAATAACATTCTTTCATTTGTTCAAAACCCCTTTCTCCTTCAGTTATACCAGTGGGTGTGATCCTTTTCTTGCAAGTTTTCTCAAAATCAACAAATAGTTGAAATATAACGTATTGGCTAATTAAGGTCTTGCTTTTAGTGGCAATTGTTCTAGGAACAAGATGCATTGGTGTATTAGGAGGATACACAGTCGCTCTAGGCATTTTCCAAAGGGGAGGTTTGTTACAACAATATTTTCAGCTTTCTGCTTATCTAAATCCATTTCCAGAAGACTTGTTCGGGAGTCAACAATGTCTGAGTCTTAAACTTGTTAAGGAAATCCAGTTTTCCTTCTTGTAGTCATGGAGGATTGATAATTACTTTCTTCTCTTTGCATTTAGGATCATTTAGTTTCTTATTCATCTTCTCCCTAGTGACTTCATCTAATTTCTTGTCATCCTCAGTGCACTCAACGCAACTAGGTTTTGTCTAGGTTTAAGAATCTCATTTCCATCATAGAAACACTTTGAGCTGCTTTTGCTATCTTTCCATACTCAGGGTTGGTTTATCTATATGGGAACACTATGCTTATCGCTTAGAACTCTATGCTTAGTGATCATGTGAGCAGTCTGAATGGTGTTTCCTTGTATGTACAACTTGTTTTCAAGTTTGTTTTTCAAAGTTTTCAGATTAGAAAAATCTCTCAAGAGCTTTGATTCTTTTGCATTAAATTCTTGCTTAAGCATTTTCACATTTTCTTGAAGTTCTTGTTTTTGCTTAGCTGTTTTAGAAAGTTTTTCTTGCAAAGAATTTAATTCTTGTTTCAATACTTCTTCTCTAAAATTACTTTTTCTAATTACTGTACGCACTTGGTCATCCATTTCCTGCTCACGAGTGGTCAACTCAAATTTAGCGCGTTGTTCATAAATAGCAACACGTTCTTTATAGGCATTTAGTTCAGAAATTATGGAATCATCAGGAGCACATGCAGTGTATTCATCAAAGACATAGTCATTGTTGACTGCAGAAGATGCATCACTTGGTACAACTTCACTTTCACTTTGTTTCACGTATTGATCGTATGGGACAATATTGATATTACCCATATTTTCAATTTGATTCAATAGTTTCAGTTGGTTGTACTTTGTCATGCATCTGTTGCACATCAGCATCATCGTATAGTTTTAATACCTCTGAGATGAGTTTGTCCTTGGATGGGCCAGCTTGTGGTGAAGAAGAGATCTTGGGAGAAACCATTGGAGAGATGCTAGCCATAAAGATTGTGTGTGCAGTAGGTCCATCATCTACATCAGAGTCGTATGCATCACAGTCAGCGACTTGAAAGGCGTTCTGATGATTGTGACCTATCTCCTGAATAGGCTGCTCATCCACATCTGCATCATAGGTCTTGGCATTGCCCTCAGCAAGAAACAGCAATTCCTCTTCATCCAACGCAGCACCATTGTCCTGAGCTTGTGCCAGCAACATCTTATCTCTGAAGTAATCAGCATTCTGTGGACGCTTTGAAGATGTGCAGTTCCTTGCAATGTGTCCCTCACCACCACAGTTATAGCATTTGATTGGCTTAGCTTGACCTTGGTTACCATTTCTTCCTCGATTCTGGTTGCCAACATAACCTCTCCCAGCTCCACCTCTTCTCTGATCATTCTGTCTTTCCTGAACTGGTTGTCCCATAATTTTCCCATCTCTTATCAAAGCATGGTTGTGAAGATTGGAGGCGGTTCGGATCTCATTGCAGGTGTGAAGTTTGTTGGTGTGAGGTGAAAGTGTCCTGTTCTCTTTAACCATGAGTGTTAGTTGAGTGATGAAATGTTCCATGACGCATCAGCATCAGGTTGCTTGAACATTGGATCAGAATGGGTTTGTGATTATCATCAATCATGGTATGACTTGAGAAGCATTGGTGGAAGTCCCATATTTGTAGAAGGCAGTTGAATCATTGTAGACCTTGTTTCTCCCTGACCTTTGAACTGATCAAGAATCCTTTTTTCAAACATGGCATGTCTCTCATTCTGAAGGAGGAAGGCATAGAGTTGCTCATAGTTTGTATCCTTCAATCCTTTAGTGAGTTTCACAGAGGTGACAAACTTGTGCCATTCGGGATTCATATTGTTTACAAATTTAGAGTTCAACTGAATGTTAGGCATAGTCATCTTGATGTTTCTCATGTCATTCACCAACTTATGAAATCTCACATAGTACTCATAGACACTCTCATCTGGTTTCATCTTGAAGTGCTCAAATTCGTCATAGAGTTGGGATTCTCTGTCTTCCACAGTTAGTTCTGAACCTGAGAGAAGCATCTTAACATTATCCCAAACTGCCTTTGCTTCAGTGTTATGATTGATCAGCTTGTAGATGTCTTTAGGAAGACCTTGAAGAACAATGTTTGAAGCCCTGATATCTGCATCGAATCTCTTTTTCTCCTTATCATCAAGCTCATCATACATCTTAGGTCTGTCCATTCCGTAAACAGGAGTACCATCTTCATTAGTATCAAGTATGTCTCTAGTCGTCTCAACTCGATATGGTCCTTCATCAATGGATTTGAGAATGTTGACACCATTTTCCTTTCCAAGGCAATACAATCTGATTCGTTGAGCCCAAGAGTCGTAGTCAGTTCTGTCAAGCATGGGTGGACGAGTATCTGAGCCAGCTGCTTGAACATCCTCGGCAACAGTGGAGATGACAGTAGGGACGTTGGTAGACATGTTAACAGATTATACGGGATTTTATAACTCAATGATTAAACGGGAATAGATTCTTTCACGGGATTTTACTAAATCAAGAGAAACCGTAAACAATCACTCAAGTCGCTAGATGATAAAGCTCTAAGTCGCTAGAGAAACAAATCCACTAAGTCGCTACCAATTAATTCGCTAGACAGCCAAGTCGCTAGAATCCCAAGTCGCTAACAGAAAAACAAGTCGCTAAGTAGTAACTCGCTACGGACCAAGTCGCTAACCAAATTTTGGCAGCAATTCGCTACACAAGTCGCTAGAAACACAAGTCGCTAAAGAGCAACTCGCTACGAGACCAAGTCGCTACCACAAGTCGCTACCCGTAGTGGAGATTCCACTACTTGTACTTTAACTCGCTAGATCTAACTCGCTAGCTTTAACACTGTAAGTCGCTACAAAACTGTGAAGCAAGTCGCTACCAAGAAACTATTCCGAGAGCTAAGTCGCTAGCTTGAAAAACCAAATAAACTTCACTTTTCAATCCAAAAAACAACCCAACCAAGATGATTCAAGCTTACCAAATGAAAACCTAAACACTTTTGATGATTCTAAACATAAAAGTACCAACAAAATTCAAACTTTAACACAAGAGATCAACCAAATGATGCAAAACCACTAAACTTTTTCAAACTCAAAAACCACCTAAAAACCACTATAAATCAAAGATGTGCAAGATATGATCTAACCATGGCTCTTGATACCAATTGTAAGATATAACTTTTCACATACACATCAAACCATAACACAAAGTAGCATATAGATGGAATTCTAGAGAGAGAAAGTTAGAGGTTTAGGGAACTTAGTGTAATGCAGTGATACAGATCATTCTCTCGGATTGTTGATAGCGGATGTTCCGACACACGACAGTAACCTTAAACTGTTATCAAACTTTATTGCAAAGTTCATTGGCACCGCTGTGTTCGGGAACGATCACTCGGCAGCTATCATGGGCTACGGAGATTATGTCAATGGGAACATCGAAATCGGCAGGTTTACTATGTGGAAGGCCTCGGTCACAACTGCTTTCAAGAGGTCAATTTTGTGATGGAGATTTGGAGGTTGCTTTCGTGGAAAAAACTTGTTTCATTCGTGATCTACAAGGAAATGACCTTATGTCCGGCTCACGTAATTCTAGTCTCTACACTATCTCTATGCAAGACATGGTTGCTTCATCTCCCATCTCGCTACTTTCAAAGGCAACATCTACAAAATCCTCGGCTATGGCACCGTTGCCTCTCACATCTAAACTTTCAAACCATCACCAACCTTGCTCGACACAAACTAGTTGAAGGTCTCCCACGATTTCGATATTCAAAAGATCACCTTTGCTCGGCTGTGAACAAGGAAAAAGCACTCGTGCTCATTTTCCTTCAAAGGTGGAACACAACTCAAAGATGTGCTACATCTTCTTCACATGGATTTGTGCGTCTGACGCGCTGCAAACGATCAATGGCAAACGCTACATCTTATTAATTGTTGATGACTACTCACGATGGACTTGGGTCTACTTTCTTCAGTAGCAAAGACCAAGCTCCACAAATGATCATCACCTTTCTCACAAAAATACAGTGTTCGATCCGCAACAGTCAAAGCTAATTCGGATGCACAAAGGAACCAATTTGTTAACCAAACCCTTCGTGAATTTTATGAGAAAGTAGGAATTCAAAGATCAAACATCTATTGCACGTACACCGAACAAAACGGAGTTGCTGAAAGACGAAACCGAACGTTAGTGGAAGCCGCAAGAACAATGTTAATCAATGCTAAACTTCCAGACACTTATGGGCGTGTCGATTCATCGCATGCTATACTCAAACCGCTCTATGATCACAAACGCCACAACAAAACACCTTCGAGCTTGTCCTCAACCATAAACCGAATCTCAAACACTTTCATGTATTTGGATCCCTTTGCTATCCGAATAATGATCGTGATGATTTTGAAAGCTCAAAGCCAAAGCCGACATTGAGTCTTTATTGGATATTGTGAGAATTCTAAAGGTTACCGATCCGAATCGTCAGACAAAACAGTGATGGAAACGATTCATGCTCATTTTGATGAACTCACGGAAATGGCTTCGAGTATAATGACCTAGAACCCGGTCATAACCGCTTAAACTTCCTCAACCCCCATCATCTCGTCAAGAAAGCCCCTCACTAACTCGCCAACAAATGGAAAGGTTATTTGCTCCTCTGCTCAAAGTGACGATATTGATGAACGTGCTCGTGTGTATCCGAAGCTCACCGTGACAACCCGATAATATTCCTATACCGATACACCGCTACAACAACTACTATTGAAGATGCACCTACACCATTGACTCCAACACAACATTGAACACACCGCTTCCACCAATGATGAACTAGCCGATGATATTCTCAATGAAGTACCCCACCGCAGATTTTGATCCAAATGCTCTTCAACCCGTTTGCCAATGAGACTCATCGCACTGATGTCGCGAATCTTCAACAAACCATTTGAATCCTCGAAACTGCACAATGTATACCAACATCAACCTCTACACACCGATGGCCAAAATACCATCCTCCTCAAGCTAACATTATTGGCAACCCGAATCAATCGGTCGTTACGAGACAACATCTTCACATAGATGGTGAACATTGCATTTATGCACTCACCGTCTCGCTAACCGAGCCTAAAACAATAAAGACGCAATGACAAAAGACAACTGGATTGAATCCATGCAGAAGAACTCAACCAATTCAAACGCCTTGAAGTATGGGACCGGTTGAAAGACCAACGAGGTTCTACGTCATTGGTCTAAAATGGATTTGGAAAAACAAATTGATGTCAAGGGAACGCCATCCAAAACAAGTCACGTCTAGTTGCTAAGGGTTATCGCCGTGAAGAGGGAATAGACTTTGAAGAATCTTTTGCTCCGCTGTTCGCCTTGAGGTCGCTCGATATTTCGCGCTCGCGACTCATATGAATATGACGGTTCATCGATGGATGTCAAACGGCGTTTCTCAATGGGCAACTTAAAGAAACGGTCTATGTCACCAACCGGATGGATTCGTTGATCCCGAGTTCCCGAACCATGTCTACAAACTAAACAAAGCTCTTTATGGTCTCAAACAAGCCCCGGGCATGGTAATGATAAGCTATCATCTTTCCTCATTGCCAATAATTTCACCAAAGGCTCGGTTGACCCAACTCTTATTTTGGTCTACACATAAAAGTTTTCAATCGCTTTTGCAAAACTAATGAAGAAAAATTTTGAAATGTCCATGATGGGTGAACTCACGCTCTTTCTACGATCGCAAGTTCATCAAACACCCCGTGGTATTTTCTCGAGTCACCCAAATATGCCCTTGAATTGTTACACAAATTTGGAATGAAAACACGTGATACTTGTGCCACACCAATGACTCATACCAAGAAGCTAGACGCCGATTTACATAGGAAATTAGTTGACCCTACCAACAATCAAGTATTATTGGGTCTCTCATGTATCTAACACCTAGCGCACCGATATTGTCTTTGCCATTTATCTATGCTCCCGTTATCGATCGCGACCAACTCGAAACCCACCTCTCGAGGCTAAAAGAATCCCGATACATCAAGGGAACCATTAAATTGGGATCCGTATCCGGCGATTCGGTTTTGAACTAATCGCTTTTCGACGCCGATCACGCAGGATGCTTAGACTCAAGGAAAAGTACTTGGGAGCTCTACAATTTCTCGGTGATAAACCGTGTCTTGGCAATCAAAGAAGCAGGATTGTACATCGTTGTCATCAACCAAAGCAGTAATATGTAGCCATGTCCGCGTGTTGTGCTCAAGTCATCCGGATGAGAACACAACTCAAAGACTATGGTTACGTATTCGATGTAATCTCGATGTATCGCGACAATCGGAGTGCCATTGCGATCTCGCAACCCGCCAAAGACTAAATCAAAGTACATCGATCTTCGCTATCATTTCATCAAGGACCATGTGGAACAGGTACCGTTGAATTATACTTTAGTGGCACAGTAATACCAATCGCGCATCTTCTCACCAAAGCCTCGCCTCCCGCTAGGTTTAATGAGTTGGTCCACCGGATTGGTATGAGGTGTTTGACTCAAGAGGAATTGGATGACCTCCTAAAACAGCCTTAAAACATGTCAAACACCAAAACCTCCTTTGTAAATATTTTCAAAACAAAATACAAAATTATAAAATCTGATAAAACAACAAAAATATTCTTCTATCTATATTTCTTTTAACATGGCAAGTACAAATCTTCAACAACACATTGTTCTATTAAACCTTTCATTATTTTCTCGAACAAGTGTTGAGGGGAGAAAGTAAATATTTTTCGGTTTCATAAAACCTTGTACTTGCATGTTTTCAAAAATATGTTGTTTCTTCTAAAATGGTGGACACTTTTCTTGTCAATTACTCTCCTGACTCAAATGTTTTAACCATTTCATTATTTCAAAAGTCGAGGGAGTATCGTTAAGTTTCTTGCCTTACATGTGTCTTGTTCTAACCTAAACGGATGTTAAAGGATCTTGGTTGGAACCTCTTTAAGGTTGAAGGACTGAATGTGTCAACTTGGCTAATTAATTTTAACAAAATCATTTACTCCTAAACCACCAAGATCAAACGGCCCAAATCAAGTCTTCTAAACCGCTCAAGTTTTCATAATCTATAAGTTCTAAACCTGCTTTTGATCAAGATGATAAACAAGGGTTTCTAAAATTCTTTCAAATCCAACGGTTAAAACTTTAAACTCGATTTTGGAAAATTGTTCACCGAACGAATCTGGTGATTATGCATAAAAGTGTTTGGATTGAAATAAGTTGTGTTAAAACCTTTCTTAGTGTCTATTAAACTTGTTTCAATCGTCAAAACCATCCGTAATCTTAAATTTCACTAATATGATTTCTAGGGTTCTTGCGCTCATTTAGGGTTTGTCTATTCGTGATATGTTATTAGGTGGTCAAGAAAGTGTTAGAATAAGTATTTATGCATGTTTTGAACCTTGAAATTAGCCTGTAAATATCTAAACTATAAGAATTTAAGTTTTAGGCTTTTAGGGTTCATATCCCGTGAATCCTCCGATTCTATGGTGTAAATGTGTTATATCTTGTTCCATTGCACCCATATGACATCTAGGACACCTGTAAACATTCTTGTTTGATTTGTGTAGCTATATCTCATGCTTGCGAGATTAAGGGTTTAGGGTTTAAGTAATTTTACGCCTAAGTCTTTCTCGTGTATCTCGATATGTTCTTATGCTTGTTTTGTGATCTAAAAGATGTCCTGAGTTAATCGCAATCAAGTTTTCATGTTTATATTTAACAAAGTTAATTATTCGTAATGTCGTAATCTTTAGGTGTTCAAACCGTTACGATTAAGGAATACTTTATGCGTAAAGGTTAGGCCTAAGAGAAATCTTACGCGTAACTCCTACGCATAAGGGGTCTACATGGATTACGTGTATCTTGGAAAGATATTCGTAAACAAGGCTTGTTACGCATAAGCTTTACTCTTACGAGTAAACCAGACAGTAACATCTAGCTTATCCTCACGCCGTAAGCTTAAAGCTTTTGAACTTGTCTTACACGTAAGAAACTCTTACGCATAAGCTAGGTCTTACGCTTTAGCTTACTCCTACGCATAAGCTCCTTTCTTACGCATAAGGATCCTTGTTACTCTTAACCCACTGCTCACTATATTTTGGCCTCATACGGATATGTTACTTGTTAAATGTTACTCATAAGTCACAAATACCGATGTTTCGTGATAAGCTTACAAATGTTTATATGTTGTGTGTTAAGTGAAAAATTGGACTTTGAAATTTCAAAAGTAACATGTTCACATAACTTATCACATCAACTTCAATCAATTGGAACAATGTGACTTAGGACTTGTAACTAACATAAACATGTTACCATCATACAAGTAATTAGATAATAAATCGACTAATACAAACACATTGTGTTTCCATATGTCTCTCTTTTGTCTAATGACTTTCGATCATGAAATGGCTGCAAATCAAGCAAACATCAATGCCCCAAACGAGCTCTCGATGGCAAACACATTCCAAGATGGATACGACAAAACAATTGGCAAGAACTCTCTCCGTGTCATCTTCAACAACTTCATATGCTCATAATCATCTTGCGAATTGTTGTGGACATCATCTCGCAACATCCATTCAAAACTCACGCTCAATGAGTAAGATTCAATGGATGAGGTAATACAATTTCGTAAGACATTAAAGGCGAAAAGGATGGAATACCATGCTTCAATCTTTTCCTGGTTAATCAACCCGGGGCAAGAGGGTCAAGTAGTAGTCCTCCACTTATGGAAGATCCATTGCAAGCATCTCTTACCCCATCCGATCCGGTTAATCAACCCGATAAGGATCAGGGTGTCACTGTCACTACTACTATTGAAATGAAGCAAACACAACTAAAACAACCGCAAGAAGAAAAGCATGGTGAAGATGGGGAAATATATGACGAAGGAGATTACGATCATGATAAGGATGAAAGAGTCCCTGATGATGATAATTTGGCGATCAAGAGGAAATGATTCGAAAAGAGGCAAAAGAAGTCGCTAGAGTCGAGGAGGAAAAGTTTAAGAAGAATCGGAACAACCACATAGTTGACAATCCAATACACAAACCTCAACAGGTCTTCGAACCATCTATTGACACTTCCACTGAAGCCCAAATCATCATCTCAATCATCACCTCCATCAACATAAGAAACACCTATGTCAACAATGTAATGCATTAAGAAGGCAACTCTATCCAATGATTCGACTAATGGTTAAGCGGTGTTATCACCACTACACAACAAAGCTACATACCACCACCATCCGATCAACCAAGGATTCGAAACCAAACCACCAATGGATAAAACCGTTGATCACATTACATACACCGGTGGTGAGGAACACGACATACCGAGCCCAAACCAACCTCAACCGAAATTTCGGATCAAGTACATTCTCGCACTCCTTGTTTTCATACGCTTCAAATCATAGAGCGTGTTGAAGTTCTCCACCTAGGGTCGAATCTTACCTAAATTCTACACATTCATCGGAATCAATCAAGAACCTCAAGACAAAATCGCTTTTAAACAAAAGTTTGGGTTTGTCTACCAAAGTGAAAATCATCATACTTGCTTCATGGCTTTCGATGAAATTCACTAAGTTCTATGACGCCACCCCGAGATGGTTCGAGATGGACCGCATATCGATCAAGGACATTGAGTTGGGTATAATTCGCACGAAGAGATGGAATTCAAAGGATTGCAAGGATGTTCGTTGATTTATCACTAGGATTGATGAATGTTTGATTCATCGGGATCGATGCAACGGTTGGAGAGCTATGTGGAGGATAACCAAACTTTCCGATTCTCGACTTTCCAACGTCCTCGTAAAGTAGTTGATCATTCGTAATCATTGGGTATTCTCTTGATTGTGATTTTGCTTGTTTGATTATCGACAATGGCTTGTGCACACATAACGATGTACAACCCGTAATTGTCAAGAAAGGACCCCGTGGTACGCCTCGGTGCCACAATCCTTATAAAAGGAGCGAAAGCTTTATGTTTGAGTAAAACCTATCAAACCTTTCATTTTTCAAGGTTTTGCTCAAAACACAAGTACTTCCCGTATGATTTTCAAAACCTCAACCGCTTATATAACTTGTTGAGGGGAGTATTTGATTTAAAACTTTGTTCACAAATTGTTCATAGTGGTCATCTTCCCAACACTCGAAATGGTCATATTTATTCTCAAACGCTTCAAAAATAACATCTTCATATGCCATTTTTAGGGGAGAAAATTGTGTGATAAGAAATATGTTGTGCAAAATGCAAATGAATCTGTGTACCTCGGACTTAACCAACGAATTGACGGTACTAAACTATTTGTAACTCAAAAGACTTGTCCTGACGGGTAATAATTTCAAGCTAGTTCGCTAGTAATGTAAACGTGTCTCGCAAAGGACTTGTCCAAGTAGAAAGTACCATTCAAGAAACTCTTGATAGACATGAACTCGACGGTATGACAACCTTCGAGGTTTGTCTACACCTTCAAGGTAGTTATTAGAGCTAGTTGTCACCTAAAAGTCGACAATGTAACTCTTTAACTATGCAACGAACCGTGTCTCATGGGGATTGTCTATCTTCGGGATCAATTCAAAAGTGCGCTCTTTCCTCACTGTGCATTTAAACCATTAATACTCTTAAGCACATGTGGAGGAGGAGTATTTATGCAAAACCTTATCTCTCACAAAGGGTTCAAACATGTTTTCATCTACAAACCATTTGAGAGATTTTTCACAAACTGTGGTTTTAATGGCAACATAGGTTAGTCATGGAGTTATAAGGTGACTAAGGTTAGAATAACTTCCTATGATCCGCAAGAGCCGGAGGGATTCACCCAAGGACACTACCATTAGTTAGTGTTAGAAGTCCTTAGGAATGATTGTAAAAGGAGAAAATGAGAATCGGAGAAAGAAGGAGTTGAAGAATCAAAAGAAATGTAAAGTAAAGGGTGAAAAGAAACCCTCCGTATTATTCAACTTAGGCGTATAATCGGGTTAAATTCATATGCTATTGGGTTGTCACTTAGTGACGATGCACTAAACCTTCTTAGCCACTCAAGTTTCTCTCAACAAGCTTGTTTCATTCTCACAGGAACCCTACGAAACTATTGGCTTTCTTAGAGATCACCGGTATTGAAGAAAGAGACCTCTCCCTAGTCTCCGCCAGAAAACCAAAACGCACTATTGAGTCTAGAGCCATGAGATTCATCAAAAGATCTCTTAGGAACACTTGACATTTAATCACTTGATGATCAACAAATAAGATTATCGATGGTTCATATCGAGTCCTTCACGGATCTTAGCAACTGTCGAGAACATTTATGAGAGGTTCACATCTGCGATCCTCAATGAATGAATGGAAACTCCTCGCTAGGTCAACATCAAACAGCCACGACAAAGAGGTCATTTCTGTAACTCCCGTGGATTACGCGAGTGTGTCTCAAACGGTCTACCGTGAGGTGATGCTACGGTGTACCTCAATGACTCATCTCGAATCAGATGTACTTCGGTACATCGCGTTATCTCACTTGTGGGACTCCGGCTCAGAACGGCCTTGTAAGAATTAGAGTTGTGATTTCACACTATGTCATTAACACTCTCGAAGTTCAAACTTGTAAGTGCGGAACCGCTTATTACTAACCGCTTGACATGTTTTCTTCTTATGGAAGCTCCGGAGCGGAATGATCGTCTTGATTCTTCTCATGCTCACGCCAACATCATCACTAATGGAAGTTCTATTCCAATGCAACACAACATCGGTAATGATTCTTCATCAAATCAAAGAATCTACAAAGTCAAAGACTTAAAGAACTTCATCAAGATTGATTTCCAACGCCAAAGAGCGTGTGAGCATGTTGAAGAATGACGTGGAGACACCGGAGCAACAAGGCACTGAAAGGCATCGATGCATAACAACATACTATCACTTTCACCACAAAGAACAATGATCAAAGAACAAAGTTAAAGATGACGTCGAAGCATAACTGCTCAAAGATAACTATCTCTACACCGGGATATTGTTCGAATCAAGGCAATTCTCTCACAAGAAAGAAGAATGTCGGAAGACGCCGAGCTACTATTACATCAACGCCTTCACCGCTTACATTCATATATACTTGAGGGAGATTGTTGGAATCACTCCTAAACAAGATTTCAAGTATTTATATTTCATATGTAATAGGTAGCTTTATTATGGCCTTTATGTTTGTTTAAGGTCTAGCTTATGTAGAAGGCCCATAAGCTTAGGCCCAAGCCCATATAAGAAAGGATGGGAACTAGGAGTGTTGCCCTAGCTTCCTCCTATAAATACTTGTAAACCCTCATTCGAGGGTTGGTTGTTCAAGTTTTCCTTTCATTCACTCTCTTACACATAACCGGTATTATCCTAACGTGTGTGTGTGTGGTTTACTTGTTCAATCGCCTCATCTCCTTTCTATAATACTTGTGTTTGTAAAAGTAGTGACCTAACACTACTGCTTGGAATGAATTTAGCATGCTTAGCTTTAAATTAAAAATTCAATTTTTCCAAACTGATTTTTGATAGTATGGTTAAGAACTTGGATAATTTGTCTGAAAATTTTTACATTTATCCAATATTTGTACAAGTTCTTTTGGATAAACACTTTGATGAAAAACCAATACATAAAAAGGTTCATATTGTATCTTCTCATACTAAAATGATTTTTGCAAATATGAGAAGAGTTGGAAAAGGGTTTTCAGGTGATGTAACACCTCTCTTTCCACATATGGTTTACTACCTCAACCACAAATGGGTGAAGATTCAGAAACTCACACTGATATCCAACACACACCAACGATTTTGGCATCATCATCATCTCAACCACAAAAGACCCATAAACCTAGGAAAGCTAAAAGGGCACCGAGATTCCTCGCCTAGTGTACCTAATGAACTTGTTGCATATGAGGCTGTCTATAAGGAGAAGGATAACAAATTGGAAAGGGCTACCACTGCTGCTACTAGCTTAGATGTAGAGCAGGGTAGTGGCAACAACAATAAGACCCAATCTAAGCCAACATCTAATGAGTCTAGTTCCCATGGATCTGATTCAGGTGATGGTCCTAGGTGCCAAGAAACCATGGGGGTACTTCTGCTCATACTAGGTATAAGAGGGTATCTAAAATACCCAGTGATTCAGTGCTCGCAAGAGGTAACACACTTCGAACTGATGAGGGTAGTATGGAACTTAATGAATTGATGGAAATCTTTACCAACTTACAGTCTCAGGTTCTTGACTTGACTAATAAGACATCCTCACAGGAGATACAAATTGAAAGTTTGAAGAGGAGGGTTAGAAAGCTGGAAAGAAAAAACAGGTTAAGAACACATAAGCTTAAAAGATTATACAGGGTTAGATTAAGGGCTAAGCTCATTTCCTCTAATGATGAACCTGGTTTGGAGGATGCATCCAAACTGGGGAGGAATGAGGATGAGGAGGAGTTGAATGATGATACAGAGGTTATGGAAACAGATGTTAATGATGTTGTGGAAGAAACTATTGTTGAGAATCCATTTGAAGTAGTTAAAGTTGTTGAAGAAGTTAGTGTTGTTAGTGTATCAGTTTCTGTTGCTAGTGAAAATGTTACAACTGTTAGTGCTGCTGTCAAAACCGCAACAACTGCTGAAGATCCAACTGATGATGAACTTACATTGGCACAAGCTCTAAAAGATTTGAAGAAATCAAAACCCAAGGCTAAAGAGGTTACTATTAGAGAGCCATACTCAACAACAACAACAACAAAACCACAAGCTTCACAACCACAACTAGGCTTAAAGGATAAGGGAAAAGGGATTTTAGTACAAGAACCTAAGCCTATGAAGAAGTGTGAGTAAGAAAGGCTTGATGCTAAATTGACTGCAAAACTTCATGCAGAAGAACAAGCCAGGCTTGATGAAGAACAGAGAGTTGCAGCTGAACAAGCAAGAGTTGCTGAAGAAGCCAATATTGCCCTAATCAGTACTTAGGATGACATTTAAGCTAAAACTGAAGCAGATTGGGAATTAGCTCAAAGAATGCAATCTGAAGAGCAAGAAGAGTTATCCATGGAGGAAAAAGAAAAATTATTTATGAAATTCTTACAGAACAGAAGAAAACATTTTGCTAAGAAGAGAGCAGGAGAAAAGAGAAACAAACCACCAACAAGGACTCAACAAAGGAAAATAATGTGTACCTATCTTCACAACATGAAACACTGGAGTTATCAAAAGTTGAAGAAAAAATCCTTTGAGATCATCTAGGAAATGTTTAACAGAGCTTTTAAGAGGGTCAACACATTTGAAGCCATTGATAAAGAAACAAAGCAGTTGGAAGGGAGTAAGAGAGCAGGTGATGAGCTAGAGCAAGAAGCAAATAAGAAGCAAAAGGTGGATGAAGGCAGAGATACAGCTGAACTTAAACAATATTTGGTAGTGATTCCTGAAGAAGATGAAGTACCAATAGATGTTGTACCTCTGACTACTAAACCTCCAGGAATTGTTGGCTGGAAAATCTATACTAAAGGCACAAAGAAGATAACTTGGTAGATTATCAAAGCAAATGGAAAATCTCAGTTATTTAACTTCTTTGGTCAAATGCTTAAAAGTTTTGACAGAGAGGATTTGGAGACTTTGTGGAAATTTGTTAAGGCTAAATATGGGTCAACAAGGCCTTTGAAGGTACCGTGTTTAGATTATGACTATGTGCTTTGGAGGGATTTAAAGAGAATGTTTGATCCACATGTTGAAGATGAAGTATGGAAGATACAGAAGTGTTATAAGGTGTTGAACTAGAAGTTATATGATTCTTGTAGCGTTCATGCCTTAGTGATGCAGTCTAGTACTATATACATGTTGGTTGAAAAGAAATATCTCATTTGGAAGTCTACACTTAGATTGATGATAAATGAACAGCTTTAAATTGAACAAGACCGTGAAATGAATACTGAGTTCTCTGGTTCATTGTACAACAGAAGAGGTGAAGAAGTGCTTGGAAGCATCTTCCTGGTGATGGTTAAAGCTTTGAATGAAATTTGATGATTTTGGGAGAAAATATCAAGTTTAGGGGAGGATTGTTGGGATTCAAAGGCTTCTTGAAGATACTGCTAATACTGCTGCTCTCGGTATGTTAAGACTATTCTTGAAGGTTAAAGCTGCTTGGAAGATTGGAAGGAAAATTTGCTAAGTCTTTACAACTGCTGGTGTAAAATTTAAGAATGTTGGTGCAAGTTACTATTGTCAGTGTTAATGGACTTCAAGGAAAATAGGCTAAGTCAAGTTACTGCTGCTAGTGTAAAGATTACTACTGCTAGTACAAACTTAGTGTTGTTGAAAGTTAATGCTGCTGGTTAATAAGTTAGTATTGTTAGTTGATTTTGTTAGTACTGCTTATTTCATATACATGTAATTGTTATAGTAAAGATTTGTATTACTTAGGGAAGTATTCTTATCTTGGAGAATACGTATTGTAAGCCGGTTAGGACTTCTTAGTCTATAAAAGAAGGTTCTAGGGCATTAGGTTAAACACACGATACACAATATACAATACACAACACAGAATACGTATAGTTTTACGATTAGCTTCAAGGTTGTAAACCCTAATACTGGTAGAGTATTCGTATTATTATTCTTAATAATATTGAAGCTTGTTGGTTGTTAATCTTGTGTTCGTTACTGTTTCATTGATAATACTTGTGGAAAACTAGAAGGGGGGTTGAATAGTTTTACCAATTAAAAACTTCCTTTTAAATATTTAGATCGACTTATGTCAATCTATTTGGTTGTTTATGTTGGACGTTGATAGATAGATATATAACGTAAATGAAAGATAAAGAGTAAGAAGCACATCACCACGACACAAGTATTTATAGTGGTTCGGCTACAAGGACACCTTCCTTGCCCTACTCCACTCCCCGAGTCACCTACTCGAGAGTTCAGAACACTACACCAACTCCTTATGGCGGAGAAGCCTTCACAACGCCGCTTAACCTTTTTCTCGTACAAAGCTAAATACCGAGTTCTTTCACACCAAGGTGAACCACACCTAACACAACGTCGCCTACCCTTTATACGGTGCTAGGCTAACCACCGAGTTCTTTCACACCTTAGGAGAACTAATCCTATCACAACGTCGCCTACCCTTTATTAGGTACTAGGCTAAGCACCTAGTTCCATTATGGAGGAACTACTACCCTTCACGACACAACACCTATTATCAAGGAGATCTACTCCTTGTTACAACATCGTCAAGGATATCACCATCCTTGTGAATAAATAACACCTATATGTATAACGATGCACCTCATCGATTATACGACCCAAGCATTCTTCCCAAATGCTACTTGATTTGATTCTTCGGCATCCTTCACTAATGCCTTTGACACAACGCTGGCATCCTTCACTAATGCCTTCATCTTGACACCTTAAGCATTCTTCACTAATGCTTTGACGCGATGATCGCATCTTTCACTAATGCTTATCTTGACACTTTCGGCATTCTTCACTAATGCCTTCAACCCAACATCTATGGAGAAAGGAAGAACTATCAACAAGAGAACCTTCGTTGTCTTGATGATGACGGCATGGCAACTCATGGACTTGAGCTTGCACGCCTTCAAGATGTGGTGATCTTTCCTTTAATAGGAATCTACAAGATTACACAAAACAAAAGAGAAAACTACATAGATCTCTTGGATCCGAGGTTGAGGGTTAGAATACTGGGGAAAGTATGTGTAAAGTGGTGAATAGAAAGGAAGAAATGGCTCTCTTTATAGAGGAAATTCACTCTCGCTTCCCCGATCCCACGGATCCTTCCACTTGGGATCCGCTAGCACAAAGCTAGGGATCCGTGGTCCGCTCCTCTTTCCCATGGGTATTTTGGGTTATGGGTCATGGGTCATGGGTTATGGGTTGATCCATGGTTTTCTATCTAGATACAATGTACCTTAAGGATACATTGAACTTGTGTAAGTGGTATATATAAAACCATGGGTTATGGGTCAAAACCATTTGCTAGTTTTTATCTATTTAGTATATACTTGCTTTTACCCATTTTGGTATATACTTGTTTTTACCCATTTTAGTGTACTTAATATAAGTATGTATTAACCCAATATGTAAACACTAGTTGTTGTACATATGTATCTAACTCATAGAGTTACTTAAACTTGTTAAACCAATATGTAAACACTAGTTGTTGTAAATGTGTATCTAAAATATAAAATTACTTAATCTTGTTATAGTGTTTTATGTGAAAACGTAAGTGTGTTAGAAAACTATTAGTTCAAACCATTTACGTATTTTATTTGTTTCGTTAATATGATTTTACTTTTGTTATCGACAAAACATTAGAAGATCAGAAAATATAAATAAACATTTTTACGGCTTATTTGTATTAACAATCTCCCATTTTTGTTGATGACAAAACATAAAATTATTTTAAGGAAAAGCTAAAATTAAGAAATGTTTGAATTTGTAGTTTTTACTTTCTTCTCCCCTTTGTCGAAACAAAAGTGTTTGAAGAAACTAACACAATTTTATAAGAAAATTATAAAAGATGTAACGAGAGCAAGTGACGGAATGGTACTGCCTTAACTCCCTTGACGAGTCCATCCCTTTGAAAAAGGGCGTCAAGGACATAATGGAAAATAAGCTACTTGTGTTTTGCAATTAAGTTTGCAAATGGTTCGCCTAAGTGACGAAAATGTGCTCCCCGAATATTGCAAAGTTGCAATGGGGTAACATGAAGTGTAATCAAAAATGGATTAAGTTTCAAAATATTGTTTGACACAAAGCTCCCCTAGCTTTTATGGTGTCAAAATCTTCATGTGTTATTTTGAAAATCTACAAAGTAAAGGTTAGAAAACAATAGTATAGTGCATAATTTCCGCAAAAGAGACTCAAGTTAGTAGAAATTTGTGCTTCAGCACCACGGATCCCACGGTTCCCTTCAAGGAGGGATCCGCCTAGTTATTGGAAGGGATCCGGCTATCTGCTCCAGCTTCTTCAAAGAGTGAAGAAATGTCAAGGAGTGCAACTTGAGGGAATGAGATAAAAGTACAATATAACAAACACAACACACATAATATTCATGGCATAAAAGTATTCATTTAATAAAACAAAGAGATACACAACCAAATCTCTAAAAACTAAGAGAATGAACTAGCCAAATAGATGCTATTAATGCTAATAAGTTACTCCAAACTTAAGATTTGACTAAAAGCTTATTGAAGATCAAGGATGAGAAAGTTTTCCTAAGTATTCTCAGTTTGAGCTTGAAGGTCATGTATTAATACATCTAATTCATGTTTCATTCTCTCAACATGTTTGCAATGGTTGCACTCATAGTCATGGTCTTGAAGTTGAGGTTCAAGTGAAGTGGGTTGAAGATCTTCAAATGATTGTTTGGTGGCTCTAGGTACTAGTGAGGTAGGTTGAGTTGTGGAGGGTTTAGTAGATTTAAGTGATGAAGTCCTAGTGGAAGAACTCTTCTTGTGAATAAGTTTGATTGGTTTTCTTAGTGTGGGAGAGATCCTAGTTTTGGTGGATTTACCCAAGGTGATTTGGTTGAGGAAACTTCATGCATGATTCTAGCAAGTTTCTTGGGTGGTTCTTGAGTGGATGAGTTAGCACTAGAGCTTTAGTCATAGTGATGATGCTAGTAAAACTCTTTAGTTGTTGATTATGAGATGTGTTTTGAGAGTGGTACCTTAACTCTAAGGTTGTTTGGTTTATAAAGGATGATATGAAATAGGAAATTAAATTCTTGGCCATTTGAAAGGTTAGGCATGCTTTTGGGGTTTTGATAAGTTCTATGAGGGTAATCAATGAATGATAAAGGTGGTTGGAGACCCAAAAGGTGATTTGAATTCAAACATGGAGCTTGTTTATGCTCTTCAGATTTTGGATCCCACGGATCCCTTTCCTAGGGATCCGCTGGTAGAAGACCAGGGATCCGGTTGTCAGATAAGGATTATGTTGTTGTAGGATTGGTTTAATCATGGATAGACTCAATTTTGAAGTCTTAAGCTGTTGGATATCTTAAATCCTTAATCCTAACAAGTAATTGTATTTAATCATGGTTTTTATCAAGAAAATTTGACTTTGGGTAGTCTAACTATATGTTTAAAGAATTCTTGACAATGTGTGTTATAGAGAGAAGAACTTTGTAATTGCATTAAAGACTTAATCCACTAATGTTCTTGGAAGTGTGATGATAGACATGCGCAAGGATGAAATTCGTTTCAGTCTAGGAACTCATTTAAGATGAGATGGAGTGTTTGGTTTAGCAATGTTAGACATATCTACGGATCACGGTTCCCGCCTTGGAGGATCCGTCTAGGCTATTCCTAGGGATCCGGCTCTCGTGCAGATGATAGATTTGAAATGGGGTTTGAAGCTAAAGCCTATCTTGTTTTGGGTGTTTGAGCAATGTTAGACATATATGGAAGAAGGAAGGAGACGAAGACTACCAATGGATGTCCAGTCACCCGGAAGGATCCGCCTAGGCTATTCCTAGGATCCGGCCTCAAAGATATGATAGATTTGAAATGGGGTTTCTGAAGCTAAAGCCTATCTTGTTTTGGGTGTTTCACTCTCCTAAGTGTTTTAGGAAGAGAGGTACTTGAATGATCATGAGTAATAAGTGTTAGTGCACATGATTGCTTTTTATGGAAGAAGGAAGGGACAAGAAGACTACCAATGGATGTCCAAGAATAACACTAAGAGTTATGAGGGTGACAAGTCATAATAAATGATCCTAGTGATCAGGTTTTAGCTTGAGGTGATATTAAAAAATTCTCAAAAATTTCAAGAATTGAAAAACTAATTTTTGTCTTACCTAGAGATATAGAAGACTAAAAGCAATTTCCTAAAATTGTTTAGCTTGCTTTCCTAAGTGTTTTGAGAGATGAGACTTATTTTGTGAGTAGTTGAAGCGGAGTATGGTGAGTATTAGATGTGATGATAGAATCGACTAAGATCGTAAGTAAGCCTTTAGTGAGTCTAAGCCTTTCTCATCCTTGACGCGGACTTAGTTGGGTTCTAAAATCATATGCCAAGCTAATGTGATGTTATCTAGAAAGCGCTTTTGATGTCTTTGAATCTTGCATTGTTGACTGATGTCACGGATCCCACGGTTCCTTCAAGGGAAGGATCCGGCTAGGCTAATCCTAGGGATCCGGCATCCATGAGATTGTAAGTGAGGTTTTGAATCATGCCTCTTATTTGTTTGCATTCTGCGGTCTCGTTTGGAATGGTTGGAAGTTGTTCGTGGTATTCAAGAATGTCCAATTTAATGTTGGATACGGGTCGATGTCCTCCTTATCTTCTTCTTCTTCTTCTTCTCCGCCGAGGAGTCCGAGAGGGCTTCGGTTTCTCCATTGACCATGAACCGCTTGGATGGTTGTTCGGTAAGGGTACCATGACGTGATCGGAAAGGTAATGGTCATCGTTGATAGGGATGGTTGCAATGCACTAACGCATTTACAAAGTCGTGTTAGGAACAAACCATATGGGAGTACCATGTTGAAGCTTTGAATACCCGACCATTCTCCTTACCATGTAATAGGTAAGATTAAATGGCCTTTGGTGGATAAGACAATAGATCATTTGCACAAGGCATGCGTTTGGATGATCTTTGTTTCCAACTAGGCTAATGATGTTTTCTCTAAGGATTTCTTCCCATTTCCTAAACATGGGATGCATTTCAAAAGTTCCATTTTAAAGGGATTACGGTGAATTAGCTTTTGTTACGATCGTAACAGATTGGTCGGTCCTAATTTTAAAGATGATCACGAATGGTTTTGGGATTGTCGAGAGGAGTGTTGTAAAGAGGCTTAGGATCAAGTGCAAGGTTTTGAGCGTTAATTGCCCAATCTTGAGAGTACATACAAATTCCTTCACAAGGAATGCGAAGAATTTGAGCAAAAGTGTTGAGAGGAAGAGTAAAGTTTTGTGTGTTGATGATAAAGGCGATTGAGATGCTATTATCGGTGTTTCTAATGATCCTAAAGCTTTTGTAAACTCAAAAATGAAAACCGGACAAATTTATTCATCATGTCAAGAAGACAATCAAAGTTGATTGTCGAGAAAACTTAGCGAGTGTCGGTATCTTCAAGGAAACATTCTTGACTACACGACCTTCGTGAATAAGTCGTTTTGTGAGGCTTTTGAAAATTTTACGATTAGTTTTGGTGGACCCTTTTACGATAGTAGTGAGTAAGATAGTGGAATGATGTCATGATGATCTTGTTGAGTAGCTTTGGGCATGGTTGGTCAATGGTGTTCTAGGAAGAAATACTTTGAGGTTTGATAAGGTTTTAAAAGGTACCATTTTGAGGGTCGTTTAAGTCCTTATTTGATCACTTTTGTATCCGTTATTGCTTAATATCGTTCCTTTTCACTTTTAGGTCTCGTGAAGGCAAAATGTTTGAATGACACTTATTTGGACGAGAAAAGGCGAATATATGAAGAAAATGGCCAAAGTCGAAATCGACACTCACGCTGTTTGAAAGTATACGGCGACGGCGTCGGGAGCTATCATGCGACGCCGTCCCAAAATTATTGTGACGGTCGAACTTAAAACTCGTGTTTTCAAGAGACGGCGTCTAGTGTGAAAGAGTAGGCCGTCATTGCTCGGACGACCTAGATGCGATCCGCACGACGCCGGTCAAGAGGGCGGCCATGGACATAAGGTGACGCCGTGCAAGGTTAACGTGGCCAAGACGAAACCCTAATGGCGGCGACACGACGGCGCCACTAAACATAAGGTGACGCCGTCGCAATTGTAATCTTATATATAGAATCCGAATTTTCGGTCTTTGGGTGGAGAGTCTTTGGAGTAAAACCTAAACCGAACCTAAGGTGTCTTGTACAGTATTTTAGGGTTTTAACCCTATCTTACACCAAGATAAGTCTTTGCTTCATTAATTCAATTATGTCTTTGATTATTTGTGTGTATGCTTGCATGTTCTCCATGTCCCGCTAATTTATTTGTGTGTTTGCTTAGGAAGTATGAAACTTAATTATTAAATATTGATTGGTTGTTTCTTATCTTAGTTGATTAATGATCTAGTAATGCGATAGGTCATTCGTTGTGTATTAATGCTTGATTCATCTTTGTGAACCCTAGAGTATGATTACCTCGAGTGATTGTAGTCTAAACCATCCGAAGAGCGCCTTAGAGTAGGAGTCTATAATCTCTAAGTGGATTTGTAGACAAGACCCTTTGGTAAGTTCAAAGAGTTAGGGAGAAACGACATACCCTACAACTTTAGAAACACAACGCAACTAGGAATAAGACGTGACACTCAACCATCAATAGGAGATAATTAAGGAGTAATACAAACTAAGTAAACACATCTTTAAACTATCATACGAGCACACATTAATTAGACATAGACTCCCACAACCTTAGTTTAGATAATTAGATAATAGTAGAGTAATCGGTAGAAATACCAACCCCCAAATCCAATACCGAGATTCGTACCTTTCCATTTTCATAAAATATAAAAGATAAAAATAATCTTCCTCAACCTTAACCTTAGCGTAGTAACTCCCTACTAGCATTCCTATTCCCCAGAGAACGATATCAATACCCGTGGCTTACCCTAATTACTACACTACAACGATTAGGTTCATCGCCTGGGGTGTTATAAAACTTGCTCAAGAAAAGGAAGTTCCTTTGACCCCGAACGACGCGTAGCGTTATCAAGTTTTGGCGCCACCGGGAATAGAATAGCTAGTTAGTAGTCCACCTCGTTTAGGTTCTTTGCTTGATTCCTATCAAGTAAACTTTTTCTCATTTTAGCTTTCTCTTAGTCTATCCCCTTCTTTGTGCCTTTGTTCAACTTGTCCATTGACTCTTCCGCTCACTATTATGGAGAACGCGAATCCGCCAAAACTTTCACCCAATCAACGAAATCCACTACATAATCTTCCCTATCCACTCCAAAATGAGATCTTGAGGTTCCAAAGAACATCATGATGAATCCTTTCCCGAGGCTTGGACTCGAATTAAATATTTATTGCAAAAGTCCTTTATCATGGTATTGACTTCATGCTTCCACCGCAATTCTTTTACACTCGTATCGCCCACGAAACCCAAAGGAGGCTTGACTATGTAGCGGATGGGGATATTTGGGGATGTGGTGTTCGATATGCATGGGAAACCTTGAGATTCACGCCCAATTTAGAAGTGGAACATGGGACCCAAAACTAATCTTTAGACCTATTTTCAATTTGGAAACTTGGTCGGAAGGTTGTTTAGGAAGGAGATGATTAGAGTTGAGGTACCAAGATGCATGTCATGGTTAGGCGCTACCACAATACAAAATGAATACATAGGTGATCTTGATAAGATGGAGGATGAGTAGAAAATCCAACCCCATCGGATAACCCACAAGTCTTACCATCACTGAGGAACACACATCGCCTATAACTTACCCGGAAGAAGTAGAAGAGACTATAGGAACCCCAATTAGAGAACCTTGGACCAAACGCCATTAGAGAATGTAGGTTTAGATGCTTGTTGTCATGACCTCTCTTAGTCTTAGGGAAGTTCCATATTTTGATGAACCGGAGCCTCACTTAAAAACCTTACCCAATTTTCCGTCTTTAGATGTGAATCTTGAATTGAATTAGCCCCAATCCACCCATCAAAATAGATAGTCCGGGTAGTTGCTTGATAAAGGTGGTAGATTCTAGGCCATGTAGAGTAGAAGCCGATATAGAGTAACCCATGACCTTACACACTTATATCACCCATTCATGGTTGATAACAAGAAACACTATGGGTTTAAACCGGGTTTATTAGGTCAAGATGGATCCTTAACCATGAATCTTTTGAAGTTGGTAGAAAATGATCCATTCTTAGAGAGAGATTTGATTCTCTCGCTACACCAATAGACTTAGGTAAGGTTATAATGAATAGAGCACACTTCTTTGAGCATATAAATCACCCATCATCCTCTCCTCACGTAGCAAATTTCCACCCTAAGGGTGTGTATTGCTACTATCACCCGCACTTGAACTTAAGTGTAGGGAAAACTTCCCTTTATCATTAAATAAGGGTAGAGTCGGCTCGTGACTCGAACAAAACAAGCGCTTCTTGGGAGGCAACCCATGTATTTGTTTTCATTTTCATTTGTGGTGTCGATATCTTTTATTGATTGTTTATTCTCATGTTTAAATTTGTAAAAAGCTTTATTTTGTCTTTAACCTCGCCTTAATTACATATAAAGGTATTTTACATAAGGGATAAGTGTAGGGAGGATTACACGCGCTTTCAAAAGAAACGTAAACATGAGAATAACAATTAACTAAAAGATATATATGTTGTTTGTTCGAGTCAAATGCTTGTATCGAGTCATAATGGATGTTTTGCGGAAATTTTCCATTTTAAAGATAAAATTTTTCCGAATTTTTTCCAGAAAATCGCACCGCTTTTTGTCGAGGATAACTCGACGGCGTCAGATTACAACCGACGGTGTCGAAGGAGTAAAACATCAGATTACTTTTTCTCGTTTTCGAGCTACTTAAAAATTTTTGGAATTTTCCGGTCTTAATTTTCTTAGAAATTCGTAAACATCCATTCCACAAGCATTATATCATAGTTTAAATCGAGTCTTATATATATTATTACCGCGATTTTACGCGAAGGTTTCGTTTGTTTTCTTCAAGTGTACAGTTTAGTTTGTCAAGAAGAAGTTACAAAGATTGGAAGGAGCTTTTCACGCATAAATTCTTCTTGAAAAGAATTTAACCACCACTTTACACGGATCCTACCGAGCTAATCAGGAGTATTAGTTTCTTCGCTTTTAATTACCTTCTTTTATCATATCTTTGATACTTTGTGAACATTGAGGACAATGTTCGGTTTAAGTGTAGGGAGGAAAATAAACGGAACTTTGAAACTATGCTTATCCTTGACTATTTGCTTTGTCCAATTGTGATTGTGTAATAAACCATGAGAAATGTTGGTTAGGGTAATTTTGGCACCGATTTAAAATTTTTCATGACATATAGGAGTGGGCCATTAGTCTTAACAAAAGCGTCTCATGGATAGGAAGTTATATGACTAGCACAAAACCCTTTACCACCCAAATTCCACCCAAATGTGAGGATCGCCTTAGATTAGTAGGAATTAAAGCATTCATCTTTAATGCTTAGAGTGTGAACCAGGTAGTATAATAGATTCTAGAACTTGTTTTGTGATGCATTCGAGATCGCAGTGAGGCTACACTTGTGTAGTTAGGAATAACTAAATGATAAGAGGCATTAGGATAAACCCTTGTTTGATACCCGTAATATAATTACTTCTTCCACATCGGTTGAGTAATTCCCCACACCTTTGCTTTGTACTCATCTTTAGTACACGATACCCCTAGTTAACCCCTCGAGCCTATCCTTTTCGCGGTTCTCGTGATGTTTCGTTTTTCCGAATATCAATGAAGAGCATTGTTTACACCCCACCCCAAATATACACCCAAATCGCCTTAGCCTACCCCTTATGCACTCACTTTTAGTGCAATTATTTTTATCACCCCAAACCCTTAGTTCAATTATCTAGTTGCTTGCATAAGTTGCTAAGTCGAGTCATATCCTTTGTATACGCTTTTGGGATGATTGGGATTCATGGAAAAGTTAAAGTTTATGAAATGACGGGAAGGAACGTTAAATTCAAATTCCTTTGTTTGTGTAATAATGTACCCCAAGTGTTTTGATCTTTCAATTCGGGTCAAATTAGTGTTAGAGTAATAAAACTCAAGTGTAGGGATATGCCTGTAAATCCCTAGTATTTTGATGTTACCGTAGAGGATGGTAGAGTAAAAGTGTATAAAAAAAAAAAAAAAAAAAAAAAAGTAAAAAAAAAAGAAAAAATAGAGTGTAAAAAAAAAAAAAATACGGGCTACCATCCTACATCTATCTTTAAATTTATGTTTATTTATTTCAGTTATCTAGAGTTTAGAGTGTCGAGTCTTGGCTTAGCAACGCCATTCTTCGTATGCTTGTAACATAAGAGATTTTGACTTACCACCACTATATAGCCTATCCCACCAAACCCTTATTTCCCTACCGTAAGCCTAACGTTACAACCCTTTAAAGACCTCTTTGATAGTCTTTCCTAGGTGCTTCGCCAAAGCGATGGAGGTTTGATCTATTCTCGCCTATGGTAATCTATGTACTAGGACCGGTTAATGAGTGTTTATCTTCCATTTCCTATATTGTTATATTTCATTTATACACCGAGAGATGTGAGTATCCAAACACCCCATGTGAGGTGCTAGTATGTAATTCCGTGCTTGTTATGACTTTCGGGGCTTATATGTGTTGTGGACCGCTTTGAATTAATGATGAATGACCCTAACTTATAAATTAATTGGCTAAAAGCACATTTGCTTGAGGACAAGCAAATAACAAGTGTAGGGATATTTGATAAGGTTTTAAAAGGTACCATTTTGAGGGTCGTTTAAGTCCTTATTTGATCACTTTGTATCCGTTATTGCTTAATATCGCCTTTTCACTTTTAGGTCTCGTGAAGGCAAAATGTCGGAATGACACTTATTTGGACGAAAGCGCTTAATATATGAAGAAAATGGCCAAAGTCGAAATCGACACTCACGCTGTTCTTTGAAGTATACTGCGACGGCGTCAGAGCTAATCATGACGCCGTCCCAAAATTATTGTGACGGTCGAACTTAAAACTCGTGTTTTCAAGAGACGGCGTCTAGTGTGAAAGAGAGGCCGTCGCTACTCGGACGCCTAGATGCGATCCGACGACGCCGGTCAAGAGGACGCGGCCACGGACATAAGGTGACGCCTGTCGCAAGGTTAACGTGGCCAAGACGAAACCCTAATGGCGGCGACACGACGGCGTCACTAAACATAAGCACGCCGTCGCAATTGTAATCTTATATATAGAATCCGAATTTTTCGGTCTTTGGGTGGAGAGTCTTTGAGTAAAACCTAAAACCGAACCTAAGGTGTCTTGTACAAGATTTTAGGGTTTTTAACCCTATCTTACACCAAGATAAGTCTTTGCTTCATTAATTCAATTATGTCTTTGATTATTTGTGTGTATGCTTGCATGTTCTCCATGTCCGGCTAATTTATTTGTGTGTTTGCTTAGGAAGTATGAAACTTAATTATTAAATATTGATTGGTTGTTTCTTATCTTAGTTGATTAATGATCTAGTAATGCGATAGGTCATTCGTGTGTACTTAATGCTTGATTCATCTTTGTGAACCCTAGAGTATGATTACCGAGTGATTGTAGTCTAAACCATCCAAGAGCGCCTTAGAGTAGGAGTCTATAATCTCTAAGTGGATTTGTAGACAAGACCCTTTGGTAAGTTCAAAGAGTTAGGGAGAAACGATACCCTACAACTTTAGAAACACAACGCAACTAGGAATAAGACGTGACACTCAACCATCAATAGGAGATAATTAAGGAGTAATACAAACTAAGTAAACACATCTTTAAACTATCATACGAGCACACATTAATTAGACATAGACTCCCACAACCTTAGTTTAGATAATTAGATAATAGTAGAGTAATCGGTAGAAATACCAACCCCCAAATCCAATACCCGAGATTCGTACTTTCCATTTTCATAAAATATAAAAGATAAAAATAATCTTCCTCAACCTTAACCTTAGCGTAGTAACTCCCTACTAGCATTCCTATTCCCTAGAGAACGATATCAATACCCGTGGCTTACCCTAATTACTATACTACAACGATTAGGTTCACTTTGCCTAGGTGTTATAAAACTTGCTCAAGAAAAGGAAGTTCCTTTGACCCGAACACGCGTGTAGCGTTATCAAGGTTATGAAAGCCAATGAGGATGGATGCGATGGCTTGGTCGTTTTGTGTTATGAGAATAGAGGAAAAAGATCGGTGGTGATTTTGAAAGCGTATGACCGAGTTCTTCCACGGTTCCCGGATCCTTTGTAATTGGGATCCGCTAGTACAACTAGAGGATCCAGCTACAATGAACATAAAGGAGGTTGTTTGACATTATAAATTTTTTGTAGTATGCTTATGGAATAGCTTACAAAAAAATAGTTCGGAGGTTTTAGATGACGATTGTTTTTGAATGACGGCCTTTGATGAATCTCATATCGAGGATGTGATGACGGCGTTAAAAAAAATTATTCCCTATGACGAGAAAGGTGGAAGAGTGACGAAAGAGACTTCTAACGCTCTTAGTGTTATAACAATCAAAGTAGTACTTGTGAAAATAAGTAGAACTCAAGTATCCTATCTAATGAAAAGTAGAACATACTTTATGCTTCTTGATTTGGTATAAAACCAAAGATACTTCATGAGCTTTTAAAGTAATCCTTTGTACTTGATGTACTTAAGTTGTGATTACTTTAAGAATCCTTCCTTGAATGTTGACTTCATCTTTGAGTGAAGATTTTGGAGAATTCTAGCATGAAAATTACTCGAGAACGAATATTGTTAGAATCATCTATCAATGTCCAACAAAATGATTTAATGTAAAATATGATCTTAAGAAAAAAAATCCTTCTTTGTAGTTTTCAAACATACGGATCGTATCAAGTCTTTAAAGTACAATATACTTTAAGGAACTTGGTTACGAAGCTCGTACCAATTGTGGAAAACTAGAAGGGGGTTGAATAGTTTTACCAATTAAAACTTCCTTTTAAATATTTAGATCGACTTATGTCAATCTATTTGGTTGTTTATGTTGGACGTTGATAGATAGATATATAAACGTAAATGAAAGATAAAGAGTAAGAAGCACATCACCACAACACAAGTATTTATAGTGGTTCGGCCACAAGGACACCTTCCTTGCCCTACTCCACTCCCCGAGTCACCTACTCGAGAGTTCGTAACACTACACCAACTCCTTATGGCGAAAAGCCTTCACAACGTCGCTTAACCTTTTTCCGGTACAAAGCTAAATACCGAGTTCTTTCACACCAAGGTGAACCACACCTAACACAACGTCGCCTACCCTTTATACGGTGCTAGGCTAACCACCGAAGTTCTTTCACACCTTAGGAGAACTAATCCTATCACAACGTCGCTTAACCTTTATTAGGTACTAGGCTAAGCACCTAGTTCCATTATGGAGGAACTACTACCCTTCACGACACAACACCTATTATCAAGGAGATCTACCTTGTTACAACATCGTCAAGGATATCACCATCCTTGTGAATAAATAACACCTATATGTATAACGATGCACCTCATCGATTATACGACCTAAGCATTCTTCCCAAATGCTACTTGATTTGATTCTTCGCATCCTTCACTAATGCCTTTGACACAACGCTGCATCCTTCACTAATGCCTTTGTCTTGACACCTTAAGCATTCTTCACTAATGCTTTGACGCGGATGATCAAGATCTTCACTAATGCTTTCATCTTGACACTTTCGGCATTCTTCACTAATGACTTCAACCCAACATCTATGGAGAAAGGAAGAACTATCAACAAGAGAACCTTCGTTGTCTTGATGATGACGAAGCATGGCAACTCATGGACTTGAGCTTGCGTCTTCAAGATGTGGTGATCTTTCCTTTAATAGGAATCTACAAGATCACACAAAAACAAAAGAAAAGCTACATAGATCTCTTGGATCCGAGGTTAGAGGGTTAGAATACTTGGGGAAGTATGTGTGTAAAGGGTGAATAGAAAGGAAGAAATGGCTCTCTATTTATGAGGAAATTCACTCATCGCTTTCCCGGATCCCACGGATCCTTCCACTGGGATCCGGCTAGCACAAAGCTAGGGATCCGTGGTCCGCCTCTTCGCCCATGGGTATTTTGGGTTATGGGTCATGGGTCATGGGTTATGGGTTGATCCATGGTTTTCTATCTAGATACAATGTACCTTAAGAATACATTGAACTTGTGTAAGTGGTATATATAAAACCATGGGTTATGGGTCAAAACCATTTGCTAGTTTTATCTATTTAGTATATACTTGCTTTTACCCATTTTGGTATATACTTGTTTTACCCATTTTAGTGTACTTAATATAAGTATGTATTAACCCAATATGTAAACACTAGTTGTTGTACATATGTATCTAACTCATAGAGTTACTTAAACTTGTTAAGCCAATATGTAAACACTAGTTGTTGTACATGTGTATCTAAAATATAAAATCACTTAATCTTGTTATAGTGTTTTATGTGAAAACGTAAGTGTGTTAGAAAACTATTAGTTCAAACCATTTACGTATTTTATTTGTTTCGTTAATATGATTTTACTTTTGTTATCGACAAAACATTAGAAGATCGTAAAATATAAATAAACGTTTTTACTGCTTATTTGTATTAACAATACTTCTAAAGGTTAAAGATTAAATTCTGCTTAGTCTTTAACATACTCAAAAGACAGTTTCTATAATAGTTGTAGTATATTTATCTAGTATAACTAGTTCTTTACAAGCTAAGGAATTGGATCGTAGTGTTACTGGGATCAACTATGTTTTTCTTTCAAATCTAAGGGGTCGTTTGTTTTTTCCCAATAAGCACTTTTTCCCTCTTGTCACTCCTTTTGTCTACTGGAGCATAGAGGTTTGTGTTTGTTTTTTTATAGACATAAGTGATTCTTTTCACTTCTTTCCTTTTCTAAATTTTAGACATTATCTTTTCCTTCTGACCTCTTCTTTTCACAAACCCTACATCTCTTTCTTAATATCCGTTTTTATACATTTTCATCTGTTTTTATACGTTTTCATTCTTTTTATCTTTTTTCATCTGTTTTTATACGTTTTCGTCTATTTGTATACGTTTTCGTCCATTTTTATACGTTTTCATACGTTTTTATCCGTTTTCGTCTATTTTTATACGTTTTCGTCTACTTTATACGTTTTCGTCCGTTTTCATATGTTTTCGTCTATTTTCCTATGTTTTTGTCCGTTTTTAAACGTTTTCGTCCGTTTATGTATGTTTTCGTCTGTTTATGTACGTTTTCATCTGTTTGTATATGCTTTCGTCTGTTTTTACATGTTTTCGTCCGTTTTTATACGTCTTCGGATGTTTTTACGCCGTCCATTTTACACCTTTCGTCAATTTTACACGCCAAATACTTTATACGCGTTTCGTCCGCTTTACACGTTTTCGTCCGTTTTCATACATTTTTGTCTGTTTTTATATGTTTTCATCCGTTTTTATACGTTTCGTCCGTTTTTATACGTTTTCATACATTTTCATCTATATTTTTATGTTTTTGTACGTTTTTGTCCGTTTTCTTTCGTCTTCATACATTTTCGTATGTTTTTTTTCTGCTTTTTTTTGTTTTCATTCGTTAGCATCCGTTTTGCTTACGTTTTCATACCATTTTATCCGTTTTATCGGTTTTTGTACGTTCCTATACATTTTTGTACGTTTTTATATGTTTTTTCCGTAACCATGCTTTCTGACCTTTTGGCGGACTAATCCATGGGATTTGAACCCATCGTCACACATACTCAAACTAGGTAAATCCTTCCCTTTTCAGGAGGTTCACGTGGCCACTTAAGGTTGTTTGCACTAGCGGGAATTGAACTTGAGACCTCACTCATTTTAAAGTGATAGCCACAAGCCCTTTTGCCACTAGGCCACCCTTAAGTGGTTCTTATTTATATGTTTTTGTACCTTTTACATGATTTTGAACGTTTTTATGCGTTATAATAGGTTTTATACATTTTCCTACATTCTCATACGTTTTTATCCCTTATTAAGTATTTTTATCTGTTTTCATACGTATAAAAACGTACAAAATGTACAAAAATGGATGAAAACGTATATATACGAATAAAAACATATGTAAATGTATAAAAATGAACGAAAACATATAGAAACGGATGAAAACGTATAGAAAAACGGACGAAAATGTATCAGAATAGATGAAAACATATAAAAACGTAAGAAAAACGTACAAGAACCTAGAAAAATGGATGAAAGCATATAAAAATGAATAAAAACGTATAAAAACGGACGAAAACGTATATAAATGGAAAAAGCGTATGCAAACGTATAAAAACAGATAAAACTGGATAAAAACGTATGAAACATAAGAAAATGTATAAAAATGGACGAAAACGAATAAAAACATATGAAAATGCATAAAACTGGACAAAAAACCTATTAATACGGATGAAAACATATAGAAACGGACGAAAACGTAATTAAAAGTAAGAAAATAGGCGAAAATGTATAAAACATATGGAAATGCATAAAAATGGACGAAAACGTATTAAAACGAATGAAAACATATGAAAACAGACGAAAACGCATGAAAATGAAGAAAAACGGACGAAGACATAAAAAATCAGATGAAAACGTATAAAAGCGGATGAAAACGTATAAAAACGGATAAAGTCATATGAAAACGTAAGAAAACAGATAAAACCAGATAAAGACATATGAAAACGTAAGAAAAACGTAAAAAAATGGACGAGAACGTATAAAACGGACGAAAACATATTAAAACGGAGAAAAACGTATTAAAACATAACAATACGTATGAAAACGTAAGAAAATGGGTGAAAACGTATAAAAAAGATGTAAACGCATAAAAAGGAACGAAACGTATTAAAACGGATGAAAACGTACAAAAAGGGACGAAAACGTATAAAAATGGACGAAAACATATAAAAATGTACAAAAACGTATAAAATGGATGAAAACGTATAAAACGGACGAAAACTTGTATTTGATACTCCGTATTTTAAACGAAGGCTTGTTTCACACTCCACATTTTAATATCATTTGCCAAAAGGATTTATATTCTGAAATCACAAAACATTAGTTAAACATAAATTAAAAAAAAAAAAAAAGAAAAAAAAAAGTACTTCAATAGCACAAAAAACAAATGGTCTTCTTCTATGTAGATGAAGACTTAAGATGTGGCTCTTCTTCTGTGGACATTGTATGCAGATAAAGAGGTAAAAAATCTGAAAAAATATTGACACCTAATATTACAAGTTTCATCTAACTCTCTCTCTCTCTCTCTCTCTCTCTCTCTCTCTCTCTCTCTCTTTCTCTCTTTAGTTCATACGCCTCTCTTATCTCTTCTATATGTGATTGATACTACTTTATGGGTTCCTGCACTTTCAAATTTTGTTCCAACTTAAAAACACATTATATATGCATTATCAATGCGTATTTTTCTTATTTTTTTTTAATTTACACGTTGGCAACTCATTAGTACGTGGACCGGTTTAAACCCAACCCAATTTGAACCCTTTTTCATATAACATGATTTCCCTTATTATAACTAAATACAAACCCTACTTTGTTTTCATCCCCAAGTACAGTTAAGCCACCATTGCTATCAACCCCAAATACAAACCATACGTTGTATTTCGATTCAAACCATTTCAAGAATGTCATCATCTTCTTGCAACTATTTAAACCCCTATGCACCCTTTCCAACTGAGTGTAAATGTCTTCTTCCTCTGATGACACTCACCTCTTGGACCAAATCAAACCATGCTAGACGATTTCTTGTTTGCCCAAACAAATATATATGTTGTTTAATTTACAAGATCTTTCTCTTTTTAGCCAATTACAAATTTTTATTTTCGTAAAAGTGGAATCAAGATATGCAACAAATGGGAATGTTTGATGTTATCACATTTTAATACTACATTACTGCAGTTTCATAATCCATAATTAAATGTGGTTATAGCCATATCAAAGTACTTGACATAAGATACCACAAAAGTTGTGTCCACATGCCTTTGTCCACCAATATTGTCCAAAAGAAAACCCATGAAACATGCATTTTAAGTTCCTAATCATCCATTACAAATACTTAAATAAGAGTTAAACTACAGACATACCAAATCATTAATCTAATCAGATTCAGAAACTTCAAATGCCTTTTTAGGAATTGATCTAGTTCCCAAATGGTCATAGTTATAAGCCTTGGTCATCTGTTGGTTATTTTTTTCTTTTTGATCTCCCACGGTTCTTCACATAAATCCTTAGACAATCTACATATGCTTGTTGCTGGCACTTAGAATATTTCTTTTCTTTTTTGGTTCTGTTGGTTCTGGTGTATCATCAACGACTTTCCCGTTCCCATTATCAACTTGTTTAGCGGTACATTATCATCAAATGTTGATGTATCAAGTGGTTCTAGTGTTTCAAGTGGTGTTGTATCAACTGTTGCAATTATCACATATTGTTGGGTTGGTTGAGAAGGGTTATTGTGAATCACATTTTGTTTACCATCACTTTTTCCATCATTGTCATCTTCTTCCATCCAATGTATTGGATTCAGGTAATCCATCTTAGCCTCCCACTCTTCTTCTTGCATGTACATGTTCACATACTCTTCTTCAATCCTTGCTTGTTCAAAATAGCCTCTGAAATTGAGATCCACTGAACTTCTTATTGAAATTAGCAAATACATGCCTAGTACATTTTCTATGCTCAGCTTGTAGTAGACAATCAGACACAACATCAAGTAAACCCTGATTCAGATATGTAAATAATTGGAAATGAGGAAATGTTATGTAAAAGAAACTGACTAGAGTGATTCAGTTATTAAAAAGCTACCTTATGAGAATCTGATATGATAGTAATTTTGATACCGTCATTCAAATAAAGATCAGCATGTAGAAGAGAAAAAAGCCAACCCAGTTCTCTGCATTTTCAACTCTTACTACAACCCATGCAATGGGATACAATTGGTTGTTTGCATCCTTTACCATGACTGTAAGTAATTAACCCTTACACATATGCTTAAAAAAACCATCTAAACCTATAACCTTTCTACACCTTGCTAACCACCTATCTTTGACACCCTTAAAACAAATGTACATTCATTTGAAATATGCACATTCATTTGAAATATGCACTGCCATTTGATGATTCATTCACATCCAACCTGCATGTAGATCCAGGGTTTGAGTCTAAAGTAGCTTGCATGTAGTCATAGAGTCTATTGTAATGCTCAATTAGTCCACCTTCATGATCAAATAATGATCTTTGCTTTGCTCTCTTACACTGTCCTAACTATCTATCATATACTTATGTCTTATGTCATCTTTCATAGTTCTATAAGACATAAATGGATCAAATATGATTTCTTTTTCATACTGGGCAGCAATCCACTTAAAAGTTACAAGAGATCATAATTTGTAATTCCTACCACATTTATGTTCAGAAATGACAGAATTAATTTGAAAATAATGCTCATTACTCATCCATGATGCATATAACCTAAATGGACAAGGAGCTAAGTTATGCTTCGGAATTTTTTTTCCACTTTGGTGATTGACATGAAGACACTCCTTGACTAGTACCTTCCCCAGATTCATTCCTCACCTATTTTTTATTACCTTCTTAACCTTACTTTTCTTAACTTTTTCACTAGTACCTTCCCAGATTCATTTCCTACATTTATCTTCTTTGCCGACCTAGAACTACTTTGTTTGGCATTAACCTATCTTTGTTACCCTTGTACCTGCACATTTGCCTTCTTCAACATTCCTTCCACAATAAACCATGACACTTCTTCCAATCATTCTTCATATACCACATCTGATAACCACGGGCTACACCATAGTTTGTCAGAGCTAATTTTAACTTATGAGCACTCTCATACCTCATTCCTGGAATTGGTTCCATCTTATCCCAAGGTATATTAGGGTCAAAAGCTGGATAAACTATCCCTTTTTTATCTTATACATAGGATCTATTTGATCATTATCAAGATCTTTTTCTGATATTTCACCAATAGAAGGGACTTGTTGTTGCCTTGAACTCCTAAATAAAGCCCTAGAACTGCAAAGCTTATTTAGGAAAGAATCTAGGGTACTTATATCCTTAATTACTACATTATCATCACCCTTATTCTAAAAGTCAACATATTCTATTTCTTCACAATCATCACTAGAATAACAATCATCACTATCCTTTATATTATGTTCCTCAGTTTGTTCAAAGTGAATGAAGTCCAACACATCATAATCATAGTGTTCCATAAACATATCAATCATATTACCATTCTCATAACCACCAGACAACATGTCAACAACATCTTTGTCAGACTTAATCTCTTTTATACTTAAGCTAAACATGGTACCAATTTTGCAATAACACAACCTTCTAAATGTGTATAACTGAAATTTATTGCTTGACAATTTCACAAAGATTATCAAGGGACATACCATCGAACTTAATATCTGAGACTTCTTTCACATCACCCTCTACGTATCTCAAATGGCTTGAAAAGAAACAACCATCGTACTTCAAATAAATTGTGCAATCAACCTTATTTGATTTCTTCAAATTTGGTTGACATGTAAATTAGGGTTTCAAATAAAATTAGGGTTTGTGACTAATTACATTCTACACGGTTAATTAAACAACCATTATAAGCAGAAAATGAAAACACAATCCATACCTTCAGCCATAACGGAATTTAATCACCGGATAATCATAAGTTTGGGGTGAAATCAAATTATGTTGATTTGAGAGTGAGTAAATTGAGTGAAATTAGGGTTTATTTGGAGGTAAAGGGTTAACATAAGGTTGACTTTTAAATAACTAAGAAGTCCATGTGTAAAAATAAAATACTACGCGTAACTACAAAAGAAAAGAAAATACGCATGGATAATCCGTATATAATGTGTTTCAAGTCATAACAAAATTTGGGAGAACGTGGGTTTTTGTGTTAACAAAAGAGTAAGTGTTTCAAGTCAGTAAAATTTTGAAAGTATGTGGCTATTTAATGGCTTTTACCCATCAAGAAAACATATATTTTTTTGGTCCTCTGTCACATGTTTTGTCATTTGTCGTTGTTTCGCAGCTTTTAGACTTTTGCCACCTAAAAATGTAGGGGTGTTGATCGGTTCGGTTATCGGGTTGTTTGGTTTATTCGATTCGATTAGTTTAGTTTTTTTAGTAAAAACGAAAACTGAACCGAACCGAATTTAAATTGGATATAACCAAACCAAAAACCAAATTTGAATTCCTTTTGATTTTCGGGTTGACCCGAATAACTCAAATTGCATAATTTATATTTTTTTTTAAGTTTGAAGTATATAAACTTTTAGCAAAAGAAAGTATTTCAAGCTTAAAAAGTATTTCATTTATAGTAGGAAAAAGTTTAATGGTCTTTTATGTATATAAAAAATACATAAAAATATATGCATTTATATGAATTTGGTTATCGGTTCGGTTTGGTATACATTATTCAAAAATCATATCTAAACCGAAATTGAATATCTAATTTGGTTTGGTTCGCTTTTCGAATTCGGTTAGAAATCCAGTTTGGTTTTTTGTGATGCGATCCGGTTCGATTTCTTGTTTTGTGGTATTACCCAATTTGAGAACACCCTTATAAAATGAATACAAATATGACTTATAACGAATATAGCATTAGCTATCAACATTGTTATACATGTGCCTTTTATTGTGTTGGCTGTTTTATTACTGAGCAATGTTGTTTTATTGCTTAAACCGTAAATTGGGTATGTAGGGATTCATGTTGGTGCTTCGCACTTTCAACCATCTCAAGCTTTCTCTATATTCATCGAATATAAAATATACCGTTACCTTAAACATATTAATAAAATTCCATTTTGACCCTTAATTGTTCAATCTGGTTTACGTATACACATTAAATTTGAACTCATAACAAATTGACGTGTTCAATTATAAGCATTAGCATACGGTGTACAGATTAATAAAGCGTTCATCATTTTGATGGTAAAGACAATATTGTCATTTATATGGGTATACACTTTTATAAAATGCATCCGATCTAAGGGTTGGTTTGGTTGTAAGTAGGCGATGTTCTTTTAGGTGAGTGTAATGGTCACTTTTCTATCACCCACTTTAGCGCGACATCGCCTTTTCAACACATCACCTAACCCACTAAATAAAAGCCGTAATGGTGACGACCTAACCAAACACATAAAAGTACCACACTTAATACAAACATACCCCATAATATACCCTACACACACTCACAAAAAGAGGGTGCCCTTCGTTAGGTGGTTTGCACCACCAAACCATCACAAAATATTATCTTGGCGCACGGTGGTGTTTGGCGCCATGTGTTTCATGCTATGATTGAGTTGCTCCACGGGTGATGAATAACCACCAAACGCCCGGTCTTATATGAATATATTGCGCATCTAATGTTATACAAGGTAGGTTTGTTTGAGTGTATAATTCATGCGCCCACAACTACAATTATAAATCTAAAGAATCACAATGTACATTGACAACTTTTGAGTATTTTCCGTAGTGCCTGTAACCAGTGTCTACCAATGCTGCCACGTCGACTTTTATTCTCGGTTACTAGCCGACCTTTTACGATTTTATCATCATCACTATTCATTTTGTCCACCAAGTTATATCTTCTAAACACATGTACCGTCACATACCTTTTAGAAAGAAAAAGAAAGAAGAGATCGGCAATATGATATCGATACCTAGATCGGCTACCCACTAAGTGTATTCGACAGCTTGGCATTGTCGAACCCTCCTCCCAAGCTCCTCGCATGGCATCGTGTATGCCCTTTGATTTTCAACTAATAAAAGCTAAATGTCGAATTAAGGGTAATAAATAGTTAAATACCCTAAAGTTACAAATTAGTTTCCTTTTAATGCATAAAAAGTACTGTGGTATCTTAAATTTAATTCTCTATAAAGCTATAGTACTCCACTTTTATCGTATTTACCTCGTTACATCACTAAGGGTGTCCAACAAATTATAAAATTTTGAAGGCCTCGTAAAATTTTATAAATTGTTGGACACCTTTGTGAGTAACGGTAATAAAAAGTGGAGTACCCTATAACTTTATAGAGAATTAAATTAAGATACCCCAGTACTTTTTTTCTCTATAAAGCCATGTGGTACTCCACTTTATCGTATTTACCTCGTTACATCACTAAAGGTGTCCAGCAGTTTATAAAAATTTTACGAGGCCTTCAAAATTTTATAAATTGTTGGACACCCTTAGTGATGTAACGAGAATATGACAGTGAGTACCCTATAGCTTTATAGAAAAAAGTACTGTGGGTATCTTAAATTTAATTCTCTTTATAAAGCTATAGGGTACGCCACTTTTATCGTATTTACCTCGTTACATCACTAAGGGTGTCCAACAATTTATAAAATTTTGATGGCCTCAGAAAATTTTTATAAATTGTTGGACACCCTTAGTGATGTAACGATTTTATTGTACTTTTAAATCCTTTTTTACACAATAATTGGTGTCAACTTATAACAAACATAAACCACAATTTAATGTTTAGACACAAATAGAAAGAAAGCAAAAGATAAACGCATTTTAAAGATCCTGATATGAAAATTAATGTAAAACCCTAATCATACAACATAAAACTGTTCAACTCAACTTGCCTTAAATCTTTACCCTTATTAAATATTGAAGCCACGTCAATCAAGCTTAAATCTTTACCCTTATTAAATATTGAAGCCACGTCAATCAACTAAGAGACTTCTCATTTAAAATAAATTCATATAAAAGATAAAACAACGCCTCGCTTTTCTCGACGCACAACCTTTATTCCTCATCCTTCACCGAAAACACATAATAACAACCCTAAATTCACTTATTCTTTTTTTTTAACAAAACCATAAATTCACTTCAACTATATATTTATCTTACATAAGTAACGTTTGGGAAAAAATAGAAAGAACGCAAAAAGATAGCGACATTTCAAAATCATGATATGAAAATGAACGTGAAACCCTAATCATACAACACAAAACTGCTCAAGTTAACTTACCTTAAGTCCCTAATCTTATTAAAAAGCAAAGCCACCGATCAACTAACAAATTTATTATTTAAAATAGATTTACGTAAGAAAGATAAAACAATGTTGACACTCCTTCAGGCGCACAACCGTTATTCCTCATCCTTCACCCGAAACGCATAATAACTTCCATAAATTCACTTCAACTATAGATTTATCTTACGTAAATAACGTTCGGGCAAAAATAGAACAAAAGCAAAAGGTAACTGCATTTCAAAGATCCTGATGTGAAAATGAATATAAAACCCTAATCATACAACACAAACCTATTCAACTTAACTTACCCTAAATCCCTACTGTTATTCAAAGGAAAAGTCACGTAAATCAACAAACACACTTTCTTTTTTCTAAAACTAAATTCACGTAGAAAAACACTCACCCCTTCCCACGCAAGACCGTCATTCCTCATCCTTCGCCCAAAACACATAATAAGTACAATAAATTCACTTCAACGTACTATGGTTAATCTTACATAAATAATAAATAATACATAATCATCAACATATTATTAGAAAAATGATTGTTGTGCTTACTAATCATGCCTATAAATAAACCTAATAATTTGATTGGTTGATTTAAAAAATGATTGGTAAAAAATTTAGAGAGAAAAAATACTTAATACAATTGTACAAGTAATTTATGCATTAGTTATATATTTAAGTTTTTGTTTTAGGTTTAAATAGCATAACTCATATTATTATGTGACACTTTCTTACATTGCTTCCATGATATCAAAAGAATTGGGCCTATTTTGGGTAAGAAAACCTATGGGCCGTACGGATGACGTCAAACTATCAATATATATACTCTTTCCACACACCTTAAAAAAAGATAACCTACCGACCTTTTTTTCATACATCTTTCTAAACTCAACAAACCAAATCATCTTTCGATGAATTTAAGAAAAGCCACCTTCCGAGTTTGTGCGTGAATCCAACGAAACTCAATCAGTTTTGATATACGAGCTGAGTTTGTTGTCTGCATTCTGACAAGATATGTTCGTTAGATTCACGCACAAACTCGTGAGATGTCTTTTTCATATGTACAGAAGAGTTATAGTTAGCAAACTACGGTTACTTTCGATTGTTTTTTTATTTTTTGCAGGTTTATGAGTGAATTAAATTTAACAGGTGTTGGAGATTAATTGTTTCATGGTTGTTATAAATATCAACGGTTTATAGTTTATGTTAACATAAATATAGCAAGCAGAGAAGCAGCTAGATTTAATAGTTGTGATTTTATTTATTTATTTATTTTTTATTTTGTGTTTATATTTTTATACATTCTGATTGATTTGATGTAATCTAACCTTAACTGCAGATGTATAATGGGCGGTGGTTGGTAATTGGTTAACATGCTTAACCCTATTCTTGGCATGGTGACTTTTTTAATGTATTATATTGAAATAAATAAAAATCAGTATTTTGGCACTATAATGAAAAGCAATAAATAAAAAGTAATGAATTTGCTATCACAATAACGTGATGTGTAATTGTGTATTACAGTAATAAATACGATTAATTAATGTGTTTTATGCATTAAATATACAAATTTGGTTCAATATCAGTATTTTGAGAACGATATTATGTAGTCATTGCTAATGATGTAGAACCTTTTTGCACTTGTGCATCTTGAATTGATTTTCCAAGAATATTAGGATATATTGTTTGAAGTATCCGTGCCAAAAAAGTGTACTCAAGTGGTTATAGTAACTTTATTTACATTATTCAAATCAATTACTTCATGAGAAAATATCAATATAGATATCATATGTGCTTTTAATTGTGTTAGTCGTTTTACTACATTATGAGTAATGTTGTTTTATTGCTTAAAACGGTAAAGTGGGTATGCAAGGAATCACGTTGGTGCTTCGCACGTTCAACCATCTCAAACTTTCTCTATATTCATCGAATACAAAATATACCGTTACCGTAAACATCTTAATAATAAATTCCAGTTTGACCCTTAATTATTCAATTTGGTTTAAATATACACATTAAATTTGAACTCATAACAAATTAATGTGTTCAATTATAAGTGTTAGCATACAGTGTACAGATTAATAAAGCGTTTATTATTTTGACAGTAAAGACAATAATGTCATTTATATGGGTATACACTTTAATAAAATGCATGTTATCTAAGGTTTGATTTGGTTGTAAGTAGGTGATGTTCTTTTAGACCGGTATGATGGTCACTTTCTAACCAGCTCCACTTCAACGCGATATCAACTTTCTATTATATCACCTAATCCCACTAACTAAATGTTGTAGTGGTGACCACCTAACCAAACAAATAAAAATACCCCATTTATTACAAATATACCCAATAATATACCCCCTCCCCATACACACACACACAAAGATGCCCTTCGTTAGGTGGTTTGCACCACCAAACCATCACATAATATTATCTTGGCTTGTGGTGGTGTTTGGCCGACATGTGTTTTGCGCGCAGTATAGCTGCTCAACTAGATAGTGAATAACCACCTAACGCTCGGTCTTATATGAATATATTGCTCATCTAATGTTATACAAGGTAGGTTTGTTTGAGTGTATAATTTATGCGCCCACAAATCACTAAAATCTTAAATGTAAAGATTCACAATATACATTGACAGTTTTTGAGTATTTTTCGTGGTGCCTGTAACCATTGTCCACCAACGCTGCCACGTCGACTGTTATTCTCGGTTACTAGCCGATCTTTTACGATTTTATCATCGTCAGTGATAATTTTTTCCACCAAGTTATATCTTCTAAACACATGTACCGTCGCATACCTTTTAAAAAGAAATAAGAAAGAAGAGATCGGTAACATGATATCGATACCCTAAATCGGCTACCCACTAGGTGTATTCTACAATTTGTGTTGTCGAACCCCTCCTTCCAAGCTCCTTGCATGGCATCGTGTATGTCCTTTGATTATTTTTCAACCAATAAAAGCTAAATGTCGAATTAAGGGTAGTAAATACCCTAAAGTTACAAATTAGTTGCCTTTTTAATGCATTTAGCCGTACATTTAAACCATTTTTCATATAATTCTTGGCATTAAACATGTAACAGACATAAACCACAATTTAATGTTCAAGCAAAAGTAGAAAGAAAGCAAAAAAATAACGGTATTTCAACACGATATGAAATTGAACCTAAAAACCTAATCATACAATGCAAAATTGTTCAACTCAGCTCGCCTTAAATCTTTACCGTTATTAAATAGTGAAGTCACGTCAATCAATTAACAGACTCTCCTTTAAAATAAATTCACGTAAGAAATATAAAACAACACTCTCACTATTTCCGACGCACAACCGTTATTCCTTGTCCTTCGCCCAAAACACACAATAACTACCATAAATTCACTTCAACTTTAGATTAATCTTACATAAATAACGTTCGGGCAAAAATAGCAAGAAAGCAAAAGATAACAGCATTTTAAAGATCCTGATGTGAAAACAAACTTAAAACCATAATCGCACAACACAAAACTGTTCAACAAAACTTACCTTAAATCCCTATCGTTAGTAAAAAAGAAGTCACGTCAATCAATTAACAGACTTCTTTTTTAAAGTAAATTCATGTATACAAAACACTCACCCCTTCCCACACACAATCGTCATTCCTCACCCTTCACCCAAAACACATAATAACTACAATAAACTCACTTCAACTATAGATTAATCTTACATAAATAATACACAATCATCAACGAATTATCATGTGACACTTTCTTACATTCTTTCCAACTATCATATCAAAAGAATTGGGCCTATTTTGGGTAAGAAAACCTATGGGCCGTACGGATGACGTCAAACTATCAATATATATACTCTTTCCACACACCCAAAAAAGACATAACCTACCGATTTTTTCTTTTCATACATCGTATGTATGTATGTATGTATGTATGTATGTATGTGTCTAAACTCACCAAACCAAACCACCTTTCGACGAATTTAAGAAAAGTCATCTTTCGAGTTTGTGCGTGAATCCAACGAAACTCAATCAGTTTTGATATACGAGCTGATTTTTATCAGTGTTCAGACAAGATATGTTCGTTAGATTCACGCACAAACTCGTGAGATGTCTTTTCATCTGTACAAAAGAGTTATAGTTAGCAAAACTACAGTTATTTTCTACTGTTTCTATTTTTTGCAGGTTTATAAGTGTATTAAATTTAACAGGTGTTGGAGATTAATTGTTTCATAACTGTTGTTATAAATATCAACTGTTTATTTTTATGTTAACATGACTATTGCAAGCAGAGAAGCAGCTACATTTAATAGTTGTGATTTTTTTTTTTTTTTTTTTTTTTTTTTTTTATAATTTTATTTTGTGTTTATATTTTTCTTTTACATAATCTGATTGATTTGATGAATATCTGAACAAACCTTAAATGGCAGATGTATAACGGGCGGTGGTTGGTATTTGGTTAACAGGCTTAACCCTATTTTTGGCATGGTGACTTTTTTAATGTATTATATTATACTGAAATAAATAAAAATCAGTATTTTGGCACTTTAATGAAAAATAATAAATAAAAAGTGATGAATTAGCTAACGCAGTAATGTGATGTGTAATTGTGTAATACAGTGATAAACATGATTAATTAATGTTTTTTATGCATTAAATATACAAATTTGGTTCAAATATTAACTTTGTAACATGTATGAGGTAAGACGATTTGAGAACGATATTATGTAGCCATTGCTAATGATACACGAGTATCTGTGCATATCAACGAGATTTTATCGTGACACATAATTATGATTGTGATGTTTTGGTTAGTTGTTTCGTATAACATTTATTCATACAAAGTAAAAAAATCAAAATATAACTGTAAATTATTGTAACATATAATGATTTAAGTAAAGAACAAATTTTAATAGCTAATTTCAATATTCAAGAAATGGGATACATTAGTTATGAGTTTTTTAAATTAATTTTCAGCCTTCCATTTAAATAAAATAACAAATTAGTTTCCTAAATTAATTTTATGTTTTCACATTTGATTTTTAGTTTTTCCTTTATTTATAACTAGACGAGTACCCGTGCATAGCAACGGGATTTTATAGTGGTTGTTTTGTGTTAAAAAAATTTATTGGTTATAAACGAAAAATAATAAAAGTTTGAAGATTTGATGAATAAACATAATGTTTTGAAACCCCGTTGACCCGGGTGATTCAACCGGTTGAACCGTTCCGGTAAAAAACGGGTCAATTTAAACCGAGTCAACCCAACGGGTTGGGTCAAAAACGGGTCAAATTAAACCAGGTCAACCCACCGGGTTTGAAGCGTCCCGGGGCGACCCGGTTTTCGATATGTATTATTAGTTTCCTTTTGAAATATATGTTTTCGACATTTCATTTTTTTGTTTCAACTTTTCACTTTTTACTTTTTGGTTTTTCCTTTATATATATAGTATAGCAAGGTACCCGCGCGTTGCGGCTGGTACCCTGTGACGATTAACCAGAGAAATAGATCTCGATGAGACATGATTCACCAGTTTGTATCGGTTTCAACGGGTCCTCTCTGGTTCGTTTTCGGATGACTTTTATTGGTTAGCCGAACCGGTAGCGACACTGATTCCCGGTTGATTCCGTTGGTCCAGTTCGATTTTCAAAACTATAATTACCATCAACTTGTTAGCTTGTATGAAGCTTTGTGTGTTTTTTAATTTGTATAATGTGTATAATGACATGTACTTTTCATTTTAGGGTGTTTTAAAAAAACATTAATTAATGTGTTTAATTATTTTATATTTTCGATTATATTGTAGCTTGTTTAAATTGTAAATCATGAAAATTTTATTGTACTTTTTAGTAAGAGATGTTTTTATTGGTTGTTTTTAATTTGGTAGACATGCTTTTAATTAGTTGTACAATGTGCATAAATTATTGTACTTTTAAGTAATGGAGTGTTTTAATAAGAGTATTAATTACATTATATATTTTTCTCACCTTTGACTTTCACCATTTCATTTTTTAAAATTTGGCCGTTTTTCTTTTATATGTAGTATCAATGTTGCAAAAATCGGTCAACTCGGCTGATTAATCGTTAATCGGCTGAGTACCTTGTCGATTTACGAAAATCGGTCGAAAAATCGGCCTAGGAAAAAAATCGACACTAAGCAGTCAAAAAATCGGCTGAATCGGCCAATTAATTGGCCGAATTGGTCAAAAATCGGTCGATCGGTTAAAAATTAGGCAACTTAATTTGGGGATCGATATTTCACTTAAAATTAGGCATTCTACTTAATTTGAAAACATAGGCTTGTATCGTTATATTTCACTTATAACAATACCAAAAATTGCGAAATGTCAATCATAATCGATTAATCCCGGAGATTACTTTCATTGAGGTTTGAAAACATTTTGCAACATTGTAAGTATAGTTAAGATTTTTAGTCTTGATGATTTCAAGAATATAGGAAAATTGTTTGAAGCATGGTTGTCGGGAATCCGATTAATCTCGATTTTACGATCTTGACAAAATGATCCGGATTACTAGGATCTTTGCAAGCTTAAGATCTTATAGGTCCCGACTTGACCATCGATCTTACGATCTAATCCGATTCACGATTTTGCAACATTGATATAGATGTATAAGCTTGTGCATCTTGATCATTTTCCAAGAATATTAGGATATGTTGTTTGAAGTATTCATGTCAAAAAAGTGTACTCAAGTGGTTATTGTAACTTTATTTACATTATTCAAATCAATTACTTCATTCGTATCAAAATAATAATCAAAAGAATTACTATATTCAAAATTAGCATTACTAGGAGTTTAATAGTATAAAGTATGCATAACAATGTTCACTATCACTTTGAAAATACACCGTTTAATCGACAGACATGTTCATTAATCCGTTAAAATAATAGATATATCCACATATATATTTTCATTAAAGTTTTGTTATAAATTTGGGTTGTTACACCTCCTATATTTGGATGCTTCCTTGTTGCTATAATATTATTGGCTATTTCCAAAAAATACATATAGATTTAATAAATACATTTTTTCTTATAAATGAAAATGTATATTTAAAAAATATCAATTAACCTTACAAATTACTTTGAATATATGTAGTCTAAATTGATGATAAAGACTTTTCATATGTTTATACATTAATTTATGCGATAGTATACTCTATAGCAAAACCAAACTAAAGATGAAAAGAAGACTTTAGAAGGAGACCTAGGAGCAAAACTAAAGTGATTTTGTAGCGATGCTCTAAGATCAACAAGTTAAGAGGTTGGGATAATGGGTTGGGTTGGGTTGGGTTGAAATTTTAACTCAACCACGTTATTAATTTGACAAAATTGATGACCGGTTCACATTAAACATGTTTCTCCCTCAAGGGTTTGTAAAACAATTAAGTAATAAAAAGTGAGGCTATAAACTCATCATGAGTTTAATGATGTTTAGTGCTTAACGAATCTGACGGATAAGCCGGGAAACTTCTACGTGCAACCTAAAATATGATGTTGTGGCTTAGATTTGGAATAATAAACGAGCCTATATACGTCATTATATTTGATCATGATATAGTACTTGGTAGTTTGTGTATGTTTGTTTATGAAAACAGTTTAGTTTGTGAAAATGTGTTTAGTTTATATATATCGTACTACCGTCGGGCCATCACAATCTAGAGGTCATGTAGTGAACGTACGAAGAGTTAGGATACTTTAATTCGTAAAATCCAACAACTTGTTAGTATGATCACCCCGAAGGGCCCCTCACATGAAGCTCCCTACTATTGTGGTACTCTATTATGTAAAACATATATCTCGTACTCATAAGAAATAGAATGAGTAATATGGTTTCGTCATGTTTCGTAAATGATTATCATTATGAAATATATTACAAGTGTTTAAAAGTTACTATCATTTATAATTGTTTATAAGTTTACAAGTTATAAATTGTAAAGTCAGTTTTCATATGTGAAATACATTATTGCAAAAGTCAAATAAACTTAGGGAAGTTTATTTGAATGAAGAGTGTTATTTTTCTAAGGTTTATTATGTTTAGTAAGTAACTAGTCTTGAAAACAACATGGATTCTAACTATTTAATTTGTGAAAACTAAAATTTATGTCAAAACTGTCCTTACAAATCTTGGCAGAAAACTGCTCTTGTTTGGCATTTTTAGGCCAAGCCTTCCCGAGATTCTATAGAAAACATCATTCTGGACATACTTTACACTTTCGATGAATCAGATTCTAAAGTAGTCAAAATGGCAGTTTAAAAGTTGGATCAGAAACCATTTAGAAACCTTTACTTAGTTTTGTGTCGTAACCGCCAATTTAGTTTTATAGTAAACGACCCCTTGTTTTGCATTTTCTGGTTATGCTCACCTGAGATTTTGTAGAAAACATTGTTACGGACAACTTTCGTGTTTTAACTTTTTGATGAATCAGACCAAAAGAGCCTCAAAAATGCACTCCAAAATTGTTACATGTTCATTTTTGCAAATTACAAAATTTCCTTTAATAACCTAAACTTGACCTAACTTACAAACCGTAAGCTCGTTTTATTTGGTCCCAATTGCTATATTTTTGTTTAAACTTCCTCTATAACTATATGAAGTTAGTTATGGTCATAAGTTCATGGTTTTTGTCCATTTACATAGCATAACATACTTGATTTATAACTAGTTTTCAAAGCAAGACTTTCACCTAAAATCATAGACTTGTTGTTACTTGTTTACTTTTTAGCATATGTACACATCATGATCAATATAGTTAACAATATATAGCATGTAATAAACACATTTAGCACATAAGAGCATGAAATCATAGAATGATGGTGATGATTATGTGCTTATAACTTTTGGCCTAACAAAAGGGAAATCAAGATTCAAGAACTATGACAAGGACTTAGAGCTCTTCTCTCTTGGATTCTTTCACTACTCTTGTATGATCAAGGTTGTGTTAGTGCTTGTGCAAGACTTTGATAAGGCCTTGGTGACTCGAGTGGATTTAAACTCAAGAGAATCACCAAAGAATGCAACGGACTTGGTTGGAAGTACTTGTATCTTAAAACTTGTAGCAATACTTGAAGTTGGAAATCAAATTAAGAGTGTGTTGTTTATGTTTTGTGTTTGACGACAACAAGGGGGGTTATAGTGTCTTGATGAGGTGCTAAGCATGATGACTCACAAAGCTTACTAGCTAAGTTATGTATATGTGTTTTAATCCTAGGAAAGATTGAACCCAAGACCAACAAATGTCCTAGTGAGTCATGGCATGACTCATTATGGTGTAAGAGATCTTTTACTTAGTAACTTAGTAATTAAGGGTGCCATATGATTTGAACATGTGTTGTAGTAAAATATCACCAAGACATAATGTCTTGGTGATTCACCATAGTGACACCAAAATGGAGGGTGAAATGAGGTGGAAACAAGAAAACTAAATTGTTTTCTTTGATTAATGCATAAGTAATGTTGTGTAAATGTTGTTGAACTTACAAACATAAGTTTGGAAATACGTAAAACGTAAAACGTAATTTGCACAATATTTCCAAAAAATGGAAAAATAAAAATGTAGTTCCTAAAATATTTACGAAATGAAACATTTAAGTGACGTAATAATAACTTAAATGATGAAATCATAATTTGAGAAAGGTTACATAACGAATATAGCATTAGTTATCTACATTGCGATACATGTGCCTTCTATTGTGTTGGTCATTTATTACATTATGAGTAATGTTGTTTTATTGCTTAAAACGGTAAAGTGGGTATGCAGGGAATCACGTTGGTGCTTCGCACGTTCAACCATCTCAAGCTTTCTCTATATTCATCGAATACAAAATATACCGTTACCATAACCATCTTAATAATAAATTCCTAGTTGACCCTTAATTGTTCAATTTGGTTTACGTATACACGTTAATTTTTAACTCATAACAAATTGAAGTGTTCAATTATACGCGTTAGCATACAGTGTATAGATTAATAAAGCGTTTATTATTTTGACGGTAAAGACAATAATGTCATTTCTATGGGTATACACTTTTAATAAAATGCATCTTATCTAAGGGTTGATTTGGTTGTAAGTAGGCGATGTTCTTTTAGACCGGGTGTAATGGTCACTTTCCAACCAGCTCCACTTCAACGAGACATCAAATTTTTATTACATCACCTAATCTCAATAACTAAAAGCCGTAGTGGTAAGCACCTAACCAAACACATAAAAATACCCCACATAATACAAACATACCTAATAATATACCCCACACACACTTAAAAAACGGGTGCCCTTCATTAGGTTGTTTGCACCACCAAACCATCACAAAATCTTATCTTGGCGTGTGGTGGTGTTTGGCCGACATGGGTTTTACGCGCAGTGGAGCTGCTCCACTAGGTAGTGAATAACCACCTAACGCTCGGTCTTATATGAATATATTGCTCATCTAATGTTATACAAGGTAGGTTTGTTTGAGAGTGTAATTTATGCGCCCACAAATCACTAAAATCTTAAATCTAAAGATTCACAATATACATTGACAATTTTCGAGTATTTTTCGTGGTGCATGTAACCATTGTCCACCAACGCTGCCATGTCGACTGTTATTCTCGGTTACTAGCCGATCTTTTACGATTTTATCATCATCACTGATCATTTTTTCCACCAAGTTATATCTTCTAAACACATGTACCATCACATACCTTTTAAAAAGAAATAAGAAAGAAGAGATCGGCAACATGATATCGATACCCTAAATCGGCTACCCACTAGGTGTATTCGACAATTTGTTTTGTCGAACCCCTCCTTCCAAGCACCTCGCATGGCATCGTGTATGCCCTTTGATTATTTTTAAACCAATAAAAGCTAAATGTCGAGTTAAGGGTAGTAAATACCCTAAAGTTACAAATTAGTTGCCTTTTTAATGCATTTAGACGTACATTTAAACCCTTTTCACATAATAATTGGCATTAAACTTATAACAAACATAAACCACAATTTAATGTTCAAGCAAAAGTAGAAAGAAAGGAAAAGATAACCACATTTCAAAGATCATGATATGAAATTGAACCTAAAACTCTAATCATACAATGAAAAATTGTTCAACTCAGCTTACCTTAAATCTTTACCGTTATTAAATAGTGAAGCCACATCAATCAACTAACAAACTTCTCCTTTAAGAAAGATAAAACAACACTCTCACTTTTTCAGATGCACAACCGTTATTCCTTATCCTTCGCCAAAACACACAATAACTACCATAAATTCACTTCAACTTTAGTTTAATCTTACATAAATAACGTTCGGGCAAAAATAGAAAGAACGCAAAAGATAGCGGCATTTCAAAAATCGTGATATGAAAATGAACGTAAAACCTTAATCATACAACACAAAACTGTTCAACTCAAGTTACCTTAAATCCCTAATGTTATTAAAAAGCAAAGCCACGCCATTAAACTAATAGATTTATTATTTAAAATAAATTCACGTAAGAAAGATAAAACAATGTTGACACTCTTTTCGACGCACAACCGTTATTCCTCATGCTTCGCCCGAAACACATAATAACTACCATAAATTCAACTCAATTATAGATTTATCTTGCGTAAATAACGTTCGGGCTAAAATAGCAAGAAAGCAAAAGATAACTGCATTTGAAAGATCCTAATGTGAAAATGAACATAAAACCCTAATCATACAACACAAAATTGTTCAGCTTAACTTACCTTAAATCTCTATCATTAATAAAAGGAAATTCACGTCAATCAACTAACAAACTTTTATTTTTAAGTAATTCACGTAGAAAAACACACACTTGTTTCCACACACAACCGTCATTCCTCATCCTTCGACCAAAACACATAACAACTACCATAAATTCACTTCATTCAACTATAGATTAATCTCACATAAATAATACACAATCATAAACGTATTATCATGTGACACTTTCTTACATTCTTTCCAACTATCATATCAAAAGAATTGGGCCTATTTTGGGTAAGAAAACCTATGGGCCGTACGGATGACGTCAAACTATCAATATATATACTCTTTCCACACACCTAAAAAAGACATAACCTACGATTTTTTCTTTTCATACATCGTATGTATGTATGTATGTGTTCAGACAAGATATGTTCGTTAGATTCACGCACAAACTCGTGAGATGTCTTTTCATCTGTACAAAAGAGTTATTGTTAGCAAAACTACGGTTATATTCGACTGTTTTTCATTTTTTGCAGGTTTATAAGTGAATTAAATTTAACAGGTGTTGGAGATTAATTGTTTCATAATTGTTGTTATAAATATCAACTGTTCATAGCAAAGCAGAGAAGCAGCTAGATGTAATAGTTTTCATTGATTCAGAAATACTTGTAGCCAAAGGTGCAAAAAACCAAACCGCTAGGAACCCTACTAACACTGTGTTTGATAAATCCTAATGAAATTTTTTTAAACCCCAACGGCTAGTAGCCGTGGGAGGGGGGGGGGTAAAGTGATTTTTTTTTTTTTAATTAAATCATGCCTTTAACGCACGTTATCTGGTTAATGGGTAACGTTTAACGCCACCTTAACGTGGAGGTCGGTGTGGGTAACGGGCTATAACGCCCAAATGTTAACCTATAACGCTCGTTTGAGCGTTACCATACCGTGGTCTCTTAGAGAGTATTTGTGCAAGAAAATAGTTTCAGGGACTGTAGATGCATTATTGGGCAAAACACAAGGACTTGCATCATCGTTGCATTATGGTACACATCAAATATCTTATCTTTAACTGTTCTTAAACTATGTGAAATGCAGTTGTGAATAGTGATTGCACCCAAAGTGTTTGATGAAATGCCTAAGTAAATGTCATTTATGATTTAGCTGAAGCATAACAAGAACATGTTAGAACTAATTACTTAAGCATCTTTGGGGTTGCGAGGGAAGGGGCCGAAACGGTCACAGGATATTCGGGTTAGGCCGCTTACATCTTAGTCAAAGACGGGCCCTTCACAACTGTAAGACCGAAAAAAAGATAAGAACTACGAGTAGAAGAGTAACATAACAGTAACATGTTGAACTGATTACTTAAAGTCTTAAACTATTGGACCGAAGAACACAGTTTTTAGTGTGGCTTATTAGCCTACTATTGGATTATGGTGATGTTTAAAAAATATGGCAGCATTAGTTCAACATAACTTACAAGAATGACGAGAGGCAGAGCATTAATGTGAAGCTTATTAAGCTAACATATTATAGAAACCTTAGAGGGTGCTTTTTTATAGCTTATTTTCGGGCTTATGGGCTTATTTTTCATAGATTCTTTTTTTTCCCTTTTTTGCAATTATAAGTCACAATAGGGTCATAAGTTGCCAAAAAAGCTTGAAAATGGGCTTATGAAAAGTTAAGCCGTACAAATTAAGCTCTCAAACCAAAAAATAAGTTAAAACAAACACCCCGTTTATATTCTTTTGCATTTATTGCTTCAAGACTTTACATTATGACTCTAAACAAACTGAAACATAAAGAAAACGAACAATGAAAGTATTAGCCTGAGCTAAACAGATCTCGTTTGTCTAGTTGTACTAGAAGTACTAGCCTTGTATAGAGTATACAAAACCGCTACAACAATTAATGATCCTGCTCCAGCTCCCATTCCGTAGAATATGGTCTGCCAATCATTCCCATCACTAGATGTATCAGAATTTGGCGAAGATGATGGCACAGGTACAACTGAAGTGGTGCAAGTTTGGTTCAATGGAAAACCGCATAACCCCTTGTTTGCTAAATAGGATGTCTCCGAAAACGTCTGAAACTGGGAGCCTGTTGGGATTTTTCCTTCCAATTGATTGTAGGACAAATTAAAAACAGAAAGGAACGGAAGGCTAGTGAGCACAAATGGGATTTCTCCGGTTATTTTGTTTGAGGACATGTCTAATGATTCTAGGTGACTTAAATGTTCAATTGATGGTGGGATAGAACCTATGAACTCATTATGTGATACGTTGAGAAGATACAGGGCTTTGAGTTGGCCAATTGTTTCTGGTATCACCCCTGAAAAACGGTTACTTGATATATCAATGGTTGTGAAAATTGTCAGGATTTTAACCAACTCCAACTCGAATCCTTTGAAAGTGACTGTCACAGTATCTTGATAGTACCACTCATTAAGCTGCCACGCCATAAAGCTGAGTTGCTCTGTACTATTTCTATTCTCAGCAGTCATCATAGCTCCCAATTGACTGAAAAATTCTGGTGGGACCACGCCATTAAAGTTATTGTGAGCTATGTCTAAAATACGAAGATTTGACCCGTTGTGTCGGCCTTCACCGCAATGAACGGATCCATGGAACATGTTTGATCGGAGAACAAGAACATGCAAGTTGGTATTGTTGCCCAAAGAACATGGATAAGTGTCATTTATCATGTTGTTCCCAAGGTTTAACACTTGTAGCATTCTACAATTGACAAGAGATTGCGGAATCTTCCCTTCCAAAGAGTTTCCATGCAGGTCTAGAGTGTTCAAGCTACAAGTTGTTGGAAATGTTCCCTCGATTTGACCAGTCAGATCATTGTTTGCCAAGTTCAGTACCTCTAGATCATTATTGAATTCAATTAAACACTGCGGTATCCTTCCGGTTAAACGATTGTTTGAAAAGTCAATAACCATTAGAGACATAGCGGTGCATATGGTTTTGGGGATCGTCCCTGTGAGTAAATTCTTAGACACCGTAAAGAAAAAGAGATAGCTGAAGTCTCTCCAACTAATTTCAGAGAGTGACGAATTGAATAGATTATTTGAGTAGTCAATGTAAAAAGCCGTTATTGGTGGAACAGGAATCACCCCACTGAGGCGATTGGAATGCAAGTCAAGGACAACAAGATCAGGAAAAGTATAGGGCTCTTCGAGGCCAGTTAACTGGTTGTGAGAAAGGTTCATATACGCTAGCGATCCATTCCCAACTCTCCAAATATAGCTTGGTATATTTCCTTCAATCTTGTTGTATGAAAGATCAAGTTCTGTCAATCTTGATTGGTTTCGTAGATCAGGGAACTTATGAAGATTGCAAGAAGCCAGCTTTAAGGAATGGAAGTTTGGAAGGTAAGACATGAGACTCCTGTTAGTGCTTGTTAAAATTGAAAATTTATTGAACGAAAGATCAAGGTCCGTTAGGTTGCTCAGACCCTGCAAATCTTTGGTTTCAATTACACCACTCAGGTTGTTTGACGATAGAAAGAGGCGGCTAAGCTGTCCAAGTTTAAAGTACGACCCTGGAATTTCACCTTCCAGTTTGTTACTACTCAAATCAAGACTATTCAATAATGGTATGAACGAGTTTGAAAACTGTGGAAGCAAACCATCAAAATTGTTGTTAGAAATATCTATCTGTTGCACATTTGGCAGAGAGAACAAAGATGAAGGTATGCTTCCACTGAAACTATTGAATCCTAAATTAACCAATAAAAGATTATTAAGATCTTGAAAGTGATCAAAAGGAATCATACCCGATAAACCATTTCTTGAGAGGTCGATGTAAATAAGATTCTTGCAATGCTGAAATGATGGGATAGGTCCTGCGAAATTGTTAATCTGCAGTTCTAACCAGGATAACTTACCAAGGTTTCCAATAGATTCTGGTATCCCTCCGGAAAAGTTTGTTCCGCTGATCATTAATCTCTGAAGAGCTCTGTTCATAGGAAACTCGGGTAAAGAGCCGTTAAGATTTCTGTTTTCTGATAAATCAAGACTCTGTAACTTTTGCAACTGGAGGACATTTTTGGGAAATGTTCCAATCAAGTTACAACCAACAAGATTCAATATTGTCAGATTCTTGAAATTTGCAAAGAAATCCGGAACAGGAGCATTCAGATCATTCAAAGCCAGATGAATTACCGAAAGTGATTGCAGCTTTTGAAGGGACTCATCTAAAGGGCCTAAAAGTTGACAATTTGACAAGCTTAAAACTTCCAAATTAAGCAAAGATGATGATAAAACCTGGCACCAATCGGTTTTATGTGATGACATGTTCACATTATCCATATAAAGACCCCTAAGCCGTGTGAGGTTGCGAACAAGTGTGGCTAAACTTGGGTTCTCGAGTTTCAGTGAGCTACTTCCAGAAAAGAAAGGCTCAGAGATATGAAGAATCTCTAACCTAGTCAGCTGTGACAATTCTTCAGGAATCTGACCATAAAACCCCGAATTCGACAAGTTCAAATAAGACAAACTTGCAAGACTCCCAAATCTTGAAGAAATTGGTACTATAAAGCTAAACTTATTAGCAGCAAGGTTCAAGCTTTCAAGATTCTTTAAACCAAATAGAGCACTGGAATCATTAATTCCACCTGATATCGTTTCATTGCTTAAGTCTAGACCAATAACCTCACCCTTGATGCTGCAAGTGACACCTCCCCATGAGCAGCAATCTGTGGCATTTGGCTTCCAAGACACTAGCTTTGTTGAAAGTGAAGATTCGAACTGGAGTTCGTTCTTCAACTGGATCAAGATCGTTTGGTGGTTTATTTGACATTGGCCGGAAACCATAATTGTATCAACCCCAAACAAGATCAGGTAAAAGGGTAACAAGAATATCTGAAAGCAGAGTTGGGATCTCATTATGAACCGTCGAGCCTATGAAATTAAAACCTTCGCAACTTTTAGAAATGGCTTGGTTTATATTTGCTAAATCTGTTTTATTATGATCTGTTATTTATATTTGTTTCATAGACTCAACCAAAATTTAATGCAACCTTGGCCTTGGTCTTTCGAATTTACTAGTCAAGTATTCACAATTAGGCATACTATTGACTTTGAACTCTACTTTAAATTTTATTGAAGGGACTATGGTTACCTTAACATTGTGCAACTAACTTCTTCTATTAAGAAAAAAGAGTTAATGACTACTAACATTGTTACTATCTCCGTCTCAAAATAAGTGTCCGGTTTAACTTTTTGGAGTCTTTCTTGTTCAACTTTGACCATATTAACTTTCTTGTTCAACATATGTCGGAGAGAAGTACACCGGATTGATCGGCTAGCTTCTAATTGATGAGTTCAAAGATCTGATAACGTGGTTCAAAAGGTAGCTTATGAAAAACGGTCAACCCAAACAGACCTGCTTTGAGCTGTACTAGAATTATGCGTTTCGAACCCTTACCAACCCGTCTAACCAACTGAATTTTTCACTTTGAGTACAAAACGAAAGTCACCTGACCATACTCGGTAAAATATCTTTTCTAATGTGCATGCACTATCATACTAACAACAAAAAGGGTGAACAGAAAGTTGATATAATAAAGTAGAACTGTAAATAAGAGGGAGTTTGGCTAGGTTTTTCTGAAGAGTTTTCATATTTTGGATAAGCTAATTTGCAAGGCTAAGAACTAGTCAAGGCACTTGGGTACCACATAATTTAAAGTAAATGGTCAAGTCAATAGCTAGCATTTATCATGCACATGCAACTAGACTTGAATGAAGCCAAAACAAGACCCACTGATTTAGAAGTCGTCAATTAGCGACCCAATGAACCTACTTCTAACATCTCATGAAAATCATAGTCTATTTTCTATACGTCAAAACTTATTACATAGCAATTTGCATTATAAATTTGATAAAGTTTTGATTTTATAGGCTCTTAGATTCAAGTACTCTTGATGATACTCTTTTGCCTAGTTTTGTTAGGTGTTAATATGAGGTTGGTTTCTGGGTGAATGTCAAATCGAACAGCTAGCAGTTGATTTTGATCCAGTTGAAATACAATCTCGAGTTCATTTATGCACATTCAACAAAACTGGTCTCTTGGAACCAAGATGTCACAAATTGTTCCAATTGGGTAGGTGTCACTTGCACCAATAGGGGTCAAGTTATCTGTCTAGATTTAAGCAACGAAGAACTACTAAATTTCGGGGTTATAGCACGACGGATGTCGTCGCTATAAATGGCGTCTGTCATCCGTCGTCGCTATAACTTATAGGGGAGGGGGAATGGGTGTGATAGTAAACACACACTCAGATACACACAGTTATTGAATTTATCGTTTGTTTGAATAGATGTTATGTTAAATAGTTAGGCCACAAATTTGACCTAATTAATGAATGTTATAGTTATTAAGTGATTTAGTAGGTTGTGATTATACTTGTGATGGCGATTGCGGAAAACGTATGTTGGCTGATATAGTTTTATGAATGATTATACGTACTGAAACAAACACATTTAGTTGTCATCGGCTTATTGTTAAAATTAAGTTGAAGGTAGGTTGGTAGGTAGGTAGCGCTCGAATTTGACATAAATGTCGCTCATCCGCTTATTGATAGCCATGATTTATTAGGTAGTATACTTGTGATTGTGTGGTTATAATTGAGCGTGACCGATTCCATGTTTTAATAAGCATTCAAATATTAATTTTTAACAAAAACTTAAGAACTATAGAAAACAAAATGACAATGGCTTTTTCATTTTGTTGCATAACGATTTGGTGCATAACTGCATGGATGGGTTTGACTTTAGCATTATCAAGGGGGCTACTAGAATCTCGACATGCTCAACCTTATAGTATTTGGTAATTTCAGTGGGGTGTTTGGCAATATCAGTGAGGTAAAAGTTCAAAAGAGACATGGTCTGATTTGTTTAGGCAGTTCGATAGTTGCATTTATTGGGTCTTGTGTATCTGATTTTATGAGCATAATATAAATTTATTTCACTTACTAGAACTGGAATTCAAATTTACTTATTTGTATCTGTTTTAATGTTACATTGCAGGTTGGTGGCACCGTATAAGAATTGGTGGGATGGCAAAAGGTTCCTGAATGATCCACCTGAATATGGGAACACTTCTTGGTGTATGTAACTACATATCTCCTGGACTAATGTGGTTATACCACAAACGTGGTGCAGTGAATTATGCTCTGCTTATAAACCGTGTGTTCTCTAATCACATATCTGCTTGTCGGTTTTTCAGGTAATAACCACTGATGCTCTTAAGATACTGATGTTTGGCGTAAGATGGTACAGATTGCTGTAAATCGAAGTTTCAACTAGATCACTGTGAGTAGCACGGGCACCGTTGTTGATGAATTTGATTGTACTTTTATGTATAAGCACATGTGTCTTATAATAGTTGCAAAGTTGCAACATCTCTCCTTTTTGGGAGTCCGTTAATAAACGTAAAACTTCATTGGCTTACAATTCAAAGTTACATCTTTTACCATTAGTTATCATTACAAAAAGGGTTAAAGTTGATTTTGGTCCACAAGATCAGAAGTCAACATGGTTCGGTTTTGCATGATCTATTTTGGAACCGTTGAAGAAAATTTTAACCACTATCCACTCACCTACACTAAATTTCTAACTGTGGTCTATTATATATTGTAGGTAGACGGTAACTGGTGCAGGCAGTAAAGCTGAAGCAGCCAAGATAGCACGCTCAGTGGCATCTTCGACACTTACCAAGGCATGATAATGTCGACATATGTGTCTGATATGAACTCTTGTTTGAGTATTTAATGTAGCTAATGATTTCTTTTTGTTTTTGTTAGGCTGCAATTTATGGTAGGGATCCATTCAGGGGGCGCATAGCTTGTGCTGCAGGGTATGCAGGAATTCCGTTCGACTCAAATGCACTCAGAATAGCTCTTGAAGATATTCTGCTTATAGAGGGAGGGCAACCACTTCCTTTTGATAGGTAAAAACAAACTCGGTCATGCACTTGAACATTTTGTGCTAATAGAAATGTCGGGACGATCATTGAACTTTCATTTCTGTTACAGTGTATTAAATTTACAGAATTTGTTTTAGTATATTAAACTTTCAAATTTTGTTCCGGTATGATCACATAGTAACAATGCTTATTTCTCATAACACCTGGTCACACTATGTTTGCTGGATTATAGTAATTCATAACTAGAAGTTACATTGGCCATTTGGTAATTAAAAAGTATGATGACCATTTCAAGAAGAAAAAAATGAAAGTATGTTGCTGTACCTAACCTGGAAGTTTAAATCGCAAGTTGTTGATCTAGCAATGCTGGACCTTAGCAACTTAATTGATTTTTTAATACATTGATCGTTTATGTAACTTTTTGTTTTTGCAGAGATGTGGGTTTAGTGTGGATGCCTCTCCAAACACAACAATTGAGGCCACATTTACGCTTGATGCATTGATTTTGTGATTCTGTCCAATATGACTCTTACACCTCATGAGATTTGTTCATTATGCCGAAATGTTTTTAACTGGAAGTTTCACCACTCATTGCCTTTAAGACCTATCTAAAATGTTTATGCACTATTTGTTCTCCGATATGTCTTAAAGGTAACCATCAGCGCCGCGGCTATGCTGGCAGCATACTGGAATACCAAGATTACCAAGATTATGTGGTAAATAATCTCATCCCTACTAATCTTCGTCATTTATCTCCCGACTTGCATGCACTGAATCTGAATCTTTTCCTAAAACATGAACATGCAGTAATATATGCTGGTAGCAATAGGCTTCTGAACTTCTTTTATGGACATTGAATCCAGTTCTATTTGTAACTGATGCTTAAGATATGTCTCAATCACTACTGCTCAAGGATACGCTGGTGTAAGTTTTGGGTTACAGTGGGCTCGTTGGTGTTTAGTGATAATCTGCAGCACCATACCTGTACAAATATTTATTCGACCATCAATTTGAATAGATGCTTTTTCTCGTAGATTGATTATAGCTGCCAAACGCCCAAACCCATTAGTATCCATCTAGTTCAGGCCTTTCGGGATCTGGTTGGCCCGACCTCAACCAAGCCACCATAAATCTGAATATATGTTTGTATGGTCTGTAATTCAGGTAATTTTTTTTTTTTTTTTTTTCAAGTGAAATATTTTTCAAGTTCCCTTTATTTTTTTCCTTTTTGAAATACCATCATGGTAAGAGGGCATGATAATTGCGATATTGTGTACAGTATTCTCTTTGTTATGTCTGATGTATTCTCCTGTATTTCAATGTACCAGGTCCGCAACTATAGCCCATTGCCATCAATCGACAACAGTATCAAGGTTTGTGTTATATTATATCACAGATAATCTACCACTCACGGATGAAGGCCATATTAGGCATGCGAATCACTAATCATAGGGCAGAACACATAAGCACCAATGATCATGTCTGATGTACCCATTTTGAGAAATCTAAAATGCAACTGACGAGATTATTTTTTTGGTGCAAAAGGTGAATTATATTAATATCTCAAACGATTACATCATAAGACATCAACTGAGTGAACACTCTCAACTCAGAAACATTCAAACTAAGAAACATCCTCGGATAGAACTAGACGGCTATATCAGACAACACTATATATAAGCACCAACAGACCAAACTGCACTATAGCATAAACCATGCCAGTTTGGTTCTTGAATTCACCTATAAAGCACCTACCATCTAACTACATTTCCACATCACTTTCCTATCAAGACCATTCCTCCCACACCCACAATGATCAAAACAGGAAAAGTGTATGGCTTCGTTAGGAACCCATAACCCATCCATGTAGGGGCTCTGCCAAACAACCTACATTTCCCTCTCAAAAAAAGGCTTCAGTTGTTTGGGAACACACTCCCTCCATGATGACCAACCAAAACCTCCTTTGCCAATGTATTAAGAGGACCAAGCGGGTTCATCTTTCACTCCTCGCTATTCCACTTATCATACATTGGCCGCCCCAACCATATACCCTTCACAATGGGATGCTCTACATTATGGTACATCCAAATGAATTAGACCTCTCACTTTAGCATCAAACCTCATCACAGTTCCCTCCCAAGGCCAAACATGTTTAAGGAATGAAGATCCAGTGAGTACAGTCACACCAAAAGGACTCCAAGGTACTAGATACATACCTATTGTTATGGTTTGCAATAGAAAATGCATTAGGAAATCAATATTCTGCATTAGACCATATAAACCCTTCCATCAGGAAACTACCTTTAAGAGAGACACTTGCAATCTCAAAAGCTTGATCCTGACCAAGATCACAGCTAACATCCTCATATTCAAGGAGGAGACAAGCATTGGACAACAAGTGGCCTCTAATTACAAGCCATCTGCTCTTCACCCTTCTGACCCAAAACACCCCATTAAATTCCTTCTAGCCATACTTTTTTAGCCAACAATGACCATATTGAAAATGGGATAACTAACCATAGTTATCCATCAATGATCTTCATGACTACATTCCACTGTTCAGAGACTTGTTTTACTGCTGTAGTGTCTTTAACAGTAAGACCCATGAGTTTCAATCTAACAGTAAGATCCATGAGTTTCAATCTAACTGACGAGATTATCTATATGCATATTGTCTTTTTGTTCTCTGTTTCCAGATGGAAGTTGAAATAGAAGACTGCCTTCATATAGAATTCCAGTACAACAAGAGCAAGCTATGATATACATAGCATATATGATTTAACACTAATATCACATGTGATATTCAAATTAGTGTTTAATCACATATGCTTTTTTCATGCAAATTTCAGTAACGTAAAAAAACGAAAAAAACTTTAAAAAAACGTGAATAACACGAAAAACAAAATTTTGTCTAAAGTATATCAAAGTGCCTATATATAGAAAGATAATTAATTGCTCGTCGTAATGGTATATTTTTTTTCGCTTAGCGATTAACGGTTTGAAAGATATTTATATTTGAAAAAAAAAAGAAGATAAAAGTGGGGTTTTTTTAATTGTTGGGATTAATCTCATCGATTAGATCTAATAAAGATGGAAGGTGGAGATTAATCCCTTGGCATGTGAAATATGTTTTGTCCTCAAATGATCTTAAATCATATATTAAACATCTTGAAGTTAAGTTAGGAAGCTTAACTACCACCCATGTCCTGTGGTAGGGTCTTTGGTTTCCTCACAAGAGGTCAAAGGATCAAACCTTGCTACGTGTATACATTTGGGGGTGGCAAGGAAAAGGTCAGAAACGGTCTCTAAATTAGACCGGTGAGGCTACTTACATCTGAATCACAAAGCTCGCTTACCCTGGGTAACCTCAACAGGGCAAAACCTCATATGTTTACCCGTGTTTAAGTTAAGTTAGGAAGCTTAATAGAGGAGATACATGGACTTGGGCTAATGTCTATTACTTTACTACGTATATAGTCAATTTTCTAGTTATCATACCTTACCGGGAGGAATTGAGGAACAATCAAGGAATTATTGCTAGGGCCAGAAAATGATATCCAGTGTGTACTGAATGAAATGGAATGCATTTGTTATATAGCATTCTCTTTGTTCAAAAGTTATACTAAAAATATTCCTATTATACTCGAATGTAATAGCTAGAGATCCCAATTCAAAGTTCAATCACACAGAAAAAAATGTCTTTAAATTTAACCATCGACTTTGCTGCTGAAAACTTGCACATGTACGGGACTGCAACTCTATCATATTCATATTTTTGTTGTATGAATTTGTCTTGATTTAACTCCTGCTCTGTATTTCATTTCATTGCAGGTTGAACGATGTCACAAAGAATTAAAGGAGAAGCCATTGGTATTGATCTTGGAAAGACATATTCATGTGTTGCTGTGTGGTCAAACAGAAAAAATCGGGTGCAGGTCATACCTAATGAACATGGAAACAAGATCACCCCATCCTATGTAGCTTTCATTGATTCAGAAATACTTGTAGGTGAAGGTGCAAAAAACCAAATCGCTAGGAACCCTACTAACACTGTGTTTGGTAAATCCTTCTACTTTAACTTTTTTTTAACTCCGTACGATTTCTGTTGGAACTAAAGAATCACATAAAAAGGGACGCCAATTTGGGTTGCTAACCATAAACTTCTAAATTATCAGATGTTAAGCGTTTGATTGGAAGTAGATTCGGTGATCCTCAAGTCACAAATGACATGGAGTTGTGGCCTTTTAAGGTCATTATCTGCTATGGTTCTCAAGAAGATGATTGGAAGTAGATTCGGTGATCCTCTAAAGAAGCCAACAGTTGTAGTTAAGTACAACGGAGAAGATAAACAATATGCACCTGAAGAATTATCTGCTATGGTTCTCAAGAAGATGAAAGAGGCTGCAGAAGAATATATTGGAAGAAAGATAACAGATGTTGTGATCACCGTTCCTGCTTATTTTAATAACCAACAGCGAAAGGCAACAAAGGAAGCAGGAACTATTGTGGGCCTCAATGTGTTGCATTTGTTAAATGAGCCTACAGCTGCTGCAATCGCATATGGTGTTGACAAATTGGCTGACAAACAATGGGACAAGGATAAGAACGTTTTGGTGTTTGATTTGGGTGGCGGAACATTTGATGTATTTCTTTTGACAATTAGTAAAACATGTGACATTAATGTCAAACTGTTGGGGGTGACACTCATTTTTAGGTGGTGAGGATTTTGATACGACACTTGTTAATTATTGCATAAGACAGTTCATGAAAAAACACATAGAGGTCAACTTAAGGGGAAATCCAAGAGCAATGGCGAGGTTAAAAGTTGCTTGTGAGAAAGCAAAGAGGGATTTGTCGTTAACTACTTTTGCTCCAATCGAAATTGATTGCTTGTATGAGGGCAATGACTTTTCGATCAAAATCAGCAGAGCCAAATTTGAGGAACTAAATTCAACTTATTTTACAAATTGTGTTCAGCTAGCTAGTCCAAAAATGTTTGTTTGATGGGGAAATGAAGAAGGAGGATGTGGATGAGGTGGTTGTTGTTGAGGGTTCAAGTAGTATTCCGAAGGTACAACGAATGGTGGAAGAGTATTTTGAAGGGAAGACACTTTACAAGAGTATGAATGGAGATGAGGCTGTTGCATTCGGTGCTGCGATCGGCCTCAAGGTTAAGTGGAAATGATGATGGTATGACGTACGAAGGATGTGGTGTTACAGCTGGATGTCACTCCTCTCTTTAGGAATGGAAACCGAGGACTGGGAAGGTGAAGGTGTTCAAAGAGGTAACATGAATGTTATTATTTCCAGGAACGCATCCATACCCACAAGTAAGAAGAAATTATTTACTTTAGGGTTTAATCAAACAACAACAGCGCTATTAAGGTGTACTATCAAGGCGAGGACACTAAAGTTCGGGGTAACATATTAATTGGCATGTTCGAACTTTATGGCCTTACGCTAGGTCCCGATGGGAGGTCAATACTTGAGGTTTGCTTCAGTTTAGATATCACTGGAATCCTTGTAGTCTCTGCCGAGGAACTATCCACAGGTCACAAAAACTCGGTCACAATTTCTAAATTCTGAAATTTGTCCAACGAATTTAGGAAAAAGTTGCAATGTGATTAAGCTGTTAATTAAGACTTGCATTTACCCTAAATGTTTGGACTTTTGATATGCTATAACAACACTTCAGATCTTATTAGTAATTTCTAACTATTATATAGTAATCCGAAGTCGGTTGAGTACCTATGCTATGTTATATAGGTGCATAGTTTTGATTGAACATGGTATTGCTACTGCTATTGTGAAAGAGGGTATGTACATATGAAAAGGAGTAAACGAGTTAATAAGATGATATTTATTCAACATGATAATGCAAAATTCCTATCATGCGTTTCTATGTCCTGCCATTTCTAACTTTGTCTGTCATCTAGTTCGACTCACCACTCATGATGTAATGAGTTATGTGATACATTAAAAAAATTGCTTTCTAAATTTCTGTAACTTAAAAGAGTACAGCTTTAGCACATCTCCACTATATAAGTTACACAACTTAGAGATCACGGTGCAGGGATTATTCCCCCGCCATTCGTCTCAAAAAAGCACCAATGGCACACTAATGGCTAGCTATAGTGCACCGGTGCTTCCGTTCCATTCGTCCCTCGTCATTTCTGCAACTAATGCCATTCGCCCCTTTTTTGGTGAGTGAGTGGAGTATTTTTGTGATGTGTTATGGGACCCACAAACACCAAATAACGGTTATTAGGTGTTATTGCTAAGTATGGTGTTTTAGTTAGGTGTTATTGCTGAGGTGAAACACCAATAATAGTTATTCGTCCTTTGATACACCTAGCTCTCTTAGAGGAATGGGTGTGGTAATGTGAACATGGCGCCAATCCTTTGTGGACACCAAATGGCTTACATTGGCGCGCAATGGTGTTTGGCCGTCATGGGGTTTGCGAGCGATGGAGTTGCTCCATCGGGTGGTGAATAACCACAAAACGCCCGGTCTTATATGAATATATTGTTCATCTGATGTTATATAAGGTAGGTTTGTTTGTTTGAGTGTATAATTCATGCGCTCGCAAATCACAACAATCATAAATCTAAAGATATACAATATACAATGACAATTTTTTGAATATCTTTCGTCATGCCTGTAACTAGGGGTGGCAATTTGGGTCAGGTTCGGGTTAACAGGTTGGCGGGTCAGAAAGCCCAACCCGAACCTGACTCATTTAAATTATCGGGTCAGCTATGTCAACCCTAACATGTTTATACCTAACCCGAACCTGACCCATTTAACCCGTATATATACGTGGCTTACTAGGTTAAATAGATTACACAGGTTGAATAGGTTAAACAGGTTTTGGGTTGACCCATTTAACCCGTTTTATATACAAAAGTAGGCACATTACATGAGTTAAAAAGATTAAACGGGTATGCGGGTCGACCCGTTTAACCCATTTAACCGGTATAATAAAATATAAATAGTTTTTAATTTAAGTAAAAAAGCTTAAACGAGTTGGCGGGTCGACCCACTTAATTTATTCCGAACCCAAACCTGACCTGTTTAATAAACAGGTTAGTTGGGTCGACCCAAACGCGACCCGAAATCTATTATAGACTCAACCCAAACCTATTAATTTACGTGTCGATGTTTCGTGTCGGGTCAGAAATTGTCATCCTACGTGTAACCATTATCTTGTCCACCAACGCTGCCATGTTGACTTTTATTTTCACTTACTAGCCGACCACTATCACCCTTTTATGATTTTATCATCACCACTAATCATTTTGTCCATCAAATTATATTTTCTAAATACATGTACCGTCATATACCTTTGAAAAAAATAATAAAATTAAAGATCGGCAACTTGTTATTGATACCCCACATCGGCTACCCACTAGGTGTATTCGACCGTTGAGGTTGCCAAGCCCATCCTTCCAAGCTCTTCGCATGGCATCGTGTATGCCCTTTGATTACTATTCGACCAATAAAAGCTAAATGTCGAATTAAGAGCAATAAATAACCTAAACTTACAAATTAGATGCCTTTTTAATATATTTTGCCGAAGTTTTAAACACCTTTATACATTATAATGAATGCCAAACCTAAAACATACATAAATCATATATTTAACGTTCAGGCAAAAATAGAAAAAGATCAAAAGATAGTTGTATTTCAAAGATCCTGGTATGAAAATAAACCTAAAACCCTAACCACACAACACAAAACTGTTCAACTCAACTTACCTTAAATCTTTACCGTTGTTAAAGACGCAACCACATCAAACAACTTACAGACTTCTTTAAAATAAATTCACGCAAGAAAGTACTCTCACTCCTTCACGTGCACAACCGTCATTCCTCATCCTTCGCTCAAAACGCAAAATAACCACCATAAATTCACTTCAAACTCTACATTATTCTTACATAAAAAAATACCCAATGATCAAGTTATTATTTGACACTTTCTTACATTCTTTCCAAATTCCAACAAATCATATCAAAAGAATTGGGCCTATTTTGGGTAAGAAAACATATGGGCTGTACGGATGACGTCAATTCATCAATATATATACTCTATCTACACACCTTAAAAAAAAAACACAACCTACATACAGACAATACCAACAAGATCTGACTTCTTTTTTCTTTTTTTTTTTTACACCACACCAACCCATCTTTCGATGAATTTAAGAAAAGCTATCTTTCGCGTTTGTGCGTGAATCTAACGATGTTGTTGTCTGTGTTCTGACAAGATATGTTCGTTAGATTCACGCACAAACTCGTGAGATGTCTTTTCATCTGTATAAAGACGAAGAGCTGTTGTTAGCAAAACCCTTTTTTTTCTTACGGGTTTTTTCTAATGTTTTTTATTGTTTGCAGGTTTATGAAGAATTAAAATTTAACAGGTGGAGATTAATTGTTGCATAAGTTGTTATAAATATCAACTGTTTATATTTTATGTTAAAATAGGCAGCTAGATTTAATAGTTGTGATTTTTTATTTTTTATTTATATTTTTATATATTCTGATTGATTTGATGTAAATCTGAACAAATCTTAAACTGCAGATGTATAACGGCGGTGGTTGGTAATTGGTTAATAGGCCTAGCTAAACCTATTTTTGGCATGGTGACTTTTTCAGTTTATATAAAATTGAAATAAATAAGGGGTGTTTGTTTCAGCTTATATTACCGACTTATTTGGTTTTGGGCTTATGTTTCATGAGTTTACGTTTTGTGGCTTATTTGTAATTTTTTGGCTTATATAAGCTTACTATGACATATAATAGATTATAATAAATATAAGCTGAAAAAGTTTCAAAATAAGTCACAAAAGTGAGCTTATGAAACATAAATCCAAAACCAAATAAGCCATAAACCGGTTATACAAGCCGAAACAAATACCAGTAAATATCAGTATTTTGGTACTTTAATGAAAAACAATAAATTAAAGTAATGAGTCAGCTAACACAATAAATACAGTAATAAATATGATTAATTATGTGTTTTCTGCATTAAATATACAAATTTGGTTCAACAATATTAACTTTGTAACATTTGAGGCCAAATGATACAAGACAAGTTGAGAACGATGTTATGTAGTCGTCGCTAACGATGTAGGATCGTTAATAGCCACGCGAACCCATAACCACCCTCACCCCCACCACCTGCGTTTCCACTACCAAAACCTGAGCCCCATCCGCTGCCAAACCCCTTTCCGAATCCTCCTCCAAAACCACCACCCCATCCACCTCCGAACCCTGGACCAAACCAACCACCACCAAATCCCCCACCAAAACCGGCATCAATTTTATTAGCAGTCTCATTAGTGATTTTTCGGCCTTTAACTACTACCAACAACATGAAAATAGACACAAGTAGAATTTTGTGAACTCCTGCCATTAGCTACTCGATTTATGAACTAGGAAAGTAAAAGTATGTTTGCTTCTCTGAAATTGCGAGTGAACTTGTATTTATAGAGGATAGTATACGTATAATGAGGTCGTATTCAGGTTGAGTAAAGAACAACAAAGTTTTAATGTCATTAAGTTGTTATTCAAGTCAATTAAGAGATTCACACCATTGGTTTCGTGTGTCGATAGTATCATAGTTTCACAAGTTACAGAAAGTAACAATAGATTAAATTACCTTTGATATAAGATGATACAAAAGTATACTAGTTAGATATGCTCAAATGGTATGTGAACATGGTTTAGAATCATATCAATAGTCCAGTCACCGAAACAGGCAAAGCAACGACACGATTAGTTGCATATTGCGTTTACGGAAATATATGAAAATTATAAACTTGCTAACACAGGTTTATAGAACAAATGATTATCTGATTCATTATATATCACATAATCAGTTTCAGAATGAAATGACAAACACCGACGAGTATTTACTGTTTTAAGTTACATTTACAATGGAAAAAAGGTTATTTGGGCTACCAACATTGTCCATATTTCCCCTTTTTCCAACAACAAAATTGCCAATTCATGGCGAAAGGGCATAAAATACACACATAAGACTACAATGAAAGTGGTTGCATGTTTTGTCCAATATTATTAAACCTCGGGGTTTGAGGGTAAGCTCGGTCATCTTGAAGAACCAGCAGCTTTGGGGTGTTTGATTCTCTCATCCAAGCAGCCACCATGGGGCCTGGAGATATGAGCCGTCCGATATTAGATGTGGCAATCCTAAAAGGCGATCCCATGCTACTTAGTAGCGCTTCAACCGCTCTTTTAAGCGCACAATCACCTACTATTTTGCTGTGTTTGCCCCATCCGGTTAGAATGCTGCAGCAAAAATATAGGACAGAAAATGTGTCAAAAGATATATGAGATAACCAGTTAATTAACTATGAGAAAGTTACCTCATGAGGCTTGGCAACTCATGGCCTTCATAAACGATTGAACATATATTTAACAACCAGGCGTGAACCATGGCTCGTGCGGCACCAGAAGACATAAGATGTAAATCTAAGCAAGAATCGGACCATGTGTTCTCCCACACTTGTCTGCGCTTTCCTTCAAGCACCACCAGCTGCGCTCCTCGTTTCTGAACATACAAGATCAATACACATTTTCACGTGGGTGTCAAATATATGAGATCTTTTGGTTTTTTGAAACTACGGCGCCAAACTTGTCTACAATTGTGTTTTGAAGATAAACTGTAACATGTACACAAATAGCGTTTTGATGTGCTTGTGCTGTTTAAAGCTGTGATAATAAGATACTCGGTTGTTGCAGAGTTTGACAAAACCAGTTCTGATTATGTGAAACAATCAGATGTCTGAAATAACTAGATAAACAAAATCAGTTTCACTATACTCTGAGCACTAGAAACCAAGTATGAGCCACTTTTAAACGCAGTAATCAAAAAAATCACTTTTCAAAATGCATGCTAAATACCCCCACTTTGTATCAAAAAATTCAGATATAGTCAAAGACTTAGGGAAGATGGGAAGCAGATAGATCGAGTAGCAGATTACCTGTCCAAAATGCCATAGCATGTCGGTCAAAGCATTATAGAAGGCAGATGCGGTTGAAGAGTCCATCCGTTTCACCTCATCAAAAAGAGACAGAGCATGAACCCATACATTTTCTCTATGCCCCATTAAAAGCCCATGAGCCACGCCATACACTTGGTTATCAAATAACCTCAGTTCCTCTAACAACAATGAAGCTTCTTCAAACGAACTGCAACGGCTGCAAACGTACATCAGATAGAAAGGAATGAGATAAGGTAAAATACGTTGTGGAATGTTTTGATTTGAGTTTTTAAATGGAAACAACGAAAAAATTATGCTTTTTTGAGTAGGCAAATAGATATATATTTGATTGGCGGACTGGACAATGTTATAGCAAAATACAGAGAAGCCATCAAGAAGCAACAAAAACCCAACCAAGCAAAAATGCCTCGGATCCAAATCCCAACGATAGTGATCCATATTTCAGCAAACAGCGAGAAGAAATCCAACGTCAGTACAGCCTATGTAGTTGGGGGAACAGGTCCTGAGCGTGAATATGTGAGACTCGCATCATCAGCAGACAGCAGCATGAGAATACAGCTCCGTCACCTCCAAATTAACCACAGAAAAACGTAACAAACACCATGGAAAGCCGTACCCGCACTATTCCAATCAGACCTCATTTCAGAATTTAGTATTACAGTAAAAACGTGAACTTTTTAGATACTTTTGCAGAACCTTTCTTTGAGGCTTCAAGACTTTTTAGATAAAATATTATGTTAGTAAAGATACTTGTTCAAAAACGTGATGAAACATCATAACTTTTTCATCCTATTCAAGTGGGAGACGAAAAAAACTTTACTTCTTTACAGAGGAATAGACAGTTAGTCCCTTGGTTTACTGCAGCATACTAAACGTTACCCTAGTGAAATGTTGAACAGTTATAGGTGTAAGTTCAAACCTGCAAGCGTTCAGAATAGCTGAGAACGTCACCACATTTGGTTTAATTTCCATCTCATGCATCTTCCGAAAAACACCTAAAACACATATAATCTCCTTTCTTCCCTTACTACTTTTTTCAACGATACTCAAATTATTCGAAGCCAACTGCTCAAAAACCTTAATAATCCTATCATCGTCTTTATTATCACCATTTTCCAAACACCCAATCTCATGATTAGCCGACTGACCGAATGCATTTATGATGGAATTATATGTTACAACATTTGGTTGAATCCCTTTTTTAGTCATCTCATCGAGCAATAAAGCAGAAGATTCAACAAACCCTTTTTTACAAAGGGAATCAATTATTTCACTATACAAAACAACATCCGCTTTCAGACCTCCACATTTAAACTCCTTATACACCTCTTTAGCTTCTTGATACATCCCGCCTTTTAAATAAACACTTATCAACGTCGAGTAAGTCAAAATATTAGCCGGAACCCGCTCACTTTTCATCCTATGAAACAGCTCTTTAACCTTATCATACCTCCCTTGTTTCCCAAACCCGTCAAGTAGCGCATTATAAGTCACAACATCTTTCCTAATACCCGTCTTTTCCATTTCCTTAACGACATTAAGTGCCTCATCAAACCGACCCAAACTAGCATAAATAGCTAATAAATTATTGTAAGACACACGATCAAGACGTATGTTAGCATACTTCATCTCATTTACCAAACTCAATGCTTGATCCAACCTACCCGACTTAGCACACCCACGAATAACCGTACTATAACTAACCTCATTTGGCATAATATTCTTAGTAGCCATTTCTGCCATTATTTGAAAAGCAGGATCAATATGACCACCACTACACGCAACATCCAAAAGGGTATTATAAGTATAAATATCCGGATCAATCCCACGATAACTCATCTCATTAAACAAACTCATAGCAGTCTCCCACAACCCTTTACCACTACAAACCGCAAGAAGTGAATTATAACTAATCCTATCCGGTTGAAACCCGTTACTCAACATATCATCAAAAATATCAGAAGCCCGTTTAAAATCAGCACCCGATTTCCCACAAGCATCAATCAAAGCATTATAAGTAACAAGATTAGGCTTCAAACCACTTAATTTCATAGTCTCAAACAACTTAATAGCATCATCACATAAACCACTTTTAGCATAAGCACTAATTAACGACGAATAAGCATAAACAGTATTACCATACCCTTGCTCCACACTAGTCTCGAAAACCTTTTTCGCTAGCTCAATCTTCCCTAACCTACCCAACACACTAATAACCGAACTCGCTAACTTCCCTTGTTCAGTTTTGCGCCTTTCGCGGCCCACAGCAAATTCGAAACACTGAATCGCCATGGAATACTCATTTCGATTACCTAACTCCCTTAACAAGAACCCATAATCATCACAACCACATAACTTTTTTTCAAAGCTCATTAAAACACTCTCTATCAGCTTTTCATCACCACTAGCTTTGACAAGCTCCTGTAAAGCTTGTTCAGCTTGGATAGAGTGCCTGCTTGACCCGTTTTGCTTGACCCGACCAAAATGCATCTTGGAGACAAACCGGGTGGACCTGCGACCCGAGAAATCAGCAGCAAGGTTGGGTTTTGAAGAGGTTAAAGGGGTGAAGGAAGGGTTTCTGTGGGACCCAGATGGTGGTTTGGTGTGGTGGTGATGGTGGTTGTTGTGGTGGTTGGAGGGGTGGTGGAGGGTGGGGATACGGTGGTTTTGGTAGGGTTTAGTGGTGGTTAAAGTGGGTGGGGTGGAGGAGGCCATGGTGGTGGCCGGAGATAGGGTTTGGTGGTGATGATGATGATGATGATGATATCAAGAAGATTACACACAGTGAGTGTGTTTTAGTGTGTGTGTGTGTTTTTTGTTACATGGTACATCCAATCCACATAAGCTAAGTTAGCTAAAGTCAACAAAAGACTTCACTTATTTTAGTTGTGTTTTATGAAAAACTTTTAGCTTCCTTGTATTAGGTTAAAACCTATTTTAGGGCATACAAAGCGGTTTTTTTTCTTTTACCTTAAAAGAAAGTAAAATGAAGAATGATAACCAAGTTACATATACTTTTATCATGACAAAATACTTATACTCCTTTGAGAAAGATTTAGTATTTTTTTTTTCTTTGGTTTTAGAGGTATAAAATGCCGATTTGAAATGAAATGTCGATGAATTTTGATTTTTAACACAGATTCGTTATATAGAATGTAAATGTTGATTTGTCAAAGAATCGATAGTGTTGCCCGGACTTCATACTCATCACTTTTTAGGACTGCAAAATAGACTTTGTTTTGCAACCGAAAAAAACTGTAAAAGATGATGACTTTATTTTAATCCAATTTAGAAGTAAATGCAATCCAATACATTTAAATGCTTGACTCACTTTATTCTCATAATCGGGTTAGACACACAGATCCTGACAGAAGTGGTGGGGTCATAATCAAGTTAGACACACGTTTTTGCGGGTTTTGTTTCCCGTGTAAGGGTCATGGTTGGATTTTCACTCGTTTTCATGCTTTTTAATCGGTTGATTGCCCTTAAGTGGTTAGAGGGTGTGCGGTTATGGGTAGTTGGGGTCTTTTGATCATGGATGTATGTGGTTATTGTTCATAGTTTTTGTAGTTTTAGAGTAAGTAGCTTGTATGTTTGCTTAAAGTCGAAAGTATGTTGAATGGTCGAAAAGGCCTATGCTTCCTTTGTTGAAATAAGGACAAATGGTTTGAGTAGAGATTTTCTAATAATCGACTTAGAGAAGTCCTCTATTTCGTATACCGGAAAAAGAAATGATTTGTCGGGTTCAGGATTGATATCTGAGAATGGATCACATCACGCTAATGTCAATCCGTTTTCTTCCATTTATTCCTATTCCAATCCCAAGCCAATTGTTCGTGGTTATTGTAGTTTTAGAGTCGGTTGTTTATATCATTGCTTCTAGTCAAAATTATGTCGGAAGGTTGTTGTTGTAGTCTATTGGTTAAGAAGTGTCTTTGAATTTCATGGAGGTGTCATGTAGAATCTTGTCAATAAGGTTGTTGTATGTTTTAAAAAATTGGAAGTCATTTTATTTAAAGGAATCTTGTTGGATTGGTATAAATGGTCAAAAGACCTTAATGTATGACCAATAGCTAGTGCTTAAATGTTCATATCTTGAGTTGGAAATACATATTTCCTCAACAGTCTTTTACAGGGTTATACATCATCGTAAAAAACTCATTGGAGAAATATGTAAATATAGGTGTGTATGTGAGGATATATGAAAATCCCCCTTATTTAAAAAGCGTCATTAAAAGTCATAACTATTAGCTTTTTTGCTAATTTTTATTTTTATTTGTATGATTGCCTTAAAAAAATTGGAAGTAGGTATATGGTAGGTATATGTTGTTAGGACTTGTGTGTCAAACATATTGGAATCTTGTTGGATTGGTATAAATGGTCAAAAAGACCTTAATGTATGACCAATAGCTAGTGCTTAAATGTTCATATCTTGAGTAAGTGGAATTTCTATTTCTCTTATAATTTAAGTTCTAAATATGATTTGTAGGTCTAGTACAAGTAGAAGAGAAAAAGGAAATTGTCGGCATGTTGCTTGCACACGTGACTTTCATAGAATATGCTATAAAAGGTGTAACCAAGAAGGCTTAAAGGTCACTACTCACCACCATAGTCAACAGTAGGGCTGAGCAAAGGTCCAGAACCGACCCGAACCGACCCGAACCGACGTGACCCGAGAACCGAATTTCACAAAAACATGAACCGAAACCGAACCGAATCGGTTCGGTTCGGTTTTGTGTCGGTTCGGTCTGTTCGGCCCGGTTTACATGCTTTAGGTGCGTGTTTGGTCGGTTTTGGGTCGGACCGAACCGAACCGAACCGAAAACCGAAATCCGATAAGACATAGAACCGAAACCGAACCGAAAATGGTCGGCCCGGTTCGGCTCGGTTTTCTCGGTTTTGTGCTCAGCCCTAGTCAACAGAATGAGGTTACTGATTACGTAAGTACGTTTGTTTGTAGGAGTAAGCAATATTAGATTTTGGTTCGACTTTTGGTACTTTATTATGATGCAAAAGTTAACTTCAATTATACTTTCATTTTATATGATCATCATATGCTATTTGTCTAGTAGACAATTGTTTATTTATGTTTATCTTCTACTTTATTTATGCAGAGTAAATATTGTCATGCATGTTTCTACACATTTCATAATTCATTTTATAGTTTTGCACATGTAGGGTATGTTTGTCGAAAGTAACTATTGCTGAAACTTGAAATATAGCGATAGATGGAGACAAAGCGAAGATTAAAAATTATTATTATTATTTATTTTTTTTTTTTTTTTTTTTTTTTTATAAATTCTGATAAGTTATGTCTTAAAAAAAAGATATAATCATCCTAGATGGGAAGCTTTTAGGTTTTGGAAAATGTAGAGTGTAGACACATGCCACAAACAAATGTATAGTTGTGTCAAGTTTTTTGTGAACCATTGTTGTCCTCGACTCCTTGAAAGAAATGGCTGATAATTGTACAAATTAAATTATAGCAATCAAAATCACATACGCGATTTTTACTCTTGGTCATTCTTTCATTCTAACAAACAATTGTTTTTTCTTGTCTTAACAATTGTACAAATTCTCTTATTAGAAAACCTATGATCTATAAACCCTCATCCATGGCCAACAAGAAATGGTTTTTGCTAAATTCACCAAATCTCATAACATATCAAACACAGCCTTTTTCATCTTCATTCAACACCTTCAAATCATCAACCATCTTTATATTTACATCTCAGCGATTGAAAATCTCAAAACCTTTCTAAACGTCTATCTACATAAAGCGACTTGAATAAAGGTACATCTTATCATGAACCCTAAACTAATCCCTCTAATAATCCTCCTCGCCCTTCTCACCACCACCACATCGCCCTCCGTCGCGGCGCCACTATCGCTAAATTGTGGCGCAAAAGATAGCGGCAACGACGCTGATAATCGTAAATGGGAACCCGACACGAAATACTTAACATCCGACAAAAAATCCGTTGCATCCACCGCCGAGACACAAGAACCCTCACTTTCCTCCGACGTACCGTACATGACCGCCAGAATTTTTACCGGCGAAAGTTCGTACAAATTCACCGTAAATTCGGCATCTCGTTACATCATTCGCCTACATTTTACCCTCGATTTACCCCAATTACAACATTTCAAATTCTTATTCAACTGTAACCCTAACAAACCCTGATTCTCAAATTACATTATTAAGCAATTTTAGTGCTTTTTTAACGGCTGAATCATTATCGCAAGCTTATATAATTAAAGAATATTCATTATCCCCTTCTAATTCTGATGAAATCACCATTAGTTTCAAACCCACTGGGAAATCATTTGCTTTTGTTAACGGAATCGAATTAATCTCCGAACCGGATATATTTGACGATCAAATAGCGTTGATCGGTGCATCCGATGACTCCGGTACGATTGACGGCGTATCGGCGAACACGGAGAACATGTTCCGCCTAAACGTCGGCGGTCAATATATCCCGCCGACGAATGACTCTGGAGAAATGTACCGGAGTTGGTACGATGATACGCCGTATATGTTTGGTGCGGGTACTATTACCCACACCACGAACGTGACTATTGATTATAAAGAGTTGCCTTTGGCGACCGCACCGGCAGATGTTTACCGGACTGCGGTCGCAAGGACCCGACCGAATGTTAATAAACAAAGTAATGTTACTTGGGTTTTCCGGTTGACCAGGTTTTATTTATTTTGTTAGGTTTCACTTTTGTGAATATCAATTAGATAAAATAAATCAAAGGGTTTTCGAAATATATTTAAATAATGTAACGGCTTTTGCAACCGCCGATGTGATTGCTTGGAGTGGCGGGAAAGGGGTTCCTGTTCGAAAAGACTATGCAATATATGTTAGTAATAAGAATAAGGATAAAAATGATAATGATGGTGAATTATGGGTGACATTGCATACTAATATCGATTTAAAACCCGAGTTTTATGATGTGATTTTGAACGGGTTGGAGGTATTTAAGATAAGTGATTCGAAGTCGAATTTGGCGGGAAAAAACCCGGTACCGTCAGATTTGATGCAAAAACAGTTGATAGCAAACCGTGAAGCGATTGATGACCGAATGCGATTAAAATGAAGCATGTAGTTGGTGGTGCAGTGGGTGGGGTTGGGACTATTGGGGTTGCGATGTTGGTGATGTTTATGATTCGTAAGAGAAAACGAGTTGGAGGGTCAGATTCGGGTGTTACTAGTTGGTTACCCGTTTATGGTCATTCGAATAGTAAGTCTACGACCTCAGGTAAAAGTCAATGTGGTAGTAGTTTGTCAACGGATGCGGTTTATAATTGTCGGTATTTTTCGTTGGTGGAAATTAAAAGTGCAACAAATAATTTCGATGAGGGTAATGTGATTGGGGTTGGTGGGTTCGGGAAAGTGTATAAAGGGATTATCGATGGGAACATGAAAGTGGCGGTCAAAAGGTCGAATCCATCATCTGAACAAGGGGTTAACGAGTTTATAACAGAAATCGAGATGTTATCGAAGTTAAGACACCGGCATTTGGTGTCGTTAATCGGGTTTTGTGAAGAAGGTAACGAGATGGTGTTGGTTTACGATCACATGGGTAAAGGAACGTTACGCGAACATTTATATAAAGGTAATAAAATTACTCTCTCGTGGAGACAACGGCTAGATATATTAATAGGGGCAGCAAAAGGGTTACACTATCTTCACACAGGTGCAAAATACACGATAATACACCGAGACGTGAAAACCACCAACATTTTATGTGACGATAATTGGGTAGCGAAAGTGTCAGATTTCGGGTTATCAAAAACAGGCCCGAACTTAAACCAAAACCACGTTAGTACTGTCGTAAAGGGTAGTTTTGGGTATTTAGATCCAGAATATTTTAGAAGACAAAAGTTAACGGAAAAGTCAGATGTTTATTCATTTGGGGTTGTTTTGTTTGAGGTATTATGTGCACGACCTGCTTTAAACCCGAGTTTACCTAAAGAACAAGTGAGTTTAGCTGATTATGCATTGCAATCTGCGAGAAAAGGGACTTTAGAGGAAATGGTGGACCCACAAATAAAAGGGACGATTAAACCCGAGGCATTTAAGAAGTTTACAGATTGTTCATTAAGGTGTTTGGCCGATCACGGGATGGAAAGACCGTCAATGGGCGATGTGTTGTGGACTTTAGAATTTGTGCTTAAATTAGAACCAAGTGATGAGGGAAGTAGAACTGATAAGAAGTCAGAGTCGACGGGTAGCAGTGGGATGGTGGAAGTGCCGATACAAAGTAGTGATATGATTGCTATGCATCTTAATACGCTGAACCTTGATGATGATGAATATAATTATAGTTCAGATGATGATGATAATGGCGCGTTTTCACAGATTGTTGATCCAAAAGGAAGGTGATTTGATGACGTAAATATTTTGTAAAGACACTGATTCACTTGGGTCAAATTGGGCAAAATACAGCAACAAGAGATGAAACAGACAAGAATAGTTCTTGTTGCCCAGGATCGAGCTGAAGGACTTTTAACGTGTAAGACTGATTTTATAACCAGACAACTGCAGCAACATTCTGTAAATGATCTTTATGTTGATTAATCCTAAAAGAATTTCCCATCGTTTCCCGATTTCTTATCCTGATGTCCTTTTTGTTACTGCTTTCATGTTTGGATTGTAAGACGAATTGTTTAAGAATATTCACCAATGGCTTGGTCATGTTAAAACTTTGTCTTGACAACCTATTGGTGGGCGAGCTACTTTGATTAATGAAAAATAAATAGGCTTAAGTTGAGCCTGAATAGGTCAACCATGTTAAATAATATGTTTATAAAACAAGGCGTGTTGACCAACCCGTTCCCATTACACCCGTTGACTTGAACAAGTGACCAACCCCATTTATAACCCACTTAACCTGTAAACCCGTGTGCGTATGTGTGTGTGGTGTGGTTTGGTCTTTTGCCATGATTACCTAAACGAGTGTGTTTGGGTTGGGTGATACTAACCTGCCGACCCGTACCCACCAAGTCAACACGAATAACCCCTATCTTTGTCTCTTTGATACCATTACGATAGAGGCTTGCTGCTGGCTGGCTTGTAGTCTGGACATAAAGAAGCACGTTTATGAAACTGACAATAGTGACTCTCTGGAATGCCAATGTTAGACAAAACATCAAGGAAGAAAAGAAATAATTTTGTTTTTCTCTCATGATGATTGACAAGTGATATGATTGTTAAATACATAAAGCAAGGCGAAAAACAGATTCTTAGCAAAAATCTTTCTAACAATTATCAAACGCCATAAACAACAGTAGGGAACTGTACAATGCAATTTTGGAAACATACATATTTCTGGGCATTTCCTCTTTCTGTTATCGTGTAACACATCTCGAGGTTAATCTTTGCCACGAAGCCAATAAAAGCTTCATCGTGATATAAGCATTTGCCACTACTGCCTCCAAGCCCGGATCATATTGTCCAATTTCCATTTGCAAAATCATTAAATACTTCAAAAAGATGTGATCATCTCCCTTCATGAAGGTCTTCTGAAAACAAAGCTGTACGAGAAATATTATCATGGTCAAACGCACTTAGACCCGAGTAAGGACCCGATGAGAATATAGAAGACGTGCCATCAGATTCAAAAGTAGTAGAGGATTGCTTCTGGGCAGGTCGGTCATTTGTTGCTGACGTGTCTTGATATTCTGCCACGCGTTGCACCATTTTTAATGACTGTACAACTTCCCCCATGCTCGGTCGTTGGTTTGCCTCAGGGGATACACAAGCTGCTGCGATTGTACAAACCCGAGCTAAATCTTCAATCGGGTACTTTCCACCAAGCTTCGGATCCGCAAGTTCTTCTAATCGGTCCTTATCTCTTAGGATTGGCCTCGACTGCAATAATAAGCATTTTCAGAATTAACAGGTTATGCGTGTTATCAATGGGTCAAATTTACATATAATAGCTTGAAAAAAAAATGGGTTGAAAATACTCAAAAGTATATTAACGTGCAAACCTCCTGAATCGTTTTTTTTTTACAAATATTAGACCATCACTGGGTCATTATAAACTTTCAATAGCATTTGACACTTGTATCTATGAAAGTAAACAGAATTTATGGACATAAGATGTCTCTGTTCAGCCCAACTTGACCCAACCATTACAAAAGTTATCCGTTTTGACAAGTTACCCAACCCACTCAACTCAACCAATCTCCCACCGAAAGTATTATTAAATCCAAATCATCAATTATAAGTTTACTGGCATAGAACTAATAAAAGCTCAACTCACCCAAGAGACAAGGTTCTCCTGTCCTGATGGCTGGGTCATATCCACGGGCTTCCTTCCGGTCAACAATTCAAGCAGAACCACCCCATAGCTGTAGACATCACTCTTGACTAACAGATGCCCGGTCATTGCATACTCAGGAGCCACATACCTGTAAATAAGTTCCCATTCATTAATCACTATAATCTTGTGAACAAATAAGGTTTTAAAGTTAGAGACGACTTTTAAATAAAATTGGATCAATTCGGGTTGTATTTGTTTGATAACACGTATAATATATATGAAAACCAAATGAAATGAGTTAAATGGTCCGAAAGGCGTCTCACATGTGTTTAAATGGTGAAATGTCCTAAATTGTTTCATTAAAAAATTATATATTAGTAACTTAACAACAAAGGTTTTTTTTATACAATATATATTTATAAAATTCAAAAAAACTCTACCAATAAGTGTGGTTTGGGTCGGCCCTAGCTGACCCGCACATAAAAGTTGCTTGTTTTGTCCCTAACGCATCTTGACCCATTATCCAACCCACTAGTTTTAGAAAAGTGTTGCCATTTATATTGCCAAAAGCTTCATATCCTTAATGCTACCGGAAACAAGTAAAACAAGGAACTAACCCAAATGTACCCATAACACGAGTTGATAAATAAGTTGCTCTTCCTTCGGGGGCTTGTTTCGCTAGCCCAAAGTCTGCAACTTTAGCATTAAAGCTGTTCTCCAGTAAGATATTAGACGCCTTGAAATCACGATGAATCACACATGGCTGTGAATCTTCATGCAGATATGCAAGTCCTCTAGCAGCATCAAGTGCAATCTTCATTCTCGTATCCCAATCCAATGGACAGTTAACCCCCAGCGGGCCTGCAGAAAGACAGAATTACTCTTAACACCAAGTACAGAAGATATTATTATCAAGGTTTTTGTCTAATTAATTAAGTTTTTTTTTTTTTGTGTGTGCACAATTACCAACATTGTCTTTCATTTGTCCCATTTTAGTCACTGTACTCTTTTGTGTACATCTGAGTCAATAAAAGATGGTCATGTGTCCTGAGTGTGACATTTTTAACCCGTATTTTGTCATTTTCATACAAAATCTAAACTATAAAGAAATGTCATTTTGAAGGTCTGTTTTTCTGGTAATAACATGACCAAGAGCGACACAAAGCCTTATTTTAGGAGTTACTAAGATAAGAGAATAAAATTGGATATATGAATACGATGTTGGTATTCTATGGTTGAAGAAAACTATAAGATAAACAGCTTACCATGGAGCCAAGCCTCCAAACTTCCATTGGGTACAAGTTCATAGCAAAGAAGGTTTTCGGAATTGTCACGGTTGCTATAGTAGCCAACTAGTTTCACAAGGTTACGATGATGCAGCCTACTAAGCATTTCAACTTCTACCAAAAACTCCTTATCACCTTGTTGACCTCCAGTAGAAAGCCTCTTTATAGCTACTTGTGTCCCATCGCTTAAAACACCTTTAAAAACTCTTCCAAAACCACCCTCACCAAGTATACTAGCATGTTCAAAGTTATTTGTTGCTTCTTTTAGTTCTTCGTATTGAAGAAATCGCGTACTAGTAGGATGTGGAAACGACCCTCCAGATGGAGGAGCTTCCATGGTCCTTGGCTTGGCTGTATTCACGAAAAGAAAACATAAGAAGGGTAAATGAGGTGTATTATAATAACTTGGTGTTTCCCGTACATAACCAATTCTATTCCAGCTACTATTATGTGACCCCTAACTAACCAACTTCATGCTACCCAAACACTAGAAACTGATTATGTGCGACTTGAAGACGTAATTATCAGATAATTAAGTTGAGTTACATAATTAATATAGGTTCATACCGATTTCTTTTGGCGATGCTTCTGGCTTTCGTCGACGTGAAGCACATGAACAAAGTATAAGAACACAAATAACAGCAACCGAAAGGATACCAGCACCAATGCCAACAAGAAGAATCAAGCTAGGACGTTTTCCACTACCAGATGTATTTTTTGATGTCGAAGGTGAAGGCTTTAACGGGGGTGCTTTGGTGGGCGGTTTAGCAATGTGAGGTGCTACAAATATATTGCAACCATTTAAGTTATAATATGCACAACTATGAGAGAAAAAAATTAGAAAGATATCAGGTCAATAACTTTTATAGAACATTATCATGAAATTACCTGGGGCAGGAGCAACAGGTTTGAACCATGTCAAGTTTAGAAGCTGGTAGCCACCGACAAGTTTGGGGTCTAATTGAACCTTGTGCGTAATAAGTGAAGAGTTTATTGCGGAAACTTCACTTGAAGTAAAACTAACTCCTGTATGTGGAGTTATGTCCATTGAAATGTTAAGTCTTGATAAGCTGAGCAAATAAAAGTTTATCAGCTCAATCTGAGAAGCCCTTAGACCAAGTTGACTAGCAAACTGTTGAAGAAATAGATTCCAATTTGTTGAGGAGACATTCAAAAGGAGAATGTCGAGCTTTATTGGATATACACAATGACAACCCTCGGTGCCTCGTTTAACTACTGATTCAGGTCCACAACAGTCTGCCAAAGAGAAACACAAACAAATTTAACTAACTTTATAGTTGGCTTTTAACCCATTGGACATTAAACTTTTCCAATCTTGATATAACCCAATTGACCCATTCGAGAACAAAAAAAAAGAAATTGGCCCTTTCATTAGTCCATACGGCGAACTTGCCATTTCTAGACAGTAGACACCAATGGACTAGATATAACGGAACAATGGATTATCCCTGTATTAACTAATTTCAAAAGCATAAATAAAACAGATGTCTTACTGGAGGTATGCGGAGACAACGGAGGCTGAGCTAAGCCGGTAGGTAGTGTTCCAGGACCAGACTGACTAGGAGCAATATCAGCTAACCGTGGAGGCGTAAAATCCGCAACAGGAGGTTCAGTCTCACTCTTCCTCATAGAAGGATTTGACAACTGTGAGCTTGTAGGAGGGTGGCTAGAAGTGATCAATGGTCCATAGTCAGGGGCTGAGCTGGTCCTAGCAAAAGCCTTGGTGTACTACGGTGAGAAAGACGTCTCTTATGTTGTGTCTGGAAGAATGGAAGGTTTACAGGTAATGGTATATGGGGAATTTCATTGGAATCAAATGGTACAGTGGGTTGCGATATAATTTGCTTCCCGGTTTGGTTATCAGTGAATTTAGCATTAACAGTGCAGGAAATGACAAATAGAATTATTAGCTGTTTCAGGAACGACAGGCGGATATTGTTTACAGATCCTGCAATTCCAACAAGACAAATAGAGCGCTCATAAGATACAATACACGTGCTTATTCAAACTTGATTTCTATCAAATGACAGTATTACAGTAACATCACACACAATAATACTTTCACCACACCTACATTGACCAAACCCAGAGAACGCGGTTTTACAAGTCAATGCACGTGTCTGTGATTGCTTATTAAAATTTCAAAACTGATGTTTGCGTCTTGATTCAGCAGATAATCAGTACTCAGTAATGGAGGCAGCTAAGCGGGTGTTTGTTTAAGCTTATATAGCGGACTTATGGCTTATGTGGTTTTCGGCTTATGATTGATAAGCTCAGTTTTTATGGCTTGTTTTGAAATTTTCCGACTTATATAAGCATATCATATCGTAATAAACTTATATAAGCCGAAAAGTTTCAAAATAAGCCACAAAAACGAGCTTATGAAACATAAGCCGAAAACCACATAAGCCATAAGCCCGTTATATAAGCTTAAACAAACACCCACTAAATCTGATTAGTCATGAATAGCCAGTTTCAGATAATCCTCTTATTTACGTCTAAAATCCTTTAATAATTAGATTTGTGCAACACAGTACAACTGATCTAACTATTGCATTTCATTGGTGCATATGAACTTCCCTAACATCCACAAATTCATTTCCATTCAGGAGCTAAATTACTAATAACTAATTATGTCGCAAACATGGCTGATAATTCCAAAGAAGAAACAACTACTTTCGAACATCTTAGCTATAAGTATCCTAAACGGAAACTAGAACTTGAGCTAACGACAAATAAATTCATAGCAATTAGGACTTAAACCATCATTAAATAAACTTAAACACATTATTCATCTAACGATCACGCGTTATAATACGACGAAAACCTAAAAATCTAACACGAGACTTATTAAACAAACAGAATGGAGTAATAACACAATTAGTCAAATAACATATAACTAATCAACAAATTAACCAATTTACGCATTATAATATGAAAACCTAATAATCATTAACAAACTAAATTACTAAACAAACCTATCAATCACACAAAATTAATGAGTTAAAAGCATCAAAATCACACATTACAAAATGAAAACCTAATAATCAAAATTAACACAAAAAGAATAAAATCTGACCAGTAACTAATTGAAGACCTCCAGACATCACCAAAACAACATCAACAATACACTTCAGATCTACAATTATTCCGTCACCGGAATTACCAGATTTGTAGCTCCGGTACCTCAATTTTAACCTATAAACACACAAATTATTTATAAACTAATACTAGTGAATTTGATTTTTGAAGGTGAAGGTGTATGTTAGTGTGGTGTGGGGGTCAGGGGCTAACGTGCGCCATTAACGGAAAAAGTGTTAAAAGGAAGAGGAGGAGGAGTTGAGGGGAGTGTATAAATATAAATATATAAATAACGGTTAATAAATAAAGTTAGATACTATCACCGTCAATCTATCTATCTATCTGTGCTCACTACTCAGTTAAAGTCAAAAACCTTCTTTTTCTATTTCTTTTTATTTATTTTGTGTGAGTGAGATATAACGGCCAGTTGGAATGTTAGATGGATTTGTATTTGTATTTGTGATTTGATGATCATCCACCCTTACCAAAATAGAATTACTTGTCCTAATACTTTTTGCAAGGTTATAAATACGGTGTGGGGTGGTGGCATTACCAAACCTATGTCTTAAGAATTATATAAAGTTTATAATATTTTTAAGTCGTTCTTAAAAGTACTACAAAATATATTAAAAATTATAAATTTATATATTATATCATATTTATATATAAAAATAAAAATAAAAACTTTTTCATAAGAGTTGAATTTTAAAAAAAAATGTGTTATGGCTCGCGCTTTTTTACGTCTTATCTCACGCCACGCTAAGAGCCGACTCCTTTGTCTATTTCATAACATGAAGATCACGCCCCGCGTCTTAGCGTCGTCGTGGCCTTTTTAAACTCGATTGATGTATCTTATTTCAAATTTAAATCATTATATGTATTTTCATGACAATTTTATCTTTCTCATTTATTAATACTTCTATTAAAAAATATGTGCAAAATGATAATAAGATACATACAATAAATGAAATTTAAAAATATAATATAAACACTAAAATAAATAAAAATATTACACAGCAAAGATTAGTTGGGCCTTCGCTTTTATTTATTTATTTTGTGGTGTTGTTGTGAGATAACGAGCGGGTGGAATGTTGGATAGATTTGTATTTGTGATTTGATACTCATCCACCGTCACCAAAATAGAATTACTTGTCCTAAAGAGCAACAAGTCAAAGTTAAAACTTGTTTAGCAGTCAGCTTAAAAGAATGTTCGTTAAAAATGTGCCTAACATGTAAGACTAAACAGATGCTTATTCATTCAATATATGTCACATTTGTTACTTTTTCTCACTCTTCATACTAATCATTAATCTTAACATGTGTTTTAGTATGCTTATTTTTTTAGCACATAACTTGGCACACGAGTTACTCATGTCAATCAACACTCTTAGCTATAATGTTAGAACTTTAATTTTAATAAAATAATCTAAAACCGGGCTTACTACTAAGATATATATGCAATCTTTGAGGTTTTGTCACATTAATAGAATAAATCATGTTTACGCCAAATTTATCCAACGACGCAGTGATACATAAGTCATGTAACTAAGGTATTTTTAGCATGAGGATCGAGGACCCGAATCGTATAGAACCAATTTTGTATAGGTACTGTAAAGTAAGAGTTACTAAACTAGAAGTGGTCCAAGTATAACTTTCTTTTGTTAAATTAAAGTAAGAATATAGTATACCTATCAATATTGAAGGTTTAAGGTTTTCAAAATTAAAACAAAGAAGTGAGATTCTAGTCCATAAACTTTCAACTACTTAAACGGCTCTTTAACCATTGGTAGAACTAGAAAGTATGACACTAAATTTTCTAAGTTTTGAAATGGAGGGATTAGTCAACATATGATGTCTTGACTCTTGAGATTTTCTATAGCAAATATAAATAGATAAAAGTTAACATGCAATTATACCTACATGCTATTGACCATTAAGTCTACGTTACATTGTTACCAATATTTCTTTTTTGCAAGATTGTTGTTAGTGGACTAATATTTTAGGTTAATATTGTTTGTATTGGATGTCAAATTCGTTTGACTATTTAGCATTATACTCAAATTCATTATTCGGTTATAAGAATTACACAAGTTTACATGGTATGAGAGCTTTATGTACAACTCACCACAAAATAGTTGATTTATTCGGGATCAGGTTGCTACAGGACATGTTCGCGTTTTGCATGTTCCTTTACGCTATCAGTATGATGATATTTTCAGTAAGGGTCTTCTGTCTGTCCTATTTGATGAATTTCATATCAGTTTGATTGTTATGCGTCCTTCCGCTCTAACTGCTAGAAGCTATTAGTGGACTAGTTTTAGGGTTAGCATTGTTTGTATTGGAACAAGCCCGTTTGATCATTTAGCAGTAACTTTCTAGTATTCAAACTCATTATTCAGTTATTAGAATTACACAAGTTTACAATTATAACGGAGTATAAAGGTTGAAATTTTGGTGGATGTACTTGTTGATATAATGATTTCCACTTCCATATATGTCAAGCAGAACAAAGATAACCCAGGTGCGTAACATTTATTTCATTGCTATCCATGTAGGTCATACGATAATATGGTATTACGTACGGGAACAAGTTTGGCATTCAATGGTGCTTGACCATTTAGTCTACTAATCCAAGCTAGGATACAAACATGACTAGTCGTATTAAACCAAATATTGAATACTGGCTCCATCGACGATTGTGATATGTCTCCCCTATCAATCTGATGGAATGTTCAAAATGTCGACCAAAGTGTGGCAACAATGGTTAACGAATACGAGCAAGTAGCGTAATAACATCGATATGTTGCTTTAAAAAAGTGGTAAGGGGTTGGATTGATGTTGAGATGACATAGAAAGTTTTATGAAACATCTTTATATAAGAGATTTAGTTTTGTTTTGGGAGATGACTTTGATTGTATGGTCATGGAAGAAACCACATTGCATGTTTGTTACATAGTAAAGAAAAATTGGTGATTCTAATTCATTTGAAATTAAAGTTATTGCTTTAGTTTTGTCTATCCCTATATTACAAAGGTGGGCCTTTGGACTTGAAGTAACACGTTAACGAGTAATAATGAAACTGAGATTTTTCAAACTCATTTATGACGAGCTAGCAGGGGTGTTTATCGGTTTGGTTTTTGAGTTTGTGGATTGTAAGGTTCGGATTTATTTGTTTGAAAATTTTTAAAATCAAAACAAAACTAAACCAAACCGATTATGAAATGGATAAAAGCAAACCATACACCAATTTAGAATTCAGTTTGGTTTCGATAAAAACTAAAAAAAATCAAATTCAAGTAAACATAAAAGTATTATCTAAAAATCATAAATAAAAATTTAAAAGTTCATAAAATTAACAAATCAAAAAGTCTCACAAAGTGCACAAGTAAATCAACAAAATACGAGTTTAAAAAAAAATGTTTCACAGCTCAAAGAAAGTAAATGAAAGCGAAACAAGATAAAATTTTCTTCAACAAAAATCTTTAGAAGTCTTATTAGCTTGAATATTTCATCTTCAAGCATCAAAACCTAGTTGAATAATAGGATTGTTATTTAGGATGATAAGGTAGAAATTATGTATATTTATATTATTATTGTTTACGTCGATTAAGATATTTGGTTTCTTCGATTCGGTTGGGGTTAACTAAACCATACACCAACTAAAACTTATGGTTCGATTTTATTCGGTTTTGATCTGATTTAATTTTCGATTTGTTTGATGTCAAACTAACCACTGAACACCTCTGTGAGCTAGTAGAAAAAGTAAACATTATGAAATAAAATGAGTTATGTGTGTTAACATTCCTATTACCATGTGATAAACCCTAAAAATGGGTAAGCATGTAACTTATGATAGGTTCATATTTTAAGACACATGTGAAGCATCCTCAAAGAGTGGGTCATAAGATATCACATGATAACCTTTCACGCGTGCTATAACCATGATATATAATGGTTACGCAATTTGACCTCACAAAAATATTATTATGATATTATAACATGCTAAAATTCCAATTTACATGCTTTTGCTCAATGGGTCACAACCAACACGAATTATCAATTATTGCAATAACCTAAAAACGTGTAAAGAATCAAGCATATCACAAGGGATGTTGTGGTCGTGAACAAAATATACTTCAAGGAAATGATTGCTATAGCATAATGTGAAGATAAAAGTAATAATAGTGGGTCGACATTGATAATGGATTGACATGTGGTAAACCATATATACCGAATGAAATCTAAATGATTGAAATCATTTACATAATATGGTATCGTTTTTGTCTTTGTTTGCGCGATCAGTTAAGTTTCGAGCAATTTTCACATACGGGAAAATGAAAATTTTGTCAAGAAATATTGCATAGTCAACATTGTATAAGGTGAATAAATTGCATGGATCGGAAAAGCACACAACTACGTGCGAACCCCTTGTTATGGATAGTGAAAGTGATTGGAAATAAAACGTGGGTTTTTGTACGTACATAAGTTAAGTTCATGTTAAGTGATCCGAAAAAATTTTGTGGATATACATAAGGAGTTTCTTTTTCACTTAATGAGCGAGTCAAAACTCAAAATCCTTATTTTATCTTAATAGAAAAGGTCCACAAAAATCTCTTTCTCTCAATTAAAGACTAATCAAATAATATTTTCAAACCACTTAATTTAGTAAACAACTTCATAAATGCTTTTATACATGACATATAGGCAAATATGTACATATAAGCTACTAAAATCGAATAAAAGCCAAGAAAGTTTTAAAAAAAATTGTTATGAAACTATGTACCTAAATTTTTTTGAACGAAAAGCATGCATTAAAAAACTAAACATCTATACAAATCATCTTCAAAGGTGAGCAAATATATAGACATTGAGCTCCTAAAAGAATTAAGCAAGTTATCAAATATTTATCTAAATTCAGAGTACTATCATGCATCATAAAGAGTTGAGGATACTAAAAGTTTCACTTTAACCATGTTCAGGATACTAAACTACTTGGCATTAACTAATACGATAACGTTATTTTACCATGTAACAAAAATGAGCTCATTTATTAGTCTTTCTTTTTTGTTTTGTTTAGATATCCAATTTTCACTAGCAAACTAACAAAAGTTTAACATTGTATTTGTAAGTATACAAGATATATGAATTACAATTCTCTTATTTTCAGTAAACCAAATATGATTACAATTTATAAGTACTCCATATTACATTACATTGCAATGAACCAAACGGGTCCTTTTTCGGATTGCAACATCAAAATCGGTAATGGGAGTACACAAGGTTTTCCGGTTTGTTGATTATTCAGTGTTGATCACATTTATTGGAATGCTCAGTCTATATATAACATTTATAGTCGAATTGGTGTATTGGAATAGCGATTGGGCAAGTAATATCATATGGAACATAGGCAATCGTGGCAACCTTATACAATACTAGTTATGATATACAATACTAGTTATGATTGGGTGTATTTCGTTCTTTCTGATGCTTTGGCTCGTTGAAACCCTTTAAAATATGCAAGTTTTAGATCATGTGTACTGGAGTCATCAGGTGATTAAAATCAAATTGAAGAATCCAAACAATATCAAGAAGCAGCACTTGAATCCAAACAATATCCAGAAACAGCGCTGGAGACCCATTCCGATTCACCAAGTTCGAAGTGATATGAGTAGGTTTTGAAAGCCGATAAAGGGGCTTGTTTGACTACCATCGAAGAAGGTTTGTCTGTTTCCATACTTTTATCTCCAAAAGAGGAACCAACAACAACAAAGCGTCTATCGAAGATGCGAAGAAGGTTAATTCTGAGTCAGTTGAAAAGACGATAAATGGGAATACGTTGTGAAAGAGAAAGACCACAAGATAGTATCGGAAGATGGGCCAGTTCATTTAGGAGTCTAAGTTTAAAGAGCGATGAATAATACTATTAATGAGAAGAAGTAAAATGTATGTCCGGTATTTTAGGGGCTGACACTTGCTTATCGGGAGGGAAAATTGGGTCAGAAAATGAACGGGCTTTCGATGTATTCAGGCCCGTCATATAAATATGGGACTTCTACGGGCTATGTTAGTCCATACCAGTTAAGTTTAGGGTCTGACACATGGTCCAATGTGGTCTAGACAGCCTTTCGACCAGTATGGTGTAACATTGTAGCCGAAAAGATGAATAATAGTATGCTAAGTTTAAACACTCAAGAAACCAGATCTGGGGTAGATTTAGAAGCAAATCTTCTAAAATCTTTAAGGCTTTGTATTGTAAAGCTTTTGAAACTTAAAGGATTTAACTGGTTGTTTCAGCAGAACAATGGTCTTGACGAGGACCTTGTGGACCGTGTAGTTGCTACGGAGCAGTTTCTTTATGAAGTTGAGAGCAATGAGATGAAAGGGGCGGCTCATGCAAGCGACTCAAGAGAAAATATGAAATTTCGGTAATAAAGCGAAAATATGAAATGAGACATTTTCGTCAATAATTTTTTATAGTTAATTTAAATAAATTAAAGGACTTGTTAATAACTAATTATATCAAAATTTTGGATATCCAAAATTTGCGATGAATTTTTTATGTTAGACTAGTTATTTTAGCTAAGTTTTTCAATTCGGATATCCGAAATTTCAGATAAAATTTTTATATATTTGAATATCCAAATATCTATAACTTTTGGAAAACTTTTATATGAGTTCCAAAACCAACTTTCATAAAACTCAACTTTCTAATAAATTCTGGTCAATTTTTTGGATATCTGAATGTGAATACTTTTTGAACACCTACAACCTAAATCAAGAAATCCTAGAAGATGCATATAAAGATGAGTTGTGCGAACATATATGAAATAAAGAAAACTAACTTTACGATTTTTTTGTAGTGTTAGCTAAATAAACATCTGTTATGAATATCTAATACACGTGTCTCTTAGTTTTTGGACTCTAGTGATCAATTGTGTCAAACTAATATGTATATATATTTTATTTGTTTTATGAATATTAGTATGGGGTGGTTCGGTTTTTTCAATTTGGGTTTTCATATAAAACTAAAAACCGAACCAAAACTTTTAATTCTTAAAAAAACCAAAATCGCACCATCGGTTTTATAATTGGTTCGGGTTTTTTGGGTGGTTTTTTCAGTTTTTCGGTTTTGTTGCTCTTCCCTAGCTGCGCACTTATATATTTTTTATTTTATTTGCGATGGTTATAAAAGACTTATAATATGAAGTTTTATAAAATAAAAAAAAAATTACATCTTTTATATAATAAAATAATTGCATCATTTGACAAGTATTTTGCAAAAACAATTTTATTGAAAAAAATTTGGGCCAACCATGTTGTTGTATTTTGACACGTGGAAAAATCGATCATTTTGATTGGCAAATGGAAAGTTAAAATTTGTCAAAATTTAATAAATATAATGGAAAACAAACCCATAAAAATATAAGTGTCAGTTTTTTAAACAAGAACATAAAAAAAATTTAATTAATAAAACTTTTGTGGTTGAATTTTAAATAAGTTATATGTAATTAAGTGTAAATTATTTCCTTGTTTTTTAATAACTTTAAAAAATAAACAAATACTCTTTAAACTTTATATCCCTAGACTTTATATTTTAAAAATACAACATATATGTTGTTTTAGAAATACAACATGTATATGCCCGAAATTATAAATATCAAAATGAAAGCGCGAGTTATTGTGTATGTAAAAAAAAAAAAAAAAGCGATGTTAACTATCTTTGCGTTCCAATCTTCCTCATTAGTTACATGCATCCCGCCAACCGCTCTGACGACATTAGCTAGTGTTGTTGTTAGATCCACTGGTAGCTTCATTGCTATTGCAATAAGTGTGATAGAAACAGTATTGAAAGCGAAAAATCTATTTGGAAACCGAGTTTCCAATTTCGAAATCCTTGAAAGGCATCGACTGCCATTGCAAGAGTGCAAGCCAAAGATGCTCCAACAACATACAACCCCACCCACGGCATGGCATCCTTAGGAGTTTCCATTGGCTTAATTACTTCTCCAGAAGAAAAAATAATAGTAAACAAGACTTAAACATATAGGTAGTATATAATAAGCAAGATAAGTTACATTAGCTAGACTTTTTATACAAGTTCAATGAAAGTGCGATTAAATTTCTATTTTTAGTTTCTTCCCGGCTTCACATCTCGCTTTCAAGGGCCAGTGCTGCTGGACAACATATATAATTTGTTTGTACAATTGAGAATGTTTAGTAAACACAATGACTTGACCCCAAAAGTAAACGCATACAATGAAATTCTTGGAATTTCTTCTAACAGTAACAACTAATTATAAGAAGGTTCAATTACTTTGTGATGCATAACTTAAGCTATTGGTGGTTTGTTTTAAGCCATATATATACATGCGTCCAATATATTTGACATTTTTTTTTCTTTTGTATACAGTGAATTATTATTTTTCCCATTTAATCATCAAACATGCTAATCATATTTCTTATAATAGCTAGATATTATTACGGGTCAGATTTTACGTGTCACAAGCTTCAAATGCCACGTCTTAGCAAGTTTCAAAGATCATGTCGAACCTTACGTGTAACAATGCCTACGATCTACGTATATAATAAATTAAAAGAGTTTTGAATTCCATTCTTCATGGTGCTTTCGTCGTATTTCAACACGTCAATCTAATGGTACATTCATTGACGTAAGCTTTTTGTCTGTTTATATACTATACACCTAAACTAAATTTAGATTTGTTTGATAGCAACTAAATAAGACGACTCAGCGCTTACCACCTAATCGGTCAATAGAGATGTTGTTTGGTATAGAAAAGCATAACGCTAAATGGGTCAATTTAGTAATGAATGGACTATGCAAGGAGGAGAGCCTCAAAAGCCTATATCTTCATCTAAAAACACACACATTTTACATATATTTTTATATTTTAGTGATGGGACAAGATATTCCTACCCCCTCTAATTTTTATATTCCCACCTTCTCTACTTTTTTGCTTTTTTTTTATTTTTTTTTCTTTTTTTTTAATTTTTTTAATTTTGTTTATATCAAAAAACTATAAACCTGAAAATGTGGAACATGAAATATAAAGTTTAATAAGTCAAACGCTTAAAACTGTAAATACGGACATAAACCGATTTAAAACTGCGTTGTCTTAAAATAAATGGGGACAAAGGAATAAAAGTACAAACCCTCCCTAAGTCTGTGGGTGGGAATATTACATCACTTTAGTGATATGCCTATACTTTAATGTTAGCCTTCAATTTAATTTAGGGCCCGTTTGGTTCCCTGGTTTGGCACTGTTAGAATGAAAGAAAGGTTAAAATGTTTTGTTTGGTTACTAATGATGGGCCCACAATTAGGAATCAAGAACCAAAATTTCAATCCTAGCAAAATCGTGTCTTTTGATCTGACAATGGAGGAATCAACATATTCTATTATTTATTTTTTGTCATATTCTTAAATCTACCACATATTCTTCTAATTCTTTTTGTCTTTTTCTCAAATTTTATTTTTAAATAATATATTTTAATTCAATTTATTTATAAAACAAATACATTTTAAATATTATTTAATAGTTTTCTCTCTCTTAATCCAAATACAAATCCAAATCTAAATCCGAATACTAATCCTAATCCTAAACCCATCTACGAACCAAACGGGCCCTTAATATTTTGTTATATTTCATTTTAGAATGAATTAACAGATCTTGCGATTATACTGTTCAATTTGTTATTTTAAGATTTTTTTTGTTTATTTGTTTCATCTCATAATTTGAAAATGAGGTAACTTCAAACAGTTACCAAACAAAATAATTTATTTGGTTTTAAATTATAAAAAACACATATTAAAATTGTAACTTATTTTTCTTATATATACTGCACACTTAGGATACTAATCAAACAATCATTTTATTCATAATTATGTTTCGTTCGCATTCTGATTCATTCAACGTTAAACCATACTTTTTTTCAAACATCACCTTTTCATAAATCAACTCCAATTCTACATCTATAGATCTTGTCACATTCTAACTTTTCCGAAATCCCTACAACTTTGCCTCTTTAATTATCAAACATTTTAGGGATTAAGTCGTAGAATAGAATATACTTTTCAAAGTTTTTCATTTTGGTACGTGTATTTTTTTTTAAGTTGTTGAATAGCAATGTACTTTACATACGTGTTCCAATTTGGTACGTGTATTTTTTTAAGTTATAGAATAACAATGTACTTTCCATAAGTGTTCTAATTTGGTACGTTAATGACATACCAAATTGGAACACTTATAGAAAGTATATTGCTATTCTACAACTTAAAAAAGTACATGTATCAAAACGAGACACTTTAAAAAGTACATTGATATTATACAACTTAAAAAATTACACGTACCAAAGCTGAAAACTTTGAAAAGTAAATTGTTATTTTAATCATTTCACTTTTGCAATTTAACATGTTTTTCTTTGATCTTTTGTTTTCTATTTAAACTTTTGTAAATATAAAATTTTCCCTAACATTAATTATTAAAGATTTTACTTTCTAGAATTTATTCCGTTTAATTTTATACTTTGTATTTTGTGTGTGGTATTTGAGAGTATATCTAAACAATGATCAACCATATTTTAGCTTTTACATATAATTGTAATACTTTTATACATTGGTTTTCTTTTAATTGATACATATCTTTGTTATCTTTTATCATGGGCTAAATGTTTGTGTTCCTCCAAATGTTTTTTAAAATGACTTACTAAACAAAATATGTTTGATACATAAAAAAATGTATACCTTTATTATTAACTTTTTCAGTCAATTTTACATTACATCACAAAATCACTCACAAACACCACAAAATACTAAAACCCATTATCATCTTCTTCTCATCACTTTTACCACCACCACCTGTCACATCAACACCATCATTCAGATATGTGGTGGTCGGCTCTGGCTACCACCATTCACTACCTTCACCACCCATACGACCACCATATTAGTTGGCGGAAGTGGAGGTGATCGAGGTGGCCGATGGTGGAGAATAGTGGTGGCGGAGGTAGCGAGTGGTGGTGGGCATAAATCCGCCACCAGAATTCTGTGATGTTTGAGAGTGATTTTATGTTGATAGGTATAGGTATTTTGTGTGGATTCAGGTATTTTATGATGGGAAATGCTAGACCAAAATAAGGAATCCACAAAAAAAATTCACACTGATGTGTCAACGTATGATTGGTCTAATAAAAACGAAGAGAAAGAAACTGCCACAACCATCCACTGACACATCATCATGTGAATTTTTTGTATGGATCTCTTATGTGGGTCTAACATTCCCCTTTTATGATAGTTGTAAGTGATTTTATGGTAAGTGTTTAGGTAGTGAGAAGATGATGATGATGATGATTGGAAGTGGAAGTGATGAGAAGAAGAAGATGAAATGAATAAAAAGTGTCTGGGGAGTGAATTTATCAAGATATGTATTTGACTTTAGTAGATAACGTATAAAAAATTACATCATTAGTCCCTAAAATGGGTATTGCCAAAAGTTTTTGACAAGAATATTTAGTGTGAAAAAAGACAAATCACATTACGGGTATGTTTGGCAAAAATAGATTATCTTTGATGTTGGTGTTGTTCTTGATCTTGACTCTGTTCTTTGAAAAGATTATAAAAGAGATTATTTTATAAGTTAAATGAAAGAACCTTTAAAGATTATTTTCGTAGACATGGAAGATTATTTTTAAGTAATCTCTCCATAAGTTATGTCTGCTAAACAAAGATTATTTTTTAAGTAAATTATTTAAAAAAAAAATAAGCGTAATATCTCCATAATTTGTAGTTTAGTCTCAAAATTATCTATTAACCTGCAAAACTTATAAAAATCTATAGAAATATTTTATAGTGACCTTGCCAAATAACAAAAGTTTAAGGGGCAAAGTGTAAAGACAACACTTAACTTAGTACGATATTTCTGGGAAAACCATTAAACCCTTCTCCTAAACCCAATTTCACACAAACCATAAAACGATGATGATGACACGCAAATCATCCACCGCAAAATCGGCCCTGCTCAGACTGTTTTCCACGGCGGTTGAAGAATCAAACGTGGCGGCGCCGCCAGCTAAACCAAATGAAAAAGGTTGTATAGAAGGCTGTCGGCGTTGGGGGCAACGGGTGAGACAGTGGCGCAGACGATGAATGAGTATATAAGAGATGGAAATTTTGTTAAGAAAGTTGAGATGGAGAGGTGTGTTAGGGAGTTGAGAAAGTATGGCAAGTATCATCACGCACTTGAGGTATATCGTTTTTTAGTTTTTAATCGAAATGTATCGATTTATTGATACGGTTTTTGTTGGAGTGGTTAAATGTAACTTTGTGTATTGTTCAAGGCTGAATTTTATTATATAGAAATGCAACACGGATGAGGGCGAGTCTTTGACTTAGATGTACATGTCCTAGGCCTAGTATCCTGTGACCGTTTTCGACCCTTCCTGGACACGCCCTCAAATGTGTACTGGCGAGGTTTGAACCATTCATAGGCAGAGATAGGGAGGGTCCCGGGTCACAAATAAATACCCCCACCCACCAGAAAAAAAATTTGTAGTGTAAATTTTCTAGTTTTTTTTGTAATTTTCCCCCTTAAATAACCATTTTGTAATGTAGTTTCTAAAAATTATCAAAATGTGCCCCCCTCGAGCAAAAATTTCTGGCTCCGTCCCCGCAACCATTGACCTTTTGTGAGGAAACCAGTGACCTTACCAATTACCACTTAGGCCATTTGCTGGTGGTTAACTTAATCTATTTATCTCATTATGATTATGAGTTAGGATCAAATGACAAGAAAGCTTAAAATGAGAAAGCTAAGAAGTAAGTATAATTACATTCGAGATGCAACGACTTGAATTAGATGTATCTTTGTTCATTTAGATGCATTCTAATGTATTTTCTAGCTCAAAATTAGATGCATATACATATATTAGAGGTATTTCGTCAAACTAGGTAAATCATATGTATTTTCCGTCCTCTACATGCCAAATGGGGTTCTAGTGCTACTTTGCATCTTTTTCACTTCAAGTTCACTTTTGAAACGATAGGCTATGCATCTAAATGAACAGAGAGGCATCTACATTAAATCGATGCATCTCTGATGTAATATGTTTTAGTAAAAATGTGACATGTCTTTAGGCTATAAAATAACGACGTACTTTTGTCATTGTATCGCCTAGGTACTTCAACTATTTCTTTGTCTCACTAAATGTTATCACGTTCAGTTAGTGTGCACATTTTGGGGGTGTTTGTTTAACCCTTTTTGGTATAATGGGTCAAATAATTAGTTTAAGGGGTCGTTTGGGAATCAGAATTGCTTAATGTTTTTTTGGTATGACAGATAAGATAAATTGGCATCGCTTATCCAAAACTGTTTTGAATAAGCTTTTGAAGTTACTTATTAGTTATTCCAAACATCTTAACTCAGTAAGCAAATAAGCAGATAAGTGGTTTCAATAAGCAATTCAAAATCCCCTACTAGTAGTTGCAATTTGCAAGGAAACTCATTTTAGCTATATGATTATTTGAGAAACACTCAAATAACGTATCCAACACTGTCTCTTGTGCTGCACGTTTTGTTAGAACTGATAATTTGATTTTGATGAATCCATATCACAGTCATTCTCAAAATGCAATGTCTGTGTAGTACATAAAGACATAAAGTCATAAACATAATCTCTTAACGTATATACATTCTTGCTGCAGGTAATGGAATGGATGGATAAGAGGGAAATCAACTTTTCAAACACTGACTTTGCAGTGCGTTTGGACTTAATATCAAAGGTCCATGGAGTCGCTGCAGCCGAAGCTTACTTCAATAATCTGTCACCACACTTGCAAAACCGCAACACTTATGGAGCTCTTTTAAACACCTATTGTAAACTAAAAATGACAGATAAAGCGTTAGCGCTCTTTAAGGATATCGAAGCTAAAAACTACACAACCTCTTTGGCGTTTAACAACATAATGACTCTATATATAGGGTTAGACCAGCCCGAGAAAGTCCCTCCAATAGTGGAAGAAATGAAGAAACGAAAAATCCATTTAAGTACTTTTACTTATAACATATGGATGCAAGCTTATTCGATTTTAGGGGATATAGAAGGAGTAGAACGGGTTTTTGAGGAAATAACGAGGGATGAAAAGGAAGCAAAGGAAGCGTGTAATTGGACTACTTATAGTAACCTGGCTGCAGCTTATGTTAAAGCAGGTCTTAGTGAAAAAGCCGAGTCTGCTCTTAGACTGCTTGAAAAGGAGATGGGACGTCCTTCACGTGATGCGTACCATTTTCTTATCACATTTTACGCTTCACTTCATAATAAGGAGGAAGTTCGCCGTTTGAGCAATGTATTAAAATCTTCATTCGAGACGACTAGTAACATGAGTTATCGAATTATACTTCAAGCTTATGGTAAGGTGAAGGATTTAGATGAGATGAAAAAGTGTTTTGAAGAATGGGATTCAGTTTGTTTGTATTACGATACACGCGTGGCTAATGTTGTTGTAAGTGGTTATTTAAGGCATGGTATGGTTGAAGAAGCCGAATTAGTTTTTCAAGGAGCGGTCAAACGGTCAAAGGGACCATTTGTTCAAACGTTGGTGTTATTTATGAAGCATTACCTCGCGACTGAGCAAATAGATATGGCTTTTAAATGTTTGGAAACGGCTGCAGCACAAGCTGAAGCAAGTAACTGGTACCCACACGTTGATGGCATTGAAGTGTTCACGAATTATTTCCAGAAAAAGCAAGATGTAGATGGTGCCGAGAAACTATACACGATCTTGAAGAAACTAAAGTGTGTTAATGATAAGGTGTATGGACTCTTGCTCCAGACTTACGTGGCTGCTGGTAAGACAGATACCGATATGCGTCACAGAATTGAAAGAGATGGCATCATTATAACCCCTGAACTCGAAGACATGCTTAAAATAGTTTGCTCCGAGTAGATTGAAGAGTTAGTAGATTCTTTATGCAACAGTGGGAGCATGCAAAATCGTGTTCAGAATGTTAACTTCAAGCGGTCATAACATTTACTTAGGGCGGAACTATGAAGGTAAGAAAAAGACCATGAAGATATTTTTAGCAACTGGCGATTGACCTATCTATTGCGCTCAAATTTCTTCATGTAGGCTCTGTATTATGGTTGATTTTATTTCATCTTCCTAAATTAATTCATATCAAGGAATTCTGATTTTCACGTGTTTATGCAGGTATTTTTTATTATTAATAGTAGAATCCTGAATTTTTTGGCGATCATTAGTTATTCATGTGCTTATACACTGTCTTTGCGTTATTGATCACCTATTTTTTTAGCCACTAGAAATAAGGAAAGGCAGCCCTTATTGGATGCCGAACCATACATTTAATTTGAATTAGTTACTAATTATGTTGACATTTTAATTTACGAATTGCCTCCTTTCATTTGTATCTACAAGTTAGGAGAGAAGAGATGATAACGGAGAAAATAAGTATGGAGCTTAAGGCTCGTATTTTGATCGTAATCTCCATCTCTTCTCTCATTTTATATCTTTCGGTAGAAGGTATACATATCCTGCCATCGATAGCTCGACCAAATTCTAAATTAGGTGAAGTTAATCAGTTAGAAAAAGATCGAGGTCCCCCGGTTTTAGCTAAACCTAATGGGCGATTCAAACCCTTGCTTGGCCGACTTATACCTAGTTCAGCTCCATCCCCGGTTCAAGATGAAGCCCAAAAGATTATTTCACCGGTTCCATCTCCAAACATGAATGAAGGTGAATCCGTCCTTGGTCCTGTTTCTCCGTCAAATTTATGGCCATCTAGCCCCGATTCATCTCCAGTTCCGGGGCCTGCTAATCATGAGGACACACCCTCCTCCTCTAGCCCAAGCTCGTTTCCATCTCCATTTTCAGGGACCATATTCTCACCTGGCCCAACCCCGACTCAAGCATCAGCATCAGCCCCCTCTCCTTTTTTTGATCATGACGTTGCTTTAGCCATCGAGGCCCGTATCAAGCAAAGTCAAAGTGATTCACAGTTAGCAATGCTCGAGGCCAAGAAGCTTTTAAAAGATCCGAAAATAGCTTCTTCCGAAACGGGCAAGTGTTTGAGTAAATGCGTAGATAAATACGGAGCTAGCCTGAACGAACTGAACCGGGCCATAACAGATCTTGGTGTTCGTGATGTAACAATGCTTTCTGATGATTTTGGTGCTGTGGAGGCCGACATCTCGGCTTGTCAAGCATGTTTCACAGAGAACATTGGAGAGGATTCGCCGTTGAAGGCGTTAGAAGAGGCTACATCGAAGGCTGCGCGTGAATGTTTAACTGTTATGGATTATGCTGCATAAGTTTCATTTTTGTTTAATGTATAGTAGATAGTCTGTAAATTGATATGTAGGTTATGTGTATGTAGTATTGGCAGGAAGAAACTTTAGCACTAACTAAACTCTTGATTCTAATTCTTTCCTGAAAATTAGATTTTCGAAAACCATAAGAATCTCATGATTCTAGTTCGTATTGTAGCGTTGTATGTATCTCTTTGGTAAACCATGGTCAATTTGATTCTTGCCCAACGTGTGTAGTAATACAGTTCTGGAGATTTGGAATCTAAACGCTAGACTAGACTTCAAAGAAAAACATTTTCTAATACCTATTCTACTTTGGCGAGGGATTTGTGTGTAAATGAGTTGATATAATGCCAAGTTTGAGCTCACTCGAGCCTTTTTGTCATGGTAGAGCTCGATTGATCAACAAATACTTTTAAGCTTGGCTGGATCTTATAAGATGGGGCTCACGAGCGTAATGAACCAACTATTATGATACTCGTGTATGTCACGGGTTTCGTCGGCTGGATTACACCCATGTCGAGAGAGCAACCCATTTTCCACCTTACTTTGTCAAAATAGGCCAACTTTCATACTTCTTTGATTAGACATACTAACTCCAGAGTCCGCACATGCATACTTGATGAAGTCTATATGGTTTAAAAGGTACTTTAGAATCTCACAAAGGTCCAGCTCCAGTTACGAGCCAGGTCCATATGATCGTTCATACTTGCAAACTCTTGACCTCTCAGCCTCTCAGGCTCTTCCGTCATCATGAAAGACACTTTTTTCTTTAGTGATAAGTTTACTTTCGTATATAATTTACAAGTGCCATTCTACATGCCCAAATATAGCAACTGCAATGACACAAAACAACTCCATACACATACAATCTGATGCTTTCAACGTTAACAGATTATTTAAGACACTATGCAAAACTTTATACGGAGCATTTCATTTCATATACATGATATCAAGTATCAACAATAGCAACTCTGGGTCTACATTGAGGGCTTGAGGCCATCTATTTAACCTTGAAATTATCGTGTTGCTGGTAAATTAGATTTTTTTTTTTTTTTTTTTTTTTAAACTTTTGGGTCAACATTGAGGCGCGTAGCTCATAGAGTCGTAGACATTGTAATAAAATGGTCTCAATCTTCAAAGAGAAAAGACATTTTGCTCGGTCAATCTAAACATTGTCTTTCACATATTGTCCTTGAATAGGTTCATTTGAGCCAATTAACAATGTCTATTATTATTATAACGTACATTGTGTTAGAAAGTTTCATGTACCATGTATGTAGTTAATAAATATCCAAAAAATGATCAAATAAATAGATACATAACACAATAAAATTATAGTGTATAATTTTTGAAAATCAGAGTTGAAAAGAATAGTAGTAGTAGTAATAGATTGAAATGGACATATGTAAATAACAACCACAAATATATGGGTTCTTGAGGCGCGTAGCTGATAGAGTAGTTGACACTGCAAGAGGAGACAATTTACTGAGTCAATTTAAACATTGTCTTTCACATATTGTCTTTGAATAGGTAATTTGAGCCGATTAGCAATGTCTAATATTATTAACAAAAATTATGTTAGAAAGTTTCATGTATGTAGTTAATAAACATCGAAAAAAAGGATAAAATAAATATATGACACAATAAAATCATCTAATTTTTTCAAATTACACTCGAAAACAATACTAGCGTACTAGTAGTTAGAGGTGAAAAAGAAAAACCGAAAACCGATCCGATCCGAAAAAGAAGAACCGAAAACCCGTTTCATTGAATAAGAGAAGTTGACATAGCAATAAAATAGTCACATTCTTCAAAGCGAGCAAACATTTTGCTGAGTCAATCTAAACATTGTCTTTCACATATTGTCTTTGAATAGGTAATTTGAGCCGATTAGCAATGTCTAATATTATTAACAAACATTGTGTCAGAAAGTTCCCTGTATGTATGTAGTTAATAAATATCTAAAAAGTCATCAAATAAATACATGACACAATAAAATTAAAATCATCTAATTTGTTCAAAATTAGAGTTGAAAAGAAATTAATAGTAGTAGATTGAAATGGACATATGAAATAACAACCACAAATAAAAGCCCAACCCAATTCCAAATATGGGTTGTTGATTCTTACACGCAAAACCCAAAACCAAAAACAAATTTCCATTTACTTGTATAATTATCTTCTCCTTCAATCCACACACAAAATAACCAACAACCACACTCCGTCGTAATATCCTATACGACACCGTATCATAAAATGGCTCAATCAGCTATTACCCCTTCACTCAGATTTAATTCTAGCTTATTTACATCTGAACAACCTTCTTTTGCTCCCCTTCGTTCTAGGTACTAGTATATCTTTTTTTAATAACCTTTTTTTTTTTTTTTTTTTTTTAAATTAATTAGCTGAATTTGTTTAGTGCTTATGAATTTGAATTTGAGCTCTTTTTAATCACCTATTTTAGGTTTTAATTATTATATTAGTTATTGTCAATATTTGTATCTGTTATTTCACTAGGGGGTGTTTGTTTATGTCGGCTTATCAGCTTAATTGTTTTTCGGTTTATATTTCATAAGCCCCAATTTTCTAGCTTATTTTCAGACTTATGAGCTTATACAAGTTTATCATATACTGTAATAATAAACTTATATAAGCTCATAAGTGTCGAAATAAGCCGGAATATTGGGGGCTTATGAAATATCAACCGAAAAACAAATAAGCTCGTAAGCCCACATATAAGCTTAAACAAACACCCCCTTAAGATTATTTTTGGGCTTACGACCTTATCTGTTTTCGTCTTATGTTTCGTAAGTCTATTTATTTAGGCTTAGTTTGGGACTTATGGGTTTATGTATGCTTATTATCATAAGCTTATATAAGTTTTGAAATAAGCCGGCAAAATAGACTTATGAAACATAAGCCGAAAACACATAAGGCCGTAAGCCCTAAAATAAGTGTAAACAAACACCCCTTTATATCTAAACAACCTACTTTTGCTCCTCTTCATTCTAGGAATATAAATTTTTAATCGACTTTATGTGTTATTAATTATGTTTTTGATTTAGATATTATGATGAATTTGTTTGGTTATTATGAATTGAATATTTGTATGTGTTATTCAAGCTGTTTAGTTCGTTGCAATAATAATAGCAGTCACGCTTAATGATATGACGTCTGTTTGGTTCTTTGTTAAATGGAATTATCTAGAGGATTATTGATTAGGATATGATATATTATAGCATAATAAGAAGGTACTCAACTTTTTCCTTTACCTCGATAAAAGTATCAAAGCTAAAAATTTGTGAGGTTGTTTTCACTTTTTAATAAGAGTTTACCGGTCATAATTTTAGCAGCTGAAATGGTTAACTAATGATATACTAACATGTTTGCGTATTTAAAAGTTATTTTTGTTCAAGTTATGACCGGGTTAACGCCTCAACAAGGTAAAAAAAAAAAATCCAAGAAAAACACAGAAAACGTGTTCCACACGAGCTATTTTCTGAAATTTCTTTTAGAGAACTTGAATTTAGAGTTATACAATTTTCAGAAACAAGAGAAAGAAAAGTTACTCCGTTCTTAAGTAAACCTGAGAAAGCAAAATAGAAAAACTTTTCTGCAACTGAACACGCCCCTAGTTTGCACAAGTTTTTGACTTTGATACCTTCAATTAAGGGGAAAAAAGCTGAGTAAGTTATGAATAGACTAGAGTACCTTTTTATGCTATTTTCCCTTATTGATGTTGTTTTTGAACAGATTTTACGGAAGTGAATAGGATATGGTTGAATTATTTTCATTAAAAAGCATATTTTTATGCATTAAAGCATGGATTTGTGTCCTTTTCAGTCATTTTGTAACTCATAAAATAACCACTTATATGTAAAGTTTCATACTTGAAACCATTTCATGTTATTTTTACAAAATGCAAATTCAAACTTTTAGTAACAAAATGAGTCAAACAGGACACAAAGACATTCGGACACGTAAGTTTAACATTTTACATAAAAAATATCATTTCTGACTGTCGGTTCTTTATAACAAAATGGCCTAACCGGGATGTAAAGCCATCTTTTAGTGACTTAGGTGTACGAGACAAGTATAGCGACTAAAGTATAATGGTATAACATACTAAAGATTGCTAATTTCATGAGAGCTTATTTTGTGAAAACTGAAAAGTGTGTAGAGTGTGGTCAAGTTTGAAGTAAATATATAGTTGAGGTTTTGGATTGATTACAAGATACACTATGCGATTAATTTGAGATGAACATAAGTATAAATGAGTTTTACTGGATGCAGGAAAGTAAGTAAATTGAGAAGTAATCAGAAGGCTATCCGTACGTCTTCATTGAAAGCTGTTTATTCTAATGATTACACGACTCTTGACAAGAATTCAAAGCCCGGGATATGGTCCATTAGGTAGGTTTTAGTTTCATATTTGTAGGCTGTTTAGTTCTAGTAACCGTAGACTAATTCTGTAATGTGTAGGGAGGATGTGCAAGTTCCATCATCCCCTTACTTCCCAACATATGCACAAGGTCAAGGTCCACCTCCAATGATGCAAGAACGGTTTCAGAGTGTTATCAGTCAACTTTTTCAATATGTGAGTTTTTGTGTCACTTTTGGCCTATGAACTTCATTCGTTTTTTCGGATACTGTTTTTACTGCCGTTTTGTTGTATGTATAGAGAATTATACGTTGTGGTGGAGCAGTTGATGATGATATGGCAAACATTATAGTGGCTCAGCTTTTATATCTTGATGCTGTTGATCCTAACAAGGTTTGATACAGATTCATACGTGTTACATATTAATTTTCATGTCTACTCCGAGTTATACATAATTCTGCTCTATAAATTAAAACAACCAAAATGCCATTGAGCTATGGGTAAATTTCACGCTCAACCAAAGAAGTGGAAGTTCAATTTGTTACTATCAAAGGAAAAATTGTCTCAATATTGAGAAAATTTAGGTCCTTCAATGTGTCCAAAATTGAAATCCACTCCTTTTGAAGAGTGAGATAATTAGATACCGCACGTTGGCAATTTTAATATATTTGTGTACCTATCTAGGCGATTTTCGCGAGAAATAATTTCAGTTTCTGAAGAGATTCGTAGACAAATTGAATGAGCTATAGACATTTTATCGATAAAGTGACTAAACATGGGTTTGAATATTGCTGACAGGATATTATAATGTATGTGAATTCTCCTGGTGGTTCAGTTACCGCTGGTAATAAGCCAACTTTCATTTCTTTATGCCTTTGTTTTTTGCTGTTTATTACTATTTAGTTTTTTTGAACGTTTTTTATAAAAACGTTAACTTTACACGTACCTTATTTTCTATAGGTATGGCCATATTTGACACTATGAAGCATATCCGTCCTGATGTTTCCACTGTATGTGTGGGACTTGCCGCCAGGTAATGGATTCATTGCTGTTGTTTTTTGTAAAATGATGCACTTGTGCTCAATCGTACTGATTCCATCAGTGCTTAGAGATTGTTAACTTGTGTGAACTGTGTATTTACTAATCTCGTGTGTTTGATTTAACTGGTAGCTTATAGGGTAAATAATGGTTTAATTTTCTAACTTTGGGTCAATTTAGGGTTTAACCACTTAACTTTTTTTGACAATGTTTTAATCTGTAACTTTGTTTGACCATCTGATTAAACCACTTAACTTGTTTGACCATTTGATTTAACTCCTTAAGTCTAATGACCATTTGATTATAACGTTTAACTAATTTAGTCACGGTTCCAGTTCATGTACGAAAATATTAATAACTGTGCTCATGAATGTATCATGTATTCATGTTTACCAACCGGTGGCAGAACCAGGACTAAAAGATCGGGTAAACAATTTTAGGGGCAGTATAAGGGAAAGTACAATTTCAATAAAACGACTACGTTTAATATAAATCAAGCTTGCTTTTCACATATTAATGGACTTATAGAAAACGATTATTTGGAGCAGTGCATTTAGAAAAGTGCGAGGTTTTTTTACGAATATTAGCACTACGAATTAAAATTTCATCTCCTAGTTCCACCCTTGTTACCAACCCGAACTGATCCAAAGACGATGGGTACCTGAACTTGAAAATGACGGATATCGCGGCTAGAGCCATTAACCAAGTCGGTAAAATAGGGTACCCGCCGGTCACCCGTGAGGATGAATATCTCATGTTTCTCACTATTCGAACCGACCCGACTCATAATACACGGGTGTTTTTTTAGCTCTTTAGTTATTATTCAAACTGTAATATGTAAAATTACTTAATTAGCATGTGGCTCTTTAAATAAGATTTTTGGGTTAGTAATATAAAGTATGTTAAAAATTTAAATAAACGGTCATTTGAAATTAAGTGTTTTAATCACACGAATAAAATATGCTTTTCTAATTAAACAAATTTATAAAGTTAAGGATAAAAATGTTGCTAAACAAAGTCAGGTGGTTTAATCAATTGGTTAAAACATTACTTACTCTACTTTATACTACATCATTGTTATTGCTTTATCACCTATCTTGTTAATTAATATGCTTTTACCAAATTATTTACAGTATGGGAGCTTTCTTGCTTGGTGCCGGCACAAAAGGTAAATTAATCTACTTAGCCTGTCTTTCATATGATCGATCCTTGAGTAAATTATACGGATGGTTCCTCTGGTTATTGTCAAGTTTCACATTTTTCTTAATTTTTGAAATTACACTGATACTCTTATAACTTCATAATCGAACAATTGTCTGTGACTGCAAAACTTAACCCCCATTCATAATTTATTTGTATATAATCATCTTGTTCATTTCATTGGCTCACCAAAATTTTCATCCTGATACCTCTTAATCATGTGTGTGGGTGAGATAGTGGATTACGAGGGTGTTGGGAGGAGAGTTGAAGAGAGTCAATGATATGGGTCAAATGGTAACTTACAAAAATTGACTATGGTGGTTATCTTTAGCAGTGCCAGGCCACTTGTGCACGACTTTGAGGATCATAGGGACTATCAGTGTAATTTACTTTTGTTTCGTATAAACTAGATTATTTACTTACTATGATATTATATTCATAAATGTAGGAAAAAGATACAGTCTTCCAAATTCAAGAATAATGATTCATCAACCTCTTGGTGGGGCACAGGGTGGTCAAACTGATCTTGATATTCAGGTGCGTCTTGGTGATATTAAACTTTTTATCACTGTAAAGATAGTATATTTACTGATTTTATACTTTCTATTTGAAAAGCTATTGCAGTTTATGTTAAAAAACCACTAAATATTTTGACGTGATAATAATATTATGGTTACTGATGACAATTTTTCTGCTGTAGGCTAATGAAATGTTGCATCACAAAGCGAATTTGAATGGATATTTAGCATACCACACTGGTCAAAGCCTAGATCGAATCAACCAAGACACTGATCGTGATTACTTCATGAGTGCCAAGGAAGCGAAAGAATACGGGCTCATAGATGGTGTTATTATGAATCCTCTCAAAGCTCTACAACCTCTGCCTGCTGCCTAGTAAGCATCGGTTATCTTTATTAGACGTGTAAACCAACATTAACTATTTGTTGCAAATGTGATCATAATGTTGTGCCAAGTTGGATTTGATGCTGAATTAAGCACACCATATGATAGCCTTCTTTGTTATTGTAGTTCGTTCCGATTAGAACTCTTTTTACATGCTGAGACACTAGTGTAATATTTTTTCTCGACTACATAATGTTGTTTTATTGATCTTGTTTTTACATACAGTATATTTATACACTTGCATGTGTGTGTTCGTATCTTTTGGATTCATGAATCCCGTCTTTTTGTTTAGTCTTTATGTGAAGATAACTGATTCAAACAAGTCATGTATACGTTGCTTCCTCGATGTTTGTTTAAGGGTTTTTGTAGTCGACAATACGTGTGTTTTATCTGCTGCTGAATAATGAATTGTACAAATATAGATGTGCCTGCATAGTTTATCCAAAACTTAAGTATAATTAGGAATATTCTACTATTGAACCTTTTCAGTGACTAGATATGAACAAACTGTGAGACAGTGAGAGCCCTTGATTACTTATGCCGTGAAATATCTGTACTGTCGTTATTCAAATAATAGCCGCCATTGGCTGCACTCTTCCTTGAACTCCTTTAAGGATAGCATTATAGCAGACGAATGAACGTTAGCCGTCTGTTGACTTATCTCACCAATCTGAATAAGGTTCTGTTAAATATCGCATAATAGCTCCAAAACTAGTGAATGTGATGTGTTGAGCAGTCTTTTCAATCATTTATTACTTGTACTAATAGCTTAGCCATTGCTAATGTCGCTGAATTCTCTTAATGACAATTATTATTAGTATCTTAAGAGTCCAATCATCACCCTAGCTCACGAACCTAACATCGTTGGTGTCTATACAAGTTAGTATGGTTCTACCCCCACTCGTGCATATGTGATGCCAAATTGTCTTGGGTCTACGACACTCAGATATGTACGGCACACATTAAACACTCTTTTGAACACGCCACCACCATCTTTCGGAAAAGAGGGTATATGACCATATGCCATGCATCTTATAGATAAGTAGGACCGTCCGTGATGTCGAAATCCATTGCTATATATGAAAGGTTTAGCACAATTTTAGTTCCTAAATTTACATGTAAGAATATTTGGATGTTTTAGATTTGACATATAGCGGAAAGGAGAATCTCCAAATGCTAGTGGTAACAAATCAGCAAAACCAAAAATGTTTGTCTGTCTGCCCACCTTGTAGCAAATTAGATTCTAGCACAAAAGCCAAAACCTTTTTTTAGTGCAAGAAAAGGTACATAGTTCCAAATGGTAATACATGTATTCCCACTTTGTGCTATCATCTCACACCACAAACTTTAACCTCGTGATCCATGTGACCATTCTTTTAGATTATCTTAACACGAACATCTGGGAACCAACAATAATAATCCACTAAATAACATGATTATCTTCACTAAGTGCCTTTGGTTTAGGGGATTCATGTGTTTTAGCAAAACTAAGTGCCTTTGGTTTAGGGGATTCATGTGTTTTAGCAAATTGAGGGAATCGAATAACTAGCTGTAACGAACTTCCGTAGATTATACTATTTGGATATGTTTCAGGTTGTCGTAATCACATAACCAACGGGTAGATTAGGCGTTTTATAACCAAGTGGCTGAGGGTGCAAATTTCATATAGGACAAAGGAGTGGAGCAGGCGGCTACGTGCGAGTGTGACATATTTAGGTGATGTAAAGATTTACATATAAGTGACTTCTAAATAAGCAGATGAGAATAATAATCGAATAATTCGCATCGGATAACTAGATAATCACTTTTAAAATGTGATGCCAAACACCCAAAAAGGAGAAAATGCATTTCAGCATATTATTACTAGCTAACTTAACTATGAACAACTCTGAATATAATTACATAATTTAATTACTACCATTAAGAAGGTTGAACAAGAACTCGCTCCTCAAAAAAATTGCTTCTCATGAAACTTTTGAACGTTGAGGACGACATGGGCAACTCTTCAAGTTCATCATAGAAGTCATTTTCTTCCGTTTTGAGTGATGAAAACTTCATTAGATCTGGATACATGAGTGGCTCGTCATAAAAATATGTATTTTCAAGGTTTACCGTTAAATGAGTTTCCTCTTCTGGCGTCTGAATGTAGCGAAAGTCATCATTTTCAAGTGTAACAACGGCCGGTTTTTCTTCTTCATACTCTTGGTCGGGTTCAACGGGTGGTTTTTCCTCTTCATACTCTTGATCGGGTTCAACGGGTTTTTCTTCTTCATCCTCTTGATCGGGTTCAGGGGTCGTACTAATATCGGATTTTGCATCATTTTTGGTTTGTTTGGGGTTATTAGCAGGATTTGGATGATTATGAGTGGAAGTATATGTTATGATGAGCATGGATGAATCTGTCCTACATATCTCCACTTGTTTCTTGGCTGTACAACTTTTTGATGTGCTACATTTGTAGTATCCCTGTAAATTCATTGAAAATAAACATCAAAATAACAACTTTGTGACCAATAATTGATTGATTTTTTCTCAAGGTGGTGGATGGCAAAAGCCAAAAGGACCTACACCTTTAAGTCTTTAACCACTTATATGAAAACTTGTATTTAGTGGTACTACAACTAACCCAATACCCTTGGCTTTTTTCACTAATAGACACAAACCATGATTGGATTGATTTGAGACATAAATACATAGATAGAACAGGAAAGAAAAACAAGGGAAATCAAGAACATATCACAGTTTTGTAAAATGTTGAAATGATTGTTTCATGCTAAAAGTAGTTCCTAAAATAGAAGTTCATCTTAGATATGTGGTTAAAGCCTTAAACTTGTACTGTATTTTGTGTCAAAGACTATTTAACAAAAACAGTTTGGTTGTACTTTTCTCCAAACCATTTATTTGATCAATAATGGTGTTTATTGTAGACACATAATCATGTTCAAACTCAATCCCAAACACCCCCTAAGTTTATAAAATTTCCTAAAAAGAATTCTTGATTAACTAAAAAAACAAATAAAAAATGACATAGATATCAAAATCAAGAACCTTGGATGAGGAGATCCTTTAATGGGTTTTTGACCATATTTTCTCCAAGACCAAGAATCACAAGAAGGGTGGTTTTGATCACTCTTCTTTTTCCCTTCATTTTCTTCAAGTTTCACTTTTACTACAATCTTCTCACCCACCTTCCTACCTTGCATAAAAGAACCACAAAAAAGATTAGTACTCTTAGCCTTTCAAATGCATGTAACAAATATTTTGTCCTAGTGATATATAAGAGTTGTATCTAAACTTTCTCAATAACCAAGTTATTGTGAATTCAAGTAATAGCTAGCTAGCTAGTACAAGAAACCATGATGATGATGATGATGATGAGTGTACTTGCCTTTTCTTGGAAGCATGAAAATCATCCATTTTGATCTAGTTTATGATAGAGAAAACTTAGAGAGTGTTTTGTGTTGTTAAATGAGTTAGAAATGGAAGTAGGAAGAGGAAGGAAGCATTAAAGAAAGGCAATTGATTAAGAAGTAGAGAAAGGGAAATAAAGCAATAGGTGACAAGATCCACAACATACATGCACTTAACCACTTTCATCCATGTGCATTTACTTTAATACCCTTGTCCTATGGATAGACTTTTATATCCAAAATTAATAAACTATGCAAGTGGGCATTATATCCTATTAATTTTTTGTTTAGGAGTAGGTGGGTGAGTTCAAATCATCTAACTAACCCTTTCTTTGGTACTTGATTAGAATAAATATGTCAGAGATTATTATTTGTTAATTACATAAAATGACGTATAATGAAGGCATAAACGCAACGCATGACCCACGCTATAGAAAAGATGTTTTAATATTAGAGAATTACGATAGCAAATCAAATATTGCTAAGGTCGGCTAAAAACTAAAGGTGCATTTGGTTCAAAATAGGAAATGAAAAAGGGAAAGACAAAAGGAATGCAAATGAATGAAATGAAAATTATCATTATTTTTTATAATGCTTGGTTTAAGAAAAACACATTAATCTTCAAAGTATTGGTGGTGGTGGCGGCGGGTGGTGGTGGTGGTGGTTGGTGGTGGTGGCAGTGGTGGCTGGTGGTGGTGGTTGCTGCTGTTGGTGTTGGTGGTGGCTGCTAGTGGTGGTGGTGGTAGTGGTGGCTACTAGTGGTGGTGCCTGGTATTGGTGGGTAATTATTATCATATCACCCAATTTACTGGGTAATGCCCCATTCCCCATATTAAACAATGATTACATTCTCTACTCCTTACCAGACTTGTTTAATCATTATCTTTCTCATTTCTCACTCACCATTACCCCCAACCAAGCACCCCTTAAGTTGTGAGAAAAAATCTTGAAAAAAGTAAAAACATTTTCTTGAATATAAGTTATATAGTAGGTTAGTGTTCTGAGTTATCAACGTTAAAAGATATTATCGTTTGAGTGTGCCAAACCATTATACTCTCACACGCATTTTATTATCTGAGTCTGCAATGCTACTGTATGAGATTACCATTTGACGAGAGTTATAAATTTGAGTTTAATTAGTTAATATATTATTGATATATGTGCATTTTATGTGTGTGTTTAAGAGTTTAATTAGTTAACGAGAGTTTTTTTATAGTAATGATATGAAACCACTGAAATCCATCAGACGACCCTGCAGTCTCGCAGCATCATGAAAGTGTCTTTTAACTTTCAATATGAAGAAATGTTGTTATAAGTCCTAACATTAGTTTCACATGGTTTTAATAGTTGTATCATATGCTACCCCTGTCTAATATTAATTATCCAGTTTGACTTTTTGTAGTTTTTCTTCTTCAATTTTGACATTAAATATTTTTGTTTGTGTTATATAATATTTGATGAAAATTATATCAATGAAAATATATTTAAAACGCAATACATTTATATATTTTGCATCAGGTATTATATAACACAAACAAAAATATTTAAAGTTAAAGTTAAATAAAAAAAGATTACAAAAAGTCAAATTGGACAATAATTATGAGATGGAGGGAATATATGTTTTAAAAATGATATATTTACTCCCTTGGTCTCAATTCATTATATATTTATATGTTTGTAGCCCTTTAAGTTACATTTTTAGTTATGAACTTATTGTTAGACATTTTAAGATAGCTAATGAGTAATTAAATGATTTCTAGTACAAGCAAATTAAAATAGTAAATGTGGTTTATAATACCATTGACCCATGCTCTGCATTGCAGCAATGTTATCTTCATGCAAGGTTGTTGGGGAGCTTTTAATTACTTGACAACTACTTTTATAAATGAAAACAAACTATATAAATATCTAAAAGTAAATGCCTGTGAAAAGGTTGTCATTTCTATTTATAAGAGTAAAGAAAGTGATCACCCAAAATCTAACCCATGCCATGATTAAACTTAAATATATGACATATTTCTTTAGTGCAAGTTTCAAAGTATAAATTGTTATAAATGTGTTATTTTCTCAGAAGTGTGTTCTTTTCTATCGTCAAAGTAGAAGTTATACGAGCGCATCTTTGCTCGTCGGATATGTTAAAATGTCGGTGTTGGTGGGGTATCATCGCTTCTACCAACTTTTCTATAAAAGATGCTATTTTTCGATCTCTTGTCCTGACAGATTCCAAATTAGTAAGTAAAGATATTTAGAAGTGGAGGAATCGGATTGTCTATTTTATTTTGTTTTTTGATACAAAACTGAAACATATACAACAACTATACCAGAACTATTGATTTTCTTTTTTTTTTGGAAATGCATCAATATATTAACCACAAAAATAAAATTTTACAAATAAACGGCATCCCTCCTCTTAAAACAAGGTCATTAAAGAGAAGGAACCCAAAAATAAAACACAAGTACAACTAAACCAAACCCGGATGAGACTTACAACCAGAACTTTTCCAACTGATATTTGCACCTGAATTTTACTTTTTGAATTGCACCTTAACCATCTAGCTACATTTCCTATTCACCTCGCTACTAAAACCACTGGCATCACTAGGCACCCGTAACCCTTCCAGTCAAGAGCTTTCCAAGTAACCTACATTTTCATCTCTTAAAAATGGCTTCAGCTACTTGGAAACACATTCCTTGAGGGAAGCCCATCCATTACCTCCTTTAGCAGTGTATTGGGTGGACCAAGCAAGTTCATCCTTCACTCCTCGCTATTCCACCCATCATACACTGCCCATCCATTACCTCCTTTAGCAGTGTATTGGGTGGTCTATGCTTCCAACGATGAAAAAGACGCAATTTTGATTGAGGACATATTTCCACAAATGCATCAGTCATTTCTTCTTTGGATTTCAAATAAGTGCAAAAAGCTTCATTTAAATTAGAGTAGATGGGTATTGACTCTTAAAAACTTCAACATATTTTGTGTTTCGGTGTTAAACTTAGTGCTTTAATGTTGAAAGCCGCATTTTTTTTTTTTGAATAAAAGGCTTGCTTCTAGGGAAAAATTGTTACACATACAACATTTCCGGTGTTGCATATCTTAAATAACATTTGTTAACGAAATATTGAAGTCTTATTTTAACCGGCAATGAATTATCTCACAATATATACATTATAATTTATAAATCAATCTTACACGTCTTAAACAATTCTTGAACCATCAACCATTTGGTTAAGGAGTTTTTCACACAACTTGAAATATCATTGAAACACAATTCATTTAGTAAATTTTGTAGTCTTTAGTTTAACTTATATAACACTATAATGAAAGAACGAAAGATTATAATTGTTTTACCTATTGATTAGAGAAAATAGTACATAAACATAATAAAGATAGGAGGTAGGTTGATCAATGCGTTAAGACTATGATTCATAATAGACTCGACTATAAAAGAAGGATTTTGCTACTAAACCAATCAATCGATTTGATAGATCATTTTTATGGATTACGATTATCGGCCAAATACTTTTTATCACTTCAATCATCGACATATTGTATCTACGATGATGGTTTGATACTTATACAGTCTCCTGATCATTTTAATCATCAACATAAAAACTTAGTTTCATGTTCAATAAATTTAACCGAATGTAAAAGGGCATTGCGTATATATCATAAAACTTGCGTATTTACTATACCCAAAACATGTTTAACATTGTACATCATGCATTGAAAACTTGTATTTTGGGAAATATCCGAATGTAAAAGTGTCTTTGCAGGGGCGGACCTAACGGGTGCCGGTGGGTTCACATGAACCCCATGGATTTTTGCCTCGTAGTGTAAAATTTAGAAAAAGTCATTAATTTTTTCGAAATAAACCCGGTCCTCAAATTTTGTGCCATATGTTTTGTTTTAGTAGTCTATGGTGGTAATGGTGAGAAAGCATCAGTGTGGTTCGACACATGGGAAGTTCGATGCCCTTTGATGAATCACGTGTCACATAGAGTCATAAGTAATGTCGGGTTTGATCGTCAAGAAACAGTGACATCCATGATTTATGATGGTTCATGGATGTGGCCTCATTCCTGGTTTGGTTTGTTTTCTGTTTTAAATTAGGTAAGTGTCCCAACTTTGCATCATGATCAGATTGATATGTTACAATGGAAGCTTCATGATGGCACTTTATCATCTTTTTTTGTCCGAAATGCATGGAATTATGTTCGTGTTCGTGGCAATGAAGTCGAGTGGTTCAAGTTAGTTTGGACGTCCTATTGTATCCCAAGACATGCTATCCACATGTGGCTAGTTATGAGTTAACGATTATTGACACAAGACCGAATGAGGCAACGGGATGTCGGTTGTAATATTGACTTAAACCTGCTTCGGTGTCCGCTATGCAAAGTGCAACCTGATTCTCATGATCACCTTTCTTCGAGTGTGCTTATTCGTCTAAATGGAGTGACATTGTTGATTGGTTACTCCCTATTGCTCATAGGAATAACGTTATTATTATTGTTGGTTGTCGAATCGTAGCCGCTTCTTCGTATTTCGTATGGCAAGAACGCAACAACAGAGTTCATGGAAAATGTGAAAGAAATCCGGAGCAGTTGTCTAAGATTGTGGCTGATATTGTGAGGCTAAAGATTGCATCAATTAGGTTCAAGAAAAAGCCTTGTGTTAAACAAATGTATAGGACGTGGAAGATTTCGAGTATTATACCAGATGGTGGCCGATTAGTTAGTATCTAGAGGTCTTTGTGTGTATTGCTTATCTTGCGTAGGTCCTCTAGGTCGTGGTTCGGGTTTGGTTGTTATGTTTTGTGAAGCATATAGAGTGTTTTGTTAGGTTTTTCTTAAGGTGGCTTATTACCATCCTCTCACGTGGCTTATTACCATCGGATCGGTAAAAGCTCGAGCAGCCGAGCCTAAACGAGCTCGAGCCGAGCTCGAGCCTAAGTTGAAGCTCGTTTATTAATCGAGCTCGACATTTACATAGAAAGCTCGTTTGGGCTCATGAGCTTAAACGAGCCTAAATGAAGCTATGATATTTTAATTATTAAACATATATCCGAAACATTAACGATAAAAGATATATTACGAGCCGAGCTCGAGTTCGATCTAAGCTTTAACTTTTCATGGTCGAATCGTATAAGCGAGTAAAGAATAGAACTGAAAACTTAAGCAGCAGAAAGCTCCAGCCTGGCGGGGATCGGCTCATTTCATTCCTTCACCTCTGCGTCTATCAACATCATCGTTTTATATATTCCGCCTTTACTCAAAAAAGAATAGAAGTGAGTCCGCCCTCATGTCTATGTCGAGGCTTTAATTTTTAGCAATGCTTTAATAAGTCAATTTTGTATATGTATGACTCCTTTAGATAGATGTAAGTGACTTTTATTAATGGATTAGAAATTGATGCAACTAGACAACTATGTAACATATAAAATATTCGCTAAATGCAACTAATGTTTGTTTTAGTAGCAAGAATCTTTGGTCTAACAACAAGTAGAAGTTGAGGATAAACCCAATATTAATTTAATGTGTTTGTTAATACGGCAATTATCTCTTAGCAAATAAGTCATATATTAATAATCAAGTTTATCTCATATACGTTGTAGCATCATTTAGATAATCGTTACAATGATTGTTCAATGTTCATGGATGGATTAATTAGTTTGTTTATTCACAAACGTGTAATATTTCATTTACCATTCAATATAAGAAACCTGTCACCTTTTACCATATTATTTATATACACTTACTTGCATCTGTAACAACTCATCACGTCGAGGAGTTTGAGTCTCTCATAAGTCTAAGGACGGTTATGATCTTTTTAATTCGGGTTTTAGTCGAAAAATAAAAATAAAAAATAAATAAATAAAAAATAGACAAGTCGATGCTTTCGGTTTAGGGTGCAACCTTACCGTTTGTGGTTTATGAAAAGTATTAACTAAAACCTTAAGAATGACAAGCTTGTTACATGAGATGATACAAATATATACCATAAATGACAAATAAAAATACACGAGGGTGTTTGTTTTGGTTTATATAACCTCTCTCTTATTTGATTTTGGGCTGATGTTTCATAAGTTCATTTTTTTTCTTATTTTGAAACTTTTCATCTTATGTAAATTCATTATGACATAATAAACTTATATAAGCCAAAAATTTTAAAAATAAGCCATAAAAAGTTAGCTTATGAAACATAAAGCTTTCCCATCAATAATAAAATAAAAGTTCATATTGAAAAACTCCAACAAACACCCCAAGTACTTGTATTATTTGTGTGCCATTTGCCTTATTCACAACTAATCTAACAATGAAACTCATATTTTATGATGATAAATCAAATTCTTACTTAATCCTTATACCCAATTTATAAATATTAGCATCATAGCATGGTTGGGTTTATTCTTAAATCTTAATAATGGTAGATTGGACACCTTGTGTAGTCGTCCTCCTCAAAGCCTTAAAATGTCTGTCATATGTCAACCAACTACCAAGTCGTGGATACCACTCTATCATTCATATAACTCATTGCTTAATCAAACATATAAATACAACACATTTCAACTTAACTTAAAATCACATCTTGCTTGTTTTTTACATCATATCATATAATCATATAATGTCTTCCATCACAATAACAAAGATTGATCAAATGAGTGAGAACATCTTCTTGAAATGTAGAGGGACACTTCAAATTTTTACGACGAATCTTCTAAGCCTTCTTCTTCCCTCTCGTTCCTACTTCTAGCGCGACTTTCAACAGCTGATTACTTAATGTCGTTAAATGATTATCCTGCAGAAGTTGAGCTTGAGGAACCGTCTGTGGTGTTCTTTTCGTTACTTCTAAATGCTATTCCATTGAGTCCTCTTCATACTCTTGTTTCGCTTCTTTGTGTTGCTTCTCTTGTTCATAACTTGAATCATAGCCGAATCACTTTCCCGAGCTTTTTGGATTCTTTGGAAACCGGGAGACCGAGGTTGTACATGGCATGGATTGTTCTTTGCACGTTGCAGGTTCGTGTTCATCTCAAAATTGGAAGATAGGAAAATGTAGCATACAATGTTATTTTCCCTAAATACTGTCCATTAAAAACTACTTAGTTTGCATGTAAGTTTTATCATTAAAACTAGCAAATTTTCCAACTGAGTGCCTTATATTATACTTATGCATTAAGGGTACTAAACTACTAACATTTTACTTGTGAGTTGCACATCTTTTCTAGTAAGATAAAAGTACACAAAACCTAAGATATTTCATTAATTTTCATGGTATGAGAGCCTAAAACTAACATAACTTCTAATGGTCTCAGGTTTGTGTTGGTCTTGGGATTGAAGGAAGCATAGGGGCAGGAATCGACGGTTCGGGCTTTGGTCATGAGAGAAACTTCATATGTAGGATTGTATTTTTCTTAGGATTGCATGCAACAACTGCATATTGGTGGAGGACAATTGTGAAGCCCGTGGTGGACGATACAATGTTCGGTTTTGAGGTTGAGGAGAGGTGGATTGAGAGGGTGGTGATGGGTGCTAGTTTGGGTGGTTTATGGTGGTGGAGACTACGCGATGAGGTCGAGGCATTGGTGGTGGTAGTGGAGATGAAAAGAGAAATGGAAGTTGGTGTTGGTGTGGTTGACCTTATGGGTTGGTGGCTATATTATTTGGTTGTGACAATTGGTATGGTTAAGGTGCTAAAATGTCTCATTTGGTTTGGTGTTGTTTTGCTATATAGGAAGGTAGAACAAGTAAGAGATGACAATGATGATGATTCACTTGGAGTTCAAGACAAAGTCTAACTCCAATGTTCTACATTTTTTAATTTTTTCTTTCTTTCAAAAAACATGATGTGTATGTTATATTCTTTGTTGAAAATCTTACATGGACTATATCAACCACATAGAAAAGTTCATCTATTGTGTTGTCAATGTTAACATTTTTCTTGATGATAATAGATTAATCATACGAGTTCATTTTTTTATTCTCTTGCAAATACTCACACGCACGCATATGAGTCTTAACAAACAACATATGGTTCGTGATAGGATTTAAGCACGTTTAGTACCACTTAGGGTGGTTCGGAATTTGGGTAATACCCACGGAACCGAAAATCAAAACTGAACTGAACCGAAAAAAAACGAACCGAACTTGTAATCTAACCGAATTTTCAAAACCGAACCGAACTGAATTAAATATTCCATTTTTGGTTTGGATATGGTTTTGACAATCTAAACTGAAAACCGAATTCATATAAATATATATTTTTTATATATTTATATACATAAAATGACCATTAAACCCTTTCATAGTATATATATAACATTCTTCAAGCTTAATTTTTTTTAACTAAAATTTTATATAAATAAATAATTAATTAAAATTAAGTATTTTAGGTTATTTGATTCGGTTTTCGGTTATTTGGTTTGGTTTAATAGACTTTGAATTATGTTCGGTTCGGTTTTACCTAGAAAATAAATTAACTGAACTAACCGAACCAAATAAACCAAAACAATGATAATAACCGAGAGGCAATACCACTAGGTATGTCACGCCCAATAATATATGGTATGTCCACGGGCCCAATAATATATGGCCCAAACCAATATAATCATTATCCACTGGGCTGGCTCATTCAGAACTTTTGTGAACCACATTACTACGAAATTATAGTAAAATGAGCCATAAAAAGAGTGGTCAATTTGTCTAACTTTGACCCATAGTCGTTATTGCAATATGTAAGTTTATATTAGGACTTCTGTAGAGTGTGTTGTAATAAACCACTGCCTACTTGGCACCACATTTACGTGTCAAGCCGTCAACCACCATTACACCCCTTCATGAAGCATGCGCGAAGCAACAAAATCAAGATGGTTCGGTGATGCGAACCACCGAATGGAAAAAGATGAAAGTAAACAACCTAATAAACTCAATGGATCAGTTATGGTGTACATATTTAGCAAAAACCATCGCTTATACAAGTAGCTTAATCATACATATCCAAATTGTCAACACTAAATATGAGAAGTCTCAATTTTAAACGGTATAATAACTACGCCAGACTCTTCAAATGGGAAGTTTGAGTGTATTGTGGCGCGCTCAACCCCGTAGGGGTTAGGCTTAGGCAGCAAAAGAATTGTACTAAAAAAAATCCATTATTAGTTAGAAATTGCTACTCTTCAGGACTCGGCTCAGATTTCACACATAGAAGCCCATAACTTATGATAAAACCTATATTTAATCGAGGACTTTAAGAGGGTAAATTTCTAACTATCTGCTTATGCTTAAACTCTAACACGTGGAAAGCCGCCCAAAGAGTATTTTGTATGCATGAAACATAGAACATATTTCTGATCATATATGAGAATAGCTACCTATAAACATAAAATAAGATTTTTTAGACGAAAAAGTGTATCGGGTCAACTCATCCCACACCCAAAATGTTGCCCATTCGATGGTCGATATGGATAATGTTCAGGTAAAGAGAGGAAGTAAAGGTTACCTCACGGACAATATTTTTCCCATGTCAAGATCTCTAAAAGTACAACCCCAAGGATATAAATGTCACTCTTGTCTGTGAGCTTATGGGTCATTAAGTACTGATCTGGATTAAGGTAACCCTGCAAAAAGATATGAATCTCATTAAAAGAATGATGTTGAGAAAACTACACAAGTGATTTCATAAAGGCCGTCTTGACCCTCTACCAGAAATTACCCACTTTGACCCATTACCCAACCCGCCCATCTTTCTACTTCTTCTATCTAGCTTCTGTCCTAAGTAACAGAAAGCAACAAGGTCGGTCCATACACCAAGGTCACTCAGCTAGCAAGTAAGATGGAAAAAGACGTACGGGCGTTCCTCTAACGACGGTTGATACATAGTTAGGGCCGACTCCATAGTTATCCAAAAGTGGTGCAAGCCTTGAGAGTTCATAATCAGCAACCTTGGCATTGAGTTTGGAGTCGATGAAAATCTTGCTTGTTTTGATATCCCGGTGGAGTATAGGTGGGTTGGGTTCGGCGTGACCGCGTGAAGATAAAGAATGCATTTGGCTGAATCCAATGCTACAAGTAACCTCATTCGGAAGCTAAAGGACTTATACTGATTTAATTAAATCTGATTTCAAGTGGTTTTGGAATCTAAATTTGGATCACATATTACATGCAATTACAGGAAGACAAGCTAAGGGGAAGACCGGGTTATGAACATTTAGATGAGCAACTTCACATCTTAATCAAGGCTGATTTACCACCAACCATTGTTCTTTTTTGAGGCAATTGCAGGAGATAATCAAAGAGATTCTCGAACCAGTGGTATGTTACTAGTCGTCTAGTTGTAGCACTTGACTGTTGAAAAAGTCAAACTTCTGACAAATGTCACAAGTTTTTTATATTGTTCTTTTGACACCTTTATTTTCTAGTTATAGTACTACTTGAGTTGTTTGCTCACATTAAAACTAAAAGCAGAGACAACAGTATAAACATATGCATCATTTTCTGTACTTTGAATTTTGAAGTCAAATGGTCTTCTTTTACTTCAGTTTTGATGATGTTTTTCTCAGGAATTTTACACCGATCTGTTTGTTTACCCCTTCTGTCTGCTTCAGTGTAGAATAAATCAGCAAAATATTCCAGAACACCTAGAAATGTTTTGAAAATCTTTAGTCTGAAAAGTAGTCTACTTGACCTCAAAAATTCAAAAAACTTACTTTGAACCTCTTCATTACAAAGTAATCTTGTTGCACATTTTTCTTATCCATGTCCTAGTTATTTATTCTTTTATTTGCAGGATGAGTCTGAAGATTATATCAAAAGACAGCAACTACGAGAGCTAGCTATGCTAAATTCAAATTTCAGAAAAGAGAGTCCCGACCCAAGTGGTAGTGTGTCACCATTCAACACCAGTGGCTGAAATGTCCAAAAACTGGGTGTGAACAAAAATATGAATCCAGGGATTTAAACCAAAGTTGCGTAAAGTGTACCTAGAATGCATAAAGCCTCTTTAATAAACATATTTGATTATTACTGAAGCTATAGAAATTTTGTATTCATAATTGACACAATGGTTATTTTATACGAGCATAAATTAAGGACTTGGACAAATAAGTGTTTAGGGTCAGCCCCAGCATATGCTAAAAATACTCTTTTGGACTGAACCCATTTTGACCCGTTACCCAACCCGTCCATTTTGTTTCTCTAATTCAAAGAAACATGCTTTTCGTTGGTCATAAACTATATTTTCTTGCTTTTAAAGAAATCTTGCAGGTTTCTACTGTATTGTCAAACCAAGGGTTCAGTGAGCTCGACGGGCTGCAACATAGAAGCCCGAGCCCCATAGCCTCTGCAGGTCCCACAAGAGGTGTTTTATTTACACAACAAAAACTTAATTTACACTCATAATAATGATAGTACACTTGTAATAAAGATACAACATGTTAAGGGGGACCCTCTGAATGGCAATGGACTGGCAAGGAGCTCCAGCTAGTCCTAGTTCATACACAGTGAAGCGAGTCTTGCGGTTAGATATTCCTGTTGATTCTTTCTCCAATGTAAACTTTCAAGAAGATGCAATAGATATACATGTTTATTCGAAGGATTTATCACGTAATAGTCAAACATACGTTTTCATTTGCACGTTTTAGTCATTACACTTTGTTTTAACTACATCTTGTCATTACAATGACATATTCTTTTTGGATTTTAGTTGAACTTTGTTGGCCGGCTTTTGAGGAGGCAATTCACTTAAACGTATAGAACCTACAATGGGTTGTCGTGTGTATATACGCGGAAAAGGGTCAATCAAGGATCCTAATAGGTTCTATAATTCTGTAACATTGAGATTTATATTATCTGATTTTCATGCGGTTTTCGAATCTGATATTTGATTATGCATCTTATGCTATTTAAAGGAAGATAAGCTAAGAGGAAGATCAGGGCTAGTTAGCATTGAAATGAGCAACTTCACATCATGATTGAGGCTGATTTACCACCAAGCGTTGTTGATTTAAGGCTTAGGCAAGCACGGGAGATAATTTAGGAGTTGTTCTGTTACTTATAAATTACTGTCTTCACTCTTTACTAGTTGCACCATTTGCTTTTTAAAAAAAGTCAAACTTGCGACAACAGCAATTGTGCAGAATAAATGAATAATATTAGAAACAACAACTATGTCATGTATACGGCAGTCATTTAGTATCCACTCTTTTGTAGTGGTTTTCAGCCAGCAATGGAAACTATTGAACTCTGTGGCATTGGTTTACAATCGGATGTTAATTTACAAGCCTGCCTCTAATGATCATGGTTGGGCTGTGGAAGTACCGGGTCATACACACACTGACAGATCGGTAGTTTACTATGAAAAGTGAAATCCTGGGAGAGTTTTGCTGCTCATGCCAGCCACCGTTCCATGGTTTGTTCATGAGCACTATGGAGACTGGCAACTATAACGACACGAGTCCATTCAAACCAATCTACTAGGTAGCTCATGGTTTGGACTTTGGAGTTCTGTTAAGTCCAAACCCGTGAACTTACAAACATCAACTTGACATAGGATGCAACTTATACTTTGAAAAATATGTAATCTAAACAATCTTAAGGTCGGTACTGCTCGGATAAACCCCCTAATCCAAAAAACATTTTCATATAGACAGGTATAACAGCTGGCACAACAAAAACTCATGACTTTCTCCAAATATCGCCTAACCACTACTAATGCCTTTACTCCTCTAATCCTGAGTTATCGTTCATGAATATCATTTCTTGTTCACACATAAGCATTTACACATTCAAATGTTGCATATTCAATGACCGATAAGCTCATGTTTGTATTTACATATTATTCAAAATAGACTCTAAGCAAAACGAGAGGAGAATATAATGAACCGAAGGAGGCTAACAAGATTTCAACATGTAATGAACATCTAAAAGGCTTGTTCATCATTAATTACACAAGCAATAAGACATCTATAAAGAACATTTCCGTTCTCAATAAACCATCAAAGACAAGGAATTGAAGCAACACTATCTATGGAATAATAGCAATCACATTAAACCTAATAGTCATTCACGTCTGTAGAATATATATATGATTTCACTAATAATGCTACAAGTCACATACCTGATAAATATGTAGCATACACCTGATATATATCTAGCATACACTGCATCTACAATCTCATAAGATTCCATAAATGACACTAGTTAATATTAAAGCAGTGATAAACAACTACATAAAATGCCCCTCCCTTAACATATCACTTCATAAATCCACACCTTGAAGAGTGGCCGTCATCATTTTGATCTATTATTGTTTCAATATATTTGTAAATCCGAGTGATCAAGTAGAAGTAGCGATTCCTTGTAACAACTGATGAAGAATGAGCCCCCTACTCCAGAAATCCCAAGATTTTTGATGTGTCGTGAGCAAGGGTCGTAAACGTTAAGTGTGTTAAACAAGTATGAGAAATCTCCGAAAACATCATGTGTGGTAATCTGTCTAAACTCGCTTACAATTTCACATATAGGTTCACCACTCTTCGTAAACCCCAATATTTTAGTTACGGGTGTGCTAATTGAGAATAGATTTCTAAAAGACAAATCACGCTCCATCACCCATACATCACAAAGTGCTTCCTCAGCCTTGACAATTCCATACACAACAAGAGACTCCCTTAGCTTAGAAAAGTACACACGTTGGATTATCTCGTTTGTTAAGCTATCGGGAAGGTCTACCACTTTAAACTCCTTGGTAATCATATCAAATGACACAACCATATGATTTGTGGTAGATTCACCATCATCAGTAGAAATCTTCTCACGAGCACCCCAATAAATAAACCTATCTATAACAACCTTAGTTGAATTATTAAGTCTAATAGATTGACGAGGCAAATTACCACTTGGAATCACATTCCAAACCCCCGAACTCAATGTAAAAACTTCAACATGCCAAGGCATGTTATCTGCACATAAAACCTTAACAACTGTAGGGTCACTAGTAACGGGACAAACCCCGAAACCATATACAGGCTGAAATTCAATATAAGGGTCATATTCGGGGACGTCAATACCAAATGATTTTCCAATAGAAGGGTTCCAAATAACAAGCATCCTTTTATTATAAACTCTATTATAACAGAACAAACAGAGTAATCCATGACACGCACCAACAACATATAAAGCAGGATATTGTTGAAGCAAAGGAGGCACAACAAATGGAGCAAACTCTTGTTGAACCATGAAAGTTTCGATATCATCGTCTACTAAAGAAATGTACCTTAACTCATTGTCAGAACCCGGTGATAGACTTAGAATACGGCTGTGTGGTTGCGTATGGCAAGTCACTGTTAGGCAAGGTCAACAACATAAACTCTCTGCAAAGTACTATGGACCTTTCTTGCTGGAGGGAGAATTGGAGAGGTAGCCTACAAGCTGCAACTGCCAAGTCACAGCCAAATTCACCCAGTTTTTCACATTTCTCAACTCAAAAAGTGCCATGGGAATAAACATAGAATGGGAAGATTGCCTCAGCTTAGAGAAGATGGCAATATTAGAAAGATGTTTGGGAAAACTTAACAACAAACCAGTGATGTATGTGTTGATTTAGTGGACAAATCGACAAGTGGAAGAACCAACCTGGGAAGTTTATGCTGATTTGCTTACTAGGTTTCTTGACTTTGATGCTTCTCCTTGAGGACAAGAAGGTTTTTTTAAGGGGAATGGAGTTGATGCAAGCTTAATTGAGAAAGTCAACATAAGTCAACATTCAGAATTCAAAGATCCAAAAGTCAAATATCTGTTAAACTGTTTGGGCGCTAAAAACAGTTATAACCCAAATCACCCATTTAGCTTAAATACCACATTGTAATCATTTTAGACAAATTCATGTTTGTAACTAAACTCTCTCAATTTCGAGAGAGATGAGAGCAAGTCGTGTGTTTATCATCAATCGGTGTGGCCGTGAGTTTAGGTAGCCATAAAATGGCTACATGTTAGCTGTGTAACTAGAGTTATTGATTTTGTTGTAAAGTTTGGTACAAAGGGGTAGTTTAGTCAATAAACAGCGGTTGCCCAACGTGGCAGTTGTCCACGGTCTAGTTTTGTGACTAAAAAAATGATCCAGAAAATGATGTGACCTAAGGCAACTGGTCTACTTTGGGCATTTTCCCTTTTGTTATCTACGAATGAACACATTTTTCCGGCTAAATTAGTTGTCTTCACCTAATCCCTGATTTTTTAGAGGTAATTTCAAACCATATGCGTATGTTTCATCTCTAACATGCGGAAAAGTCACCCAAAGAAATAATGTATGCATAAACCATTTTAAAATCGTCCTATATTAATAATTAGATTATTATTGGAAAAATATGAACAAAATTTCGTTTTTGGATGAAAAAGTGTTTCGGGTGAAACCAACTCATACCAAAAAAGGTACCCATTTAGAAGATCTAGTACTATGGATATATATTGAGGTAAAGAGAAAAAAACAAAGGATACCTTACGGACGATATTTTTGCTATGTGATATCGGTTTCATACTTGTCAATATCTCTAAAAGTACAACTCCAAGTCTATAAACTTCACTCTTGTTTCTCAGCTTATGGGTCAATGAGTATTCGGGATGAAGGTAACCATGCAAGATATGGAATTCGTTTAAAGAATTACGTTGAGCAAGCTAAAATGTGGCAAAACTAGAAGGGGGTTGAATAGTTTTACCAATTTAAAACTTCCTCTTAAATATTTAGATCGACTTATGTCAATCTATTTGGTTGTTTATGTTGGACGTTGATAGATAGATATATAAACGTGTAATGAAAGATAAGGAGTAAAGCACATCACCACGACACAAGTATTTATAGTGGTTCGGCTACAAGGACACCTTCCTTGCCTACTCCACTCCCGAGTCACCTACTCGAGAGTTCGTAAACACTACACCAACTCCTTATGGCGGAGAAGCCTTCACAACGTTGCTTAACCTTTTTAGGTACAAAGCTAAATCACCGAGTTCTTTCACACCAAGCGAACCACACCTAACACAACGTCGCCTACCCTTTATACGGTGCTAGGCTAACCACGAGTTCTTTCACACCTTAGGAGAACTAATCCTTCACAACGTCGCCTACCCTTTATTAGGGTACTAGGCTAAGCACCTGGTTCTTTCACACCTTAGGTGAACTACACTTTCACGACCTGACACCTAATCTCGAGGAGATCTACTCCTTGTTACAACACCATCAAGGATATCACCATCCTTGTATATAAACAAATACATATATGTATAACGATGCACCTCATCGATTATCGACCTAGGCATTCTTCCCAAATGCTACTTGATTTGATTCTTTGGCATCCTTCACTAATGCCTTTGACACAACGCTTGACACCCTTCACTAATGCCTTCGTCTTGACACCTATAGCATTCTTCATTAATGATCTTGACACGAGCGATAAGCACCTTTCACTAATGCTTTCGTCTTGACACTTCGGCATCCTTCACTAATGCCTTTAACCCAACATTTATGGAGAAGGTAGATCTATCAACAAGAGAACATTCGTTGTCTTGATGATGACAAGCATGGCAACTCATGGACTTGAGCTTGCGTCTTCAAGTGGTGATCTTTCCTTTAAGAGGAACCTAGAAGATCACACAAAACAAAGACAAAACTACATAGATCACTTGGATCTAAGGTTAGAAGTTAGAATACTTTGGGAAGTATGTGTGTAAAAGCGCCTAGAGAGAAGAAATGGCTCTCATTTATAGAAATTCTCTTACATTTCCCGGATCCCGGATCCCTACCACAAGGGATCCGGCTAGCACAACGCTAGGGATCCGTGGTCCGCCCTCTTGCCCATGGGTATTTTTGGTTATGGGTCATGGGTCATGGGTTATGGGTTGATCCATGGTTTTCTTTCTAGATACAATGTATCTTAAGTAGGGGTGAGCAAAACAAACCGAAAAAACCGAAACCGAACCGAAAACCGAAAAAATCGAACCGAAAAAACCGACCGAAACTAAAAACCGATGGTTCGGTTTTTAATTTTTCAAAAACCGAAAAATGCGGTTCGGTTTCGGTTTTCGTCCAAAACCAAACCGCAAAAACCAAACCGAACCGAACCGGTTTTATTATATAAAAATATCTAATTAATATAATATGATTAAATAAGTAAATAAATTAAATTTATAAATTCATATTCATTTTGTAAGTGAATTTATAATATATTTATCTTAACGTTTATATTTATATGTGTGTTTGTTGTGTTGCGTGTTTTGTGTGAATATATCAATAAGTATACGATAATGATCATTCTACGTGTATGTTCACTTGTATGTGTATGTCTCATTTATATGTTTGTAAGTGTAGAATTATCCAATAAATATTATTATGCTTAGATTGAAAAAATAAATAAAAAAGAATAACTAACTTTGTACGAAAACAAGTTTATTCGTATAATTTGGCCGTACCAAAATATTAACGGTTAAAAACCGAAAAAACCGAAAAACCGAACCGAAACCGATAACAAACCGAAAAAACCGAACCGCCAAAAACCGCACGGTTTCGGTTTTAGCTTCAACAAAAACCGAACATTGTGGTTCGGTTTCGGTTTTAGCCAAAAACCGACCCAAACCAAACCATGCACACCCCTAATCTTAAGGATACAATGAACTTGGTTAAGTGGTATATATAAAACCATGGGTTATGGGTCAAAACCATTTGCTAGTATTTACCCATTTAGTATATACTTGTATTTACCCAATTTAGCATACACTTAGTTTTTACCCATTTTAGTATACTTAGTTTAAGTATATGTTTAACCCAATATGTAAACACTAGTTGTTGTACATATGTATATAAATCATAAAATCACTTATACTTGTTTTAGTGTTTTATGTGAAAGCGTAAGTGTGTTAGAAAACTATTAACTCAAACTATTTACGTACTTTATTTGTTTCGTTAAAATGATTTTATATTTGTTATCGACAAAACATTAGAAGATCGTAAAATATAAATAAACGTTTTCACGGCTTATTTGTATTAACAATCTCCCCTTTTGCGATGACAAAACATAAAATTATTTTAAGGAAAAACTAAAATTAGTAAAGTTTGAATTTAGTTTTTACTTTCTTCTCCCTTTTGTCGAAACAAAAGTGTTAAAAGAAACTAACACAATTTTTAAAAGAAAGTTATGTAAAAATGTAAAGAGAGTAAGTGACGGGAATGGTACTTGTCTTAACTCCCCCTTGACGAGTCCATCCCTATGTAAGGGCGTCAAGGACATAACGTAAAATAAACTAATTGTGTTTGCAATTAAGTTTGCAAATGGTTCGTCTAAGTGACGAGAACGTGCTCCCCCTTGAATATTGCAATGTTGCAATGGGGTGTCATGAAGTGTAACCCAAAATTGGATTAAGTTGCAAATATCGTTTGACACAAAGCTCCCCTAGCTTTATGGTGTTAATATCTTCATGTGTATTTTGAATAACTACAAAACAAAGGTTAGAAAAACAAGAGTATAGTGCCTAATTTCCTGCAAAAGAGACTCAAGTTAGTATAAATTTGTGCTCCTGTACCACGGATCCCACGGTTCCCTTCGAGGAGGGATCCGTCTAGTTATCTGGAAGGGATCCGGCTATCTGTTCTGAGTTTCTTGATGAAGAAATGTCAAGGAATGCTATTTGAGGGAATGAGATATATGTACAATATAATAAGCACAACACATAATAATCATGGCATATAAGTATTCATTCAATAAAACAAGAGATACACAACCAAATCTCTAAAAACTAAGAGAATGAACTTTAGCCATATAAGTACTACTAATGCTAATCTCATTACGGGATTTAGAATGTGACAATGTGCTTAAGTCTAGGGATGGGTGGACTTGTTGAATTGATCCAACTTTGCAAGAAGATGATTGAACATGAAATGTATCTCATTTCGCACTTCTTGAACAAGTCCTTGAGTTTTAGACAATTTGGGCAAATATTGTCTTGGTTTGGCCCCGAAGGAAAAAGAATGTTTGAGGGGCTCAATGTGTTTGAGGTCTTCATTTTGAGAAGTAGGGAGAGGTTCTAAAATGAGGGTGGTAATGGAACTTCTTCCATATGATCAAGGTTGTTCCTTGTCTCCATGATGGGCTAGTTGGTGTTGTAGGTGGTTTCCGATTTAATGAAAAGGTTGGTGAATGGGAGGTTCTTGGTGATGAATGGAACAATGAATATATGTTTGGATGAGGAAGAGGCTCATTCAAGGAGTGTAGTCCATTCTCAATGAATGAAGGTTTTGATGGCTTGCTAGAACTAGCCATGTTTGGTTTGGAATTAGATGATCCTTTTTCTAGTTGGAAAGGTTTGATGCTAATCCTTGCGGTTCTCTTAGCTTTTGTTGGATGGGTTTGATGAGGTGGGATTCTGGAGTCATTATCTCTAATGGGAGATGTTTCGGTGGATGAAATTTCATGGATCATTTGACCCTTTCTTTTGGATGGTCCTATGTTTGAGGAGTTGTTGCTAAGAGCCTTAGTCATGGTGATGAAGGTGCTAATGTGAGCTTCTAATTTCTGATTTTTGAAAGGTAATTGAGGATGGTGCCATAAGCCTAAGATTGTTTGGTTTATAAAGAGTAATTTGAATTTGGGAATTAAATTCTTGACCACTTAGAAGACTAAGCATGCTCTTGAGATTTTGATCAGCTCTAGGAGGATAATTAATGTATGCTAAGAGTGGTTAGAGAACCAAAAGGTGACATGAGTTTGAATATAGGAGCTGATTTATGTTCTCTGCATCTACGGATCCCGCGGATCCCTCTCGATGAGGATCCGCTGGTTAAAGACCGAGGATCCGGATATCGAACAGTCTAAGTGAAATCATTATGCTTTTGTAAGGTTATTTATTAATGGATTTCGAGTTTAACTTAATTTTGAAGTCTTTAGTCATTGGATATCTCAAACCCTTAACCATAACAAGTAATGGTGTTTAATGATGATTTTGGCCAAGAAAATTTGACTTTGGGTAGTCTAACTATATGTTTGACAATGATTCCATTTAATTTGATGTGGAGAAGTGGTGATAGCAAGTCCTAGAACTCAGATGATGTCCTAATAGGAATTTACTAAAATCCTTAAAAATTAAAAAGAATTGAAAAACAATTTTTTGGCCTTAATTTTGATTAAAAGGTGATTGAGATTAATTTGCTAAAATTGAAAGATATACCTAACTAAGTGCTATCAAGAGTGATAGATAATGTGTGAGTGTTAAAGCGGAATTATGGTGAGTTTTGACTAGTAGAAAAATCAAAAATATTTCAAGGATGTATCCTAGATAGGTCATGGATGAGAGTGAGATCTTCAACTATTTGAGAAAAACTTAGTTGGCTCTAGTATCTTATGTTTGACTAGTTGGAGATGATCTAATAGAATGTTTTGATGTACCTAAATCTGTATTGCATATCAGATACCACGGATCCAACGGTTCCTTCAGGAGGATCCGTCTAGTACAAATCTTTGGGATCCGCCTCTGCGGATCGAGCTTTCGACAAATGTGCAATTTTGCACTTCTTAGTAAATGCTTCTCCTAGTTGTTTCTATGGGGACTAAATGCAAGAACACAACTAATATAATTAATATCAAAGTAGGAAGAACTAAAATTCCTAAAATGAGTGACGACGACCACTCCAAGAGGTCGTAAAATCTCATTTTTCAAACACCTAAGTTAGGATGTTTTGTGCCAAGGTATGGCAATGCCTACATCCTACAAGTATAGTTTAAAGTGTTTACAAACCATTGTTTGAGATTGTTTATCATACACTAGATTCCTAAGGTCTTACCTTTCTTTTCCTCCTTCACTTCTTCACCCGTCCTTCACTCTTTATCAAATTATCTTCACTTCTTCTTCCTCAAGAAATTGGCGAAGCATTTGAAGATTCCCTTGGTTTGTTGTCATTCGGGTGATTCATTAGGGATGTTTGGCAATTGGTTAATGTAGTCCAAGGGGTCAAGATCGATATTTTCGAGTGGGTTGCTACTACTTCCTTCACCTTCTCCTTGCCTCTCTCTTTCGTCCGAGGAATCCGTGGGTGGGTGTGGTCTCTTGCCTTCCACCATAAACCTTGTTGTTCTACCCTTGGTTAATGGTACCATAACCTCATTGCAAAAGTTATGATCAAGGGATTGTGGAGAAGGGTCTAATGCAAAGATGAATTTGGCGAGACGGGTTAGAAGCATTGCATACGGAAGCACCATCTTGTCCATGCTTCTAACACTTGCCATTCTTTTGACCATGTAGTAGACAATGTTGAAGCGAGTTTCGGTCACTAGACAATAGATCATGAAGCTTAGGCATGCGTTGGGGTGATCCTTGTTTCCTACTAGACACACGCATTCTCTCTAATCACATCTTCCCATTTTCTATACAACGGGTACATCTCAGAGAGCTCCATTTGGAAAGGATCTCTATAGATCACTTTCGACTTCCTAGTAACTCTTGATGGGGATGCTCTTGGCATAAACACGGTATCCCTTACCGTGGTTGCTTCCGGGATTGTTGCGTGATAAATGTCATGATGATCAACCATAGAGTGTATTTCTTTCAACGACTACTCATTAGAGTACATGCAAACACCATCATGTGGCACTCCTATTATTCTTCCAAACTCCTCAAGTGAAAGACTAAACTCTCGCTCATTGATGGTGAATTCAATTGAGATGGACCCGTCATCATTTCTAATTATCCCCATTGTCTTGTAAAACTCAAGCACAAAGACCGGGCAAATTTGTTCGTTTATATCCAATAAACAATCAAACCCAATAGTTGCAAAACTTCCTTATGTCGGTGTTTGCAAGAAATGATGGATCAACAACTCTACCTTCATGAAAGAGTCTCCTTCGAGCAACTTAAAAGCTTTTCTATCGTCCGGACTTAAGCCATTTTTCCTATGATACATGGGTATGTAGTGGGCGGTGTCTTGGTAATCTTATTGCTTGTTGCTAGGCATGATATTCCTAAACAATACAACCCAATGTGGTGTTAATGATGAATAGTAGCCTAGAGGGTTTGATCACAATTTTGCTCTCATCATCTTTGTTGAGTTCAAGAAATGTGTTTAATTTTATTAACAATGTTAATTCTTTAATTTAGATTATCTTAGAAAACAATGTGGTGACAAATTATAATAAACCCATTTGAACCCAACTCTTAAAGATGAAGAAATTATAATTCTAAGAATCAAGGAATTAAAATAACAATGTAGTGAAGATTATACTTACACAAGTGATTGTTAGACTTGAGAAGAATGATCAATTTGCTCCTATGAACAGTACCAGGGTTTTTGTTCGTGAGTCTTTGAGGTGAGTATTATTGTGGAACATCCACAGTGATCATTCTTGATCATATATCATCTTACATTGCACGGATCCCACGGATCCTCTCATTTGGGATCCGGCTAGTGTAAACCGAGGGATCCGGCATAACAACAAAAATCAGCTCAAACATTCCTTGATAACTAAGGTTTGGGAGTTCTAAACAACCTAATGTTTTGGTGTTTAAGGTTCTAAAACTTGTGATTTGAGGTTTTGAAGATTCATTATTATTCTATTAGGCGAGGTTCCCTTTTTAAGAATTAGTCATAATTCTTGGGAAACTTTTCAAACATTATAATAAAATCCCATTTTATTATAACATAAGAAATTTCACATGAAAATTTATAGACATAGATGAAGTGTCAATAAATTCTTTGTGATGAATAATGATAATGGTTATCAAATAACCAAAATGTCATTATTACGAAATCATAGAGTAGTTTCTACAAATAAGTCGAAGAATACTATTTTTGATAATGACTTTAATATAGAAAACTATTAGAACAATTACTAATAAATCATGCAACTATGATTTCAATAATAAAATTAAAAGCAAGTGATTAGTAATCATACATTGGCTAAATATTCTTTTTGCGAAAGGAAATATTTAGATAAGTTCTTTATACTCTTCTTGGTAGCTCCAAACTCAAGTATGGATAATGCTTAGAAAAAAAATATTAGAGCATTCTATCATTGTCCAACAATAAACAATATAGTGATTTTAAAATACGATAAAGATAATCATTCTTTGTAGTTTTCAAACATACACGGATCGTATCGAGTCTTTAAAGTACAGCATACTCTAAGAAACTTGGTATGAAGCTCGATGCCAATTGTGGAAAAACTAGAAGGGGGTTGAATAGTTTTACCAATTTAAAACTTCCTCTTAAATATTTAGATCGACTTATGTCAATCTATTTGGTTGTTTATGTTGGACGTTGATAGATAGATATATAAACGTGTAATGAAAGATAAGGAGTAAAGCACATCACCACGACACAAGTATTTATAGTGGTTCGGCTACAAGGACACCTTCCTTGCGCTACTCCACTCCTCGAGTCACCTACTCGAGAGTTCGTAAATACTACACCAACTCCTTATGGCGAGAAGCCTTCACAACATCGCTTAACCTTTTTCGGTACAAAGCTAAATACCGGGTTCTTTCACACCAAGGCGAACCACACCTAACACAACGTCGCCTACCCTTTATACGGTGCTAGGCTAACCACCGAGTTCTTTCACACCTTAGGAGAACTAATCCTTCACAACGTCGCCTACCCTTTATTAGGTACTAGGCTAAGCACCTGGTTCTTTCACACCTTAGTGAACTACACCTTCACGACACAACACCTAATCTCAAGGAGATCTACTCCTTGTTACAACACCATCAAGGATATCACCATCCTTGTATATAAACAAATACATATATGTATAACGATGCACCTCATCGATTATCGACCTATGCATTCTTCCCAAATGCTACTTGATTTGATTCTTTGGCATCCTTCACTAATGCTGTAACACCCCAACCCGACAAGGGTAAAAGTGTCACATTCTGGTGTCATATCAGAACATACAAATAAAATATTTACAAACGGAAGCCTTAAAAATGAGGTATCAAAACTTATACACAATTGGTGATAAAGAAAATAAAATATCCAAAATGAAATAAAATCCTAAAACAAAAGTTCTTCAAAATAAGTCCCAAAGTACTATGGTACTAGGGTTGGTCCACTAAGATACTCTAACTCTCATTACATGAAGCCCATCTTCAAACCTAAAACTGCCGCAGAAAAGAAATGCGGTGAGCTTAAAAAGCCAGTGAGCAGATATAACAAAGCGAAGCTAAATAAAATCAAATGCAAAATGAAACAAAGGAAGCGGATAACAAAGTCGCGGTGGAATGAGAATAATGAGTCAATGAGGATCCTGCAGACACAATATATGAGATATCCAAAGAACACATAACACGGAGAGCGAAGCAAAGCGGAGAATCAATGATATAGATACAAGCACATATAATCCGGACATACAGTCACAAAACAAAGTAAGCATAGCGGGCGTCGTATCCACACAACACATATATATATATATATATATATATATATATATATATATATACACTCAAATCGGGAATCAAAAGACATCCAAAAAAGCGAAACCTAAAGGCAAGTGGAAGCAATTAATTAGCAAGTGAGCATGGCAATCGCACAAGTCAAATAATTTACAATTAATAACTTAACCAAGATCGTAGCGGTGGAAGTAATACCAAGGTCGAAATACAATAGCCACATGTACCAAGTATGAATTACGAGCGAACATTATAAGCGAATGAATTATCTAAACAAGGTCCTAATCTGACAACTAAACAAGTTAACAAGCCAAACCACATACGATGAACCATTTACCAATTCAACGAAATATAAGCGATAATGTAGCATAGCGGTCAATAATCAGTAGACAAGAATCCTAACGGATAATCATAGCCCATAAACATAAGCGAACGAAATACACATGATAAGCAGACAAATCGGAGGTCATAACAAGAAGATTACATATCATTAGATGACCACAGGTAAATCAGATAACCATTTATTAATCATATCATAGCAGGGAAATCAGTAGTCACATAATCATGAATAGCATAATCAAATTCAATAAACATATAATAACCCGATACGTGAATGGAATGATAGTCTGAAGCAACGGAATGAGAGTGTGACAGATCAAAGCAATAGAATATATATATCTCTTGGTAGTATGGTGAGTCATATAAGAGTACTGAGTAATGAACATATAATACAGAGTATGGTGCGTTGGGGTAAACAGATGGTACAATATAAGTATATCAACAGTGTGAGGTTTGTCAGAAATCTACCACGAGCCCAGAAACATATCATATCATATCATAAATAACCATTTTATTCGGAGGGTGACCTCGGAATACCATATATAATAGGAGGAGACCTCGGTAACCAATGGAGTAGCTAGCTCCCGAATGTGAAGGCAGCGTATTGCACACGACATCATTCACCGGACAAATCATATCATAGCATAACATATCGAGATCTGAGCGGATCTAGGATGCATCCATACGCCTACCTTACATATACAAAATATGTTCCACCATCGAGGACGTGGCGAACATCACTCTCTGCCCTAGAGTCATGTCGAGGTGCATCATCGACACGGACATGGAACCCCATGCCTAGTGAAATAATGGCTCGAGTGTCAAACTAACTTAGGTCAAACAGTTGTCGAAATGACACGGATCATAGGTAATCATAAAGGTCAAAGCAAATACATATCGGAAGGTTCATAATCATAAGGTCCAAATCGGAAAGTCCAAATCATATATAGCAAGGTTCAACAAATGAGTTCGGACAAGCAGAGATTGAGACGAGCGAAGGGATTTCATAGCAATGGCATAGGAAACCTTAATAAGCATAAGAGAAAGGCCAAAGAAAGAAAATCATGAGAAACCTTTACTGAAAAGGTCAGAATATCTATACCTTAGCAACGAAATCAAAGCAAACAAGAAAGTTACACCGGGAAGCAACGTCGTATCTCCTTCAATGTATCTACACGAATTGATATCATATATTACTTATATACTCATTTTATAAGCTTCTTATGCATGTGTAAGTGTTTTACTTATTGATATCCTTTTTTTATCTTTCATTTTCTTAAACTCATATTTGGACCAGACTTTAGCGATTTTTATAAAATACTTAATTAGCTCAAATGAAATCAAGTAAAATCCCAGGGGTTCCCATATGAGTTAAGAGACTCTAAAAAAATTGGTGGGTTCTATTTCCATGCTAAATGGCCTATGGAAAATCATAAGTCCAGACCTGTCCAGAACTCACCCAGATTTACACACACCAAAAGTATAGCCCCAACAAACACACTCACCCTACTCAACACATCAAACCAAAAGCTACAGGTGTCACACAATATATAAACATCATAACCACCAAAGGAAAAGTTCCAGAACCTCATAGATTAAATACTAAAATCAAATACTACATCATAAATTTCAACTCGAAATTCAGATTCAGACACCTAACTCCAAAATATAAAATCATACTTCCATGTATGCAAATGATACAAGACTTATATTTCCAGAAAGATATTTCAAAGTACTACAATTTAGGCTCAAGAATCACTCAAAAACATGCAAGTATCAGCAGATAACACCTAGATGAATCCAACCTAATTTCTGGACAGCTTAACAAGCAATCATAACCAAGCAACAAACAAGTCACCAATCATCTTTTAAGCATGCCAAACATAACAAAATTCATTATACATAATGTTTAGGGCCTAATAGCATAAATTTTACAGAGGTGTCATCAATTTAACCAATGAAGCATAATATCAAGCATTTGACATATTATAAGTCCATAATTTCATGTAAAAAGCTAATAACAAGTCCTAAACATGTTGCAAACCTACCCATCACCCACCAAATCATATTCACAAGGAAACCATCATCAAATATCACTAAATTACAGAAATAAAAGCCTAACCATCCATATCATACAATTCCCTATCCAATCTCATAAGATTACACGTTTTAGTCACGTAAACATCACCATAACCTTCACATAAAATCATGAACTTCTAAGCTATCAAACTCATCTATAAGCATGTTATCACCCATCATTGAAAGTTCATGTACTCATTCAATATGACATATAAGCATGTTATAAAGTCCGTTTCCAATTTATCATATCCTAAGTACCATTTTTAACGCTAACATGTCCACATAAAATCATGAATTCATAATTAGAGTTTAACATGAAAATGGCTTATAAAACCTTACAATGATTCCAAAAATGAACATACGACACTTATATAAATCTAATAACATATAAGAATCATTACATATTCATACCCATAATCATTTACAACATAATTCATTCATACAAAATCATAAATTAACAAACTAATACCATTCGTAGAATATGACACATAACACACGAAACCCTTATTCCAAACACACCATACGCGACCCAAATCCACACGTAACCGAACCAAACACACGCTTAACTCACCCAAGTCGATCCAACAGCCTCCAAATCTCAATTTTCCCAAAACCAAACAGCCCCTATACGATCTAATTAAGTTCCTATGATTTTCGGTTTTAGTTTAGGGTTTTCATTCGTGTTCATACATGTATAAAAGTCGAGCAAAGCAAGAAAAAAAAATGGATTATACCTAGGTTCGAATTAAAACAAAAGATAGGATACCAAGGCTTCAAAACTCACGACCAAGATGGCTAAACCCACGACCTAGCTATTTATTCGAACTAAACACGATCAAAAGCCTCCTTGAATCCTCCCACGACCACAACCTCCTTCCCAAGGTTACGAATGGAACCTTGTTGCCTTCCTTTGATCGAAAATATTGATGAAAAAGAGTAGCCGAGGGTTTTATTTTTGGTGTGCTAGGGTTTCGGTTTGTGAAGTCTTGAGGTGGAGCGTACAAAAAAATGGGGGGAAGGGATATAGGTTGTTTTGGCCGAACCAAAAGAAAAGAAACATGGGCCAAGTCCAAATTTGTTGGGCTTTTTACATTTAATTTAATATGCTTTATAACTTAGTAATTTCGGTCCATGTAATGTATAAACGTATAATGAAATTTTAAATGTAACCGTAAATCGATATCATATATTTGGTTTGGCGAACAATTTTTAAGATAGCTTAAATTCTACATTTACCGAGCTTGACGGGTTTTACGTATTTTGTATATATTAAATAAAGGGGAAAAATAGTCTTTTCATGCATTTATGATTTTTAGAGTTTTACAAATGCCTTTGACACAACGCTTGGCACCCTTCACTAATGCCTTCGTCTTGACACCTATAACATTCTTCACTAATGATCTTGACACGAACGATAAGCACCTTTCACTAATGCTTTCGTCTTGACACTTTCGGCATCCTTCACTAATGCCTTTAACCCAACATTTATGGAGAAAGGTAGATCTATCAACAAGAGAACCTTCGTTGTCTTGATGATGACGAACATGGCAACTCATGGACTTGAGCTTGCGTCTTCAAGTGGTGATCTTTCCTTTAAGAGGAACCTAGAAGATCACACAAAACAAAATACAAAACTACATAGATCACTTGGATCTAAGGTTAGAGGTTAGAATACTTTGGGAAGTATGTGTGTAAAAGCGCACCTAGAGAGAAGAAATGGCTCTCATTTATGAGAAATTCTCTTGTTTCCCGGATCCTCTGGATCCCTACCACAAGGATCCGGCTAGCTGCAACGCTAGGGATCCGTGGTCCGTTCCTCTTTGCCCATGGGTATTTTTGGTTATGGGTCATGGGTCATGGGTTATGGGTTGATCCATGGTTTTCTTTCTAGATACAATGTATCTTAAGGATACAATGAACTTGGTTAAGTGGTATATATAAAACCATGGGTTATGGGTCAAAACCATTTGCTAGTATTTACCCATTTAGTATATACTTGTATTTACCCAATTTAGCATACACTTAGTTTTTACCCATTTTAGTATACTTAGTTTAAGTATATGTTTAACCCAATATATAAACACTAGTTGTTGTACATATGTATCTAAATCATAAAATCACTTATACTTGTTTTAGTGTTTTATGTGAAAGCGTAAGTGTGTTAGAAAACTATTAACTCAAACTATTTATGTACTTTATTTGTTTCGTTAAAATGATTTTATATTTGTTATCGACAAAACATTAGAAGATCGTAAAATATAAATAAACGTTTTCACGGCTTATTTGTATTAACATAAACAATAAGCGAGAGTTTTTATTTAGCAAAAATTTGACTTTCTATATATAGCCCTTCTTGACTCCCTACCAGAATTTCCCCATTTTGACCCATTACCCAACCCGCCCATTTTGCCACCTCTTCTAGCTAGCTGTAAGTCAAGGAAAGCAACAAGGTCGGTCCATACACCAAGGTTCCTCAGCTAGAAAGTAAGATGGAAAAAGACTTACGTGTGTTCCTCTAACAACGGTGGGAACATAGTTAGGACCAACTCCATAGTCATCCAAAAGTGGTGCAAGCCTTGAGAGTCCAAAATCCGCAACTTTGGTAGTGAGTTTGGAGTCGATGAGAATGTTGCTTGTTTCGATATCATACCATCATAGTGGAACATTGGTGGGTTGGCTTCGGTGTGAAGATAAGGAATGCCTCTGGCTGAATCCAATGCTACAAGTAACCTCATTCGGAAGCTCAAGGACTTGAACTGATTTAGTTAAATCTGATTTCATATGGTTTTGGAATCTAATTTTGGATTACATATTATATGCAATTAAAGGAAGATAAGTTAAGGGGAAGACCGGGTTATGAACATTTATATGAGCAATTTCACATCTTAATCTAGAATGATTTAAAGCTGTGGCAAGCACAGGAGATAATCAATGAGCTTCTCAAACCACCAGCAGTATGTTACTTATAGATTACTGTCTTCACTCTTTACTAGTTGCAGCATTTGACTTTTTGACAACTTTATTTTCTAGTTATTGTACTACTTGAGTTGTTTGCTTGCATTAAAACTAAAAGCACATATACTAGTATAAACATATGGATCATTTTCTCTACTTTGACTTTTGAAAGTCAAATGGTCTTCTTTTACTTCAGTTTTGATGATGATTTTCTCAGGAAATTTAAACCGATCTGTCTACCCCTTATGCCTGCTTTAATGGTTTGAACAAATCAACAAAATAATTTAGAAGACATGGAAATTTTTGAAGAATCTTTAGCCTGAAAAGGTAGTCTATTGACCTCAAAAAGTCAATTGTTTACCAATAAACTTAATGTGACCCTCTTCGCTATAAAGTTATTTTGTTGCACATTTTTCTAATCCATGTCCTCGTTATTATTCTTTTATTTACACGATGAATCCGAAGATTATATTAAAAGACAGCAACTACGAGAGCTAGCTAAGCTAAATTCAAATTTCAGAGAAGAGAGTCCCGACCCAAGTGGTAGTGTCTCATCATTTAACACAAGTGGCATAGAATGATGGATTGGATGGAGTATAAAATGTAGAGTAAGGAATGATTCATTTTTCTTGTTTTTAGGTGATGCATTTGTGACATATGAGTCATTACATTTATGTACATTGTTCATCAGTTGATGCATTTTAGGCTACATATCTATAAATTTAATTGAATGTATATTAACAAATTTTGCAGTTTGGGTTTTTCGGTTCCAAAACCTAAACCGCACCGAATTCAAAATCGGGTTCTCGGTTCTGTTTGGTTCACTTTGAATTCAGTTCGGTTTTGCCTTTGAAATTCTCAACCAACTAACCCAAGAAACTCAAAACCCGAACCGACGAGCACCCTTACTGGTCTATACCCGATTTCTGTCTCAGAAGGGGCATAATATAAAGGATACCCTTAACAATAAATCTCCTATAGAAAAAAACTCATGACTTTTTCCAAACATCGCCTAACCACTACCAATGCGTTTACTCCTCTAATCCTGAGTTAAAGTACATTAATATGTCTTGTTCACAAATAAGCATTTAAACGTCAAACGTTGCATGTTCAATGACTGATAAACTCATGTTTGTATTTACAGATTATTCAAAATAGACCCAAAGCAAAAAGAGAGGAGAATGTAACAAAGCAAAGGATGCCAACAATAACATGTAATGAACATCTAAAAGGCTTGTTCCATCATTAGTTACAAAAGCAATAAGACATCTATAAAGGACATCCCCCGTTCTTAATAAACCGTTAAAGACAAGGAGCAGAAGTAATACTATCCATGGAACAATAGAAATCACATTAAACTTGATAATACCAAGTTCACTAACCTTGTTACAACTCACATAATTAAAAAAATAAAAATAAATAAATAATAATTAACAAAATTAAATTAGTGATAACAAACTAAAATAGATGATAGTAATTTTTCCACGCCTTAACTACAAAACAGGCCCCTCAGTCCTTAGGTAACTTGTACTTTATTAATCCACACCTTAAAATGTGGCCTCCATCATTTTGATCAACTATCGTCAGAATAGATATGTAAATTTGGGTGATCAAGCAAAAGTAGCGATTCGTTGTTAAAGGCCATGAAGAATGAGCTCCCTAATCTAGAAATCCAACGATTCTTAATTTGTTGTGAGCGGGGGTCGTAAACATCAAGTGTTTTAAACATTTCGTCGTTCTTTTGAGTTTGAAATATAATCATACATAATGATTAGAGTCATATCAAGATGTTAGTAATCACAAATGTAAATGCTTGAATGATGAATATATTGTTTGAGAAAGCTTGTTTTAATATCTAATAAACTTGACAAGCTTTAAGCTTTTATAAATTAAATTTACTTTTGTCGTTAACAAAACTTAGGCAAAGATCAAAAATATAAATAACGTTTAATGGCGATATTTGTATTAACAATCTCCCCTTTTGTTGAGGACAAAATATAAATTTTATTTTATAAAAGAAACAAAGTTTGTACAAGAGTTATAAAGATATTAGTTTTAGAACTTGAAAAGGAAATGATAATGCAAGTATGAAATTTGACTTTTATGAAAGTCAAAGAATTCACTAGTTGATGCATGATGTTGACTTTTCGGAAAGTCAAAGTATCGATTTGACTTTTTAAGAAAAGTCAAGTATTATCAATGAGGGTTCTGTTTGACTTTTAGAAAGTCAAATGTATGCAGTTGACTTTTCGAAAAGTCAAATATAAATAATTCAAAGTTCTATATTTTCTCCCTTTTGTCTCAACAAAAGAAGAGGCTATCTGGAATATAATGAGCCGAGCTACTATCTCCCCCTTGTTCAAGCTCCCCTAAATTGGGTGCTTTAATGGGAAGATACATGGATTGTGAAAATAAAGCTAAAAAATGTTAGTAATAATGATCATTCACAAGCATTTCCAAACACTATGTAATGACACCAACAATATAATAAACAACATTCATTAGTTAAAATTTTCATGAGTAAAGATCATGAAAAGAGAACACAATGATGTGTTTTAGTACAAGAAATAAAATTGTCCTAAGAAAGTAAACAAAAGAAAGACTATTCTAAAACCATCCTAAAGTGATGGTGGATAGGAAAGCGTTGAGGCGCTCGAGGATGTGATTGAGGATGAACCTCATTTCTTCTTGGAAGTCATGGACCATAACCGGGTCCGTTCCACGGTTTGGCCCGTTTTCTCACAAGTTGAGCAACCATGCCTTGGAGGGTAGAAAGTTTGGGAGGTTGTGGTGGTGGAATGGTGGATGTGTTGGTGGTGTTGGGAATGTTTGGAGTGGTCATGATGGATGCAAGCAAAGCATTTTGCATTTGCATTGTCTCACTTAAGTGAGAATCCACCATGCCTTTGAATTGGTGGAGGTTGTGGAGTTTGGCTTGAATCTCTCTCTAGTGGGATTGTCATCCCACATGCGCTCTGGAATGTCCTCAATATGAGGGACATTGATGATGGAAGTGGATGATCCCGTATAAAGGACCATGAATGTCCTTGTGAATGGGGTGGAAAATGAGAGGTCTTGGCCTAATGGGGCGTTTGGGTCAATGGATGACCGAGGTGACTCATGAGCGATTCGCTCAATTGTGCCAAAGGATGGCAATGGTGGTGGATGACTTGCCCTAGGAGGCAAGTCTTCCAAGTCCTCTAGGAAAGGATTTGGTGATGTTGGTGGAGTTGAAAATAACTCCATGGGAGTGAGAGTGGGTGACCTTGGTGAAGGTGGTGAGGGGGTTTTGGATGTTTGGATGGGTGCCGGTGGAGGTGAAGTAGGTGTTTTTGTTGGTGGTGAAGTGGTGATCACAATGTGTGATGAAGTGGGTGTAGCTAAGGTAAGATGTGTATCATCTCTAATGGGAGATGAGATTGTGAGTGGTAAAGATTCGGATGATGAGCTAAGATGAACAAAACAACAAGGCCTTACGCTAATTCTAGCGGTTTTCTTGCAAGGTTTTGGTGATGATTTAGTCATTTTAACTTGGGTTTTGATTTGCTAGATAGTAGTGAGAATGAGGAAGGTGTGAGGATGATCATGGTAAAGCCTTTCAATTTATAGAGGTTAAAATTGTTGAGAAATGTGTTTGATTTGATGTTGAACCATTGAAGAGATGAGGTTCCTAATGATTTGGAAGTGGGTTGAATGCTAGTCATATCACCAAGTCAATCCATACAAGGAAGATGGAGTGAAGAAGAAAAGATTTGCAATAAATGTGTTCTAGTGAGTGGAATTTCCTAACATTGATTACCAGCGGTTTGAAGGTACCAAAATTTGGTTCCTTCCTTTATATAAAGGGCTCCTTGGGTGGATTTTTGAATTTTGAATTTTGGTGGGAAATGGATTTCTTATATACCTTAGTAAATAATACTAGTTCTAATAACATTATAAATTAGTTAAGATTGATTTATAAGTGATGGAAGATAATTTGGAATCACGAAGAGTCAAATTGAGAAAAATTACGGAGGATCCACGGCACCAAAATCATACACTGACGGTACCTAAAAAGGTGCCGTCTGGTCCGCTATCTGAATCGGTGGTACCAAAATACATAAGGACGGTACCAAAATTATGGTGCCGTCGATCCGTGGAGTCTGAGATATTTGGACGAGTTCGTTTTTAGGTGTCGGAAATTTCCGAAACACGAAATTTTCTCAAAAACATTATACTAAACATTTCTAGTTAGGAAAAGTAAATAACACATATGTAAACATAGTGGAGCATAGATTTTGAGCAAGGCTTATTGATTTTCACAATATAGTGAAAATGGGTAAAATTGATAGCATACTTGTGCTATCCCCACATGAGATTGTTAGCATACACCATTGTTTCAAGTTATATTATCATCCTACATAATAAAAACAACTAAATAGTATCAAACATTAACGATAATGCATTGTTCCAAACACTCCTTAAAGTAACCTTATTTGTCCATTTCTTGTAAATCTTGTTCATCATCCTACCAAGGCACTTGAACATTCCTTAGTTTGCTTGAATTTTCTTGATTCATTCTCAATCTCGGGAAGAGATGCGTAATACTCATGAGGTGGAAGATGAGAGCTTGGAAGACCATCCTCGAGCTATTTGATGATGAAGATGATGGAGTTGGAGGTTTTGCTCTTTTGCCTTTTGTCTTAGCAACTCGAGCATCACTCAAAGGTACAAAGATGTGAGGATGAGTTCATAGTGGAGGTGCATCCCTTTTGGGGTTGGTGGAATTGGTGCGAAGTTTACAGTAGAGGCGGGTGAGAAGCATCCCGTATGGAAGAGCAACCGATCCTTGAGTTGGAATATCAATCATTCTTCTAGCTATGTAGTAGGCTAAGTTGAATGGTTGTCGGGTGGATAAGTTGTAGAGCATGTGACATAGGCGAGCATTTAAGTGATCCCTATTTCCTATGGTGCTAATAGCGTTGGCTCTAAGTAGTTCCTCCATTTCTTAAATTCGGGCTTAAGTTCATTTAGTTCCATTCCATATGGATCTCGGTTTACCTCTTTTTCCCTTTCGGGTAACTCAGGTTGTATCACTTTTGGGTTAAAAGGTGTTCACGGATGACATCCTTATCGGCCAAACGGGTTATGTAGGAAGAGGCGGTCATTGATTGTATCAAGAGCCATGAGTGACCACTTATCCGTGTAGACACAAGTTCCTCGGTTGGAATTCCTAACACTTGAGCAAAGTTGCTTAAGGTGATGGTGTAGTCGTTTTGGTTGATTCTAAACCTAAGACGAAATTCATCATCGTCTTCATCACTAAAGCCGGTCACACTAGCATATAATTCTAACACAAACCTAGGACAAATTGGTTCATCGATGTCAAGAAGACAATCGAATTGAATGGCGGCTAGTTCTTCACGAAGATTGGTATTTTCAAGGAAGGATGAGTGAATGGTTCTACCCTCGTGGAGATACCTTGATTCTAGACTCTTAAATATTTCTACTTGTTCCTTGGTAAGTCCTTTAGTTTTGTGGTGTTTGGAAATGTAGTTAAGGGTGTCTTTGTGATCATAGAATCTTGCGGCTACCATGGTTATTCCTAAGGACAAAATTAATATGTTAAAATGAAAATAAATTTTAACGTTTTGATTCTAGTGTGTGCCTATATGAAAACAATTTGGAGTTCGGTTATCTCGACTCATTTTATGCACAAAATGGTTTTAGTGGGGTGTTTGGCAAATACCATTAGATAACCCAAATGCTCCTAATTCAATGTGGCTACATTTGAATATACCGGAGTGCATATTAGTTATGCAATACCTTTAGTATTCAAGAGCATGCAAGTGATGAAAATTTTAACGTTTCTATTTGTATTAGCAATGAAAATGTTTTATTACAAGTGAGAAGCTTTTCAAAACTTTTGACATGGGGTGTTTGGTTGTTTGAATAAGGCCTTATATTCATTATCTATCAATTAGTGGAAACATGATTTGTTTATGCAATATGATAATGTAGTACCTAATTTGAATGACTAGTTATGCAATTTGCCAATTGAATTCATATTTGGTATAAAAGCATACATAAAACCCGTGTAATGATTTGTGATAGTTTTGTGTATAAACAAGAATCCTAGACTCGAATTAAGAGATGAAATAAAGTTAGGATACTTACAATGATGTTATCTTGATGATTAGTGAGTGGGAAGGTGTCAATAATGAGCTTGGTTTAAGTTTTACGTTTTGGTAAAGTGGGTTGTGAGGAAGAGGATGTTAT
>CM040241.1:283625765-283727915 GCA_022545495.1 Chrysanthemum lavandulifolium
GGTAGTAGGATGAGGCCATTAGCAATAACATCAACTTTTCTCTATCTACCTCAATCCATTTTGGAAATCTTATGGCCGAGGACTATGCCTTCTTTGACCATAAAGTGGCTCTTCTCCCAATTTAGACCAGATTGGTGTCTTCACACTTTCAAACATTTTATCTAAATGGAGAGACATATGCGAAATGAGTCCCCAATGACCGAGAAGTCATCCATAAACACCTCCATTGTTTCCACAGTCATGTCGTGGAAAATTGCCATCATACATCTTTGGAGCGTGCGGGGCGTTACATAGGCCAAAAGGCATCGTCGTAGACAAAAGTTCCGTATGGGCGGTGAATGTGGTCTTTCTTGATCCAACGGATCAATGGGGATCTGAAAATAACTTGAGAAACCATCAAGAAACAATAGTATTCGTTCTCACTGCTAATCTCTCAAGCATCGATCCATGAAGGGTAGAGGAAAATGGTCTTTCTGGTGGCTTCGTTTAACTTGCGATAGTCGATACACACGCCATCCGTAACCAATCGAGTTGGAATTAACTTCGTTTTCTTCATTGTGACAATGATAATGCCACCCTTTTTGGAACACGGTGAATTGGGCTAACCGAGGACTATCGAGATCGGGTAAATTAAAACCTAAGCATCGAAGTTTGAGAACCTCTTGTTTGATAACCTCATGAATCTTAGGATTCACCTTCTCGATGTTGCTGCTTTGGTTTGAAGTCATCCTCCATTAAGATTTTGTGAGTACAAAACTCGAGGTTGATACCTTAATGTCGGAGAGTTTCCAAGCAATTGCTTGCTTGTGTGACTTCAAGACCTTTATGAGCGATCTTTTCCTCCTCGGTTAAGTCTTTAGCAATTATGGCGAGCAATTTATCATCACCCTCCAAGAATGCATACTCAGAGATGAGGAGGTAGGTTCTTAAGTTCAACCTCGGGAAATTCTTCAATAGAAGTTTGTCTTGATTTGATTTCCTCGATCGTGATCTCTTTCGGAGGAGTGAAGGTAATGGATCTTCATTTAACAATTGCTCAAGATAAAGTATATCTCCTCAGAATCATAAACACCATCAATTCCGTACGGAATTGATTCATCGATAACAAGAAATTCATCGATCTCTTCCGGAAGGAAGTCACCTCCCTCAAGCGGAGTGAGAGGGGAAGAGTCGAAATGATTGGTTGAGAAGATGTGGTGGAATCCCGCTCATGAATTATGAAGATAACCAAGAAACTCTTGAGAGTACTCCTCTAAAGCAATATCAATTACATCGACTCGATTAATTGATTCGGTATCATAATTTGAGGAGTATCTAGAAGTTTGATCAAGGTTAAAGGTATGACTTCATTACCCACACGTAACGTGATTTCTTGCTCAAATACATCAATAAGAGCACGGCCCGTCTCGGGAATCCTCGTCAACAATGAGGGGAACCGAGGATCGTACATCGAAATCAACAACCACAAAGTCGGCTATAAAATGGAACTTTCCTACTTTCACGAATACATCCTCGGCGATGCCAAGAGGACGCGATATAGAACGATCTCGCAAGCTCGAGAGTCATGCGGTAGGAACAAGTTACGGAAGAAAGTTTCTTCCATCTTGAATAAGGCATCAGTTGATGCTTGCACCAAGATCGGCAAGGGCAAAGCATTCAATCATTCACGGAAAAACACAAGGAAAAAGAAATTTTCCGGGATCTCAAGCTTCTCGGGAAGCTTCTTTATGAAGCTCATGGCGGTTCTCGTTCAAAGGAGTTTAGCCATTTCAAGCAGTTTTCCTTATTGCTTAACATGTGTTTGAGAGTTGATGCAAATTTGGGCATGAGCATGATGGCATCCGCAAAGCTTATGTCAAAATGAAGTTCTTGAAAAATTTGAAAAAATTTTTCCATTTGATATTACCGCCTTTTGCGGAGTTTTTGCTCATTTAAATGTGAGGGTAAAGAATAGAAGTTTTGGATTTGGGGTTACCAACTTGAGGTTCAAAAACAACTCGAGTTTGGTTTTGGGTTTCGGGACAACCCGAGGATGGACATTCTTTGGTACTACATTATTAGTAGGAAGTTCCTTGTCCTTTGTAGCCTCAGTTCACTACTACCTTCGGAGAGAAGAAGAAGAGGTAGTAGGAATAGCGGGTCCATCATATGAAGTACCACTTACGGTTATGATCGCCTTTGCATCGCCCTCGGATTAGCGATCGTGTTGCTAGGTAAAGTACACAGGCAGGGTCGATCATTTAAAGACTTCTTAATGTCGAAATCGGCTAACCAACAACATATTCATTTCCTCTTGGGATTTCATGAATTGCTTCAACAACTCATCGGATGATGGTCCAGTTGGAACAATGGCTTGATTTTGCAGGAAAATTAAGCCTCTATTGTTAGGATTAGGGCCTTGATTTTGAAAATTTCCTTGATTATTGCCATGAAAGTACCCGAGGTTGAAATTTCCACGACCTTGGTTTCTATTGAAATTTCCTTGGTGTTGGAAATTTTGACTTTGATTTTGAAAACCGTTATTTTGACTAAAATTACCTTGGTTTTGAAAACCTTGGTTTGGTCTATTACGATTTTGATTCTGGTTTTGGTTTTGGTTGAAACCGGAGGTCGAGGTAGTGGTTGGGGCGGTGGTTCGGGTCCATAGGAGCCACGATATTGGTTGCCTCTGATTGGAAGTCCCTCCCACGTTTGCTTCAAAGGTTTACCATCGGTGGCCATACGATCGTAATAGGCATGGGGGCCACCACAAGTAACACGACTTCACTTTCTTAACTTGGTAGGAGGTGAAGTTTGTGGAAAAGAAACTTTCTTTTGGTTGGAAGAACCAAGCTTGAATAGCTTCAGTGAGCTTGTCAATCTTAGCATCGGTGCTAGATTGACTCACGGGTGATGAAATAGAAGGACCACAACGACTTGGGAAACAACCGGTTTGCTTCGTGCAAAGGCGGACTTTAGACTTGTTTTCAATTATCGTTAAAGCTTCTTTGGCGGTTTTGCTCAAGAAATTTCCTCCGTGGAGGAATTGAAGAATCTTGATCAGTTGACTCACTCCATTATAGAAAGTATCGAGTTACATCAACTCGGAGAAACCGTGGTGAGGACATTTGCGGAGCAATTCCTTAAAAGCGATCCCACGATTCCTTTGAAGGGTTCATCAAACTTTTGTGTAAACTTGATGATTTCATTTTAAGACTCGTGGTTTTGGAAGGTGGATAAAACTTCGTTAACAAATTTCTTCACCGGGTCTTCCCATGTTTCGATTGATTTAGGGGTTGTTTTTCAAGCCAAATCCGGCTTGCCCCTCGAGGAAAATGGGAAGAAGAAGCAGACTTGACATCAGCAGGGACATTCTTGTATTTGATGGTAGATGCAATCTTGTTAAACCATCGAATATGAGCATGAGGATCATCCCGCTCAAAACCATAGAATTGACTTGAGGTTACAAGATTCGATAACCGGTTTTGAGTTCAAAATTTCGACCACAATGGTTTGGGATAACAATAACATCTCCATACCCGTCGATAGGTGCGGAGAAGCTCGCGCATAGGACGTTCTTCCGCCATGATAGCGGAGTAGTGTGAGCGATCCGGATCTCGATCCGGTGATGAAGGAAAAGTCTGGACCGCCTTCTTGGAATCTCGATAAGCTCACGAAATGGGCTTCTGGATCTAGAAAGCGAGTGCGCATACACTAGAGTTAACTCTAAGAGATCTCGAGTTAAGGAAAGGATTATGAAAGTGAATTATAAAAATGGGGTAAGAAGAATCTTTTGGGTTTTATGGTTTTGACAAGTAGATATAACAACAAATCCAATTAAAACAAAATCGAGGCAAAACAACGGTGAACTTAAACCAATAATCACAAGATGAATGTCTTCTTTGAAAAGGTACACCACTACTTGGACACAAAGGCAAGTTTTAATCTTTGGTTGGAAACTTATTATGGTCGTACCCAGGTTAGGTAGTACCTTGCCTTGGTTTCAGTGGTAATCTTTTATGTTGTTATTATTAAACAAAGAAAGCGACAAATCTTTTGTATTTTTATCTTTGATACATATATAGAAACAAAAGAAAAATATTTTTGTGTTTTATCGTTTTGGATGTTTTGGGTTTTTGGATTTTTTTATAAGAAAATATATATAGATATAGATAGATGGTATGAACAAGGGTGAATATTCAAATCACTAATCTGCTAAGCATAAGATAATTATACAGCTCCGTGGCGCAAAAAATTTGATTGGTCCCGAGCCGTCAAGTTTTATCACACAAGCTAGCCACTTGTGAATGGCTAACCGTGATAAACTTGAGACACTTCCGAACACCAATGCAATGAAGTCGAGGAGATTATAGTGTTTCCCAGTCGTTATGTCCCAACGAGTGTGCGAGAATAGTCAAGCGAATAGTGATCGAGAGGATTTGAGCGGAAAAGGATTGTGATTGATTTATACCTAAAGAAAAGTATATAAACTACGTGGGCTTAAATGCAAATTAAAGAAAATTAAAAGATAAATTATATTAAATAAACGCTATCACTATTTTTAAAATCTAATGTTTTGATTTTTCTTTTATAAAACTTAAATTAGAAACTACGTGACGTACAAAAGAAAATGTGAAAATGAACAGTACTAATCCTAAAAATATAAAAATGACATTTTTACAAACCTAATGATAAAATAAAATTTTGACAAAAGGAAAATTATTTTTAAAACTATTTATCTAATTATTATTAATTAAAAACTATTTTTACTTAATTAATAATACCCTAAAATACAAGAAAATATGAAATAAAGCTAGAAAAAATGAAATTATGACTTGGAAAAATCTAAAATAACCTAAGAGAATTTTCAAAACTATTTTTATATTTTTCGATTATTTTCTATTTTTATGAATTAAAAATATTTAAAACTAATTAAATTGCTAAAATTACAAATTAAACTATGAAAATCGGAAAAATAATTTTTGCTTTTTATATTTATCTTAACCTAGGAAAATTAAAAACTTATTTTTGGACTTTTACGATTTAATTGTATTAAAAGCTAATTAAAAATGCCTAAAAGCTGTTTTAAATGAAGAAAAATAGCAAGCAGTGATGAAAAATTATGAAAATTTCGGGAAAAGTCTAAATTAATGTTCTAAGTCTATGAAAATATAAAAGCAGTGGCTTATGTGTAGGAATATGAGGCTGCGGTGCAAGTGCTTATAAATAAGCAACTAAATAAGCCAAAGGTACCAACCGAGTATTAACCGAACACAAAAGCTATAATAAGCTATAACTACTCAAAAGAGACTTATTAAAACTATCCTAAACCTATAAATTGCAAGCTACACAGATTTGGTTATTTGAGCTTAAATGCTAAAAACAGGTTTGAGGTGCTACTTTGCAGCTTGAAATTAAGCTACTCAATAAGCTAAAACTCAAAACCAGAAGTTTTGCACCAACCGGATGGTGTCGGATCGCAGGGCCGTAGTTTGGGCTTGGTCGGGAAGCTCAATGGTGTTCCTATAGCCTAAGTGGCTTGGTCTCGAGTATTCACCAAGAAGACGGCTCTTGGCGGGTCACTGGTGGTGGGTTGATGAATGGTGGGTGGTTATCACCTTCCATGATGAAAAGTGATGGGATTACGAACAAAGGTCACGATGAAGGGGATAGACTACAAGAAAGCTAAGAATGAGAAAAAGTTTACTTGATAGGAATCAAGTAAAGAAACCTAAACAATTGGACTACTAACTAGCTATTCTATTCCGCGGCGGGCGCCAAAACTTGATAACGCCACACGCCGCTCAGGTCAAAGGAACTTCCTTTTCGTCGAGCAAGTTTTCAACACCCAGGCGGTGAACCTAATCGTTGTAGTGTAGTATTAGGGTAAGCCACGGGTATTGATATCGTTCTACAGGGGAATAGGAATGCTAGTGAGAAGTTACTACGCTAAGGTTGGGGTTGAGGAAGATTATTTTTTTATCTTTTATGTTTTTAGGAAATGGAAAGGTACGAATCTCGGGATTTGAATTTGGGGTTTGATATTGCTACCGATTACTCTACTTATCTAATTATCTAATCTAAGGTGTATGTAGTCTATGTCTAATTATGTGTGCTCGCATGATAGTTTAAAGATGTGTTTACTTAGGTTTTACTACTCCTTAATTATCTCCTATTGGTGGTTGACTTGTCACGTCCTTATTCTTAGTTGCGCTTGTGTGTAAGGTTGTAGGGTATGCGTTTCTCCACAACTCTTTGAACTTACCAGGGTCTCGCCTACAAAACCCACTAGGGATAATAGACTCTTACTCTAAGGCACTCTTTGGATGGTTTAGCTTACAACTACTCAGGAGTTATATTCTAAGGTTCACAAAGATTTAATCAAGCATTAAGTACACAACGAATGACCTATCGCATTACTAGATCATTAATCAACTAAGATAAGAGACAACCAATCAATATTCAATAATTAAGTTTCATATTCCTAAGCAAACACACAAGTAAATTAGCTTGACATGGAGAACATGCAAGCATACACACAAATAATCAAAGACATAATTGTATTAATGAAGTAAAACACTTATCTTGGTGTAAGATAGGTTTGGAACCCTAAAATCTTGTACAAAGACGCCTTGGTTCGGTTTAGGTTTTACTCCAAAAGACTACACACAATCTTGAAAAATTCGGATTCTATATATAAGATTACATCTGCGACGATGTCACCTTATGTTTTGTGGACGCCGTGTGTCGCCGTCATTAGGGTTTCATCTTGGCCACGTTAGACTTGGCGACGGCGTCACCTTATGCTTTGCGACGCCCCTCTTTAGCTTCGACGCCGTCGCGGATTGCATCTGGGCCATTGCGAGTTGCGACGACTTACTCTTTTACAACTTGACGTCGTCACTTGAAAATAGGAGTTTTGGCTTCGTCCCGTCACAAAATCTTTCGACGTCGCGGATTAAGCAAGGACGCGTCACCTTATGTTTTCAAAGACTTTGAGTGTCTCGATTCGACTTTGGCCATTTTCTTCAGTATATTCGCCTTTTCGTCCAAATAAGTGCCATTCCAAGATTTTGCCTTCAAGAGACCTAAAAAGTGAAAAGGAACGATATTAAGCAATAACGGATACAAAAGTGATCAAATAAGGGCTTAAACAACCCCTAAGAAAGGTACCTTTTAAAACCTTATCATCTTCTTCCCCAAAGACTCCTCCAACGATCTAACTTTATCTGACTGCTCCTCATTTTTAGCCCTCAACACATTAACCTCTTCCTCCAGCGCTTCTAGTCTAGCCCTCGGTTCCCTTCCTTTTGACCATCGCCCATGAGCCTCCCGAAGGCTTGATGATCGTGAAGTTTTTCATTCGTGACAATGCGGGAACGAAGGCTATTCTGAGCTTCGGAAAGTAGAGGCTCAAGACCGGAGCAGGAAGAGTGGGCCCGGTATAGCTCCGCATAATGGTGGCTCAAATGCTCAAACCTATTGAAAACCTTGGCGACGGCAAGGGACCCATGGCACAGCTCAAACCACCCCCTATATAAGGCCCGATCGTCTGTTAGATCCTCCTGTTTGGCGCGAATAAAGGGAGGAGCAAGATTGGCCATCATGTCTCTGCAGAGGGCAGCATCGTTCAGACTAGTGTTAGCCGTCAGCCCCCAACCAGGGATGAAGGGCTCACCGGAACCCCTCCATCCAAAACCACCCGGAATAAAGAAAAGTATATATATATATATATATATATATATATATATATATATATATATATATATATATATATATATATATATATATATATATATATATATATATATATATATATATATATATATATATATATAAAGATAGTAGGAAAGAAAAGAAGCGTGGATACCTCTGTGAAAGGCCACTGACGGTGGGCGTCTCCTCAAGCATTCACCCCGACACATGACCTCAGCCTCTGCGGAGAATAAAATCAGAAATAAGAAACATGTATAACACTGACAACACCGCGTACTTGCCAAGAAAGAACCATACCTTGTACGACTGGCTCAAGGGCAATCCCTAGAACAACAGGAGGAACCTCCACCGCAGGGTTCTCCTCATCAAACAAACCCCCCTCCTGACTACCAGCACAACCACCACCAACACTCTCTCGTTCATTCGTCTCGGCAGTGTCATCCGGCCTCAAGACATTAAGAGGAGACACGGAATGAGCACCATGGGAATTCTCAGGGCTAGATGACACTTCAATAGTAGGAGAAGCCTGCCTCCTCATCTTAAGCATCGAGGATGCTCCGGTAGCTGACCTCATCTCCATCTGTTTTCTTTTTTTCTCGTTTGCCTTTAAAACCGCAGTGTCTGCCTTCTCCACGAGCCTTTGTACATGACTCATCTCCGGGATCTGCTCATCCACCCCCAAACGCTGCGTCACATGTTGGGGTATCACCTCCCCTTCAACAAGAGGACGGCCCCGACCCAGCCTTGACCCTTGCTCCGACCTTAAGTGCAGGTATTGAGACATCGTAATAACTGCACACACAAAAAAAAGGGAAGAGAGAAGAAAGGCTCACCGACAAGGAAAGAAGAAAACATCCTGGAAAGACAAAATAAGCTTAGACGGTTATGTTACCATTCTTGTCAATATCTTTGAACTCCGGACGAAACCCAAGGTACTTCCAAACGGTGGTCAACCTAGCCTCGAACAAGAGTCCCGAATGAATAGGTCAGAGCTCCACCACTCCCTCACATAACTTCCGGACATCAGCCTCTTGATAACCACCGGAAGGGGTGTTGTCCGAGACGTTCGAGTCCGGGTGTCTCCATGGCATGGCATCTGGGATAGCCCTTCGGTCAATCAAGAAAAAACTATCCTTCCAATTCTTCAGGCTTGAGCACGTCTCCTTAAAGATGCGTGCAAGAGCCTCTCCGCCGATCTTTCGCTCAAAAGAGAACCAATGACCTTGCTTATTCAACTTGTAGAAAACCCGGAATAAATTTACGGAGGGCTGAATTTCCAAGCTCCGACAATAAATCTCAAACATGACTAATCTATTTAACCCAATAGGCACCAATTTAGAGATATGAACCTTGAAATATCTTATCACCCTCAAAAGAAATGTAGAAAAGGGAACCCGAACACCCGAGAACCCAAAATATTATTCATAAAGCCCGATAACATCACTAGGAAGATTGTTCATCGTAAAATCCGCTGGAGGCAAATGAGGGTGGAGATCAATCGGTATACCATACTCGCCAAAAATGTTCTCAAGCTCCCCCTCGGAGAGCACGGAGGAGTATATGTGCATATCAGACTTAGGTGCAGTATCGGCACCTGGAAGTTTGGAACTGGAAGCCATCGATAGGGACAAGAAGGTAAACGCAAACGGTGAAGGATCAATAAAAGAAGAACGCACCGAGATCATTGGACGACTTGAAAAAAGCAAATGAAAGAGATGAGAGTAAAAAGTAAAATTTGCAAATGAAGTAAAAATGGTTTATATAGGCAAAGGAAGTGGGGACACGAAACGTCCCGTCGTGTCAGGGAAGGACGTGGATGAATCTGAACCGTCAGCAAACGCGCGTCTAACATGTGGCGCAATCCCACAGAGCCCGGTAAATCTTATTTTAGTCTATTTTCACCCAATGGGCTTGGTTACACTGTTCACAGCACGACACATGAAACCCGGAGCAAACCCAATAACTCCGAACGGACCCAAGGGACGAATAGACTAATTATCACGTCACTTGTCAAGAACAAGTAACATGATACTGGGGGGACATGACGACGTATATGGTCCAGCGGCTCAATAGCCGAAGGACCCAATACTCTGCCGAATGGCATGCCGAAAGGTCATTATCCGAATGGATCGTTGACCGACAAAGATTTTGGCATCTAGTTCATATCGCTTCGTCTCATTCTCACGGGTGTCGAGATGGCGCCTTGATGTCGGGGAAGTGTCGATCCTAACAACATCAACGGCCCCATAGAATGCGACAGGCCCAGGGACCAGACAGTGACATCAAGGAGTATAAATACACATACAGTAATTGGTAAAAAGGTATCATTTTCTACACACACACATTTATACAATACCTTTCGGTTTAACCCCTACTTACTCTTACGCCGGAGTCGGGTCCTGGGATAATACCTGGGGCGAGACTAACGCGTTGCTCATCTTAGCAGGTATCCAGAAGACTTATTTCACAAGGCTGAAGGATATCTGAAAGACCTTACAAAAAAATACTTCGACATTCATAGATTGGTTTGTTTTAGTAGGTTGATGTGGGATATTGTCACAATGTAAGATGAAATTGGTTAAATAATTGGTTTTAAATGGTAGAATTTGGACTTGAAAATGATTTTGATTAGGGGTGGAAACAAGCCGAGCTCAGGTGTGGTAGGAATTTGGACTTGATAATGATTTTGATTAGGGGTGGAAATGAGTAGAGCTCGAGCTCTTTCGTCGACGAGCTCGAGCTCGGCTCGCTTCGAGCCTTAAATTTTAAGCTAGAGCTCGGCTCGTGGTATGTTATATCGGCTCGGGCTCGGCTCGAGCTCAGCTTGTTTATACGATTTGGCCATGAAAAGTTAAAGTTTGGTTCGAGCTCGAACTCGACTCGTAATATATCTTTATTGAGCTCGTTAATAAGCTCGTGCTCGGCTCGTACATATGTCTAATACTTAAAATATTATAATGTCGTTTAGGCTCGCGAGCCCAAACGAGCTTTGTATGTAAAGCTCGGGCTCGAGCTCGTTTATGCTTGGCTCAATCGAGTTTTTTACCTATCCGATCACGAGCTTTTCACGAGCAGCTCGGCTCATTTGCACCCTAATTTTGATTTGGGATTGAAAACTTATTAATCGTTTTGAAGATTTGAAGGTATTTTAAATTTTATTTGAGGTTGTGAGGTAGTTTGAATTATTTGATTTGGCTTAGTTGGTACCCACCTCCAACAAACTTATGGGCTCACTAGAGAGATTTTATGGATAAAAAGTCGAGGGTTGAATCTCATTCGTGCTCACTCAGGTTGGTGCCCGATTAGGCGAGAAAGTTGTTGGAGCTATTTCTTGTGGGGTGGACAATGGTGGTGGCAAAAGGCAACCGAGATTATGATGTTCCCGTCAATTGACACCTTTGGTGGATTTAATGATGATGCAATTTGATAATATCACTATATAATATGAATAGTATAAGAAAAAATGAAGAAAAAAGGCTGAGGTCATTTTAGTCATTTCCGATAAGGATGAAATATGCCTAAAAGATTTCTCACAAGGATGGTATTTGCAGTTTTGGAAATGTTGGGATGAAACATACAATTTCTCAAGTTCAAGGACGATTTATGCAATTAACTCTTTAACAAATCATAAAACATTGTGTCAAGAACATATATCCTTCCAAGTTGGGAAAACATTTGGCCAAATATTATAGCCTACAACTAGGGATGGCAAAAGAACTTGAACTTGACGGGAAAATCCGTAACCCAAACTAAACGGGGATTTTAATCGGGTTTGTGGTGGAGAGCGGGGAATCCTCGCTCCGCCCTGATCCGCCTGAATAATATATACACATAAACAAATATATCTATATCTATATCGTATTTTGTTAGTATTTACGTAATAAAATTTTTTACTCTAACATTGTTAGTTTCTTTATCTTTGTAGATTGTAAAATTTATGATTATAGAAACTCGTTTTGTGTCATATTTTTAAGTTTTATTTTTTTTTTGGCGTAAGTTATCATTATTTATGTATAATACTATCATTGAAAACTTAATAATGTTTTTTTGTAATTGATTATTAATAGGTTCTTAATTTTTTAAGTTATTACTAACAAGATAATAATAATAATAATAAATGTGAAATGGTGCGGACTTTGGTCAAGAATTGCATTAAAAAGACACCCGATAAGATTCCGGTGACACGGGCGGGTTTGGGAAGCACCTGAAGCGCCCAATTAAATCTCCGATGAGGATCGAGACGGGTTTGGGAAGAAGCTATGATAATCGGGTTTGAGAATGGGGTAGTCGCCCTGCCCCGCCCCCAACCCGCCCCGTTGCAATCCCTACCTACAGCACATGGAATGATTCGTTATTTTCAAAGTTACTAATCTGTAATATTAGAGTTACCACGTCACACATGATGTTGTGGTTAGTGTTAGCATTTTACTTTGTCTCAATGATGCTATAAATGTGTGTCACTTTTTTAGATCATAACATGATCCAGAAGATTATTAGCAAAAACCTAGATAGAAATTATAAACAGAATAAAGTGTCATCAATAACTTTCTCTTTGTTTTAATTAAAGAAAATGACTAGAACACTTTTTTCTTCTTTCTAACATATATCTTCTGCAACAAGCAACTCGATCATAGGATACAAAATCAAAACAAAAGTACTTTATGCTTTTAAGTTTGAGAGCTTTTAGTGTAAGAAATCCAGGTATATTGGACAGACTTTCATATATAATATTGTTGAATATTACTCCTTTTGTTTAAAAATTATTGTCTTCAAACATACATAATTTTAAGAAAAGTTGAACCGCTACATTTTCAACCAATTAATATCACCATCACCCAATAAACTATTAATCTTTTGATTGATTAACACAAACAAAAACTATTATTTTAGGACATCTCAAATTGAAAATTGGACTATAATTTTGGAACGAAAGAAATAACAAATAACGTTATTATATCTTCGTAAAAGATGTGGTTTGCTTAATTAAGAATATATTACTTATATTCCTGAGTTAATAATATAAATCGTCCTTGTGATTTATATATTTCGTCCTTTAACTCTCTAAAAGTACACTGGTCGTCCCTGTGGTTGTTCATTTTGCATGGACTGATCTTTGGACCAAACGGGGGTTAGTTTTTTTCATTAAGTTCATAGGGACCTAACGATCATTAGTAAACAGGCGGTTAGTAACCACAGGGACGATATAAACTAGTTAGTTATTAACCATCATAACTCTCAGCTAATTTCGTAGTTATTTCAATTTAAATAAATACAAAAATGATAACTAACAAGTAGTCAAATATGGAAATTATGTTTCCAGCATCATTATTCCAACGACATTAATAGTACTATAATATCTAACAATCCAAAATAATCAAATAAAATACGAAACAACAATATAAAAATTCATAGGAATATGAAATGTCAACCAAAAAGTCTAAGTGATATACCAATTCTTTAGTTGAAATAGTTAACTAGATAAGATTATTGTAAATCTAATGAAAATATATAAAGATGGGGCATGTCAGTTTTTCCGTTTCGTTTTTTCATATGCAACCAAAAACCGCGCCAAACATCAAGCTATTTTAAAATCAAAACAGTCCATGTTGGTTTTTCAGTTGGTTCGGTTTTTTAGTTTTGTGCTCACCTCTAATCAAAACACTTACATAGGTGTTAACAAATAGGGTTGACCAAAAATGAAGTGGTTAATACTTGATAAAAAATTAGGTTGAAGAAGTGAAGATGGGGTGAGGAGCTATTTGAATTTGGGTTTTTTTATTGTTTGAAGAAAATAGCGATCAATGAGTTTTCTATGATGATTCATAACCAACTAGTTTATTTATCGCTAAAACAAAATCTAAAAAAAAAAAAAAAATTGACACCAAACTGATTTAATAAAAAATAAAAAATCAAAACCGAAAAACAAAAATAAATAAATAAAAAACAAATAAATAGAAACATAAACCGTAAAACAAGGAAAAAAACGAAACCAGAAAACAAATAAATAAAAAGAAAGTATAAATAAGTAAAATAAAAAACCGAAAAAAAAATTAAAAAATAAAAAGAAACAAAATAAATAATAAAATAAACAATTAATTTAAAGTAAGTAAAATAAAATGAAAATTAAGAATTAATTACATAAATCGTCGCTAGTTACTAACGCCTACTTGGTCATATGCATGCTTGGTCCCTATGTAATTAACGGAAAAAACTAATCATCATTTGGTTAAAAGACTGGTCTATATAAAAGAACAAATACAGAGATGGTCAGTGTATTTTCTGAGAGTTAAGGACAAAATATAAAAAAACTAGCTTAGAGACCCGTTGACACCGGGTTAGTTTTTAAAGAAATAGATAAATAAGATGATAATAAAAGTAATAACGTAAATTTGTTAAATTTAAAATATGTGTGAGTCACAATCGATTTACAACCATCGCGTTGCCAATCTAAAATAGATTGACTCGAACATAAAATGATGTGTGATTACCTCTTAATGATTAATTGAGTTGCTAACAAACCTTGTAACATTAAAAATAATGAACCATAGTATAATATAACGTGATTACACCAATGATACATACATGATATAACATGAACCTTGCAAATCAATGACCCATAATTAAGTGTACATAAATTGTTACATTCATGTAATAAAAAATAGCCGACCCGAACCATATTGACCCGTTAACACACTCCCAAACCACCCATTTTGCAAGCTTTTATCTATTGTATGGGTTGGGAATACTGAGCATAATAAAAAAAAAAAAATATACCTCCAACAATTGCACAAAGATTTTGTCAAGAAGTGTAACTAATAAGGAGGGATGTGTTTCTGTGTAAGTTATTTGTCGAAGACGCCACAAAGAGAACAATTTTGCTGTGTCACGTAATCCATAGAACATTTAGACCCAAACTGAAATAAGAATTCGCGCAACACATAGATTATTAGAGCTGTAAAGATTAAATTGCTTCCAAAAACAACCCTATATGCATCAACTTTAAATTGGTTCCCATACAAACAGATTCCGTTATACAAATATATAAAAAATAGTGAAAGTTGAAGATCATGAACTCTTTGACAGGCCTACAAATGCTATAGGATCTATAAAAGGGAGACCCTCTCATACTAAAATTCAACTTATCCAAATTTTTGTGGTTTAAAAGCACTTGAAACTCTACTTTCTTTGAGTGTATTTTCGTCATCCCAGCTGCGAACATGAGATCGTTGTCTTCATTGGTGTCCCTTACGAATATACATATGCAATAGATCACATGTGAGTTCAAAGCGGATTCATATTACATTTCATTAAATCTTTGACAAAGAGCTTTGAATAACACAAACGCACCAAAAATGCAAATCTAATGGCTATAAAATGAAGCGGATTGATATGACATTCATAAGTCAATGATAATCAACATACAATCTCATACGATTCTTTAATTTAGTGTAGTATGATTACAATATGTACAGGAATATACGATGTTAGATGAGGTCTTACCTCCACACAAACCACCCATGATGCAAGTGTAAAACTGAGTGAACCTTAGATTGTTCGATCAAATCGCTATATGTTGGCCTTGGCATCAAACATCTCAGCTTTAACACTGATATATATAAAAAAAAGCCTTACATTTATCCCAATAACTCTGGTCACACAATAAATTGTCTTAATAGTAGTACTAATTGGATTATCATCAATCCAAAAACACATTAAATCAAAGCCGAAAAAAAAGATTGAATCTTTGTCCAAGATTTCAACTTTTAAAACATGGTTTGTATGAATCAACCATATATCTTTAAGAAAGCTTTGGTTTTGTTTCATAGCTTTGAAAAAACTCACTTTTAACCATAATTTATATAAAAAGAAGCCACAAAATGTTTTTTTTTTAATTATTCAGTGCTAATTCAGGTCAAATGAACTTTTAAACCAAATACAATATGAAATTGTATATTCTTACCTTGTTCAACTGATATACGAAGACGATCCATGTTCCATCACGGGGTCTTTAAAAAATAAAAAGAAACAAAATAAATAATAAAATAAACAATTAATTTAAAGTAAGTAAAATAAAATGAAAATTAAGAGTTAATTACATAAATCGTCGCTAGTTACTAACGCCTACTTGGTCATATGCCTGCTTGGTCCCTATGTAATTAACGAAAAAAACTAATCATCGTTTGGTTAAAAGACTGGTCCATATAAAATGAACAAATACAGAGATGGTCAGTGTATTTTCTAAGAGTTAAGGACAAAATATAAAAAAAATGTGTGAACCACAAAGACTATATTCTTGGTAAACGAAACAACTTGATTAATGTGAAGTTAAACTTATGGAAAATGATAAATGGACCTAACTAAAGAGGCGCAAAAGAGGCGCAATGGATAAATGAATCAGACAAGATCATTCTCGTATAATTCATTTATCGATAAATCTCCTTTGTGCTTTATTTAATTGCGCCTATGTATCAAAGTTCTAAACTTACAGGGCGGCTTGTTAATGTATCGTCAATTATGACGTAGGCAAGTTAATGCTACATAGTACGTACCCAACGTGACGTATTATTGTAAGAATAGTCCGACTGATGACATCAATATACTACCAAACTACCTAAGATTCTAAAATTTTCCCACAATCCACGCCATGTATAAATTCTACTCCATATATCAAGCTCTTTCAAACCACATTCATTTCAAATTTTCAACTCATAAATATCTATGGAAAACAATCAAAATATTCATAAATACATTACGCAATATCATAGCGATCATGAGGATGAAAATGATGATGAGAAGAAGATGGAGATATTCTATTCCTTGATTAGAAGTTTCAAAGAAGCTCGAGATCGTAGAAGACAAGAGTTGCAAGACGAGGTGGAGAAAACTAATAAAACCCGAAAACTAAATAATCTTGAATATCCATCTTCGTCCTTCCAACAAGAAGATTTCTCCCTTGAAATCCGCTCTAGTCAACAACATGTTAGTCTATCTAATCACTACAAAGCGCGAAATGAAGAAAAAGAAGAAGACCAAAAAGACGACGTGGACTTGAACCTCAAACTGTCTCTGTAGATGTTATAACTAGCTTGTGACTCTGAACTGTTGACGACCTACTAGAATCTTGACCCGATGTAACACTTGAGTGCATAACCTCAATTATACTCCATACAACTCTTTTGCGGGCAGTGTTGCCATGCCATTTATCGATGCATGTATTGCAATAGTACACGACTCATTTAAGCGTATATCATTGTGTACTAGTTTGTTTGACGAATGAAATAGCATAGTTTATGATCTTAGTTTTCAACATATTCTTGTAGCACTAATGTTGTCTTTAGTTAGTTTTCATACATCTTGATGCTTTATTCCAAGTGTATGATAATTGTTGTATGCCTCTAGTATCTAGAGAAGGTCCGATTGTATTGCTCTATTATTGGTGGTAGTGGATTTTAAGCGGACTAGGTGTCCCGTGGTTTTTACCCGCTTTGGGGTTTTTCACGCTAAAAGCTTGGTGTTCTTGTTGTGTGGTTGTTTACTTTTATTACCCGCCGATTTGGGGTTGATTTAGTTTGTTAGGGCTGTTTAGAAGTTGTGATTAGTGTGCCTTATTTGTTTACTTCCTCATAGGTTCATACGGGTTTGGGTAGGTGTTGTCGAACGAAGGTTTTGCTTCCGCATTTGTGTTTATACCGTTGCACCCATACACCTTACCCGTCAAATTGGTATCAAGAGCTTGGTTCTTGGTTCGGGGACTTAACTGTTTGAATGATGGAAACTAATACAAGTAGGATGGTTAGTTTGAATGGTTCTAATTATCATGTTCGAAAGGAAAATGGAGGATCTCCTTTATGTTAAAGACTACTACTTGCAGATTTTCATCGAGAAACCCGATAACAAAACAGATGTAGAATGGACTACATCATGGGTATATTAGGCAATGGGTTGATGATAATGTTTTGAACCATATTTGTGAGGAGACACATGCTCGTACTCTTTGGAACAAACTTGAACAGTTATATGCTCGAAAACTGAAACAACAAGTTGTTCTTAATCAAGAAAATGATGAGATTAAAGTATATCGATGGGTCTCCTATTATCGATCACTTAAATGTCTTTCGTGGTATTATAAATCACTGGTGTATTGGTATCAAGTTTGAAGACGAGATTTGATACTGGGAGACTTTTAGGACATCCTTGTCCAACTCGCACTGATGGTGTTATCACCATGGAATTGGCTAAAGGCAGATTCGAATGAAGAAATGAGAAGAAAGTCACAAGGTTCTTCTTCACACCGATGTCTTGGTCACGTAAAGGGGAGAAGTCAAGCAGAGGCCCCGAGTAACAGAGATAATCATCGCAGAGTTCCAAAGAAAGGAAAATTTGTCGATGTTGAATGCTATCATTGCCAACGGTTGAAAAAGGAGAACACGAAGAAAAACTACAACAACGGAAGAACAAACACAAGAAAGATGATGATGGTGATGACAACATCAAGTAAATACCACCACGATGAGTTCTTTGTTTGTTATGATTATGATATGGTCAACTTGCTAATGATGATTCGAGTTGATTCTTGGCGGTGGTGCTACATGTCATGTTGCAACACGAAAAGATTATTATTCATCTTACACACCGGTGACTTCGTGTTGTTAGGATGGGTAACACCGGGTTATCAAGGATTGCCGGTATCGGGGATATTTGTTTGAATGAATGTAAAACATGTCCCGGATATGAGACTCAATATTATCTCAACAGTCTTCGATGAAGATGGCTACCACAACAGCTCGGTAATGGTTTGTGGAAAGTAACTCTCGGATCCTTGATTGTGGCAAGAGGAAAGGGAATCCAAGTTATACATGACACATCCGAAGATATCCAAGAGCATTGTAAATGTCAGAGACAATGATGATACGACCGAGTTATGGCATAAGAGACTTGGTCACACGAGTGAAAAGGGATGTCTATTCTTTCTAAGAAGAATGTGTTATCACAGTGTGCATGATATTAACTTGAAGAAATGTTCTCACTGTTTAAGGTGAAAGCAAACTAGACTTGCTTTTAAAATTCGTCCTTCTTTCGTAATGGAGAACATACTTGATCGGTACATTCCGATGTTTGTGGTCCCATGAAGACTAAAACACTTGGTGGGTGTTCTTATTTTGTCACTTTCATCGATGATCACCAAGAAAGGTTTCGATATATACCTTGAAGACCAAAGATCAAGTATTGATGTGTTTAAGCGCTTCATGCTTTAGTTGAGAGGCGCATGTGGAAGAAACTTAAATGTATTCGAACCGACAATGGAGGTGAATACATTGGCCCATTTGATGCTTATTGTAGAGAGCATGGAATTCAAGATCAAAAGACTCCAATCAAGACACCGCAGATTGAATGGCTTAGCGAGAGGATGAATAGAACTTTGGTTGAGAGAGTCGATGCTTGCTTTCACATGCGGTTGCCTACTTCTTTTGGGGTGAGGCTTTGAATACTGACAGACATGTTATTAATCTAACCCTTGTGTTCCTTTATGCTTTGATGTTCCCGATGTGGTTCGAGCGCAAAGATGTTTCATACCGTCATTTATGAGTTTTGGATGCAAGGCTTGCATATTCCAAAGATGAAAGATCAAAGCTTGATGTGAAGTCTAAGCCATGTGTGTTCCTGTATGGTCAAGATGAATTTGGGTATAGGTTGTATGATCCAGCTCAAAAGAAACTTGTTCAGAGTCGAGATGTAGAGTTGAGGAAGATCAAACTTTGAAAGATGTTGAGAATCTCGGTAGGAAACAATTCCTCAACATAATGATGATCTCATTGACTTGATCCGTTCCTCCTAAACATGTTGACCCACGTTTGAGATGATATTCGAATGATGAAGAACAGGTGCCGATGATGTTGATGATCAAGAGCAACCAAACTTAGATGAAGACGCTCATCCCGAAGTTACGATTACCTAATATGCCACTCATTCATTCCGCTTAGGCGGTCTACTAGAGATCATCATCCTTCCACACGTTATTTCGCACATGAGTATGTTTTACTTATCGATGGGGAGAGCCCGAGTGTTATGCGAAGCTATGGAAGATGAACACAAAAAGGAATGGGATGAAGCCATGCAAGATGAGATGAATTCCTTGCATGAGAACGCTACTTTTGATTTGGTAAAGTTGCCTAAGTGGTAAGAGAGCTTTGAAAACAAATGGGTTTTCAAATTGAAGATCAAGAGCATACTTTAGACCGAGGTACAAGGCCGATTGGTGGTTAAAGGTTTCGGTCGAAAAGAGGCATTGATTTTGATGAGATTTTCTCCTGGTTGTGAAGATGGGATCTATTCGAGTTGTTCTTGGTTTGGCGGCTAGCCTCGATCTTGAGGTGGAGCAATGGATGTCAAGATGACTTTCCTTCATGGTGATCCGGATAAGGAAATCTATATGGAGCAACCTCAAGGCTTACAGTTAAGGGAAGGAAGAATACGTGTGTAGACTTTAAAAGTTTGTACGGGTCAAGCAAGCACCGAGACAGTGGTACAAGAAATTTGAATCGGTCATGGGAAGCAAGGCTACCAAAGACTTCTTCGATCATTGTGTTTTCTTTGAAGTTTGGTGATGATGACTTCATCATCTTGTTGCTATATGTTGATGATATGTCGATTGTTGGCAAGAACGCTGGAAGAATTGCCCAACCGAAGCGAGATTTGAGCAAGTCTTTTGCTATGAAAGACTTGGGGCAAAAGAAATGATCCTTGGCATTCGGATTTTCCGTGATAGAGGTGCCGAAGTTGCATATATCACAAGAGCAATACATTGAAAAGGTCTTGTGTGTTCAACATGGATAAAGCTAAAGTGGTTAGTTCCTCTTACTACCAACTTTAAGCTAACTCGATAAAGATTGCCCTTCTTCTAAAAAGAGTATTGAAAAGATGGATAGAGTTCCATATGCCTCGCCGTTGGTAGCCCGATGTATGCTATGGTGTGTACAAGGCGGATTTAGCTCATGCGTTGGTGTTGTCACTTGGTTCTCACAAATCTGGTAAGAATCATCGAAGTCATAATGGATATTTAGATATCTGCGAGGTACTTCCAAATTAGGTATCACATTTGGAAATGGGAAACCCGTGCTTGTTGGTTACATGCACTCGAGATATGGCGGGAAATAAGGACAACATGAAATCCACTGGATATTTGATGACCTTGTGGGGAGTCGCTTCATGGCAATCTAGATTGCAAAAGCGTGGCATTGTCTACAATGAGGTCGAGTATGTGGCAAAGAATGTAAGCGCAAAGAACTATTGTAGTTGAAAAGGTTTTGCAAGAACTTGGTTTCAAGCAACAACGTTATGCGGTTCTTTGTCACAATCAAAGTGCTATTCACCTTGCTAAGAATTGATGTTTCACAAAAGAACAAAACATATTGATGTTCGTTATCATTGGATTAGAGATGCTATTGAAGATGGTATGTTTGAACTTAATAAAGTTCATACGGATGATAATGCTTCCGATATGTTGACAAAGGTCGTAGCAAGAGAAAAGTTGAAGGTGTGTTGCTCGATCGCCGGATGGCGAACTCTTCTTCATAGGTAGGAAGGGGAGATTTGTTGGGTATTTTTTCCTCGCCCATGAGGAAAGCCCACCAAATAAGCCCAAATATATAGTCAATGTTATTTGTTGACTTGAAGGATGTATGTATAATCTTGGGCAGCCACTAACACAACCAAGATGAACAATAGAGAGAGAGATCAAAGAGAGAGTAAAGTGCAGCCCCGTTTTTACGACACAGCAGCCCACAAACTGAAGATCGCGGAGTTTGAACCGTTGGATCGTAACGATTGGGCACATTATATTAATTAATAATGTCTTGAGGGTAATGCCGTCATCACCTCGAGTCCGAAGGCAATGACGATGGAGCAATGCCTACATCGAGTGTACAATAATGTACAAATAGCACATAAGCTTGGTCCATAACTAATACCGGAGCATGGCGACAACTTAGACCCCAAAGCTAAGCGATGCTCATCACGATTTGTGCGCTACCTAGAAGACAACTTAGTCTCTACAATGCTCGTGCTGCTGGAGTGCGACCATTTAATATAAAAGGAGTCGCTCACAAAGATGAACATGACATTCACACACACTCGATTCTCACTTTCTCCATATTCTTTACGCTCTTTACTATTTTTCATACAAACCAAACACTTACTCTGTAGGAGTTTACCTCAGACATTAGAAACGTGCCCAAAATGAAAAGAATAAATTTAAATGAGCAATTTTTAAAAGATTTAAAGACATTTCATTTCATCCTTTTTCAAACGAAAGACGTATACCTATTTAAAACTTAAACAACTAACTAGCATTTTTTTCTCAATTGTAACATTAAAATCGCTTTTTAAAGAAATATTTTTTATGTAATATATTTGATTTATTAATATAAACAAGATATTACGTTTAGAATTTATTTCGTTATTTTGCGCCTTTATTGCGATTATATAACATGCGCCTTTAGTAGCCCCCATTTAATTGTCCTGCTTCTAACCGGCTTGCTTTTGCCTCCGTCCGTACGCCTGCTTTGCCACCTCTATCTCGTATTAAAACCCAACGGTGTGTTATCTTATTTAAGCCTAAGAGACGAAAAGAGAATTGTAGGACTCGTGAAGAATCGAGTGAAGAGCATTTATGAAAATTTGCTCAAACAAACACATTACAACGTGCTATCGGATCAAAAATCCAATCCAACAACTTGAATTGGTTTAAAAGTTCTACAACATGCTATCGGATAAAAAATCCAATCTTACAACTTGAATTGGTTTAAAGGTTCTATGTCGTCGACAATCCATTAATTAATGAAAACAAAATCTTTATATCTTTCATGAGCAAGTCCTTTTTCAAAGTTCAAATCAAAATAAACCAAGGTTTTTAAACCTTCAAAGAATCCACATCCTAGTTTGCATCACTACATCAAAGCACACCTTGGATACGAATGATAAGGAATATAGGTCATAAGTTTTATTTAGCTTCTTACTCTTAAACACTACCAATCAAATTCTGTTGTAAAGTTATGATGATTAGTTGGTGGTGATTTGTGAATCTCGTGGAAGAGTATGTATGATGTCATGGGATGAACATCATCATTTTTAGTCAATATGAGTACTTATATTAAACTAGACCACTAAATATAAAATTTTAGTTAAAAAACATGTACTCCACTAATGGTCTTAAAAAAAGCACAATTAAATCGTGTACACTTATATAGGGCTATTATTTTAAGGGTATTCGTGCGCAAAATTGGTAGGGGCCGACTAAAGCGATTTTCGAGAGTATTCATCAACCATGTGAATTTATCCCGCGATGTGTCACAGTCACAAAATTTTGTGACAGTTTAATACAATTAGGCATTAGTACGAAAATTCACGAACCTATGCTACATATTTGCTGAAGGATTAATTTTGATATGATACTTTACTTTCATATTAATTTCATATATATTTAAAAGAGTAAATTTCAGCATTTGGTTCGTCATGGTTTGTCAAAATAACAACTTTCGTCTCCTCAAAGTTTAAAGTTCCATTGGTAGTCACTAAATATGTAAAAATAACACACTCTGGTCAAACGTTAACACGCGCTAGTATTATCAAAAAGTCAGACCACGTGGCAAAGATGGGGGGTATTTTTGTCTTTCCATAGGAAATTCTTATTCAACCCATCTTACACTCATTGGTGCATAATTATACTATTTTTGTAACACGGGTTAAACTAATGTCTTTATGAATAATTAGTGATCAACTTACAGAGTAGCATCAGAACACATAAGAACTTTATGCTTTTTTTATCATGAGTCTTGAAAACTCTAAAGAAAACCGGAGTGTATTCTTCGAGATTCTTGAAGGAAAGTGCCAGGATCCCAAAAGGTCCAAGTCCACCTTGTACAGTTGCACCCTTGATCCCGCATAGATTTTTCGCAAGATCTTGTGGTGGAAATTTGTCCCACTTTCTATTATATGCTTCAGTTTTACTTAAGCTTGAAAATGTAAAATGAACATCCACATCGGCCTGTGTAAAATGAACATCCAATCATCAAGGCTTACCTTGAAAGCAAATTTAGTGGCTCCAACCAGGTGATGAAGTGTCAACCCATTTCTACGACCTTAGATGATCTTGGATAAAATTCAGGCATTCCACGTACCAGATGTCGATTTTTCATGAAACGGTTGCTTGGCACGCCCACTTTACAAAATCTCGGCTTTTGTACAAGTAAGCAATGCCTCGTTTATCTCATCTCATCGCCAATTAACATTTTCCATTGACCATTATTAAACCAAGTCGCTTGACGGTCACGGAAAGATGAAATATTCTCTGGTGGGCTTTAGAATCAGATTATTATTCAGCCGACCCGTCTTGGAGATATGGATCCGAGTAATTGGTCGGTATAGCGTAGTTTTGGACTTGGTGACACGGTGTTGGCTTCTTTTTATAGATCCGGTTAGGGGTGGAAACAGTCGAGCCGCTCGTGAAAGGCTCGGGATCGGATCGGTAAAAAGCTCGAGCAGTAGGAGCCTAAACGAGCTCGGGCAGAGCTCGAGCTCGAGCCTAACTTTGGGCTCATTTAATAATCGAGCTCGAGCCCGGGCTCTATAAAAAGGCTCTCACAGGCTCGCGAGCCCAAGCGAGCCCTAGAAATATATACGTATATATTTTCTATAACATTATACCGTGTTAAGCGAGCTCGAGCCTTGTGTTAACGAGTCGAAGCTTTGTGTTAACCAGCCGAGCTCGAGCTTGTGAAAATTTCACGAGCCGAGCTCGAGCTCAAAATGTGAGGCTCGAAACGAGCTCGAGCTCGAGCTTTTTATATATAAACGAGCTGAGCTCGAGCTCGGCTCGGCTCGTTTTCACCCCTAGATCCAGTATACAAAATGATCGGTTTGTCACCAGGGAGGATTGTGGCAGACCCCGACCAGCACCCATACTAATCAAACCATTTAGATGGTTCCATTGCGGGATTTAGCCATTTCCAATTCACCAATGTTTTGATTTGAGGGTTTTAATTAAATGGAAGAAAAAGATAAGAGAATAAAAGGAAGAAGATGAAATCAGTGGTGGGGGTGGGTTTTTATTAAATAGGGAGTAAATAATAACGTTGGAACATGGAAAGACAAAAATACCCCATATTTGCCACGTGGTCGACTATTTGGTCTTACTAACGATGTGTTAACGTTTGGACTGTGTGTTATTTGTTTACATACTTAGGACTACTAACGCAACTTTAAACTTCGAGGACGAAAGTTGTTATTTTAGACAAAACCATGGACCAACCATGTAATTTACTCTATTTAAAATGTAAGTATTGAATTTATAATGTATAATATTTTTTATTTATATTTAGATATATATGAAATTTTCAACTAAATAAAAGATGAAATTGGTAGGTATATCTATTTTCAAATGTTATTGTAACAAACTCTCATAAATATCAACTCAAAGATAAATAAACAAGTAACCAAAGAAAGAGAAAAAAAAAAAAAATCTTATCTAGCTTGGGGACCAACATTAATCAGGTAAACCGTAATTACCACCAAACATAAAGAAGTCTTACACATTTTATTTGTGGAAAAAAAATATATGATAGCACGTTACATTATTTATGAGGACATTAATATATGGTGAACTTTTTCTATTTTTGACGAAAGTAGCTGGTGGCCCTAGTAAGTAGTAACCCACAAATATAGTTGCTTAGCAATTGGCATTATTGAATGATATTTTAGTTATATAAAAAACTTAAAAAATGGTAATATTAAATATTTTAATTTGGAAAAAAAACATTGTAGAGTAAATTACACCGTTTGTCCCCAAACACTACTCGTTTCTCACGTTTGGTTCTAAATTCTTCAAAATCTCACTTTTACTCCCCAACTTCTCAATTTTTATTCGCGGTGGATCATTTTTCCCAACACTAGTCCTCGTTAGCTGCAAGAGCTTTTTGTCATTTCGACATTTCTTGTCCAAACACCCCATTAACAACTCCTCATTTCCTTGTGTGTGATATGAATTAAATCAATACTTGGTTGAAATACTCGTATAATAAACTCTTTCTTACATAAATTATGTTTATTATTTGTTTGTCATCTGCATTATCGTTTAGCTTTACAAAAATAATTGATTTCAAAACAAGTGTACAATACGCAGCATCAACTAATGGAAAAACGTAGTCGCATACTGTGCAATTGTTAGTTTCAACTTTTTTATGACAAATTATTTAATGACTAGTTATTATTGTTTCTCTTTTATACAGTCGTAACATAATTAGTGAGTGATATACCACGCCTAGATGATTTCTAGAGTGAGAAAGCGAGAGAATACAAAATAAGAAATCCATACCCACCAACTAGCTAATTGGTGAGTGATATATCACGCCTAGGTGGGGGATTAATGGGCTTGAGCCTTTACTTGGACTATTAGATGGACTAGTTATTAACTAGTTCAATTTACACATTATTTGTTACATTGTTACTTAGTCCAAGCCCAATATACTATGACTGATCTATTATACTCATTACAAGACTCGTATATATTAATGTGATCGCCACTAAATGGACATGATCGCCACTTCTGAGGCTAACAAAAAACGTCCCCGCTGGTTTTTCATTTGGTTCGGTTTTTGGGTTTTTGTGCTCACCGCTAGTCAAAATACTTGCATGGGTGTTAATAAATAGGGTTGAAGAAAAATGAAGTGATTTATAGTTGATAGAAGAATTAGGTTGAAGAAGAAGAAGATGTGGAGAAGAGGTGTTTGAATTTGGGTTTCCGACTGTTTGAAGAAAATAGAGATAAAAGGGATTTTTTTTATGATGGTTCATAACTAACTCTTAGCGGTAAATCCAAATCTAAAAAAGTAGAAAAAGAAATCGACGCCAAACTGATTTAATGAAAAAACAAAAAACCAAAACCAGAAAACAAATAAATTAAAAGAAATCAAATATAAATAAATAAAAATAAATAAATAGAACCGAAACCGAAAAATAAATAAATAAATAAAACCAAAGCCCAAAAACAATAAATAAAAAAAACCGAAAATAAATAAATTAAAAATAAAATAAAAAGAAACCGAAACCGAAAGACAAATAACAAAAGAAACCGAAAATAACTAAATAAGAAAAAAAGAAAAAAAATCACGAAACTGAAACTGAAACCGAGAAACAAATAAAAATAAATAAATAAAACGGAACCGAAAAAAAAATTAATATAAATGAAATTACAACTAAGAGTTAATTACATAAATCATCACTGATTACAAACGCCCGTTTGGTCACATGCCCATTTGATAACATGCCCTTTTCCTTACTAATGATCGTTTGGTCCCTATGGACTTAAAGAAATAAGAGGATGTGGTACCTTAACTTGGGAAGGTGAGTTAATGCTTAACTTTTTTTGAGTTAAGGTACGTTAACCACACCGCCCAAGTGAGCTAATGCTTTGAGTTAAGGGGTGCGTTATCACCTTAACGCTGCGTTAAGCAGCATATATTAAAAAAAATACATATTCGCCCCATAAAATTTTACATATTCGCCCTCTAAAATGTGGTGTGTTTTTTTTTTTAGTTAAGGTTGAGTTATGATAAGGGATTTTTTTTTTAGTTAAGGTGAAAAGGTTAAAGCTGATGTATTGCTAACGTGACACTGAGTTAAGGTTTAACCCGTGTTATAATACCTCTTGCTCTAAACTAACCCCCATTTGTTCAATGGGCAGATCCATGCAAAATGGACAACCAATTAGACGACCGGTATGCTTTTTGAGAGTTAAGGATGAAAGGTGAAAAAATGTGTAAACCACAAAGACGACTAATGTAATTAACTAAAACTCATCTCGTAAACAAAGCGTTTTGATTAATGAGAAGTTAAACTTATAGGCGCCCAAGAGCATGTACAATGGTAACTCGAGTTATAAAATAACACCGCTCACGGTAGCCACATCGCCTTTTAACATTTCACCTTAACATCCCCAAAAACACCCACATCAATAACATCCAAGTTAAACTTAAACATTTCATATTTTCAATTTCAACCCTAAACTAAAACAAACACTTCATTTATTAAACTAAACATATCATTAAAATTGAAAACATATTACAATACGAAATTTAAAAAAAAAAAAAAAAAAAAAAAAAAATTACAACGAAAAAAAAAACACACCGCAAATTAAACGTTACAACAAATTAAAGGAAATGACAAGAATACAATCTAGTGACGAGGTTGCAAGTTATATTTTTCTTGATTCGTTATTTTTGGTCATCGATCAAGCCACGACATCCGGATCTTTGCCATCGAGATCCGCCATCAAAACTTCAACTCCTCCAACCTTGTTATTGTTTCATCTTTTTCTGCTTTGGGCCGATATCGCGTGCGGCGGTTTCACGCTTAATACGATACTCGTTTGCCATAGTTTCGGTGAAATAAGTTGACGAGCTCGTTCCTCCAGTGCTTGCTTCCCCAAGACTTGTCGTGTTCTCGTGATCTTGCTTTCTTGGTAGCACGTTTCTTTCCCATAGGGCGTGGTTGTTCATCATTACCAAACAAAGCCTCGTTTGTTCGCTTGGCACATCGCCGGTTAAATCAACCGGTTCCCGCTGTCCCATTTCTTATAACGACGCAAAACCTCCCAAGCGCCATCGAGACCAAACGGTCTTCGCTTTGGTTTCCTCACGATACCATTGCTTTGCCCGTTTCATCACATCCAACTCACTTTCCCGCTTCGTTGTTTCCGTTCGACGTTGTAATAAGAGTTGAACTTTGTGCATATGCCGCTCAACGTTTTCCACTTGCTTGACATCATATCCTTGCATGCGCGTTGAAAGTTGAGTCTATTGAACTCATTTCGAATCGATACCAAAGCGTATCTTTGGGTTGGCACTTTCCAACTTCGGATCCTCCGAAACAACTATGTAACACCGCAAGTAATTCTTCCGCCTGCTGAGTCCAACGCCCGAGAACGACGTTGTTCTAAGGGAATAACGGCTTCAACGCCGTTAAAGATTTATCTTGCCGCTATGGCGATATCACTGGGAATGCTCTAATGTATCATCAATTTTTGACTCGTTCTTTTATTTGGTATAAGCATAGATGTAACTTTTCTTTTAGTTGGATAGATTGGCTTAAAAACCCTCATTTTGTTAATTTGTAATTTCTAGCTCCTTGCTAGTGTCTTTAATAATATCCGTCGTTCAAAAAAAAAAAAAAATAACGTAGGCAAATAAATGCTACGTAGTACGTACCGAAATAACGTATTGGAAGAATAGGCAAATGATGACATCAATAGACCTAACTACCTAAGATTCTAAAATCATCCCACAATCAACGCCATGTATAAATTATGCTCCATGTCTCCATATATCAAGCACTTTCAAACCACATTCATTTCAAATATTCAACTCATAAATATCTATGGAAAACAATCAAAATATTCACAAATCCATTACACAATATCATAGCGATCATGTTCATGATCATGGTCATCATGAGGATGAAAATGATGATGAGAAGAAGATGGAGATATTCTTTTCTTTGATTAGAAGTTTCAAAGAAGCTCGAGATCGAAGAAGACAAGAGTTGCTAGACGAGGTGGAGAAAACTAATAAAACCCGAAAACTAAATAATCTTGAATCTCCATCTTCGTCCTTCCAACAAGAAGATTTCTCCCTTGAAATCTGCGCTAATCAACATCAGCATGTTAGTCTATCTAATCACTACAAAGCGCGAAATGAAGAAAAGGAAGAGGATCAAAAAGACGACGTGGACTTGAACCTCAAGCTGTCTTTGTAGACGTTATAACTAACTTGTGACTGAACGGTTGACGACCTACTAGAATCTTGACCCGATGTAACACTTGAGTGCATGACCTCAATTATACTCCATACAACTCATTTACGAGCAGCGTTGCCATGCCAGTTATCAATGTTTTACAAGAGCACATGACTCATTTAGGCGTATATCATTGTGTACTAGTTTGTTTGACGAATGTAATAGTATAGTTTACAATCTTAGTTTTCAATACATTGTTGGTGATTTTAGTGTCATCATTTGTATTAATATGTAATTGTGATTTACTTGAGATCAAGGGCTTAATCAGTTTAAACTGAGTTGAGTTAGAGATGTGAGTGACGCTCGTTCTAGCTAGCTTGATGCCAGCGACTTAGCAAAGAGCGGGGGTCAGGCGAGCCTCTTGCTTCCAAAATCTAAACGATTTTGGGTTTTGGTATACCCGCTTTACTTTCAAAGCTGCTTTTCCCACCAAAAGTCACCTCTTTTCCCAACCATTGCAACCCTTCCGCCAACTGCTTTTAACCGATTTTAACTAACTTTTGGTTATGGTTTTTCTTATTTATTGATCTCTTAGAGAAAATAACAGATATAACAACTTTCGGTGTATTGCTTTGATTTCCCGTGCCTTAGAAACAAAGTGTTGTTCTCTGTCTTATCCAATTGAGGTATTCGTGATACCCGAGGCATATAGGATCGAAATACTTCAATCTGAAAGTGATCTCTACACGATTCAGAAACCATATCAGGATTATTACTACCCACACACACCCAAATTATAACATATATGCTTGTAGCACTAATGCACATTGATCAATAACCTTGTGACGAACTAAATCATGATAGTACGGAAAACAAATACTCTATTTTTTTAAGGCAAATTCGTAATCAAACTCTAGCAAAAAGCTAGAGCAGAAATTACGGAGTACAACACTGATGAAGGTATAGTCTCCACCGGAGACTCCGGAGGAGACAATTGTAATTAGACCCTAGTATTTCTAAGACAAAACCACTCCATGTTGGGGCAGTCCTTCGGAATGGTTGGGTGACGAAGGTCACTTCAGGTCCGTAGGCAATGACGATGGAGTAGTGTCAACATCGGAGTGTACGACGATGTATGAATATCACAGTAGCTTGGTCCACAGTTAGTACTTAGAGCATGGCGACAACTTAGACCCCGAAGGCAAAGCCTGGTGCTCATTAGCTCTTTGTGTGCTGCCTCTAGAAGACAACTTAGTCTCTACAATGCTCGTGTCGTGGAGCTAAGACCAGCTAGTATAAAAGGAGTCGTTCACAAAGATGAACATGACATTCGTACACACTCCGATACTCACTTTCTCTCTATTCTTTACTCTCTTTCTATTATTCATACCAAGCAAACACTTACTCTCACGCCGGAGCTTGGTCTCGTATTAAAATCCCATATCAAGCTAACAGTGTATTGTCTTATTTCAACCTAAAGAGATGTAAGCGCAACTGCAAAACCTCCTAAAAATCAAGGCTGGAGAGCATTTATAGAAATTTGCTTTAACAAACACATTACAACGTGCTATCGGATCAAAAATCCAACCCAACAACTTGAATTGGTTTAAAAGTTCTACAACGTGCTATCTGATCAAAAATCCAATCTAACAACTTGAATTGGTTTAAAAATTCTATGTCCGTCGACAATCTATTAGTGAAAACAAAATCTTTATATTTTTCATGAGCAAGTCTTTTTTTTAGGCTTAAAATAAAATCAAACCAAGGCTTTTTTAAACCTTCAAAGAATCCAAATGGTACTTTGCATCACTACACTAAAGCACACCTTGGATAAGAATGATAAGGATTATAGGTCATAAGTTTTCTTGAGCTTCTTATTCTTAAACACTACCAATCAAATTCTCTTGTAAAGTTACGATGATTAGTTGTTGGTGATTTGTGAATCTCGTGAGTACTTAGGCTGCATGCAGTAAGTTGATCTTGACATCGATCGTGGGGTAGGCCGATCGATTGCCAGTCGATCGCCCAAACATTAGGTCCAGTTGGTCGCGATCACGATCGAGTTATAAAGCTTTTAGTTCAAAAAAATTACCGTTTAATGCAACAGTTTTAAAAAAAAATTAACCTTTATAAATACACAATACAAACACACTTCAATCCACAAATCTATTTCTACAATTCAAACTCAAAATACTTCAACACAAGATTTAATATGAATTGGTCTCTGATTCCGCTGAAGATATGCAAGTCAGACGCTCAAAATCAATGCAATACGACGATGAGGCTCGAAAAACGCTTATTATAAGCGTTATCGAATTGTTTGACCGGTGGCGCGGAGAAGGAGCGAGATGAGAAAACTACAAAAGTTGGAACGACATTACGATGAACGAAAAGGCGTGATCGACAAATTTTGAAAGATCAAGCCGCGAAGATCGCGAGGTTCGACAAGTTGTGGCGGTGTGTTCGTAAGATAATGACAACGCCGTGCACTAAAATCAATTGAGCTAGCGGAAGAACAAAAACGATGGTGTAGGTGCATCAACTCGACCACCAACTTCGATTTCACCGGGAACCTCTGCTAGATGGGGAAGATTTGAAACCGCCGAGAGATTTGGCTTGCCTCGTCTTGTATGACTCTGCGTGCTTAAGATTCAGATTAGATTTATGATTTATGATTTCAGATCGTTTTAATATTTAATATATTATTATTTTTATTTAAAGATCGTTTTATTTACGTAACGTTTTAATTATTTAATGAATTTTATTTTGTATTCTTTGTCGCCTTATTAGAGACCTTATCACCAAGATCGCTGGAGAGAGAAAACTGACGTGACAGGGAAAATGATGGGATTGAGGCTCCTTACTGGGCAACCTTATATTAAGTAGACCACTAGTATAAAGTTTTAGTTACAAAAACATGTACTCTACTCGTGGTCTTCGAAAAAGCATAATTAAATCGTGTACACTTAAATAAGGGCTTATTATTCGTACGCTAAAATTGGTAGGGGCCGAGTCTTGGCGAGTATTCATGAACCACGTGGATTTATGCCGCGTTGTGTCACAGTCACAAAATATCTGACAGTTTAATACAATTAGGCATGGCTACGAAAATTCACGAAGCATGCTACATATTTGCCCAGAAGTGGTTATATCTCAATGTTATCGTAACAAACTCTCATAAATATCAACTCAAAGATAAATAAACAAGTAACCATGTTTTTAAACCCGGTCGACCGTACTTGGCTCAACCGGTCGGACTGCATCCATTGCTAAAAATCAGGTCAAAACCCGTTTTAAAGCGGGTTAAGCCGCTAGACCACGGGTTTTGAGGACTCAAACCCGGCCCGTGGGTTTTTTTTTTTTTTTTTATAAAAACGGGTTGACCGGGTAGGCCGTGGTCGAACCGGTTGGCCGGTCGGAAAAAATAAAATAATAATAAATGGAAACCGGTCGACCGTGGTCAAACCGGTTGAGCCGTCGAACGGTGTCCGTTATTTCGGCCGGATTAAACCCGAGTTTTAAAGCATCGCAAAGAACTAAAGAAAGAGAAAAAATTCTTATCTAGCTTGGGACCAACATTAATCAGTGTAAACCGCATTATCTATATTAAGCTAAAAATGAACACACGTATTGTCTTCGTCTATGTGTCCCAAGCGTTTAATCTTAAGTTCCATGACATGAGAATGGCGCCTCGGGTTTAGGTGTCGCAACCAAAGTCAAACATTAAATCTGAAAGTTCACAACTTGCAAAAACAAATCCATGAGGTTTAAGTAGCGTTGCAAAGTTAGTCCGAACATTAAATGCAAAGTTTCACAACTTGGCAAAAAATCCTGAAGTTTAAGTGTCGCTACAAAATAAGTCCTTAGAAGCAATCCATTGCGATCGCGGTTTCTATTCGCTACCACCAAACATAGAGAAGTCTTGCATATTTATGAGGACATTAATATATAGGGCTGTAAACGTTAAATTATTTATGAGGACATTAATATACAAGGATGTAAGCGTAATGAACAAACATGAACGAATCTTTGTTTATATTCGTTTATTTAATTTTAATCGAACAAATATACGGACACAAACGTTTAAACGGACATATTTTTTTGTTTATGTTCATTTATTAAGAAAATGAGTTGCCCGTGTTCGTTTATTTTCGTTCATTAAGACACTAAACGAAAGCTAAATGAACATAAACAAACAAACATAAACTTTATTAAATTATGCACAATAATTTGTTTTATAAGTGTTGTTGTGTTTAAACAAATCAATTTTAAAATTATGCAATTAAAAAATTGATATGCGAACATAAATAAATAAATGAATATAAAAGAATGTTAACGGACACATAATCGGACATTCATGAATATAAATGAACGGACGCGACTTTTGTTTATGTTAATTTATTTAATTAAACGAACGTAAATTATTGTTCATATTTGTTCATTTAACAAATAAACAAACATAAACTAAACTTTTTTACCAAACGGTTAATAAATGTTCACTAAACATTTATTTCGTTTACAACCCTATTATATACTACATAATAAAGAATTTTGGACTTTTTTATAAAAAGAAGTCTTAAAATTTTATAAGACCACAAACTTTACTATAAAAGGAAATGAAATGTATAAGATGTAATCATACATCTTGTAAGAAAAAAAAATAAAAAAAAAAAAAAAAAAAGGCGTGCAACCCCGATAGTTGTAATTATTTACAAAAAAAAAGGTGTAACCTCCATAATGCAATTTAATGAGAAAAAAAATGTGTAACCTCCAAATAAAAGTGTAAGCGCTAATGTAATTATTGAGAGAAAATATCAATACTTGGTCAATGACATATTTACTCATCTATATTTATACTAAATAAGTAGTAAATATAATAAGTGTATGGTCAAACCTTGAAAAGTGAAATCTTGAAAGTAATAATTAATACTCTTATTAAAACACTACATTACTTAAAAGTACAATAATTTATTCACATTTTACAACCAAATAAAAGCATATCTACCAAATTAAAAACAATCAATTAAAACACCCTTTATTAAAAAGTACAATAAAATTTTCACAATATACAATTTAAACAAAGTACAACATAATTCAAAATATAAAATAATTAAACACACTAATTAATATTATTTTTAAAACACCCTAAAATGAAAAGTACATGTTATTATACACATTGTACAAATTAATAAAACACACAAAGCTTCATACAAGCTAACAAGTTGATGGTATATATAGTTTTGAAAACCGGACCGGATCAAATGGTTCAACCAGGAATCAATGTCGCCACCGGTTCGGCTAACTAATAAAAGTCATCCAAATTAGGTCTCATCGAGATCTATAGATCCGGTTAATTGTCACTTTGAGTGCATACCGAAAAAAGTACTTGACTGCTATACTATATATAAAGGAAAAACAAAAAGTAAACAATGAAAAGTTGAAAATAAAAAAGAAATGTTGAAAGCATATATTTAAAACGAAACTAATAATCAACATCGAAATAGGTTGATCGGTTTAATTTGACCCAATATGACCTGCACCGGGTTGACTCGGTTTAAATCAACCCGTTTTTTGACCCGAATGGTTCAACCGGTTGAACCACCCGCGTCGAACCGAGTTTCAAAACATTATGTTTAATCCTCAAATCTTCAAACTTTTATTATTTTTCGTTTATAACCCATAAACTTTTTTTTATCACTAAACGATCATTCGCTATAAAATCCCGTTGTTATGCACGGGTACTCGTCTAGTAGATATAAATCTTGATGTTATTCCCTAAATATTAGCTCTCATAAAACCGTTTTTTCTTTAAAAGCATACAAAACATACATTCACGTCACTCTTTGCTCTTAATCAACTCCAAAAACACACACTAACCTAAACCCTTTTCTCTCACTAACAACAAACCCACTTCCGCTACAAAAAACATAACTTGCCGGAAATTTTAGTTATAAAGCACCGTCATCGCTTATCTGCCAGATACTCGCTAAGAATATATGGCGGAACTTTTTCTATTTTTGACAACAGTAGATGTCACACGTCAGGCCCTAGTGACCCAGAAATATACTTGCTTAGCAATAACAATAGCATTATTGAATGTTTTTTTTTTTTTTTTTTTTTTTTTAATATAAAAGAAAAGAAGAAGAAAATTACTAAAACCACAAATATTTTACAAAAATATATTCATATAAGGACCATGAAATGTTTATTTTTGATGTATACAAGAGAGAACTTAAAAATAAAAAAAGAATATCACAAGTTAGATGACATATCATTATGCGAATATTTTTTTATAAAACTTTTGTGCTTCTAGCATTTCTCTATAAAAAAATATGAATTGTTATATTAAATACTTTAACTTTGGCAAAAGAAAAATATAAATTTATTATAAGAAATGTAACATATTAACATCATAAAACTCGGTTATTCATACACTAACGATTTTCATCTGAAGTAGTCATTCCTCTTTTAGTGCACAAATTTACGTTCAATAATCCAACGCACTTTCAATTCGACACGTGTTCGCTCGTGATTGTTTAGAGCCCAAGATTGAGCCAAAATCTGCTCAATTATGAGTTTGTTATAAAATAAAAGGTCAAGTATCAACAACAACCATTGTAAAACGAACTAAAATTCGACTAGAATGCTTTTTTAATGAGTCAATGTTGATGATAATTTTCTTGTTAGAAAATTTACTATGTTTCACGAGAGACTTTATAATAATCTCGTCAAACAAACGTGGGGGTTTTATTTATAGTATTTGTTTTTATTTTTTGAACATGTTTTTTTAATAAGAGTTAATTACATAATTGGTCCTTGTGGTTTGTCGGATCTTGCAAAAAATGTTTTGTTGTTTTTTTTTACGGGTCATGTCCTCGTGGTATGCAAAAGTTCGGGTTTGGTCCTTTGACCAATAATTACGATAGTTGACCGTTAACTTGAAGGGTATTTTGACTTTTCACATGTTTTGGCAAACCACATGAACGATTTATGTAATTAACAAAAAAAAAAAAAAAAAAAAAAAAAAACTTAAAAAATATTTATTATACTTAAATTGTGTTGTACAAAGGATGGATTGATGTATCCAAAAATAGCGTCGTGGCTTACGCGAGGAAGGAGATGGGATTTTGGAATGAGGTTATAAAATACATGGAGAGCAAAATAAAGGTATACGGTCATCGAACGTACGATATGGTGAACGGGAAATGGAAGACATTGTGCCCCGAACGTAGCTTGATTTGGTGGAGTGTACAATAACCCAAGCGTATGGTGCCGATGAGTAGATCCGTAGACAAAGATTAATTCAATAAGGCAATGCTTAACTTTGAAACCGAATACTGAGTACGATTTACGTTTAAATCTTTCCGGGAGGCTTTAAAAAAATGTCTAAAATGGATGGATATTAAAGTTCCAAACTTTGAAGAAAGTGTCCGACAGGGATCAGTGTCCAAGTGATACAAGTCATCTGGTTCTAGTTCATTTAACCCAGTCTGTGGACAATATTAATCTAAATAATGATGTTGGAGATGACGGGAAGATGACGTGCATGAATTTCAACGACCAACGGGCATGGACAAAGCGAAAGCTTTGAAGAATAAAGGGGTGGGATCGTCGGGAACGCCAACCACTATGAATGATGAAGCACTGGCTAGGTTGATGATCTCGGAGTTGGCACAGTAGAACGAACGTTCCATGGAAATGAAAAAGGAATAACGCGCTAAATTTTTGGAGATCAAAAAGAGGGAGGTGGAAATGCAGGGATATAAAGCGCGTCAAAAAGACTTATTCTAATATATGCAGCTGATGCGGATAACTGTAAACACAAAAAGTAATACAATATTCCTAGGTGGAGTACCTAACCGTTGTAGTATATTATAGGTATGACACTGGGGATTGATCGTTATCTAGGGGAATAGTGATGAGGCTTGAAGTGTACGCCGAATCAAGTCTAAGGGTTGAAGGAAGATTATTTTTGGTTTTTTATATTATATATTAAAGCAAATAAAATCTCGGGTATTAGAGGAGTTGGTTTTTAAAACTACTAATTAAACTAAATTAAAACTAAACTAATTATGAGAAAAAGTAAATTTGGTGAACTTCTTATATGAGTAAAGTGTATTTACTTCATTAATCCCTAGTTATCTTTCATTAATTAGTCGAATTGTCACGTCCTTATTTTGATTAGTGCGTTTGTTTGCTCGAGCTCAGCTTGGCTTGATTACAACAATAATTATATCTATTTCAAAATGTTAGAGAGGAGGGGAGTACTGCGGGTAAGGGAATCGGTACCATCTTTACCCGGCGAACTACCGCCGCCACATGTTAGTGGTATCAAATTCGGGTATAAAATCGGTTTACCAAGTCGGCGTGTAGAAGTGTTTGATTTGAAAAAAGGGGCGTTGGGATGTATATAACGGCTATATTTAGCCTTAAAAAAAAAAAAAAAAAAAAAAAAAAAATCATCTTTAAACCAAACCATTTCACTTCATTTTTTCAAAATAACAATATACAAACCAAACCATTTCACACTAATCTTTCAAAAGTTGGCGAAACCATGGATCCAAGAAGAGGTAAAAACCTTTCACTTGGCGTCAGGCGGTCTCAACCATCCAGAATCAACTACAACAAACTCAGTTAGGATTTAGCCAATTTATTATCAACAATCCCGAATCAATTTTATGTTCACAACCCCAATTCCACAATTTTACCAATATAATATGGGTCCTCCTCAAATGAATCCACAACACTACAACATCACTACTAAGCGAGTTTTCCCTGCTCCAAAACATTGATGAAGACGAGAGTACGTACTCCAAAACACAACCACTACCAAACGAAGAAGACTAAGATGAGGAAGTTCAAGAAGTTGATCAGGAGGAAGAAAAAAGCTTTCACGGAGAGGCCCGTGAATTTTGGTCATGGCACAAAAGGAGGCTTTGGCGAAAGCATGGATTCAAATCTCGAATGTGGTGTTGTCGGTAATGAACAAAAGTCCGACGGTTTTGGAAACAGATTCTCAAGCATTCGAGGCAAGTATGGGTTCGAGTTCACGAACTTTTCATTCGTTGAATACCAAGTGGAAAACAATGAACACGGCCATGGGTATTTTCAACGCCACTACCTCCAAGCGGTACAAGTTATATTTATTATTTTACATAATCTATACTTTTTATTTTACATAATCTATACTATATTATTTACAATTACATTATTTGTTTTAAGCTATATTTTATTATTTTGTATATAGTGTAGAAACGCTAAGGCTAGTGGGTGCAACGACTTGGACGTGGTGAGGCAAGGCGAGTCGATTACTATACAAAGAAAGAAAAGACAATTTACTCATATCTTGGCGTAGGAGGTTGTCGAGGTCATGACAAATGGGACGGAGCAAGAATGTTTTCAAGCTATTCCGGTCGACATACAACTCTTCAAAAAGAAGTAGGAGTATGAATCGGCAAGCAACACTGTTCCCGACATAAATGAAGACCCACCCTCCACTTTCATCAAGAAAGATGAAAAGAAGCAAGTCGATCCTCGCCGATCTCAAGTGTTGCGGATGAAATCAACTCGCATACAAAAGAAGACAAAATATTTGGCGTAAAACGCGAGAAGGATGCGTTAGCAAAACAATTGTTGGCTACACAAATCGAGGTGGCGAAGTTCAAGAATGCACGAGAGATGAAGTATTTTGAGCCGCATGATCACATTCGCGATCCCGCTTATGTTGAATTCGTTCTTAACAAACAACGCGTGAACTTGCGCCCAAACACGGATCTTTGCAATTTTTAAGTTGTAGTTTCAACTTGTTTTAATTTCAACTTACGTAATGTTTTTTTTTTTTTTTCTTTTTTGTTTAAGTTGTAGTTTCAATTTTTAAGTTGTAGTTTTTAAGTATTATGTAATGTTTTTTTAATGAAATGATATGTTTTATTTTAAATATTGTATGTAATTTTATGTATGAAAAAAAAAAAAATCGGTCTTAGGCGACCACCCCTCTTAGGGTAGTGTTAGCAAGAAATCGGGTAGTTTTGAGTTGTAAGATTTTTATTGGATAGAGATGATGTACACCTGTATTAGACAGCGACCACCCTCCCTCAGAATAAACTCTCATAAATATCACCTCAAAGATAAATAAACCGTAATTACCACCAAATATAGAGAGGTGTGTACATTTTTTTTTTGTGGAAAAAAAATACGAGTATATGATAGTACGTTACCTTATTTTTGAGGACATTTATGGTGAACTTTTTCTTTTTTTGACGTTAGTGCGTTCCATTATTTATGAGGACATTAATATAGGCATTAGTTACAAATCAATAAACTGATAATAATAACTAGAAGTAGTACGTTCCATTATTTTTGACGTTAGTACGTTCCGTTAGTACGTTAGTACGTCACAAATCAATAAATTGATAATAATAACTAGAAGTACCTGTTATTCTTTATTTCCTTTTTTCACAAACTCAACTCAAGTATAAGAAAAAAATTAGTAAATCAGTTAAGATTGTTAAGAAAAAATTAAGTATGTTTAAAATTAAAATTAGCCAATATATATACATTATCAAATCTGGTTAAGAATTTTAATTATTTAAGTTGGTTAAGAGATAATTAAAAATTATCAAGTTTCAAAAAAAGTTAGTCAAGTTTTACATTTTACAAAAATTTGACTTGACTTTTAAAATAAGTGAAAAGTTAATGAGATAGTTAAATAATTCATTGGTATTTGTAGCAAAAATAGGTCAATTTTTTTTAATGGGGTATAAACCTCAAATACCGTCGATGCTGTTTGACACCCACAGATCTCGCCATCTCTCGTCATTGGCCACGCTGCGCATGCGGTGAAGAAGAAGACTTGTCCTTTTCTTTTTTTTTCTTTTTTTATCTCTCTCTTTTATTTTTTAGATAGTGAAATTTAATTTGAATGAAATTTAATAAGGTGATATTTAAAGGTGAAGTGTTTTAGAAGATATTGATTTGAAAGGTTAAGTAGAAGAAAAAACGCAAACATAAACGCATAATGATTTAAACCTTTAAACCGAAACTTGAAAATTAACTAAAACAAGAAATACATAATAACCTTAAACATAAAAAACTATGTAATCTCCCAAAAACAACATAAAAACATGAAATACATAATAAACTACTAAAAACTTAAAAAACGAGTCATCCGAGTCCAAACCATCGAACGGTTGGCGGAGAATAAACTCCTCATTCATGTATCAACTCCATTATGTCGAATAGTTGTCTTGGAAGTACCGAGCCTCCGTCTGCTTGTTCATGGCGGCGAACCTCTTCACGAGCCTCCGCTTCTTCCATAATCTCCCGACGTTTTCTTCATCTTGCTCCAATTCTTGGGAGGAAGCTCACTTAACTCGCGTGGGGTGGTTTGAAAATCCACCGTGGACCTGCTCACGGTGGACTTGGAAAAATCGAGGTATGGGATGTTTCAAACCCCAGGAAAGACATTTTCGGTGGTGTTGAGTAAACTTCAAACTCTGGCGAGGTTGGAATCTTGGTTTCGGCAAGTGATTTGGGGACTTAAAGTCGGTTTCCGCAATTCTCCGGCCTGAATTCTTGAGAAAAGTCTTCATGGTACATTTTTTTGTGTGTGAATTGTGTTATTTGTGTGTGAAACTAAGACCGGTAGGATATATATATAGAAAACTAAACCGATTTAATTTGAATTTAAAATTTAAAATTTGAATTTGAATTACCCCACCTAACAAAGACACGAGTTTTGAATTTGAATTTAAAATTTGAATTTGAATTAGCCGCTCAACAAGACCGGTTTTGAATTTGAATTTGAATTACCCTGCCATCAAGCGGTTTTGAATTCAATTTAAAATTTGAATTTGAAAACCACCCTTATAAATAACATCTTATAACCACCATTTTTTCACATCTACATCAATTCAAAAAAACACAAATGTCTCAAACTCGGTGGAACAAGTCTAAGAAGAAATCTTGCAAGTTTGATAGAAATTTCGCAAGCTATGGATACGCAAGTTTGTTGTGGTTATGTTGTGAACGGATCTTTGCCGTGTGTGACGCGACGAAAGGAAAGCCTCGCTTTTTGCACCCAAAGCTCTTAATATATGATGAACCTTTTCTATTTTTGACAAGTGTGTTTGTCGCGTCTGGCCTAGTGACCCACAAATTTGTTGCTTAGTAATTACTTGCATTATTGAGTGATATTTTAGTTAGGGGTGGGTTATTTTGACGATACCTAGTTTTTTATTCAAGTAATTACTAAGCAACAAATTAATGGTCAAGATTAAAAGACTTTTTAATTCAATGGTTGAAAATCAATACAACTTGATTTCAAGAATTTGGGAGAGGATCCCACTTTTAATAATAAAGTCTTTCTTGTCCTTGTCCCTCTCTCTAAGAATGGTGGTCATCCATTTGTACCATTTTGTTTTATTATTTTTTTTATTTTTTTAATTTAATTGTGTAGTGTTTATGTATATGTATAGTGTATTTATTTGCAGTAGTGTTTTATATGTATCTCGCTTTTTAATTGTGTGGTGTTTTATACGATATTTATTTTACGTTACTTTTTATAAAAAGTTTATAAAAGTTTAAGTTATAAAAAAGTTTATAAAAATTTTATAAAAAGTTTATAAAAAAGTTTATAAAAAGTTCATAAAAAAGTTTATAAAAAGTTTATAAAAGTTTATTAAAAATTTTATAAAAAAGTATAAAAAAAAGTTTATAAAAAAGTTTATAAAAAAAGTGTATAAAAAAGTTTACAAAAAGTTTATTAAAAAGCTTTATAAAAAGTTTATAAAAAAAGTTTATAAAAAAAGTTTTATGAAAACACTACACAAATTAAATATATACCACACAAAATAAACTATACACAATTAAAAAAAAAAAAAAAAAAAAAAAGGACCCATGTGGAAGAGAGAGAGACGAAGAGGGACCCATGCTTGGGTAAAATTTCTCATTCATATAGTATGACCCTTTAGTTATTTTTAAAAATTAACAATTTTTTATTAAATACTTTAAAGAAAATTATAAATTTATTATAAGTAAAGTAACATATTAATAGCATAAAAACTTAGCTATATAAACTCTCATACATACATAGACTAATGATTTTCATCTTAAGTAGTTATTTCATTTTCGGTAATTGCATATAACTAAATAGTTATAAGTTTCGTGCACGCACATAGTTTTGCACATAAATCAAATTTATTTTAACATTTTTGTTTAGTATATACACATATAAAAATTTGCCCATGAAAATTGTGATATAAGTACAACTAATATTTATGCACTAGTTTTCATTATCTATTAATATCCATTAGATTTGGTAAAATATTTGTAAAATTTATGTTAGGTAACTACTTGTTGTTCCCATTTCACATATCGTATAAATCGGTTTAAAAATTAAGGAAATAGATTGTGAGTAATGGTAAGAAAATAATGCAAGTAAAAACACAATGAATAATTTTCAACATAATATTCTTTATTAGAAACAAATAAAAAAGAATACATTACCCAAGTACTTGCGGAATAGTATTTGGGATTGAAATGACAAAGTGTAATAACTCCTCACTAAGCTCAGGCTAAGTCTGAGCACAACTACAAGGAACTACTGAGCTATCTCAGGGACAGAGTTGTATTTAGAGGAGTGAAAGATGGCTTGTGTGTGCGTGTTTTACAATTAGTTCACAAGCTTAAAATCTTCCACTCCAACTCTTATGCTATTTATACAAGTATGGTTTTAATTCTTTCTAGAGGACAAATCGGCGAGTTCTGAAGACAAAATCTTGATGTATTTTGTCTCATTCTAAAACTATATTGGGTAAGTGACAAGGTGCTTTCTTCAGTCGGTGATGACACAAGCACGATAGTTAGCCATTCGAGAGAAAGTTGACTTTGGTTGATAAGGACTTCGTTTTATCTATTGAACTTATCCCGATTCTTGATCTTCATTGCCTTGATCTTCAACTTGGTTTGTCTTGATGTAAGTAGTTGGTGAGGAGTTTGGGATTCGGTGAGTTATTGTCATCACTCCTTGAATCCACCATCTTCTTCTTGACTCGGTCTTCACCCCCAAGTTCCGCCTCTCGGGTGAGAGACTTCTTCTTTGTCTCTTACTGAGTATCCCGAAGATAGCTTACTGAGAGACTATTTGCTCAGTGACTTGTTAGTGTTTAAGGGACAACACTTAAGATATTTTCTATTCAAATCCTAGACTTAAGGGGTTTGGGTATTTACTGAACCTAACACTTTTATTAACCAATTACATCACACGATTTTGCTTACCTAGCGAAATCGAGCTCTCCTATTGGCTCAATTGTTTTTTTAGTAAGAATGAATTGACAAAATCACTCCGAAATGATGTAATTCCTTTATTATATAAAAGATATGTTTTAGTAAACAAATTTGACACTTGGGAAGTCCTTTTCTATAGCATCCATAGTATACCTAACTAATTTCTTCTAAGAGCACTTGCGATCATGATCCAAGTTAAACTTTAACCTCTGCACATCGAACTTTAACATTTCACCTTAACTCACCAAAAAAACACCATAATCATAACTCGACTTTAACTCAACATTTTGGACCCCACTTTTAAAAAATTACATTTTACAAATTAAACCCTTAACTATTTCATTCATTCGACAACCTAATATTTCATTAATAAATTAAAATTACAAAAAAAAAAAAAAAAAAAAAAAAAGCGTTCTGAATTAAAAATACTAGCACATAAATTTTTTAATAAAATGTTATTAAAAAAAAAAAAAAAAAAAAAAGCAATTTGCTATATCCACGGGGACTAAGCGTAAACAATACGATACCACGAGAGGACTAAGCGCAAATTCAAGTAATATATCATCATCTCCATCACACAAAACACACACACACTAAACACACACATAGTTAAATCACACACAAGAACACACACACTGCAAAATTACACACTCAAGAACACACACTTCAATCATTGGGGGGGGGAGCGAAATGATTTTTTTTTATTGATTTCTACCTTTAACGCCCCGTTATTGTGGTAATGTGGGTTATGCTTGCCGCTATGGTGTGGGTAGCGTGGGTTTAACGTGGGGGGTTATTGTTACCATTTGCTCTAAGGAGGTTGGGCGACTTGTCTTTGCTCTCTAGATGACATTGAAAACTTACCAAAGTTTAGGATATAAAATACACCCAAAATTTGTTTGCTTGAATTGAAGCATGGCAAAAGTTGACATATAACTACATGTTGTCGTGGGCAAATAAACTATTTCTAGCCACTCATATTTTTTTATTAAAATATAAAAAATAAACTTTCACAATTTTTTTAAAAATTAAATATTTCACAAATCGTTAATCGTTACGCCAAAAAAATCATACCATCTCGACGAGAATTAAATTATCTTTCTATAGATATATGCATTGTTATATACTTTCGTGAACTTTTTTTAAAAGTTTAGCGGAAAAATAACATGTCATTTGTAAAATCACATGTGATTTGTTAAAATCATATGTGATTTGATTTTCTGAATAAAATGTGATTTTAAAGGCGAAATTTAAAAAAAAAATTCGTCGAAATATATAACAATGCATATCTATAGAAAGACAATTATTCATCACGATAATGTATTTTTTGTAACGAATTTACTGGTTTGCAAGATATGTTGTTTTAAAAAATGTGAAAAATAATTTTTATTAATTTAAATAAAAAATGGATATATATGATTGGTTCATTAGTTATATGACAAATATGAGTTCTATATAGATCTCAACTCATTGAAGCATACTATATCCATAAAATTTGCTCCCGATAAGGCAAGCCAATCCTCCTCATTTTCACTGCGCGTCATTTTCTCTCTTGACGACCTTGGTGATTGGGTGCCCAGCTAAGGCGACCATGATCATTTTTAAAACATTTTTAACACCAACTCAAATTTCATTAATAATTAAAGCGTTACATAATAATTCAAATAAAATTAAAACATTACGATAATAAAGCGACTAAACTAGTTTTGATTACGATGCCAAATTTCTTCCACCGAATCGGCTTTGAGGCTAAGATGAGTTGTTTTGTTGCATATCTCACAGTAATTTCCAACGATTCCCATGCGTTCTTATGGGATCATAAGAGCGGTGTTGCTCATTGGAAAGAATACGGAGATATCGCCTTCTTAAATCTGAATTATCATATTATGTAATATGATGCATGTGTACATTATATGTGATAGAGCGCTCTTTGTCAAACCCTTTAGGTGGATATTTAATCATTAGCCACTTCTCTTTAGTACACCAAAAGCACGTTCCATCTTTTCTTCTTTGCTTCGTGGATCGTCTTATACAATATTCGTTTGTGATCATTCATCCTTAGATTTTTAATGGACTTCATAATAAGCGAGTATTAGGATATATCCCATCGACAAGATAATATCCCGTTTATAAAGCGCCGTTAGAAGCGATGTCCACATCCGGTGCTTTCCTCGTTTTGAGATCATTGAAAAGAGGCGATGCGTAAAACATTTACGTCGTTATTCATCCGCGACACCAAAAACGCGTGCCAAATCCATAAATCTTGGGACGCGATCGCTCCAATAAAATGAAAGGAGTTTACCCGTGATCTCCCCTACAAAATTGAGCTTTTAAAGCATGTGGGCAATTCTCCCACGGCCAATCTGTACAATCAATGCTTCCTATCATCCTTGGAAACCCATGACGTTCGTAGTGATGAGCATAGAGTTTGTCAATGTCACTAACCATCGGCTTTCGCAATGGAGAAATACCAAGTACGCCAGTACAACTAGGAGTTTGTTGGAAATAAGGTGACTGATCGGTTATCTCTCGAACAATTCGTGTGAATAGTTTTCGGCTCATTCGGAAGCGATCATGGAATGTGATAAATCGTATATGGGGTCTCATGATAGCGACCACTAAGCGATTCTGAGCACCCAAGCGATCCCTACTAACTTGGTTTCTTGAGCGTTTAGTTTGTGGCGCTTGAAAAGCCTCCGACACTCTTCCGAAACATCATAAACTCGAACTAACTTCATTTTCATCATCCGATAGTGAATCGGCAATGAATAGCTCTTAAGAATAAGAATTCATAGTGTGAAAAGAATATAAAGAATGTGTGAAATGAGATTTGTGGATTTAAGTGTGTAAATATGTTGTGTATGTATAGGGTAGTTTAATAGATTTTTTTTTTTCATTTCAAAGGGTCAGTATTGCAACATTCAATTTTTTTCTTTTTTTTTTGTTTTTTGTTTTTTTCTTTTGTTTTTTTTTTTACCGTTACACAACGGTTTGTATTTATTAGGTGAATTAAATTGTGTTTTGTTTCTTGTTTCAATCGATCGGCCACTCGACCAAGTAGAAGGAAATCGATCGAGACTACACCTGAAAAGCGATCGACATTGAATCGATCGTGGGTGTCGATCGCCAAGGCTTCTTGAAGCGACCTAATAAAATGAACTAGTCGGTTTTACGAAATTTGCCATATTATTCTTAAATGTAATACTTAAATCTATTTTGACCATTAAGCATTACGTAATGCGTGGACAAATAAAATCTTTCGTTATTGCAACATAGCCTTAAACGAGTGTGGAAACCCGCGCGATGTAGCGGGATTGCTTTTGTAGACATGAGTTTGGATAGGGACTATTTTTGCCAAATTGCTATAAAGGACTTACTTTGCAGCGACACTTAAACCTTAGGGACTATTTTTGCCAACTTGGACTTACTTTGCAACGACACTTAAACCTCAGGGGCTATTTTTGCCAACTTACGAAACTTAGCAATTAATGTGTTCACACTTGCAAGTGTGAACACACGTCCTGCCTAATAGTATAGAACGAGTGCGGAAACCCGCGCGATGCAGCGGGATTGCTTTTGTTTGCCAAATTGCTATAAAGGACTTACTTTGCGTGACACTTAAACCTTAAGGACATTTTTGCCAACTTGGACTGCTGCAATGACAACTAAAGCGCCGGGGCTATTTTTGCCAACTTGCGAGTTGGCATTTATTCTCTTCTGATGTTTGGGGTTCTTGTTGCCCGCTCAATAGTTATATTAATAATAATGTTATATGTGTTTAAGCTTTACATAATTATAGGAGCATTATTTATTAAACTCAGAGTTTTTAAAATACATAGCGAGTGTTTATAATCACGAAAAGTGCTAAATGCTAAGCATAGAAAGTTTTGTGTTTATAATCACGAAATCTTGTTACGGTTACTGTAAGCTTAATTATAACATTTATTGTTATGGTTAACAAAATTTGTGGTTTGTCTAATGTTCCTAAGGCATTGTTTTGGATTAAAAAAAAATAATAAATAAATAAATAAATAAATAAAAACCGATGACTTTTAGTATAACATTAAAAAACACGTTTACTTTAGAAAAACTAGCATAGTACCCGCGCAAAGCAGCGGCTGTACCCAACATGTCAATTTTTCTTATACCTTAATCTTTAAACAGTATGCAATTAAATTTAGTATTTGACGGTTTACCCGTTTGATATTCGAAAAGAGTAGATGCGTATTTGAATTTCCGTAAAGAATATCAATACAAATAAAAATATCCATGCTTATACTCATTTGAACTTTGTATAACTTGAATGTTTATGATAAAAAGTACAACTATAAATTTGTATTATTGTAAGTTTGTAACATCCATTTTAATACTAAAATTTAATGTGTCATTAGTGTACATTATAATGCAATTATTATAGTGTAGAATTTAATTATATGAATTACTAATTATAATAAGATGTGTAGGCTTAAAAAATTAAAATTCTTTTTTTAAAAAGTCCTAAATACATTATAAAATAGTATAGATTATAACTAGTTATAATACCCGAGCACGCACGAGGTTTTGACAAAAAAATTATTCTGTATTAATACTGAATATTGTGTCTTTAAAAGTAATTGCATATAATTATATAGTTATAAGTTAAAATGCTTGAAGTTTGCACATAAATCAAATTTATTTTAATTTAGTTCAATATATACACATATAAAAATTTGCCCATGAAAATTGTGATATAAATACAACTAATACTTATGCACGAGTTTTTCATTATTCATTAATATTTTCATTAGAATTTGGTAAAATATTTGCAAAAATTTCTGTTAAGTAATTCACGATGTAATTTTATTTAGCTGATAAAGATGTTGATGTTGTTATTTAAATTTCACTACTGATATTATGTTGTACACATGATGCAAGTTTAATAACACATAATGAGCGTTGATAAAGTTAAAGTATGTTGGAATCGCTCCTAACTCGTAAATGGAACGACATTGACGGGATTACATTTCTATCTTTGTTACCTCAAACACAAGGGCTTGTTATGTCAATTACCCATAGATGTATGTGTTTGGGTATATAAACCCCTCCATACTTCTATGGAGGGGTGAGCCTCATTAGTGTAATTTTCCCTTTCATTAATAAAACACACACTATTCTCTCTTGTTTCTCTACCTAACTTGAAGATGGGTTTCTTCCATCTTCCAAGACCACCCGAATCACCATATCAACCATAGAAACGATCCTTACATTGGTATCAAGAGCAAGGTCGGTTTTTTTATTTGTGGTTGATTTAGGTGATGTTTTCTTGTCAAAAACTTGCTTTAAAAATCTGTTTAGATCTTAACTTTTCACAAGTTTTTTTTTTGGGTTAACAGCTTTTTATTCAAGTGTATTGTATTTTTTTTTTCAAAAAAGTCAACAACTTTAAGGTTTCATCATTCTGTTTCTTGTTCTTCTATATCCAAGATTCAGTTTATATTAATATTAACTTTTGTGACTTTTGTACCAATCTCGTGGAAAACTTTGAGGTGTCTGGTCAAGTCCTCGTGGTCAAACTGGTCATATCCGCGGTCAAAGTGGGTCTTTTATGTCAAAGTTTCTGGGTATTCTTGAAGATGATCGGAATCTTGGTCGGAAAAACTCGCCGGAAAAAGTGGTCAAAGGGTCAAAACACTCAAGGTTACGCATAAGCTTTTACGCTTAAGCAAGAGAAATATACGCATAGCGTGAAGTTATCGTAAGAATATTACGCGTAATATTCACGCATAAGCCTTGCTACAGCGTAGCAGTTTCGCATAACCTTTTGGTTACGCTTAAGAACCCTACGCGCAAGACCTACGCGTAAGTAATGTTTACGCATAAGGTTACTCTTTTCGACTAAGACTTTGACAAAAAGCGAGATGAAATGAAGACCTTGACCAGACCCAAACAACAATACCAAACTACTAATACTCAAGTGGACTTGATGTTACATCACCGGTCAAACCTACTCGACATATCATACGGGATGACTATCCAGCGGTCAAGTGTAATCGAAGCCGCAACCAAATCTGATCTACACTGTTGGCGGTAATGAGTGAGAGAAACACACTGATTCGCACGGTGAAAATGATTCTCCTTATTACTTCAAAATGAAAGATACAAAGGTTTTATCTGAGTGACGAGATGGGAGGAAGGAGAAAAGAATAACGGAAAAGTTACAAAACAAACCTACACTATTTCAATGTTCCAATATCGGTCCTTCAACTATTAACCAACCTCTTTACACTCCCCTCGAGTTGAGAGGTGGAAGGGCTATGAGCTCCAACTTGGACATTAATTTAGAATCTTGATCTGCTGGAAGAACTTTAGTAAACACATCGACCGGTGGTCTTTAGTGGAAACATGAGAAGGTAGGACTTCCCATTCTTGACTTGATCCACACATAATGGCAATCCACTTCTATATGCTTTGTTACGGCATGGAAGACCGGATTGGCGACTATATATAAGCGACTTGATTATCACATTTCAAATCTGGGACCAAGATCTTTGAGCCCCAAATCTTTCAACAATGTCACCGACCAAGTAACTTCACAACATGTTAGGGCCATAGCTACGTATTGACGGTGATGATCTAGACACCACTTGTTTTGCTTAGATTTCCATGAAATAGGTGATTGACCCGACAAAATACAATAGCGGTGGTGGACCTTCTTGTCATAGGACAACTAGCCCAATCAACTTTGTCATAATAGGCGATCGAATGAACGGTGAATCATTAGCTAATAATATACCTTGACTGGTGAATTCAACAAATATCTCATCAAATGTTTCTTTGCTTGCATATGCATGATGTAGGATTTTGCATAAAGCGGCTCAACAATTTGCAGTATAGCAAATATCGGTCTTGTTATTGTGAGATATATGAGTTTGCCTATGTATCTTACGTATACTTGGATCGGTAAAGGAGTTCCGTATGCGCTTGCAACTTGATATGAGAATCCATAGGCAACTTGTATGGTCTTGCATTAGTCAAACCGACTTCTTGAAGTAAATCGATGGTGTACTTCTTTTGAGAGATGAAAATGCCTTGGTCACTTTTGCACACCTCCGGTCCTAAGAAATAATTCATCGACCCAAATCCTTCATGTGAAAATGAGTACTTAATTGTGTTTTAAGAGCTTGAATCGAGTGTTGCTAGAACCGATGATTAGAAGATCATCAACATAAACAAGGGCTTTGTAAAGGATTGACATCTGTCTTGATGAACAATGAGTGTCGACCTTAGATTGAGTATAGCCAAAGGACAACAATCTTGAAGAGAGTTTGGCAAACCCTTTGTCTAGGTGCTTGTTTGAGGCCATACAAGGACTTCTTGAGTTTGCATACTAAACTTGAATCGGTAGGAACATTTTGCACACTCTCCCCTTTCCAATATACCCTTGAGGCATTTGCATATACACTTCTTCAAAGAGATCACCATGGAGAAAGGCATTAGACACATCCATTTGACAAATTTCCCAACCTTTCATGGTGCCACTTTGCAAATAAAGCTCTAACGATCACCATTTTGCCCTTTGGAGCAAAAGTTTCTTCATAGTCAACACCTTTTCTTTGCCTATTCCCATTCACTACAAGTCTAGCTTTCTTCTTGTCAAGTGTACCATCGACTTTGAGCTTGATTTTGTAGATCGATGACAAGCAATAGCTTTCTTCCCTTTAGGTAGAGCGATCAGCTTCCATGTATCATTCTCCTCTAATGCTCTTAGCTCCAAATTCATTGCATTACACCAATCTTCTTCTTTAGCCGCTTCTTTGAAGTAAGTAGGTCTTGTTGAGCCACCAAAGCACATAGAAAAGCATGAAATTGAGGCTGAGCAGAATGCGACACTTGATTAGCCTTTGGTTGATGAATTGGTGTTACATAATCTTTTAGCCGACTTGGAGCACTTGACACTCTAGTGGATCTTGATTCTGCATCTTGAACACTAGTGGTTGGAATGAAAGATGGTGCGGTGTGAACAACATCGGTGATTCATGAACAACATCGGTGAGAATCATGAACAACATCGTGATTCATGAACAACTTGACAGAATCATGAACAACCGGCGATAACAAAGGGCTCATGAGCGGGTTGTGTTGTGGATACAAAATCTTCATACCACAATGGTGAAGAAATGGGTGCGAGCACGGGTTGAAGAACTTGCAACATACTTGTTTTAGAGTAGGAAATATATGTTCATAGAAGACAACATCTCTTGACACTGAACCTTGTATGATTCGGCAAATTGAAGTTTGTACCCTTTGATGTTGTGGATAACCGAGAAATAAACAAGGTACACCTACGGAATCAAATTTGTCGACAACTACGGAAGGATTACTAGCCATTGCTAAACAACAAACACCCATTAGATGACTATACTCGGGTTTAGATTGCAACAAAACTTCATAAGGTGTCTTAAATTTCAACACGGTGGGAAATCATTAATGAGATATGTTGCGGTGATAACGATCACCCCAATAATGTACGAGGCAAATGAGCATGCAATCTTAGGGCTCTAGCTATCTCCAATATGTTTCTATGTTTCCTTTCTACCCTCCCATTTCTTTGAGGTCTATCAACACATGAAGTTTGATGCTCTATTCGATGAGTCCATAAAAGGGCCTATAGATCCTTTGAGAAATTCTAAGGCATTGTATGATCTCACCACTTTTATATCTTTTCAAGCTGCTTCTTCACAAAAGTAACAAATGACTTGAAAGTGGCAAAGGCATCGACTTTCGACTAGTAAATATGTCAAACGACTCTACTACAATCATCAACTATAGTGAGAAAATACTTATGATTCCCTATGGTTGGTAAAGGAGAGTTTAACAACAAGCGACTCCTTTGATGAGAAAATTTTCATCGAACCATTCAAGCTGAAACAATCTTTGCTCTTTTTACGGTACTCAAAGCGGTTAGAAAAAGCGACAATTTACGGAGTAATATTGACTATTCTTGGCAATTCATTCATTGAATCAATTCTTCCCAAACACACTTCATACTTGTATAGTACTCACTCACGAGATCTTCACGATTGCATAGTCTCATAAGTTTCTCTGTTCAACTTATACTTATGTGACCCATTCTTTGAGCAAATCTTTTCTCAAGTTGAATCCAAATTGCATAAGCGGTTCAATGAACATAATAGACTTTGCAATTGATTGAATCTTGAGTTCATTAACCAACTAATCACAGTTATTACATGTATCCCTTGTTCTTGTAAATTCCCATCATGTCGTGATCTTGGGCTGTTCCTCGATAAAACCTAACTTTCTTTTGGTAGAAGAAATTTCAACCGATCTTCTCCAAAACGATAGTTTTGTGCTCTAACAATTTTCATTCACCACAAGAGTACGGGGCCATCGAGAAGGATGCAAATCTGATGGATTTTGGAACAAAGAGATTATTTGTTTTGGCTAGTAGCATCGGTTGAAGAAGATGATCTTGCCATTGTTAACTGCGTTGCGGAAGCTTCAACAATCTTGAAAGAACCGTTATAACAACAAGATGATTCAACAAATTAGGTCTTGAATAAGACATGAGCTGAATCACTTTACGAATGTAGATGAAAAATTGATAGTTATTGATGAAAGAATTGTGATGAGAATGATAGAAATGATGGAGAAATGATGATTTGATAATGATCGGAAAAAGTTAATTACGGTGGTTTATGGTGATCGGAAAAGTTAGTTCACGGTGGTTGTAGCGGTTATGGCGATCAAGAACTCATTCTTGAGCTACGATACCATGTTGTGATAATGAGTGAGAGAAACACACAGTTCACACGGTGAAAATGATTCTCCTTATTACTTCAAAATGAAAGATACAAAGGTTTTATACGAGTGACGGATGGGAGGAAGGAGAAAAGAATAACGAGAAAAGTTACAAAACAAACCCTACACTATTTCAATGTTCCAATATGAGTCCTTCAACTATTAACCAACCCCTCTTTTACAACACCAACATCACATCCTAACTTGACACAACCATTCCCTCACTTCACTCCTCATCACTTCATGACATTCATAACTTAAACTAAACCGCAAATAAAACTTTAGATCTCAGTTTGATTTTCACTTGCATCTCTTATGAGATTTACACAACCGTTAAGACAGTCATTCAAGTGAAAACCAACTCATCATGAATCTATGTGAAGCTTAGCTTCTTGTTAATTGTAAGAAACTTTTAGGAGGTAGTATAACAAAATTGTTACACTCCACCTTATGCTCGACCAATAACGAAAAACAACAACATCCATCCCTACCTTAGACCTCTTACATGAGATCTTGATGCCACGCCTTGTGCTCAAACAATTTTATCAAACCTTGGAAGATGACCGGAGTTCGTGTGGGATTTTTTTTGGTTACGGTTGTCATGAGTTTTGGGTTAGTAGCAGTTTCAAGAAGATTTAAGGTGTTTGTGTGTTCGTTTATGTTATGGAGATTTGATGAGATGAGTTGAGAGATGATATCTGTGATGGAGAGAAAACGTTTGGTGGGGGCGGAGTGTATATGATGTTTTGCTTTAGGTTTAGGTATAAATGAGATTTGTGGAATGGTACTTATCTAACCGGATTCAAGCAGGATCACATATCGTGGGCCTTAATGGCTGAGGGATATTATGATTTTTGGACTGCATAATTGCTCTTCTCATTATTTGGTCATATTGGTGGGCCTTAAACAAAAATTGTCATCCGAATTTAATTGACCTTCTCATTATTTCATCAAATGGACATATTGGTGGGCCCTAAACAAAAGTTGTCATCCGAATTTTTGTGATATAAAAACTTTTGGATACAATTTTTTGTTACTCATTAAAGAGCGGTAATTTTGGTATGATAAATTTTCACGGGGATACATTTTTGACAAGATCGGGAAAAACCATTATCAAAGTTCATCTTAACCGTTAATGAAGGCTAGTTTTGAGCATTTACATAAGATGTGACTACGGCGTTAATTCTTTATTATTTATTTGAGGTTGAAGTGGGATATCACGGTGCGTGTACTTAGTATCTTGAAGATATCGGGGTTGGTTGGATGCATGATTCTTGAGATCCTTGTTGAAACTTTAACCATTTCGAATGACAAAGACTTGAGTTATCTAGTTGAACGATGTAAGGAGTTACGTTGTTATGCTCGCGACTTATAACTATCACTTTTAAGGAGTTCGTTGTTGTGCTCGAGTGTCGCACTAAGGTGTGGATAATTTGAGAAACTTTAAGTTTACCTTTTCGATGGAGTTAAGAAAAGGGTTCTTGATCGACAATAGTGCAAGTTTAAGTCACAAGTTCGGGTTATACTACTTGAGTCTCAAGTTCGTCATATTGGGTTTCTCCATCGATGAGTCACTACAAAAAGCCGTCGGAATGATAATGGAATTCGGTAAAGAGTTAGTGAGAAGAGTATACGAGTAGAGAAGTTTCATCGACAATTGATTCTCGCGAGATACTTATGGTACTTCATACTTGTTCGATTAATTGAACATCGTGGTTTCGATGTCTCAATTTCATCATCAACATACGTGGTGTATGATTACGATTCATTGAAAACATCGGAAGAGAGTATATGTGGTGTACCGCTTCCTTTGTTGTTTTGTATATTTTGAAAACCCTCTCCTTTCAAAATTTCTTCAATCGGGGAAGAAATGAGGCGATCTGTGGTCTAAGCGTCTCACTTTAGTGTTATCGTCTCACTTTCACGAGTTATCGTCGTGAAGTTACCTAATTATGATGTTGTGATGCCTTACACGGTCATTTTATTGAGTAATTGCAGTTATTCCGATGAACCGCAACATCGTGGGGAAGTATTTCATTTCGTCTTCGTGGTTTGTTTGGTGTGAAGCATCTACATTCGTGAGAAGATCTTGTTGATTTCTTACATGTTACCCCGAGCGGATTTTCCATAACAAGTCGATTTACCTTGTGTGGTTTCTTGCTTCATCTACAAATTCGATGCGTCTTGGCGTCAAAGTTAGAGGAAATGTTCACTACATCAAAGTTTGAATCTGTGAAGGCGGTTTGTCGGTTTGGGGAAGCGATTGAAACTTCGCCAAAAAGAGTGTCTGGAGAAGTTGCTAAAGACATGCGGCATGAATTGGGGAAGTTAATCCAATTTATGCATATTACATCATTTGTCTACAAGTGAAAAAGCGGTTCTCAAGTCAAGGTACGAGAAGAAGACAAAAGCGTAAACTTTCATCATCCTCCACTTGAAGAGCTTATGAAGACCTTTCTTTATTTGTTTTCTATATTTGTATTAAATGTTGTAAGTAATCCCTTATGTCGTCCCATTGGGGGAAGATTGTTGGAATTGCTCCTAACTCGTAAATGGAGCGACATTGGCGGGATTACATTTCTATCTTTGTTACCTCAAACACAAGGGCTTGTTATGTCAATTACCCGTAGATGTATGTGTTTGGGTATATAAACCCTCCATACTTCCATGGAGGGTGAGCCTCGATAGTGTAATTTTCCCTTTCATTAATAAAACACACACTAGTTCTCTCCTCTCTCTTGTTTCTCTCTAACTTGAAGATGGGTTTCTTCCATCTTCAAGACCTCCGAATCACCATATCAACCATAGAAGCGATCCTTACAAAGTATACTCCTAAAGGTTTTAAAAATGTTTTTCTAGATATCGTTATATAAATAAATAAGAATTACATAAGTCATTGTTATAAGTACAATCGCGTATATTTATTTTTATATTAAAGTAACTCGTGCTTACAATTTGATAATTATTCTCGTTTTCAGTAATTTAGCTGTATTTAAAATGTAAACTCGTGTCCAAATAGGTTAAACTTTTAAAAATGAAATAAATGAGTCCTTATTGAACGTATTTAGTAAACAAATTGATACTTATTATCTTATGCAAATTTATATATTGTTATTTTAAAACAACATATACATTGTATTGTTTAAGATATAAAGTATAAAGGGGTATTTGTTTATAATTCAAAGTTATTAAAAAATATGGAGGTTTATAATATTACACTTAACTCTACATAATTTTTAAAAACTCAACCATTAAAGTTTTATTAATTACCTCATCTTTTTTAAAGTTTTTGTTTTCACAAATTTGACACTTATATTTTTATGTGTTTTTTTTATCAACCAAATTTTCACCAAATTTATTAAAGTTTGATCAAAATCAATTTAATTTGACTTTTATTAACCAATCGCGTCACACGATTTTCTTACGTTGCGAAATCGAGCTCTCTATTAGGCGATTGTTTTTGATAAGAATAAATTGTCAAATTATTACGAAATAATGTAATTCCTTTATTATATAAAAGATTTCAATTATTGTGTATTAAATGAAAATTTACAGGTACAATAGCAATATGTTTATCTCGGTATTTTTGTAGTATATAGTTTACATATTGGTGTTTGATATAGTCTTTAAACTTATAACAAGTGAAATAATTCTTTATTAAATGAGAGAGTTAATTACAAATTATGTCCATGTAGTTTACACATATTTGCATTTATCGTCATTTTTCAAACTTCTTGCATGATTCTTCTCCGTGGTTGCAAAATATTTTACTCCCATTCATCTTAAACCTCATATTTTATTCATCTTTAACATTACAATTCTTGTAGAAACACCTCCGCCACCACCAAAACACATACATCATTATCATCATTGCATCTTCAAAAACTCTTCATTTCTTATAAACAGACACACACTTATAAAAACACATATATCTCATCATCTTAAATTCAAAAAAAAAAAACTCCCTCCGTCTTAAATTATAAGTCCATTTTTGATTTTTCAATGTCTTTTTTTTCCGACTTTGACCTTAATTATTTTTTTCGTGTTATATAATACTTGATAAAAAGTATACAAATAAAAATGCATTTGAATCACATATCTATTTATATATTTTACAACAATTATTATATAACGCTAAAAAAATAATTAAAGTCAAAGTTGGTATAAAATAACTTTAAAAAAGTCAAAATGGACTTATAATTTAGGGCGGAGGGAGTACATAACACACAACAAAATTTAAGCAAAAAAAATATGTATCTTATCATCATATATGAATCAATCACACCAAAATCCCAATCATAGTTTTAAAAAGCGCGACTGAGGCGCACCTAGGCGCGTCTCGGCTCAAGGCTCAAGCTCTAGAGATTTTTTCGGATCGAGGCTCACGACATGCATGAATCCCATAAAAAGCACAACGCCTTGGGGCTTTTTGCGCCTCGGAGATGTAACAGGTCTTGGGGCTTTTTTCTAAATATTAAGATGAGATACATGGGCCTTATAAGTTATATGCATGAGCCTTTTAAGTTATATCTAATAACCCTAATTTGGAAAAGAACTAAAACACACAATCAAGTGGGTAACTATAGATTCTGATCATTTTACAAATATGTAATCTCTCTCACGTCATAAGTTTATATCTTGAACTGACTTTTATTGATTGTTTATTTTATTGATTTGTAAATAACGTAATAAGTTTATTTTATCTTCAAGCATCACATCATAGGGTGAGTATTTGTACGATTTGTAATATTGAACTGATTTAATGTTTATTTTATTGATTGTTATTTTTTAACAAGTTACCTTGTTTCATTAAGTATTTTTTTCTATGACATATTATCATGAAAGTGTGGCATTATGCCTTGAATATTAATATGATGTTTGCTTGATATTTTGGGTTAAATTGTGAGCTTTGTTAGATGTAAGTCTGCAAGTGTAGGACATAAGCATATTTAGTATGATATGGATTTTAATCTATATGTAGTTCATCGAGCCAAAGAGTAGATTTGTTTGAGAAGTGACAACTGATCCATTTTAATCTTTATAATGGCTATATGTGTCATGTATTAAGTATTTAATGTTATTTTGTGTTATTTAAGCTACATAAATGGTCACATATATTAAAAAAAAAAAAAAAACTCAATGTATTTAGTGCGCCTCGTATTCATGAATCTCGCACCTTGGTATGCGCCTCGCCTCGAGGCTCTTTGGTCCCCTTCGCGCCTTAGTGCGCCTTGAGCCTTTCAAAACATTGATCCCAATTTGCCCACTCAATGTCGAACCCTAATTCCACAATCTCATCATCTACCCTAAAATTCACATAAAAATATTATATAGTTATTCCACTAAACCATAATCATAGCTCAAACACCACAAAACCACCACGACCACCATTACGAGGATAGTGGCTGCGACTGTAGAAGTGGTAGAGGAGGTGGGGGTGATAACATCAAATAGTCCTGAATATTGAGTGTCAATTTCCCCCGATAATGCTCGTATTTTATATCATTTATATGGATTTACGCTTGTTTTCCTCTATATTTCACTTTCAGGTAAATTACGAGCATTGGAGCTAAAGAGACGCAGATTTGGAGAGATTATTGAAGATATATGATAATATGCTCATTTTGAAGATGTTACTGCTGTAACTCCCTCCTCGCATTACGCCGTAACGAGCGTGGCTCGAAAACCAACTAAGCGGAAGATTACGGCGTAACTACATCCCAAGATTACGCCGTAACTAATTAGGTTAAATGAGGTTCCTCGCCGCTGCAAGCTATGACGTAACTAATTCCACAATTACGGCGTAATCACGATTTATTGAAGATACGGCGTAACTCATTCCTCATGTTACGCCGTAACCAGCTTTTCCAGAGTAAATTACGAAAAAATGGATGTTACGGCGTAACTCTTAACTTAAGTTACGCCGTAACGGATCCGGCCTATAAATCGCCCAAATTCTATCATTTCTAATCATCCACTTCACACACCAATTCGAGAACGTGAGTAGAAGGTTGAAGGCGAGATCTTAGGGAGCATACGGAGCCATCTCCATGGGAGAAATCACTCCCTACGATAAGCATTAGCATTTTATAATTTTTACTTTCAATTCATGTATTTCGTAATGTTAACCATTGAATCGATTGTTTTAGTTAATATGAGCGGCTAAGCACCTCTGGTGCTAACCTAGTTATGATTCATAATTGTTTTGTTTATGTTTACATTTCTTAGTATAATTGTTTATAGTGTATGCATGCATGATACATTGGTAGCTACCCTTGTTTGGTAGTTTTGAATGGCGGTAGTGGCTAGTTACTTAGGAGATATGATAAGCGACCTAAGTAGTTAGGCGAGTGGGAAGGGTAAGAATTGACCAACCGGCGACCTTCTTCGCTTGTGCGATTTGACCAACTAATCACCCACTGTTTGGATGAACTTGAGTTAGGGATGAGTGTTTAAGATGCTAGCGCCCGAGCACTCATTATTATGAATCTTGCATGTAGCGGTACTTAATGACTTGGCTTAGGGGACTAAAAACAACTGGACTTTCAACGGGCCACCTGCGATTTTCGGTGGAAACCTTTGCTGATAGGTTAGGACGAACTGACCAAATGTTGTCCTAGCGACTTTTACCCCCACTTGAAGCAATTGGAAGTAATTAAACGTGAACTTAACATGATAGGATGACTAACTAGGTTAGCACACGTCTCCTCTATTGATCACAACCCTTGCCTTTACTTGCTATCTTTTATTTTCTTGTCTTTAGCTATTAATTAATCATTTCAACCTTAAAATCTGTGACACCTAGACTTAGTTAAAATCCACACACATAGCTCTTGGGACGACCTCAGTTTTACCGAATACTACACACACACGACCAGGGTACACCTGCCGTTAGTGCATTAGGGTGAACCATAGGTATAACGAGACAATATAAATATTAAAACCGATCGATAAAACATGCATCAAGTTTTTGGCGCTTGTGCGAGGAGTTATATTAGGGTTTTATTATGTCTATTTTTAATTTTCTTTCTTTTCATAATGTCGGGATTCAAGACTAGAAGCTCTAAACCATTTTGGCCACCCGTTCGATGATCCCGAAAAACAATTTCGGACGAAAAAGTTTACTCAACAATTCCTATTCATAATATTTTCTCATTTCTGAATCGACCAATCTAATGCGAACACGAAGTCATTGATGAAAATAATATTGAGGAAATAACCATAGAGCGATGTTGGAGCAGACCAATGTGAAGCGTAAACGAGCCTTCACACAAGACTCTAGTATGGAAAAATTCTCCATTAGGACCAATTTATCCGGAATTACACAAGTCTGCAGTTTTAGGAGGCGAGCGAGGATGTTCAAAATCATGTGGAAGAAGTACTCTACTTATCATCCCTTTTCAGCGTCCGCAAGAATTTTTCCTATGACTCTTACAGGGACTGCAAAAAGATGGTATAATAAACTCCCTGTCGAATGCAAGGAGACAGGGGATCAACTGAGAAGAGAGTTCGTTCAACAGTTTTGCCTTCCTTCAAAGATGGCTAAACTTCTTGGTAAAATCCATCAGTTCGTTCAAGAGAATGAAGAAACATTATATCAAGCGTGGGAAAGATTCAATGAGTTGCTTTACCGATGACCTACTCATGACCTAAACAAACACCAAATCTTCTATGTCTTCTATAGGGGAATTAACGCAGAAACACGTGAATTACTCGATTCTCCTAGACCTATTCCAAGCATTACACTTGACCTAGCTTTGGAATGTATTCGACGGATTTCTGAACATTGCTATAAATGGCATATGGAGATAGGGTATGGGCCAAAGGATAATTTCGATCATAAGGTGATGAAAACATTGACGAAGCAAGAATATGATTATGGTGAAATTTTCGAAAAGCGGAGGCTGGAAATGGCCAATGAAAGTGAAGCATGTAAGGTAGAAAAGGTAAAGAGTGTATTTGGGACCAAGACCGGAAACAACTTAGAAAAAAGGATCCTTGACCATATCGAGGAATCAAGGGAACGTGATGAGAGAATTGAAAAAATGATGAAAACATTCGTGGAAAACACAGTTTCTTCTCTTAAGACTCATGAAGACTGGATAAAGGGTTTGGAGAAGAATATGAACTTATGTTCGAAAGCCATCACAGATTACCTTGTTGCACGGGAAGAAGAAGTTGTCAACACAGTTGAAACAATCTTTGAAGATCCTGTTAATACAAATATCGCCATTAAACGTTATTTATATTTTTGATCTTTGCCTAAGTTTTGTTAACGACAAAAGTAAATTTAATTTATAAAAGCTTAAAGCTTGTCAAGTTTAATAGATATTTAAACAAGATTTTTCAAACAATATATTCATCATTCAAGCATTTACATTTATGATTAGTAACATCTTGATATGACTCTAATCATTATGTATGATAGTAGTTTTTAGAATGTGTTAGGTTCTTAAAACCAAACACTACTTAAGCATTTGCATATTTCTAAAAATAGAAATACAACATATGACATCATGTATTACATCATAGAAATCATTGGAAGATTCCATTAGATATTTTGTGTAGATTTGTACTCTTAATATCTTGCACAATCTCACTTAGATAGAGTTGACTTTGGCAAGATTTGATATCTTGGGTCGTCGACCGGTGGTACCAAAATGGTACAGGCGGAACCCTTTAAGGGTCCGCCGTCCGTGACGCCTCTGTCCATTTGGCTATAAATAGCAATGCCAAGCCAAGTAGTTTTTCATCCCTTTCTAACATACTCATACATATCTTCTCTCTAACCTTTCTAACTCGGTTTCATATCATATTAGTGATCTCTTTTGTAGCAAAGAAGATCAAGTCATATTCAAGCTTCAACGAGAAGTTGGAAGTCTTGTTTGTTTAGTGTTGTATGATCTAGTGTTGATCCATACTTCATTGTTATATCAAACCATCATAATCTTGTGAGTGTGAGTGGTTAGTATTTTAGTCCTCAAAATACATTGTGTGTGGGAGTAGTTGTACCCTTGGAAAGAGCTCGACATCTAGCTTAGTGTCGGAAATAGTGTGTTTAAGTGTAAAGGTTTTCTCCGCGGTGAAAGCGAGCTTGTTGACTAGTGAAGTTAAACTCTCGAGTGTGAGACTCTGGGGGTGGAGTAGGCAAGGAAAAAGAGTCCTTGTAGGCGAACCACTATAAACAACTTGTTTTGGTTTGATCATTTCTTTCCTTATCTACTTATTACACATTGCTTGCATATTTCATTAACATACTCAAGATCAATATCAATTGATCTTTCAATAAGTTTCAAAACAAAGTTTTTAATTGGTAAACTATTCAACCCCCCTTCTAGTTTTCTACAGATCCCACTACCTTCTCGGAGAAGGTTAAATGAAGAATCAACAAGGAGAAACTCTTACTCCTTGACATTAGAGTTCTCCCGATAAACGTTCCTCTTGTTAATTCTATTAAAACTGACCCTAACAATATTTTGCAGGAATTAAGTAGTGATTCCAATGAGACGGTTCAACTGAACGAGAGATGTTCTGCAGTTTTAAGAAATGAACTGCCGCAAAAGGAAAAAGGTCCCGGTTGTTTCACTATTCCTTGCTTGATCGGGAGTCTCAATATGTGTAACGCCCTTGCTGATCTTGGAGCGAGCATAAGCATAATGCCTCGTTCAATGTTCCTACGTATGGGTATCGGAGATCTAAAACCAGCCAAAATGAAGATTTAAATGGACGATCGATCCATGCAGTCACCCTTGGGAATCGTTGAAAATGTATTGGTAAAGATAAAAAAAATTCTCTTTCCGGTTGATTTCGTGATTCTTGATGTTCCCGAAGACAACATGATACCTATTATTTTAGGAAGACCAATGCTCAATATTGCCCATGCAAAAGTGGATATCTTCGCTCGAAAATTAACTCTCGAAGCTAATGGGGAAGTTGATACGTTCATGCCTAATGAACTTATGTCCACCCCTCAAAAGGTTTGCGCGATTGACCCTATAAGCAATTTGGGTGATGCATTGGAAGAGTTTTTTAGTGACCCCCCGAAGACTCCTTCGAATCTTGGCGAGATAACTTCAGGGAAAGATTTTGACGTGTTTGTCAATTTTAAAGAAGAAGATGACTTGGGAATCAGTGCTGATGAATTCTCTAGCGACGTCGAAATGGTCCATTGGCACAAACAACTACGAAAAGACTTTTCACAATCGACCAACCCAAGTTTTATGAGATGGGAGCTCGAATCCATCATAGGAACCCCTATTATCTCGAAAATTTCATGCAAGATTGGGTTCATTGATTTCCATCCGTTCATCAACACAAATTCCCCAGTAAACATTATTTCGAAGGAATGCTACAACCAGGTTATGGAAAAGGAACTTGAATATAAAGGAAACAATTTCCTAGGGATTGCAACAAACATCCGTGTCTTTGTTGGGACTCACTCATTTTTGGTCGATTTTGTGGTTTTGGATGACGTTAGCGAGTTCGTGGAAGATGGGCTAATCGGGGTGATTTTCGGGAAACCCTTTCAAGAACTATCTGGGGTAGATTAAGATGAGAAGGAAGGGATTGTATGGTTAAATATTGGCGAAGATAAAATAATTTTTAAAATGCCAAGGACTGTTAAGAATTTTAAAAAGTGGACTAAGAGGCATTTAAGCCCTACTCAGCCATTGCTCGACATTAGTGACGAAGATGAGGCCAAAGGTATTGACCACCCTTACCAAAAGATCAAGAATTTTTACTTGGGGTATTTAGAACTGGGGACGGACTACAAACGGGATGAGAATCTGATCAGTTGGATTCAACGTGGAGATTGCCATATTCACAAAATGACAAACAAGCACTTCTAGCCCCCGAGGCTCTGAGTCTAACTTAAAGACTTATAAATAAAGAAAAGTGCTCTTTCGGGAGACAACCCGAATTATCCATTTCATTTGTTTTATTTCCATTTCTGTTGGGTTTTATGTTTTTAACCATTTTTGCAGGAAAACGGAGAAAATTTATTGCAGCATGCTGAACGAGGACCTGATTTGTCCAGAGTTACGGCGTAACTCGTTCTTATGATTACGCCGTAACATACTTTTTGCTGAACTTCTTCTCAGAGCATTACAAAGTTTTGCACTAATTACGGCGTAACTCCTTATAGGGGTTATGACGTAACTATCGTCTGTAACACTTCTTTCTTTTTAAACACAATATCCTTGTATTAGTTTTTAAATGAACTTTGTGGGTATGTTCCCTGTAATCCCTCACGAGACAACACTCGTCCACTTGGGACACCAAGTGGTTTAAAAGGCTTGTTGCATACGGTAAATGCAACCGTGATTCCTACGAAAGTGAGTTAGGTTTCTTTTTCATTTTTCTTTTTCTTTTTTAGAATTTTGCTTGTCGGTAGTGTCATTTCAGGGATTGAAGTTTGCTCGTGGATGCTTATGCGAAGGCACGATTCCTTTCGTGAGCCTTCTTTCTTTTTTGGAGCAAATTTCAGGGAAGTTCTCGCTCTAATTTTACTTTTCACTTCATCTTTATTTAACGCTTAGTACAAAAGGGACTTTGTACATTTCAAGTGAGGGGGACGGGAGTAGAATTGTCTTTTGAACTTTATTTTGCCCTCGTTTTTCTAGTTTATTTTGAAAAATTATGCCATTTTTTAAATTTTGACATGTTTTTCTTAACCTAACTAGATTATACCTTAGCCGAGCACATTATAACCCTTGATATTATATGGTGAGATTAGCCTTATCCGTTTCCAAATTTTTACCCCAAATCTACCAAATTATGAGTGTCTTGGGTAGCTTGTAAACTTTAGAACTTGGCCTTACATCGTTTCGAGACCATAGGCGAGGTATGTTGAGTTAGCTCGATGTATTTGGACTTTTCGGTTTAAGAAGGCAGATTATATGATTATCACCCAAATAGCCTATCATTATGTGTCTATCTATTAGTCACCTCGACTTCTCGACCCCCATGTTAAACCCTTTGTTGCACTCACCTTTAGTGCAAGATACCCTGATACACCCATCGAGCCATTCCTTTCATTTTGTCCACCCAACATATTGTTTCGTTACACCCTTACACCTTAGCCTACCTGTAGTCTTTATTTGTAATTGGAAAGTCATTGTTTTCCTAAGTTCAAGGTTCAGTGGAAGGTTGGGAATCACGCTTTAAATCGACGACATATTCTTAAAGATCATTGAAGACCCTCAAATTCTCATATTGTTCATCTCAAGTGGGGGATGTTATGTTTAGTTGTTTTGTTTGTTGAAATATATATATATATATATATATATATATATAATAGTTATTATTATTGTAAGTGCGATGTTATATGAACTATGATATGAGCTTATTATAGATTTAGTATCGAGGAGGCCACCTCGGTCACGTTTGAAGAATGGAGTTGGAAATGTGCCCATCATGACGTCCTCTAATTGCACATCTACCTGGTATTATCATGATCCGGTTTCTTAACTTCGAAACTTGAACTTTGGACGAACGGTAAGTGGTGATGACTTGGTTGTAGGTTTAGACTATTTGCTTGATTTTATTTTAAACCAATTTTATCCTATGTCTTATCCTACCCTTTAGTCATGAAGCGTGTCTAGGTGATGCGTGAGCAATCTTTGGTGTCTTGGCCATGGATTTGGTCATGTATCATTGATTTTGTCCACCGCGTGACATGTTAGTAATGACAAATCACCTTAACCTTTTTCATGTCTACCCATATTGCCTTCAATAATTGTTTTGTCCTTAACTCTAGTGGTGGAGATTTGTGTAACCGCCAAGCTTATGATATAATACATGCTATGGTATGCGATGGTGATCACCCGAAATTGACACTTAGAATAGTTGAGAGATTTGAGTGTTTTGTTCCCATTTCGTGAGGTGTTCGGCTTTGTTTTATTCAAGCATAAGGATTTGTAAACTTAAATTTTCAGTTATGGGAGATATCTTTTAGGAATCTATCTAATAAGGTCTACTTGAGGGCAAGTAGAGTTCAGTGGGGGATATTTGATAACATCAAATAGTCATGAATATTAAGTGTCAATTTCCCGATAATGCTCGTATTTTATATCATTTATATGGATTTACGCTTGTTTTCCTCTATATTTCACTTCGGCTAAATTACGAGCAATGGAGCTAAAGAGGCAGATTTGGAGAGATTTTTGAAGATATATGATAGTATGCTCATTTTGAAGATGTTACTGGCGTAACTCCCTCACATTACGCCGAATGAGCGTGGTTGAAGACCAACTAAATGGAAGATTACGGTAACTCCATCCCAAGATTCGCCGTAACTAATTAGGTTAAATGAGGTTCCTCGCGGCGCAAGCTATGGCGTAACTAATTCCACAATTACGGCGTAATCACGATTTATTGAAGATACGGCGTAACTCATTCATGATGTTACGCCGTAACCGACTTTTCCCGAGAAAATTACAAAGAAATGGATGTTCAACAGTAACTCTTAACTTGTTCGTAGTAACGGATCCGCCTATAAATAACACCAAAATTCCATCGTTTCTAATCATCCACTTCACACACCAATTCGAGAACGTGATTAGAAGGTTGAAGGCGGATCTTAGAGCATCGGAGCCATCTCCGAGGAGAAATCACCCCCTACGATAAGCATTAGCATTTTATCATTTATTTACTTTCAATTCATGTATTTCGTAATGTTAAATATTGAATCGATTGTTTTAGTTAATATGAGCGGCTAAGCACCTCTGGTGCTAGCCTAGTTATGATTCCTTAATTGTTTTGTTTATGTTTACATTGCTTCCGTATACTTGTTTCTAGTGTATGCGTGCATAGTCTGTTGGTAGCTACCCTTGTTTCGGTAGTTTTGAATGGCGGTAGTGGCTAGTTACTTAGGAGATATGACCAACTGACCCTAAGTAGTTAGACTGAGTGGGAAGGGTAAGAATTGACCAACTGACGACCCTTCTTCGCTTGTGCGATTTGACCAACTAATCACCTACTGTTTGGATGAACTTAAGAAGTTAGGGATGAGTGTTTAAGATGCTAGCGCCCGGGCACTCATTATTATGAATCTTGCATGTGGCGGTACTTAATGACTTGGCTTAGGGGACTAAAAACAACTGGACTTTCAACGGGTCACCTACGATCTCCGGTGGTAACCTTTGCTGATAGGTTAGGACGAACTGACCAAATGTTGTCCTAGCGACTTTTACCCCCACTTGAAGCAATTGAAAGTAATTAAACGTGAACTTAATATGATATGATGACTAACTAGGTTAGCACACTTCTCCTCTATTGATCACAACCCTTGCCTTTACTTGCTATCTTTTATTTTCTTGTCTTTAGCTATTAATTAATCATTTCAACCATAAAATATGTGACACCTAGACTTAGTTAAAATCCACACACATAGCTCTTGGGATGACCTCGGTTTTAACGAATACTACACACACACGACCGGGTACACTGCCCGTTAGTGCATTAGGGTAGACGATAGGTATAACGAGACAATATAAATATTAAAACCTGGTCAGTAAAACCTACATTAGGGGGTCACGATGGTTCAAAGTGGTGTTTTAAAATTAAAGATTATACAAAGGTTATGTTGGGTTTAGAAATCAGTGGGTTATATGTATTTGATGATTTTTGTATTTCTAAACTTTTTATTGGGAGAATTTAATATGATTTTTGTTATGAGTTTCGGATTTGTGTTTTGATTTTTGTTATTGAAAAGGGGTTTTCTCTTTCAAACTAAAGATGTATAAATTGATTAATATAGAAAAAAATGATACATTATGATTTTGGGTTTCGTTAGTTCTATGATTAGTTGAATGATTTTATGAGAAAAAATAAATTGAGTAGAAAAGAAAATAGAAATTTAAGGATACAAGAGAGGTTGAAGATGACTATGCTAGAGAATGGACTATGGTTAATTAGCAACATATCATTAATTATGAAAAAACGGTCACTGGATGTGAATATTCCGGTTTGGGTTAATTCGCAACGTGCCATTAAAGGAGGATGTGTGTAATATTCCGGTTTGGGTTAAACTTCGCAACCAAACTTGGCACCCCATTGATGCTTGATTCTTACACATCCAATATGTGCATGGAGTTGTGGGGTAGGTAGAGTTATGCACGTGCCATGAATGAGTTGAGCGCTGGCACGGAGTTGAAACACTCCCTCGTGGTGGTTGTACCAAAGTTCGAGGGTGAGGGGTATATTATGTACACTATTCGTATTGAATACGAGTGGACGCCTCCAGCATGCTCAAGTAGTAAGGTATTTGGCCACGTTCTTAATGAATGCCCTAAGAAACTTGTCACGGATCCTATTAAGAATATGAAAGTGCCAAAGCAAGCTATACGTGGGCTTCAGATTAGTTCGAAGACTAAGTTCGCTTATCAACCTAAGACACCAAGAAAACCGAAGGTAACTAATGATAAACATGATACTACGGTTCCTTCTACTTCGAACTTGTTTGATGTATTAAGCTCTATGATGTATGTGGAGGAAGAAGAGGGCCATAAATCTATGGCATCTGGTAGTTCAAGTATTAAATCTTTGACAACAAGGATTAATGAACTAGAAAGTCAAATGCTTGATAGGAAGCTTGTGCTAGTGGGTGATGATAGGAAGCCGCTAAAATCTTGTAACGCTTCCTATGCAAAAGGAGTGTACTCATTAATCGGCAAAATTTTTGAGGCTTCCTATGCAAAAGGAGTGTACTCATTGATAGGAAGCCGCTCAAACGACGGCCCTGAGTCTACTGTGATATTGGTATGTGAACCTAGTACTACTATGGAAAAGCAAGGGGAATATTCAGATTATGATGAAGTCGAGGATATTGATAATGACATGGCTAGATATATGGCTAACCAGAATCGTATTGGTGGAGGAGCTATGATGCAAGTCTCTTTGAGTATGAAAATTATGATGGTTACGACTTACGAGTATGATGTTAATGACTTAACTGAAGAATAACCTGCTTTTTGTGATGCGTGGGATATCCGTATCTGTAGTAGAGTTAGTATGCAGTTCTAGTTTTGTTGTTGATGTTTTATTTTGGTTGGTTCATATGATTGGTTTATCTCTCTTATCATAATTTTCGTTTTAAGCACAATATGTGCGTTTGTTTATCTGTAACGGGCTGATATGTGGGATTCATTTTCATCTTATGTTCTTAATTATTTATTGGAGTAATATATTGTATTAGGGAAACCTTTTACCAAAAAATAAATAAATAAATAAAATAAATAAAATAAAATAAAAAATCTATGATACCCTCATGTTTTTAGTACTTGAGGGGCTCAACGACGAAAACTATCAAACATTAGTCAAAATGACTAACGTTGCAAGATTTTGTAACCACATGAATACGGATCATGCAAAAAAGTTTGAAAAAAGGACAAAAGATACGAATGTGTATAAATCACATGCACAAAATTTGTAATTTATATATATACTAAAAGGCGGGAGGGTATCAGAGCACACATCAAGATTAATTATAAACTTTCTTAGCTTGGCAAAAATAGTCGCGAGGTTCAGTGGTATTGCAAAATAAGTCTGCATCATTAATTGCAATTTATAGCAATCGGCAAAAATAGTCCCTAAGGTTTAAGCGACGTTAAAGGAAAATCACAGAAAATTAATTGCTAACTATATCAACCCGCAAAATTAGTCCTAAGATTTAAGTTGTCATTACACAGTAAGTCTTTTGTTCAATCCGTCCATTGCGTGTGAGTTTCACATTCGTTAACTCTAAATGAGATGAGAGCTTACAGAGCGGCTCGTTAAAGGTTACATCATCCATGATCCATGATGACATGCAAATGATACGTAACCATGTAACACACCATGACGTATGACAAGACACATTCGAATAATGACATCATTAGCATCTTCTAAGAAATCCCACTATCAACACATTCTTTCATATAAATCAACCTCCTTCAACACACATTAATTTCAAGTTTTCAACCATCAATATAATCATGAAAAACCAACAAAATATTATCAAAAGTGGAAATGATCAAGAAGATGATGATGAAAAGAAGATGGAAATATTTTTTTCTTTGATCAGAAGTTTTAAACAAGCTCGAGATCGAAGAAGACAAGAGTTGCAAGCCGAGATGGAGAAAAGTAATAAAACGAAAAGTATATAAGTTTCAAACGCCATCTTCCTCCTTTAATATCCGTGATTTAACAATCATCCAACCAAGTCAAGATCAGTTACAACTACCTTTATCTGACCACCACAAACCGCGGAATCAAGAACAAGAGGACGAGGAAGAGTTGAACCTCAAGTTGTCTTTGTAGTGCAATAAGTATATATATCCAACCTAATATGGACATTGATCCAATTTAACCCAACCAAATTTATCAGTGTGTTTAGAGAAGATTGAGTACCGATAGGCAGAAAGTATTCAACATATAAACATTGTGTTCTTCTGATTGTTTGGTTTGAATTTTTATTTTAGTATTTTCATTAACATATACGGAGTAATTGATTTTCTAATATATATATCTTTCATATGCTTGTAGCAGGAATCAATTAGGTGACAATCTTCAACTTCACATTTCACAATATTCAACAATCTTTTCATCGCCTAAATCATACTTTTGTGTCGTTTTACAGCGCACATGTAAATTCATAGACTCGGTTTGGATGCCATGTCCATGATTCCATGAATATAAACACACCTTAGGTTATATGGACCTTTACCTGACCATGGAAACTAGACGTGGCAAACGAGCGGGCACGGGCAACGGGCTAAACGAGCACTAGCCCAATAGGCACGGGCTTAAACGGGTTCATGTTATACGAATCGGTTTAGAAAATACGTAAAACGACAAAAAAAAAATCATCAAACGTAACACATCATTTATATTTGAGTAATTAAATATACAATATCTATAAGTTTTCCATTAAAATCAATTTAATTTTTGGGAAAAACATGTGACAATTATGCCCATTCAACTTTTAAAATAGGTAATATATGTCCATTTCAATAAAAGAATGAGGGATAAATATGTCTAAATCTTTTAAAAAACTTCTTATTTAGCCTATTTTTATATTTTGGACATAAATTGCCACCTTCAACGAAAACTATCGACAAATTAACATAAGATAATTAATTAGCCAAAGGTGTCATGTATATATGTTAGGCGAAACAAATAAGAAAATAACTATACGAAAACAATAATATGTGTAACGGTCCTATGCCTATATATGCACTTTTCTGTCTAAGGCTTACTAGAATAACAACAATACCTAAATTCACCGAAATAGGGTATAAGAAAGATAAGATATAGACAGTCATATCCTTACCTGAATATAAAGTGATTGCTTATAGAAATAAATGAATTCATAATATTTTGGATAACAATCATGCATATTTATTCGTATGTGTATTAGTTATTTTATTGATAGTTTGCACACTTCAACTTTATATTTACATACTTAAATATACAAACACTTAAAGCATGATATTAATATTATATGAATATCTAATACAAGTATATATGTAAATACAATTTTTCTAATTTATTTCTTAAGGGCACAAGTTAAATGCATCATAAGTACACATGGATTCACAAAAAAATATATAGGGAGACACATAAAATACGTATATATACTTTTTGTGAATCTGCCTATATTTTTGTATTTTTATGTGCTTAACGTGTGTCAGAAAAACATGATTAGAAAACCCATGTATGTAATGCATGTATTTGAGTATTCAATCAATTTTTGATGTGTAAATCAATTTCCTTATCAAAATATCAAGTGGACAAGAAGATGAGAAAGTTGGTGGTGAGTTGTGAATCTCGTGGAAAGAGTATGTATGATGTCATGGGATGAACGTCATGTTTTATTTATTTATTTATTTATTTATTTTATCATTTTTAGTCAATAAGAGTACTATATTAAAGTAGACCACTAATATAAAATTTTAGTTAAAAAACATGTACTCTACTAGTTGTCTTCAGAAAAGCATAATTAAATTGTGTACACTGATATAGGGCCATTATTTTTGAAGACAAACTCATGCGCTAAAAGTTTTACCTATTTCAGTAGAGTTGAAGAAGTTAGTCCGGGTGTAATAAGGTGGTCACCGCGTTGGCAGTTAAAACTCAAATCTCTTTGAGCGAAAGGTATGGTGAAGAAGGAAGCTCGTCACTCTGATGGGACACCTCTTCATCAGCTCGCCATCACACCAGCCCACCTAGCCACCCTCGCCTTGGTAGTAAAGCACAAACGGACAAGACCAAGTGGCACTTTTATTTCTTTTATTCTCTTTTTTTTTTGGATATATAAATTAAATTGTGTTTTGTGTGTGTGAATAATGGGTGGGGTCTAAATGAAAAGTTTGTGTTATTTATTTATTTATTTATTTATTTTAAAACATCATCATATTTAAAATCTGACCTTCGAGTTAAACCAACCAAACGGGCAGGTCCTGGGACCCGAACCACTAGGAGAGATCCGCGAAGGAAAACCCTTAGAACTCACGACTTCGTGCTAGGAGGAAAACCTGAATTTATTGTCACTTGCGAGAATCGAACTCTGTGTAAAACTTGACCCAAGCTCTGAAGGAGCCCATGTGGCCAACTAAGCTAAGCCAGTTGGTTGTTTGTGTTGTGTTATGAGGGGGGAGGGTGTTATTTTGAAGTGGGAGTGTTAAAGTGTGGTGACATCCGATGGACCCAAATGAAGAGCTTTTATACTTCATTATACCTTTTGCTCTTACAGATGCGTTGGTGATGAAGAAAAGAGAGAAATCGGTCGGTCCATCACGCGACTTGTTGATGTTGGTTGTGTGTGTAATTTTTTTTGAGTATATTTATGCATAAGTAGGGTATGTTTGAGTGATGAAATTAACGTCTTATTACACCTTGTTAGAGCATGGGGTGTGGTGGTGAGCTCAAAGCTCTTCATTTGGGTCTCACGTGTGCCACATCTCTCCAACACACTCACTTAAAAATACCCCCCAATCACAACTAACTCAAACCTCTTCATTTGGACCCCACCCACCCTCATTTTTTTTCTTTTTCATATTTTTCAAACAAAATAAATTCCATTCCATTCATTTAAATAAAAATACAACTACAATACGGAAAATAAATAAAAAAACATACGATAGATAAAAAAAACATACTAAAAATAAAAAACATACGGAAAATAAAAACCATATTTAAACTTAAAAATTCAACATTTTTCGCTTTTTATATGTTGTATTTTGCTATTATTTGGTCTTGTTTCTTTTTATGAGTGATTTTTTTGGCCCGCAACCCTCAACATCAAGCATGAGAAACTCCAATTCTCGACACTCTTGGAGTGAGTTTTCTTTCGCTATCCTCGCCTCGTACACTTCTTTGGCTCCGTCAACTTTACGTTTATACTCTTGAGCTAAAGCTTCCGCAATAGCTTTCGATTGACTCCCCCCAGTGGTCGTTGACGACTCCACTGATTTAGATTTTTTTGCCGGTCGAGGCTTGTCTCATGAGACGAGCTCTTGGATCGGGGCTAAATAATTCGGCAATATTATCTTCATTGATCCCTCCCAAGCGTCCCATTTGGGATATTCTCTCAAACCTTCCATGCCGGAACCATAGAAAAGCTGCTTTCCAGAAGAGACTTGAAAGCAAGTCTTGCATTCTCAATATGATCAACATCATTTTCCCGGATCTACGTTGCAAATGCTAGTAAAACCATTAAACTTTTGGCAATCACCGCTTATCCGAGTTCATTTTCCCGCACATATTTTTTGTATGATAAGGCTCGACTACGAGCCTTGAAGTCCTCCCAACTGAGTCCAAACGATCGCTTAGTCGGTCATTACCGATAGCGGCTTTTGGGAAACCTCGACCAACACTCGGCTAAAAAATTTCTTCCGGCTTGTCCAACTAATTGTAGCTCGACTTTTCTTCCTTGATAAGGTTTTAAATGTACCTTTTTGAGGGTCGTTTAAGCCCTTATTTGATCACTTTTGTATCCGTTATTACTTAATATCGCCTTTTCACTTTTAGGTCTTTTGAAGGAAAATTGCTCTAATGGCACTTATTTGGACGAAAAGGCGCGGATATCTGAAGAAAATGGCCAAAGTCAAGAATCGAGACACAAGTCAAGTCTTTGAAATACAAGGTTACGGCATCATCGCTTAACCGCGACGCCGTCGAGCATTTTGTGACGACACGAAGCCAAATTTCTTATTTTCAAGTGACGGTGTCGCTTTAAAAGAGTAGGCCGTCGCAACTCGCATTTACCTAGATTTGATCAAGGCAGTCACAAGTTGAAGAGGACGGTCACAAGCACAAGGTGACGCCGTCAGAAGATTAACGTGGCCAAGACGAAACCCTAATGACGGCGACCACGGCGCCACAAATCATAAGGTGACGCCGTCACGATTGTAATATTATATATAGAATCCGAATTTTCGCTTTAGTGTGTAGTCTTTGGAGTAAAACCTAAACCGAACCAAGGCTCTTGTACAAGATTTTAGGGTTCCAAACCCTATCTTACATCATGATAAGTGTTTTACTTCATTAATTCAATTATGTCTTCAATTATTTATGTGTATGCTTGCATGTTCTCCATGTCCAGCTAATTTACTTGTATGTTTGCTTAGGGAATATGAAACTTAATTATTAAATATTGATTGGTTGTCTCTTTTCTTAATTGATTAATGATCTAGTAATGCAATAGGTCATTCATTGTGTAATTAATGCTTGATTAATCTTTGTGAACCTTGGGCTATAGCACTTAGAGCGGTTGTAGGCTAAACCATCCAAAGAGTGCCTTAGAGTTAGAGTTTATAATCCCTAGAGGGTTTTGTAGACGAGACCCTTTGGTAAGTTCAAAGAGTTAGGATAAACGATACCCTACGACTTTAGACACACAACGCGACTAAGAATAAGGACGTGACAATTCAACCATCAATAGGAGATAATTAAGGAGTAATAAAACCTAAGTGAACACATCTTTAAACTATCATACGAGCACACAATAATTAGACATAGACTACATACACCTTAGATTAGATAATTAGATAAGTAGAGTAATCGGTAGAAATACCAACCCCCAAATCCAAACCCCGAGATTCGTACCTTTCCATTTCCTAAAAAACATAAAAGATAAAAAAATAATCTTCCTCAACCCCAACCTTAGCGTAGTAACTTCTCACTAGCATTCCTATTCCCCAGAGAACGATATCAATACCCGTGGCTTACCCTAATACTACACTACAACGATTAGGTTCATTGCCTAGGGTGTTATAAAACTTGCTCAAGAAAAGGAAGTTCCTTTGACCCCAAACGACGCGCAGAAGCGTTATCAAGTTTTAGGCGCCGCCGGGAATAGAATAGCTAGTTAGTAGTCCACCGCTTAGGTTTCTTTGCTTGATTCCTATCAAGTAAATTTTCTCAATTTTAGCTTTCTCATAATCTATCCCCTTCTTCGTGGCCTTTGTTCGTAACCCCATCACTTTTCATCATGGAAGGTGATAAACCACCAAACAACACTTTACTACCAAACAAATACCCACTGTCTGACCCAGCCTTGGCAAACCAACTTCGAGCTCGCATTGGAGAACTTAGGAAGCTGAATAAGATGAACGTGAACGAAGAGGATAGTGCTTATTTCAATATTTACCCCACTAAGGAAGAGGTTGCCTACCATCGATACATAATCGATAATCCCCGATCACCTATCATTAGGATATGCCCAAGATTAGGAGAGAAATCATTGGAACCTAAAATCCTTTGTATGATCGGATATAGGAGTGTCACCATGTTTACATAGATACGGAATCTCCCATTAATGTGATGTCATATGTCGCTTACAATAACATTATGAATGAGCGCTTAATATTAGGAGAGACCCTAAGTATCCAGTGGAGTTTGCAACTTTGTGGGAAGAGTCAAGGATGTACATGTCTTTATAGGAAATTTCACCTACCTAGTTGATTTTGTGGTCCTAGAAGATGTAGGATGCGTCATTGACTATAGCTTATCCCAAGTAGTGCTAGGAAACCGCTTGTTGAAACATCTAAAATGAGCCATAACAAGTATGATGGAACGGTTAGGTTTAAGGAAGGAACCATGAGATCACTTATAGAATGCCTTGGAAAACAAATGAATATGGCCATCTACCCATTTTTGAACGAGACAACATCAAAGCTTTTGAGGACAAAAGCAAGGACGATGTTGAAAAGGTTATAAATTTATGTGGGAAAGAAGGAGGCTTTATTATAAGGATTGCTTGACCTCGGCCTAGATATAGAGTCGATGAAAATTTTGTCAATATGATAGAATTCTCATTAAGAATGCAAACGAGACAACGTAGGCACGACTACGAGTCTAGCTACAAGACTCATAAATAAAGAAAAGCGCTTGTGGGAGGCAACCCATGCTTAATTGTTTGCTTGTTAGTGTCATATATCTTTTATTGATCGCTTATTCTCATGTTTAAATTTGTAAAATGATTTATTTTGTTTTTAACCTCGCCTTAATTGCATATAAAGGTATTTTACATAAAGGATAAGTGTAGGAGGATTACACACGTGTTCAAAGAAACGTAAACATGAGAATAGCAATTCATTAAAAGATATATATGTGTGTTTGTTCGAGTCAATCGCTTGTATCGAGTCATAATGGATGTTTTGCGTAAATTTTTCCGATTCTAAAGATGTAAATTTCCGAATTTTTTCGTAAAATCGCATACTAATTTTTGTCGATAACCGACGGCGTCAGATCGCAACCGACGCAAGGCCAGAAGGAGTAAAACAACATATTACTTTTTTCTCGTTTCGAGCTACTTATAAATTTTGGAATTTTCCGTGTCTTAATTTTCCGTAAATTTCAGAAACATCCATTCCACAAGCATTATATCCTAGTTTAGTAGAGTCTTATATATATTATTACCGCCGATTTACGCCGAAGGTTTCGTTTGTTTTCTTCAAATGTGCGTGTTTTATTTATCAAGAAGAAGAAACAAAAGATTGGAAGGAGCTTTTCACGCATACATTTTTCTTGGAAAGGATTTAACCACTACTTCACATACGGATCCTACCGAGCTAATCGGGGAGTATTAGTTTCTTTCGCTTTTAATTACCTTCCATTATCATAACTTTGATACTTTCGGGAATACTGGGACAATGTTCGCTTTAAGTGTAGGGAGGAAAATAAAACGGAACTTAGAAACTATGCTTATCCTTGATTATTTGCTTTGTCCAATTGTATTTGTGTAATAAACCATGAGAAAATGTCGGTTAGGGTAATTTTGGCACCAAATTTAAAATTTTCATGACATATAGGAGTGGGCCATTAGTCTTAACAAAAGCGCCTCACGGATAGGAAGTTGCATGACTAGCACAAAACCCTTTACCACCTAAATTTCACCCAAAATGCGAGGATCGCCTTAGATTAGTAGGAATTAAAGCATTCATCTTTAATGCTTAGAGTGTGAACCGTAGTATAATAGATTCTAGAACTTGTTTTGTGATGCATCCCGAGATCGCTAGTAAGACTACGCTTGTGTAGTTAGGAATAACTAAATGATAAGAGGCATTAGGATAACCCTTGTTTGATACCCGCAATATAATTACTTCTTCCACATCGGTTGAGTAATTCCCCACACCTTTGCTTGTACTCATCTTTAGTACACGATACCCTAGTTAACCCTCGAGCCTATCCTTTTCGCGGTTCTCGTGATGTTTCGTTTTTCCGAATATCAATGAAGAGCATTGTTTACACCCCACCCCAAATATACACCCAAATCTCCTTAGCCTACCTTGTATGCACTCACTTTAGTGCATTATTTTATCACCCTAAACCATTAGTTCAATTATCTAGTTGCTTGCATGACTTGCTAAGTCGAGTCATATTTTTGTACACGCTTTGGGACGATTGGGACTCATGGGAAAAGTTAAAGTTTATGAAATGACCGAAGGGAACGTTAAATTTCCTTATTTGCGTAATAACGCACCCAAGTGTTTTGATCTTTTCAAATCGGGTTAAATTAGTGTTAGAGTAATAAAATCTCAAGTGTAGAGATCGCCTATAAATCTCTATCATTTTGATGTTACCGTAGAGGATGGTAGAGTAAAAGTGTATGAAAAAAAATCAAAAAAAAAAGAAAAGAAAAAGAAAAGAAAAAAAATAGAGTGTTCAAAAAAAAAAAAAAAAAAAAAAAAAAACATACGGGCTACCATCCTACATCTATCCTTTAAATTTATGTTTGTTTGTTTCGCTTATCTAGAGTTTAGAGTGTCGAGTCTTGGCTTAGCAACGCCATTCTTCGTATGCTTGTAACATAGAGATTTTTGACTTGCCACCACTAAATAGCCTATCCCACCAAACCCTTTGTTTCCCCTACCGTAAGCCCAACATTACAACCCTTTAAATACCTCTTTGATAGTCTTTCCTAGGTGCTACGCTTAAAGCGATGGAGGTTTGATCTATTCTCAAGCCTATGGTAATCTATGTACTAGGACCGTTAATGAGTGTTTATCTTCCATTCCCAACTTGATTATATTTCATATACACCGAGAGAGATGCGAGTATCCAAACACCCCATGTGAGGTGCTAGTATGTAATTTTCGTGTTTGTTATGACTTTTATGGGCTTATATGTGTTGTGGACTCGTTTAAACCAATGCTTCATGACCCATAACTTATAAATTAATTGGCTAAAAGCACATTTTTCGAGGACAAGCAAATACCAAGTGTAGGGATATTTGATAAGGTTTTAAATGTACCTTTTGAGGGTCGTTTAAGCCCTTATTTGATCACTTTTGTATCCGTTATTACTTAATATCGCTCCTTTTCACTTTTTAGGTCTCTTGAAGGCAAATTGTCAGTAATGGCACTTATTTGGACGAAAAGGCGGATATACTGAAGAAAATGGCCAAAGTCAAGAATCGAGACACTCAAGTCGCGGAAATACAAGGTGACGGCCATCGCTTAATCATGACGCCGTCGGAGCATTTTGTGACGACACGTAAGCCAAATTTTATTTTCAAGTGACGGTGTCGCTTTAAAAGAGAGTCGTCGCAACTCGCACGGCCTAGATTTGATCCGACGGCGTCGAAGTCAAGAGGATGGCGAACAAGCACAAGGTGACGCCGCCGCAAGATTAACGTGGCCAAGACGAAACCCTAATGACGGCGACCCGACGACGCCACAAATCATAAGGCGACGCGTCGCGATTGTAATATATATATAGGATCCGAATTTTTCGCTTTAGTGTGTAGTGTTTTGGAGTAAAACCTAAACCGAACCAAGGTCGTCTTGTATAGTATTTTAGGTTTCAAACCCTATCTTACATCAAGATAAGTGTTTTACTTCATTAATTCAATTATGTCTTCAATTATTTGTGTATGCTTGCATGTTCTCCATGTCCCGCTAATTTACTTGTGTGTTTGCTTAGGAATATGAAACTTAATTATTAAATATTGATTGGTTGTCTCTTATCTTAATTGATTAATGATCTAGTAATGCGATAGGTCATTCGTTGTGTAATTAATGCTTGATTAATCTTTGTGAACCTGGGCTATAGCACTTAGAGCGGTTGTAGGCTAAACCATCCAAAGAGTGCCTTAGAGTTAGAGTTTATAATCCCTAGAGGGTTTTGTAGACGAGACCCTTTGGTAAGTTCAAAGAGTTAGGATAAACGCATACCCTACGACTTTAGACACACAACGCGATTAAGAATAAGGACGTGACAATTCAACCATCAATAGGGAGATAATTAAGGAGTAATAAAACCTAAGTGAACACATCTTTAAACTATCATACGAGCACACAATAATTAGACATAGACTACATACACCTTAGATTAGATAATTAGATAAGTAGAGTAATCGGTAGAAATACCAACCCCAAATCCAAACCCCGAGATTCGTACCTTTCCATTTCCTAAAAAACATAAAAGATAAAAATAATCTTCCTCAACCCCAACCTTAGTGTAGTAACTTCTCACTAGCATTCCTATTCCCCAGAGAACGATATCAATACCCGTGGCTTACCCTAATACTACACTACAACGATTAGGTTCACCGCCTAGGGTGTTATAAAACTTGCTCAAGAAAAGGAAGTTCCTTTGACCGAACGACGCGTGTAGCGTTATTCCTCCTCCTCGTCTCGCGCCCAAGTTCACCACGACCTTCTTTTTTTTCTTTGTCGCTTTGACTGGTTTTTTTCCTTGACGACGTTCTTCACGTGTTTTGGTTGGTGGTGGTTAAGGTACTTTGAATTGTGATTCAAAGTAATGTTGTTGTGAAGCGTAGAATTAAGTTGGTGGTGGTTGTGACAGATATAATTGCGTTGGTGGTGGTTGTGACGGATAGAATTCCGGTTGTGATGGATAGAATTGCGGTGGTGATTGTCTTGGATATTAAAAAGGTTGAAATCCGACTTGCGAAGAAGTGTTTGAGCTTTGAGACGATGGGGTGGACGGGTTTGACGAAGACGAGTTGAGAAGATTCATAAACGACATCTCGTTTGGATCTTTAGACATTTTTGGTGTGGATTGAGATGGTGAAAATAATATCTATATACTAATTATAATGGAGGATGACCTCTCTCCTAAATTTTTAAGATGTCATTATTGTGTTTTTAAGCATTAAAATTTTAATGCATAATGTACACAATAAATAGCTTTTACTAATTTATCTTCCACAATATTTTAATGCTTCATTTATTATTTATTTTGAATTAGTTTTGTAGGACCTAAATATCTCAACCTTATCACGAAATACCCACGTTACGCTGTGAGAACACGTTAAACACAAACACAAACTAAGCGAAGAAATAAAGAAACAAAGATGGAAATATGGTGACTTGAATATATGAAAGTCGTATGTAGAGAGAAAAGATGAAAACAATATGTTGTATATTCCAAAGAAAACACACACAAACACACACTACACACCCTCAAATGAGACTTTGAGGGTATTTATAGTATAGGTAAAACGCCCTAATGGGCTTTCCATGGGCTTCGTGGATATGGGTTGGACATGGATTGGATGACAACTTATACAAGGCTAGCTTAACATAACTTCTAGCCATTTAGCTTAGTCCAATCCACGAGCCCGTTGACTATTCTAATACGATATCTAACACACGTTATAAAGTTCCTAAATGTGAATGACCATCACTTCTAATAAAACTTATAGGCTAACAATCTCCCTAAGGGGTGGTCATTCAAAAGATGCTCCACTTGATTAGGTCTTTACTTTTCTCGAGCTTGAACTTTGTGTGTAGATATAGGATAGTCTTGATACTTTGTTCCTTTATGCTTTGTGATCAATTAATGTGGTATAGAGCAATTTGTCAACTTATTTGGTTAGGTGTCTCCACACCTTTCTCCACCATGCTCACACTTCTATTTGTCTTTTGGTTACTAATGATGTAGTTCTCGAGTCTTTAAACTTTGTAGATTCTTTGACATTGACGAAGAATCATCTTTAACTTGGTATTGCCTTTGATTTTGATGAGAACTTTTCATGTGTTGTTGGTATGAGCATGTGGAAAATCTGCACGATCAATCCGCTTCGGAGCTTCCATAAGAAGAAAACATAAAAACATGTTAGTAATAAGCGGATTCCAGACTTACAAGTTTGAATTTCGAGGTGTTAACAAGATAGTGTGAAAACACGCCTCTAATTCTTACAAAGGTCGCTTCTGAACTGAGTCCCAAGTGAGATAACACGATATACCAAGTACATTTACAATTCGGATGAGTCATTGAAGTACATCAAGCATCACTCCACGATCGTAGACCGCTTGAGACACACTGCGTAATCCACGGGAGTTACCGAAGTGACCTGTCGGTCGCTGATGTTGACCCGGCGGGGAGTTTCCATTTAATCATCAAGATCTGGATGTGAAACTTCTCATAAATGTTCGGCGATTGCTAAGATCTACGGGACTCTAGAATATATCACTTGTGCCCTTATAGATGAACAACAAGCGATGTCATGTCAAGTGTTCCTATGAGATCTCTTTGATGAATCTCGTGGCTCTAGACTCAATTAGTGCATTTTGGTTTCCTAAGCGGAGACTAGGAGAGGGTCTCCTCTTCAAGCACCAACGATCTCAAGAGAAAGTCGATAGATTATGTAGGTTCCCAAGTGAGAATGAAACAAACCTTTTGAGAGGAATTGAGTGGCTTAGAAGGTTTAGTGCAAGGCGTCATCGGGTCCATGACGATTTGTCTTCAATAAAGTGTCATCTAGTGACAACCAAGAGTGATGAATTGAACCCGATCGCCCTAAGGTTGATTATAGAGGCTATTTCTTTTCACCTTTTTCATTACTTTTCTTTTAATTCTTCAATCCCTTGTTTCTCCTTTCTCACATTACTCCTTTTTTCAATCATACCTAAGAACTTCTAATACTAACTATTTGTGATGTCCTTGGTAGATCCCTCCGGCTCTGGCGGATCATAGACGGATTTCTATCCTTAGTCACCTTATAACTCCATGACTCGCCCTATTGTTGCCATAAAACCATTTTTCTTGAAAATATCTCAAAGTATTTTTGATAGAAAACATGTTTGGAACACTTCGAGTTTTGTATTTTCGTAAACACTCCCCTTCACATGTGCTTATATGTTTTGATGTAAATCATGCATGAGGGTAGAGTTCGCACTTTTGAATTGATCGACTTTAAATGAACATGACCGATTCGAGACACGCTTACATCACTAGGGAACTAGCTTGAAATTATTACCCGTCCTGGTCAAGTCCATAGAAAGTTTCTCGAGATGGTACATTTCCTGACTTAGATTCCTCGTCATTCATTGGTTTCAACTGATTCGAGCTCTCTTGAGATTCAAACAACAAACATTAAACTTTTTGATCACATTTTAATCACGTCTCCTCCTCCTCAAAAATAGCATATTCGTGATATTTTTTATATCAACGGATTAAAAAACATTTTATAATTTGTTGGGGAGACAAACGGATTTGATTTAAGCATGAATTTGGAACATTTAGTTTTATACTCCCCCTTTAATAAAGCATAATCAATTAAAGGGTTTTAGAGGGAGTTATCTTGAGCACAAAATATTTTGAAAGATTTTGAAAATCTTTTTCAACAATCTTGGAAAAGGTGCTCAAGATGATGATGATTTCTCACCGCTTGAAATGTAGTGCAATCAAGCGCATAATTGATTTTTCTTTAAAACACGAGTTTTGATTTGAAATAATCAAAAGTCATCATTTTAGTCCGGTTTCGCATCAAGTATACGAAAGCCATTTTTGAAGAAATTTTGAGAAACAACATGTTTTGAAAAACATTTAAAGAACTCTCGCTCAACATCCAGACATGCCCGATCATTATTGAATGACATTTCTAGAAACGCATGTAATATCGATTATACAAGAGACATGTCGTGAGAAGAATATTTTTGGATTTTTGATTTTCTATTGTGTTTGTATTTTTGAAAGTTTTATATTTTTATATTTTGCTTTTGTTGGTTTTTCAAATTTTGTATTTTGTTTTTCAAAATATTTACAAAGGAAGCTTTTTGAAAAACATTTTCAAAAGATTCGAGAAGACGTTCTAACTCCTCGTGGGTAAGGCTTCAGATTCCAATTCGTCGAACTAAATCGTCAAACCTTTCTTTTGGAAGGGCTTTAGTAAATATATCCATGAGTTGGTAATCGCCTTCACGAAAAATAATTCAACAATACCTTCTTCCACATGTTCTTTTATGTAGTGATAGCGCACTGACATGCTTTGTCTTTGAGTGATGAACATGATTGCATGATATGGCTATGGCACTTTTCGAGTCACAATACATAGGTATTTTATCGAAAGTAAAGCCATAACCTCGTGAGTTGTGTTCTCATCCATAGAACTTGAGCACAACATGCGACAGAGATACATACTCACTTCACGGTTAAAAGTGCAAGGCAATCTTGTTTCTTTGAAGACCACCTTACTAACTTTTCACCCAAAATTGTGCTCTTCCCGATGTACTTTTGTCAGAACTTGGTCACCGCGTGGTCCACATCCGAAAAGGCAATTAGATCAACCGATTCCTTCGGATACCAAAGACCCTTTGAATGGATGTCTTCGTGCATCGAAGATCCTTTTAACCTCTTTGAGGTGCGCCTCGGTAGGCTTTGCTCGAAACCGTGCTAATAAGCAAACAACAAAATGAATATCGGGTCGACTAGCAAGAAGGTACATGAGAGAACCAATCATGATCCGATATTTCTTCTGATCAATAGGTTTCCAAACAAATCGGCTCCAATTTTTGGTGAAGTTACCATTGGTGTTCGATCGAATCACAATTATCCATACCATGATTTTTCAAAATCTCGTTGTATATTTAGCTTGATTAATAAAAATCCACGGGGATTGATGTATTTGTAAACCAAGAAAAACTTTAGTTCCCCATCATGGACATTTCAAATTTGCTTTTCATGAGATTTTCAAAATGTTTTGAAAGATTCGGATTAGTGGACCCAAAATGATGTCGCCCACATAAATCGAACAATCAAAATGTCGTTTTGCATTTTTGTATAAACAAGGTAGGATCAACTGTTCCTTTGGTAAAATTGTTTAGGATAAGGAAAGAGGATGTCATTATACCACGCCTTGAGCTTGCTTTAAACCATAGATTGCCTTTTGAATTTGTAGACGAGTTTGATGTTCCATGTCTATGAAGCCTTCCGTCGACTCACGACACTTCTTCTTTCGTAGTTCCATTCAAGAACGCGGTCTTAATGTCCATCCGATAAACCGTGATGTTTTTGTGAGTGATAGGCTAAGAATATCCTGATCGCCTCAAGTCTAGCTACCGCACAAATGACTCTTCAAAGTCTATCCTTCTTCCCGTCTCGTATCCTTTGGCCACAAGACGAGCTTTGTTTAATTACGCTCATCTCTTCATCCCTTTTGTTCTTCCATAACCATTTGAGATCAATGACGCGAATGTCAATCGGTCTTGGAACCATATCCCAAGAGTCATGTAGACGGTATTGGAGAAGTTCCTCCCGCATCGCTTCTATCCATGCGGGTTCGCTGCTGCCTCGCGAATGTTCTTTGGTTCAATATTGCTAATTGAGCAAAGGTAAATGCATAATTCGCATCGGTGGCAAGTTGGCGCCTCCTCGAATCGCCTTGATGGTTCACCAATAACTTGTTCAATTGGATGGTCTTTGTCCACTTTAGAGTATAAGGATACCGTGAGATTATACGAAAGAAGTTAGATGGTTCTCGTAAGCTAGAGGATGATACAACCGATTCCGTAGCAAACGGGTTTTCAAATAAGTCCGCATCTAACGTTGCATCGCTCGGTTTTGTGTAGGTTCTTCTTGAAATGATATATTTTGGTTTTGCTCATCAACCGGTAAGACTGCTTTGAAGAATTGGAGTTGCCGGAGTAGATGTAGATGATGTTGATGGAGTTGGTGCATTGGTTTCACCGTTGTAGATGCATCTTCACGGTGGTGGTAGGTGATGTTGAGCGGTGCAGTGAATGATTGTTTGATGCATTTGTCAAGTTCCACCATAATATTCATCGAACATTAACTCAAAGAATTTCTCCCATTCTTGTTCATGAGGTGTGTCGCAAAAGTTGATGAAGCTCTTTGATGTACGAGTCCCGAATCGATGTGTCCAAGTGCGGGTTTGGTGCGGGTTCTAGAGCGAGTCTCTCGGCCATCCGTGAAAGTTCATCAAAATTCACATTCATCGCTCCATGATCCTCCTAGTTCTTCATTATACACCTTGAATGCCTCGAGCTATCTCGAATATCCAATGAAGATTCCAATATCACCTTTAGCTTTCAGCTTCCTAGATCTTCTCGTTGCTTATCGGATAGCACAAAGCGCCAAACACGCGAAAGTAAGAGATATCGGGTTTTCGTTGTTTACTATTTCATATGGGTTTTATTGAATTTTGATGGATTAGGATCGGTTCGAGTGAAACAAGCAAGGGCAACATCATCATCCCAAAGAAATAACGGTGCACTAGAATAAATTAGCATTGTGCGAGCAGCCTTCTACAAGAGTACGATTTCTTCTTTCAACTACCCCATTCTCACTGTGGAGTTCGACAACCGATGCTTGATGAGTAATTCCAACATCTTCAAAATAAGCTCTTAACTCCGATTTGTGAATTCAAGGTCGTTGTCCGCTCTACAACTCTTACAGAGCTTGAAGAAGTACTTGAATACGTTTGTGAAGGTGATGATGATGCTCGGTGCTTCGCTTTTGATCTCAAAACCTAACCCATGTATATCTTGAATAATCATCGACGATAACAAGAATATACTTTTTCCCATTTATGCTTTCAACTCTCATTGGGCCACATAAGTCCATGTGCAACATATGCAACCTTACTCCGACCTAGGTAATGGATTGGGTTTATATGATGTTCTTTTGCTTTTCCTTGTTCGCATGATGGACATAAGTGATCCTTGGTGTATTTGAACTTTGGAAGTCCATTGATGATGTTGTCTTTGGCCGCTTTGTTGATGGTGTCGAAATTGAGATGGGATAACCATCCGTGCCACAACCAGACTTTGTTCCGATGCTCGTGTCATAAGACATATTGGTGGTGAAGAGGCCATTTGGTTAATGTCGATAGCATACAAGTTTGTATCACGATTCCCTCGTTAAGAGATTAGTGCCATTCAAGTTTCTAACGGCAAGCATTTTCCTAAAAGCAACTTCTAAACCGCATCACGTAATCGCCCGACTAAAAACAAATTGTGTCCCAACCCTTCAACATAGTAAACCCGAGTGATCAAATAATTTCCAAAAGGTAGATCTCCATAACCCATGATAGCTGCTACATGATCATTTCAAACGCACGGTTCCCATGAATTGCCGCATTTAAATTGATCGCCAGCCTTCAAATTCCGGTCATGTGCTTGGAGCAACCCGAGTCGACGATCCAAAGACATATTTCGATAACCCGCCAATAACATAAGAAGAAGATTTTGGAAACCGTTTGATTTTGGCTCTTCGTTAGAGGTAAAATCTTGATCACACTCATAGAAGTTATCTATTGGTAAGACAAGTATATCACTCATTCTACCATTCGAGTGTGAAAGTTCTACCGTGGGTTTCAAATGTCATCCCTAAAGTAGACATTATACTCCCTATCAAGAGTGTAAAGCCTAAGTCTCGAACTAGTCTTCCTATCCGCTTAGCATAAGTTCTTTTGGGAACATTCTTCTTAACAGCTTAACAATCTCATTCTTAGAAACACAATCATCATGAATATTAGTTAAAGATTTCTTGCAAGTTAAGCAAAGCAGATTCAACAGTTCATTAAACTTAGCGAGTTCATAGGTTCATTACATTCTGATGAAATGTCTTTCTTATTACAAAGCGGTAAATTCCTAGGGTGTTCTTCTACTTTCTTCTCTTTATTCAAGCGACTACTCTAGAGGCAAGTGAGACTCTATTGTTCCTTGTATTGCTCTTAGGCTTTAGTCTGCTGCTCCTAGAGGTGCTTCCTAGTCTGTAGAAGGTAAGACACACTCATTAGGATTCACATTTTTATTAAGAGAAGTGGTTTCAATTTCCTAGTCTCTTTAGAGTGCTTTTCTAAACTTATGTCGCTTTGTTCCATATGTTTTAGATGTGGAGGCGCATTTATTAGTGGTACTCATCTTAAAAAGGCCGTGAGCTAAAACTTTTGGTTTCTCGATAACTGCTTTTCCTTTATCAACATTTTGTTTAGGCAAGGCGGTGGAGGACCGATTTTGATAAATCATTTTTCTCATTGACTTTGGAGGAGGCATTGAAATGACATTTTGGTTTTAAAACCGGTTTGGGAACATTTGCTTTCTCCTCACCAATGGTTTTGAAATCTTAGTATCCACCGCTTTCCATTTTGACATTCTAGTGAGCCCTCAAAAGATCATTTTTCGCTTTCATGTCATTGTAGGCACGCCATACGACAGCTTGTCATACTTGCATTCCTCGCTTTTTCGATCAAGTTGTTTAAAATATGAGACATTTTCTTTTTCAATTTTCTCAAGTGCTTTTTCATATTTTGAAACAATTTTGAGGTCTCAGTCGAGTCTTTCATGATCTTCAATGTAATATGTTTGTAAAATAATGGACATAATATCGTAGTCGTAACATCTTCAAGAGAGTCATTTAAATTTTCCAAAAATTTGATGTGTTCGACACAATCATTAGCTTGCTTTACCAAGGATTTATGGTCCTTGACAAAGTCATCTGCTTCTTTCAAAACGCTTGTTCAAAATGAATTACCCTTGAGTTGATGTTATTCATTGAGGGCAATTTGAGTTTCAAAGTACTTTTATTTTCATTATCAAAACTATTAAACCGATGTTTGTTGTAATATTGGTCTTAGTTTTAACAAAGGTCTTGAAGATCCGCAATTATAGTTTTCACATTTTCTAAAATACTCGCAAGACTTGTGTTAAAAGGATTGTTTGAAGACCGTTGTTCAATGTTCGAAAGAGAATTTGACACAACAACCTGGTTTTGAAATGATTTTGAAATAGGTGTTGACTCTTTGTTTGAAACACTTGGTGTGATGGAAAACTTTGACTTTTCTTTTGATTAACAAAAGTAATTCCGTTAATTTTGTTCCATTTGTTATAATCAATTGGTTTGATTTCGGATTTTTTGTTTCATTTTTGATCTACTCTCCTCGATAGTTCTAACGCTTCAAGAGAATCACGAACAATAATGGGTTCATGTAAACATTTCTATTGTTTAACACATTCGAGGTTTCGAGCTTTCTTGAGAACGAAGAAGTTACCAAGTGCCATTCTATGATTAGTATGAAACGCGGATTTACTTGATTAGAAAGCATCTTGTTTATTTGAGCGTAATGACCCGCTTTAAGAAGCAAATTTTCCAAAGTTTGGATTTTTTCATTTTATCAAGAATTTCATCAAGAAGAGAATCTTCTCGCTTTGAAAATCAAGAATCAACCGCTTCTTCTCTTTTCAAGATTAGAAAACATTTCTTTTGTTTTGAAAGTTGGTCATTTAAATCGAAATTTCCTTGTTTAAAGATTTAATTTTCAAGTTCAAATGCACATCAAGTGTGTTATACTTGATTTGCAATAGTTGTTCTTTAGAAACCAAATTTCGATAACCAATTTCTAATTCGATTCTTTGTTTTATGAAATTCAAAGGCTTTGCGCTTTCCTTGTAACTCTCAAGCTCGATGGTCAATTTAGTATTCGCGGCCTTAACTTCGCGATTGACCGCTCTAACTTTCTCAATTTCAATGCCACGCTTATTGATTAATGATTCAAAATAAGCACGTGTTTCCTCATCGCCAAGTGTTTTGTGCCACGCTCCACTAGGATCCACATCCGAGTCTTAGAGTTAGTATTGCTACAACTCGGATTGTCCGTATGTATCATAAGTAGGTGCCGATGTCACGTAATGATGTTCGTCATGAGTAAACACATCAAATATGACATTGTTATAGCATGGATCGTTGATTGGTACCTCGACATCGTGCATTGGCCATATGGAGGTGCGCCGAATCGGTGTCATACTTAGTCTCTCAAGATTTGCCATGAAGATGCGCTTGCATTGATTTCTCGAGCTCTTCCGCATCATCCATAATAGCGAAAAGTCATTCTCCTCAAGACTCACCGTAATCCCGCTTCGTCTTTCGTGCTAACAAAGATAGCTTTCTCAAGATAATCGGTAGTCTTCTTGTTCGGCTTAGTAGGACAATTCCTTGCCATGTGACCCAATCCTTGACAGCTATAACACTTAACCCGACACTCGATTCACATTTCCATAATTCCCAACGATCGGAGCCGCAACATTCCCATTCGATTACCAACGCTCTATTCCTAACATTCGACCCAACTGACACCCGATTCGAACCGCTGACACCCATCCGAAATCCAAGAGCATATCCCGGGTTCGCAATAACTCCAACCATTTGTCTTTGATTACCCATGTTCACACCCGTGTGCAATTTGCTCGCTGCAGTGTTTGATGAAACTTTGGTTGTTGTTAGTTGGTGTGGAATAGCGACTTCAATGCTTTACCTAAAATGCAAATGCTCGTAGCAAAGCTTGTTCTTGTTCAATTTCAAGATCGGTGATTCCTTGTTCCCGTAATGTTGTTGTTCCGTGGATAGGTTTGTTGTTGAGGATAACGACTTGTTGTTGTGGAATGTATTGTCGCAAGTTGTTGTTAGTGGAAGATGATGAAGCTTGTTGTTGTGTATTCACCGGAGTTTGAGTCTTTGCAATGAGTGCCAATGGATCATGATTCTTTGCTAATCTTTCTTTCCCGACTTCATTCACTTCATTTTGGTTTTGTTTCGTAAAATCGCTGAGTTGATCAAAGTTCACTTGATGTAAGTCTTTTGTTTGGTAGATTGTTCAGAACTTGATGTTGCTTCACGATAGTTCCGGTGCCAACATGTTTTCGATCACTCATTCATTAAAGTGCGTAACCTTCCATAGTAGGATTCAATGGATTCTCCCGAGTAGATGTAAACTTCTCCCATGCGCTAGCAACTTGTTCTCCGTATCTTGTTGACCAATTTATGTTCCATGACAAAGCCGCTCAACACGCTCCCACATATCGAAAGCGCTTTTACAACCTGCTCTATAGCAAAGAAAGATGTCTCTTGGTAAACCCGCTTGGACAATATGAATTGCTATGTCATCTCGCTCGACTTGTTTCGATCCTCTTCAAGGTATTCGATTCTTTTGAACACGAAAAGATGGTGAGACGGAGGTGTTGCATCAAGATTTCCGTGGTCTTGGACTTGTCGAGGTATGAAGGGTCCATTCGTAATGGATTGAATCATCAATTTTCCATTAGGTTTGGTCTTAATGTAACGAAGCATACGACTTGTCCATTGAAGATAACCACCTTTTTCCAACATAGGAGGACGGTTTTCGCACCATTTGCATGAATGTCTTGTTGAGTTGCCATTGATGAAGGTATGATATGATAAAGTTGATGTAGGATCGATTCAACGATAAAGGAGTTGTGTTTGATGAAGATTAAGCTTGGTTGTTGTAGTGAAAATTTGGTCTAAAACTTAAAACCTCAATAACTTCGCTCGAGCATTTTAGGACTAGAGGTTGACCGAATCAATTGATTCTACGGTCTATTGTTCTCGCTCTCATGGTCGCTTTGATGGGTAGATCGCCAAAACGGAGTTACGGTTCAAAAGTTATAGCCGCTTGAAGTTTTTACCGTAATCCTTAAGCTTATGCGTAAGTGTTGGTCGCTTAGGCGTAAGTTTTGTTCCTTAGGCGTAAGAGTTGAACCTTAGGCGTAGATAGTGATCTTACGCTGCATAATTAATGCTTATAGAAATATTCTTACGCCGAAGATGTTACCTTAGGCGTAAACAATATCTTACTCGTAAGTATTAATGCTTAGGCGTAAAACACGCCTTAGGCGTAAGATAGAAATCTTATGCGTAAAAACGAGCTTACGCCAGAAACATTTAATCGTATCTCTAACTTATCCAAGCTAGTGAGATTTCCCAAGTCGAAGTGTTCCACAAACTTATCCAGTGAGGAAGCACCGTGTCACCGCTGAAGCACGAAGATTCTCGAACCAAATGCTTATGCGTAAAAGTTATGCCTAAAAGAGGGTTTTGACTTTTCTCGAGGGTTTTGACTTTCTCGAATTTACGCCAGAACAAATTCCCAAAGTGAATCAAACGATTTCGATACACTCAAAGCCTTCAAACACTCAAATAACACAAAAGTTTTGACCTTAATCACCCAAAGTGTTGTTTCGCTATGCGTAAAAACGAACAAAGCAAAACGCATGTTTAAAATCGATTGAAAACGATAAAGTGAACTTTTCTAAAAACTAGACTCCTTAACACTATAGGAACCTCAAACCATAAGAATCTTGAAGATTTAAGTGCAAAAAGTAAAGTTTTAAGCAAGACAAATTTTGAGAACGCGAGTTACGCGTAACACAACACAAAAAACTTCCACCAAACACTCCTAAACCATTGTTAGGCGATCGATACCAATTGTAGGACCTTAAATATCTCAACCTTATCACGAAATACCCACGTTACACGTAGAACACGTTAAACACAAACACAAACTAAGCGAAGAAATAAAGAAACAAAGATGGAAAGATGGTGACTTGAATATATGAAAGTCGTGTATGTAGAGAGAAAAGATGAAAACAATATGTTGTATATTCCAAAGAAAACACACACAAACACACACTCAAGCACACCCCTTAAATGAGACTTTGAGGGGTATTTATAGTACAAGGTAAAACGCCCTAATGGGCTTTCTATGGGCTTCGTGGATATGGGTTGGACATGGATTGGATGACAACTTATACAAGGCTAGCTTAACATAACTTCTAGCCATTTAGCTTAGTCCAATCCACGAGCCCGTTGACTATTCTAATACGATATCTAACACACGTTACAAAGTTCCTAAATGTGAATGACCATCACTTCTAATAAAAACTATTAAGGCTAACAAGTTTAGTTTTAATGCAAAAATGCACATATAAATGAATATGATTTTAAAATGCATGCAAAACTACAAAGTTCCAAAACTATTATTATATCGTAAGAGTGTTTCGAGAACCAATCTAAATAAATTTTGTATTATTTTAAATAAAATTAACCACAAAAGTAAAAAACAGTTTTTTGTAAAAGTCGGGACAATTTTTTTAAGACAAATGATGCAAAGATGTAAATTCACAAGTGATAATTTATTTGATTTTATACATATTACACATATCTATATCTATATTACTTATAATGGAGGGATGACTCTCTCTCTTAAATTTTTTTAAGATGTCAATAATGTGTTTTTTAAGCACTACAAATTTTAATGCATAATGTACACAATAAATAGTTTTTACTAATTTATATTTCACAACATTTTAATGCTCCATTTATTATTTCTTTTTGAATTAGTTTAGTTTTAATGCAAAAATACACATATAAATGAATATGATTTTAAAATGCATGCAAAACTTCAAAGTTCCAAAACTATTATTAAATCGTAAGAGTGTTTAGAACCAATCTAAATAAATTTTGAATTATTTTAAATAAAATTAACCACGTAAGTAAAACCGGTTTTGTAAAAGTCGGACAATTTTTAAGACAAATTATGCAAAGATGTAAATTCACAAGTGAAAATTTATTTGATTTTATACATATTACACATGTATACATTATAAGTATTTTTTCATGATTCAAACATTTTTTCATAAACAATATTAATGATTCAAACATTTTTCATAAATATATACTTTACAAGATGTATACATTATAAGTACTTTTTATTTATATCTTTATCTATATGGGACAAATGTAATAAACAATATTAATGATACAAACATGTTCATATATATATATATATATATATATATATATATATATATATATATATATATTTCATAAAAAAATGTTTCTACTTACTTCATGACTACTGACCACTATCAACTAATTTGACCATAACCCCATAACATTATTGACTACCGCAACGCAAAATCACGCCACTTTTAATTGTTTTTATATGAATTAGTTTGATATTATCCATCACTTTTTTTAAAGTAACTTAAACTCATTATATTTTCGCTATTGGTAAAGTTATTGTAAGAGAAAAATAAAATTGAAAACATTTTTTGCCGAAAATTTTATTATTTGATACCCGCCATCGCAACGCGCGGGTAACCTACTATAATATTCTAAAGAGTTGAAATATGCGACATGAAACTTTTGGCATCCGCAAATTTATCGTCACATAAAACGTTTTAGATTATAAAGCATGGTTTATTAAAATTTTTATTTTGCAGATCCGTCATCGCATCGCATGGCATCTCGCTAAGATTCTTGAATAAGAAGTGTAAATTTTGGTTTGAAAAAAAATGACCATTTGAATTAAAACGGTAACATCAAACGAAACTTGAATTTGGTTTTGTCATGTAGTGTGTCGTTGTAGTGGCGAGTTGTGATGTAGTGAGGCTTGCCGATGTCGTGGCGGTGGGCGGCGCCAACGGCGGTATGCCACGTTGAAACGGCGAAGAACCACCACTATAGCCCATGCTCTTAGTGATGTTGTTCACGGTAAAATGAAATGTGATGTGACTATTAGTTGATGGCAATAATTTTCTTTACCACTACACAATGTCTTAAGAAAGAATCCACATATAAGTATGTCTCCATCTTCTTTTCACTGTCGAATGTTATACAAGTCTTGCATTTTACTTTGATGATACGTTATTATTTATGACAACATTAAAGTTTGGTGAAGCCATGAAGCATCCTTTATTTGACAAAATTATTGGTACATGTCTGGCCCTAGTGACCCAAAATTATTGGTTTTTAGTTTTTTAACTCGTTTATAGACAGTGTTGTTAAATAATTTCTTTTATAAAATTATATAATTTTTTTTATATTTATATAGTTAAGATACCTGCGTGTATTATGTATTAATATCGATTAATATTTTGTATATATGGAACGAAGTATTTTACTTTGTTTTACTGATATAGTGTTGATGTCGATGTTGTTTAAACTAAACTCTTAATATCATGTTCTATATATTATACATGTTTTATATAGTACGTAATGACCCTTAAAAAATATTTTTTGTGATATCCATATTTAATCTTTAAAGATAAATTAAATGCGTTGTTGTATGCACAATCTCATGTATAATTTATTGAAGTCCTTTACTCAGAGTATTGCTTTTTATTTTTTAACATGAGATAGAAATCGAATCAAATTTCTCTTTTAAACCGTATAGTTCATGCAAAGTCCAATTAATGTACAGCCAAAGATGACACACACACAATGTAGTCCAGCTAATGGGGTTTTCTTCTTAAGCGAAGCGGAAAAAGTGAGTGAAGTTTATTCTTTTAAAGTGAAGGTTTAAGAAAGACATATTATCCGCTTAGATGTCACTGCACGATTTGAATCATTAAAATAATAGCCATGCGTCAATGTGGATGATTATATATTGTTAGAAAATTAACAAACATCATGAGTGACTATTAGATATATGATTTTGTCAAACCAACATGGGCAATTGGTCATTTTGAACTATAGAAAAAAACATCGTACGCGTTTTTATAATAGTTTAATACATGTCCAAAGAATAAATTTCAGTAAACAAATATGAAATATGGAACGTCTTTCTTTAGTTGTCTAGAAGACATTGAAAACACACAATATTAAAAAGATATAAAAACACAAATAAAAGTTCTTTGGTTTGTATGAATGAATCAGTTTTTTCAGTATGGCAGTGTATATGAACTAATCAATTCATGCAGAAATTTACCAAACAATTTTAGACGAACGAACGACGATTGCGCCGCTGTCATGGGCCTTTTCGTTGTATAAGGTAGTTACAATCGCAAATACATCTTCACATTTTTTGACAACAAACATAACTTCAATTTGTTAAAATAAAAATCAAGTAACCAACTATAGCACACCTGGAATGCATTGTGCTACAGCAATACATAGGAGTATTTAGTTTATTATAACATTGAATTATCCAACATATTCATAAATTAATGTTTCACAACATAAGCAATTCAAAAGACAAAGTATGAAGCCTCTGTAATGACTTTCTGACCATCCTTCATAAGAGCTTCAAAAAGTGGAAAAACTGATATAGCTTTAGATGTAATGTTGGACCGGGATTCCAAAAAATGCAAACTTGATAGTTACAAATCTTCCCAACTCCTACAAATTTATTCAAAAACATATTAGGTCCAATGGTCGTTTTTGTTAAAGAACATGATAAACAATGAATTCCCACTTAAAAGGACTTAATGCACACCTCATTAGTGGAAAGATAACAACTCTATGAACCAAATAAATTATATATATAGCCTACTAAACTGATGAAAACAAATATAATTGTCCCAATGACTTCATATATACACATGCATATGAGTATATGGCATAAGATTCAAAATCTAAGTAATCACACTCTCACAACATAGGAAGTTCATATTTCACAAACAGAATAAAGAATATAACTATAAAAGATTAACCGGATACCTTCTCGCTCATTAAAACGCTAATCCAAACACCCCAAGTATTACGGATAAACCATTACCTTGTTAAGGCCACTTGTTTTTGTGTTTCTTTTCTTTTCCAATTCCTCCTGCCATCTAGGTTTGGTATGACCAAATGCTTGAATACCTAACCAAAATAAATGGGTGTAAGTCAAGTGGTAGATGCTTCAAGTCACATTAAAATATGGTGTCAATTTGTAGTGGGTTGTGAGCTTGCGATTTTACATTCTATAAGACTGTCTTTTGTCGTGAACATGTATTCAGCAAGTGCACTAAATCCGGGCACGTACTTAAGCAATGCATTCTAATATATTGAATTATCGATTGACATCGTTAGTTGATAACGCTACACGCGTCGTTCGGGGTCAAAGGAACTTCCTTTTCTTCGAGCAAGTTTTTTAACACCCTAGGCAGTGAACCTAATCGTTGTAGTGTAGTAATTAGGGTAAGCCACGGGTATTGATATCGTTCTCTAGGGGAATAGTGTCGTTAGGCTGAAGTGTATGTCGATTTAAGTCTAAAGGTGAGGGATGATTATTTTTGTATTTTTATATTTTATGAATCTCGGTTTTGAGGGAGGGTGAATTAGTTGCTAGTCAACTATTCCAAAAGATACTAACTAACTTAGGGGTCTACCAGAACTCGAAGCGTATCCACTTATGATGTATTACTCCTTGCTAGCTATCCAATTCTACCTACTGAATTGTCACGTCCTATTGATGGTTGAATTGTCACGTCCTTATTCTTAATGCGTTGTGTGTCTAAAGTCGTAGGGTATGCGTTTCTCCCTAACTCTTTGAACTTACCAAAGGGTCTCGTCTACAAAACCCACTAGGGATAATAAACTCTTACTCTAAGGCACTCTTTGGATGGTTTAGCCTACAACTACTCAAGTAATTATATTCTAAGGTTCACAAAGATGAATCAAGCATTAAGTACACAACGAATGACCTATCGCATTACTAGATCATTAACAATCAAGATAAGAGACAACCAATCAAACAAGAGACAGAGGATGCAAGAATTATAAACTAAACCAATTAGACTCATTGAAATTGTCACACCCTAATGATGAAGATGTATACAAGCATCACTAAGAAATCAATAAGATCTAATTAATTATATACAAGTTTCATACAATCATAAGCAAACACTAGATGAATTAGCCAAGCATAATTAATGAAAAGCAAGCAACAATCATGATAATTGAAGACATACCATAGGATTGGAATTAACAAACAAACCATTACACGATGTTTCTAGAGTGTTTGAAACCCTTAAGTTGTCGAAAAACACCTACCTAAACCCTAGAATCGGACTTAGGGTTTAGGGCTTAAAAAGTGAAGTTATAATGTTATATTTATAGGCGATTTTATGTCGGTAAAGAGCGACGGCACACACTTATAGAGTGACGGCCACGACCATTTTTTCAAAGAATTTCTAGATTTTCTCGTTCGTCGCGTGGGCTTTTGAACCACCTAAACCGAGTTTGTATGCAAAAGTTATGGCTAAAACAATATCAACTACTGCAGCATCTTGTAGCTTGTGACGGCACACTTATACCCGTGACGCCGTCCCTCCAATCTTTTAAAACCAAGCCGTCACTTGTAATAAGCAATTTGGCTCGACCGTCACAAAATGCTCCGACGGCGCCGAATAACACCAGCACGATGCATATACGCTTTCAAAGACTTTGAGTGTCTCGATTCGACTTTGGCCATTTTCTTCATATATTCACGCCTTTTCGTCCAAATAAGTGCCATTCCAGCATTTTGCCTTCAAGAGACCTAAAAGTAAAAAGGAACGATATTAAGCAATAACGGATACAAAGTGATCAAATAAGGACTTAAACGACCCTCAAAATGGTACCTTTTAAAACCTTATCAAATATCCCTACACTTGGTATTTGCTTGTCCTCACAAATGTGCTTTAGCCAATTAATTTATAAGTTAGAGGTCATGAAGCATTAATTCAAAATGGTCCACAACACATATAAGCCCAAGAAAGTCATAACAAGCACGGAATTACATACTAGCACCTCACATGGGGTGTTTGGATACTCACATCTCTCTCGGTGTATATATGAAATATAACAAATAGAAATGGAAGATAAACACTCATTAACCGTCCTAGTACATAGATTACCATAGGCTTGAGAATAGATCAAACCTCCATCGCTTATGAAGCACCTAGGAAAGACTATCAAAGAGGTCTTTAAAGGGTTGTAACGTTAGGCTTATGGTAGGAAATAAAGGGTTTGGTGGGATAGGCGGTGTAGTGGTGGAAAGTCAAAAATCTCTATGTTAAATGCATACGAAGAATGGTTGCTAAGCCAAGACTCGACACTCTAAAACTCTAGGTAACTGAAATAAACAAACATAAATTTAAAGGATAGATGTAGGATGGTAGCCCTTTTTTTTTTTTTTTTTTCATACACTTTTACTCTACCATCCTCTACGGTAACATCAAAATAATAGGATTTATAGGCATATCCTACACTTGAGTTTTATTACTCTAACACTAATTTGACCCGAATTGAAAAGATCAAAACACTTGGGGTACATTATTACGCAAACAAAGGGAATTTGAATTTAACGTTCCTTCCGTCATTTCATAAACTTTAACTTTTCCCATGAATCCCAATCGTCCCAAAATCAGTATACAAAGGATATGACTCGACTTAGCAACTTATGCAAGCAACTAGATAATTGAACTAAGGGTTTAGGGTGATAACAAACATTTGCACTAAAAGTGAGTGCATAAGGGTAGGCTAAGGCGATTTGGGTGTATATTTGGGGTGGGGTGTAAACAATGCTCTTCATTGATATTCGGAAAATCAAACATCACGAGAACCGCAAAAGGATAGGCTCGAGGGGTTAACTAGGGGTATCGTGTACTAAAGATGAGTACAACGCAAAGGTGTGGGGAATTACTCAACCGATATGGAAGAAGTAATTATATTATGGGTATCAAACAAGGGTTATCCTAATGCCTCTTATCATTTAGTTATTCCTAACTACACAAGTGTAGTCTCACTTGCGATCTCGGAATGCATCACAAAATAAGTTCTAGAATCTAATATACTACCGGTTCACACTCTAAGCATTAAAGATGAATGCTTTTAATTCCTACTAATCTAAGGGCGATCCTCACATTTTGGGTGAAATTTGGGTGGTAAAGGGTTTTGTGCTAGTCATATAACTTCATATCCGTGAGACGCTTTTGTTAAGACTAATGGCCCACTCTTTTATGTCATGAAAAATTTTAAATTTGGTGCCAAAATTACCCTAACCGACATTTTCTCATGGTTTATTACACAAATGCAATTAGACAAAGCAAATAGTCAAGGATAAGCATAGTTTCAAAGTTCTGCTTTATTTTCCTCCCTACACTTAAACCGAACATTGTCCCAATGTTCCCAAAGTATCAAAGTTATGATAATGGAAGGTAATTAAAACGAAAGAAACTAATACTCCCCGATTAGCTTGGTAGGATCCGTGTAAAGTGGTGGTTAAATCCTTTTCAAGAAGAATTATTGCGTGAAAAGCTCCTTCCAATCTTTTGTATCTTCTTCGATAAATAAAACCCGCACTTGAAGAAAACAAACAACCCAACGATCAAACCGAACAAAGAAAAATCACAACAAGATGTAATTCGCACTTAAATAAGATATAATGCTTGTGGAATGGATGTTTGCAAATTTTCTAGAAAATTAAGACCGGAAAATTCAAAAAATTTATAAGTAGCACGAAAACGAGAAAAGTAATCATTGTTTTACTCCTTCCCGGCGCGTCAGTTGCAATCTGACGCCGTCAGTTATCATGATAAAACTAGTCTGCGATTTTCGAAAAAATTCGAAAATTTACATCTTTAGAATCAAAACATTTCGCAAAACATCCATTATGACTCGATACAAGCATTTGACTCGAACAAACATGTAAATATATCTTTTAATTAATTGAAATTCTCATGTTTACGTTTCTTTTGAAAACGTGTAATCCTCCCTACACTTATCCCTTATGTAAAATACCTTTATATGTAATTAAGACGAGGTTAAAGACAAAATAAAGCTTTTTTACAAATTTAAACATGAGAATAAACAATCAATAAAAGATATACGACACACAAATGAAAATGAAAAACAAATACACATGGGTTGCCTCCCAAGAAGCGCTTGTTTTTGTTCGAGTCACGAGCCTGACTCTACCCTTATTTAACAGATAAAGGGAAGTTTTCCACACTTAAGTTTAAGTGCGGGTGATAGTAGCGATACACACCCTTAGGGCGGAATATGCCATGCGAGGTGAATTGGGTGTGTGAATGGCTTCCTTCATCCTAAAACTACCCGGACTAAATTGGTTGATGGATGGGTCGGTTCCTCGCTTATTTAAGGATGAAGTAAAGATTGAGGTTCGGTTCATCAACACTATGAAATTCCCTAGAACTAAGAGTAAGACCGAGACTACAAGTATTCAAACCTATATTCTCCGGTTGTGTTTGGTTCAAATGTTCTACCTCCATTGGGATTCCTAAAGTCTCTTCTACTACTCCGGTAAGTCACGTGCGTGTGTATGTCTTAAATGATAGTGGAACTTGTGGGATACCTTGTGGGTCTAGACTTTTCACCTTATCCTCAATCACATCTACATCATCTATATGCTCATCATGTGCTATTTCCTTAGGTCGTGATGAAACCAAACTTAGTAATTGATCCAACTTATGGTTTAATGCTTGGTTGCTTTCCATAATATTTTCACAAATTTGGTCGGTTCTCTAAGGGCCTTACTAACAATAGTTTCCAAACATGGAGGTTGTTCACGAAAGTCTATCCTAGGTGAAGGCTCACACGAAGCATAGGTTTCACTAGATGAGGTATTTTGTGGGCTTGATGAAATGGTGAAACCTCAAAAGGTTTATGGACTTGGTTATTTTCTTCCAATTATCTTGAATGATCCGCTTTAGGAATATCATATTTTTTATGAAAAAACCTAATCGCGGATATAGTGGATTCGCTTCTCCATAATGGTGAACGGAAGAGTCAATGGAAAAGTTTTACTAACAAAGGCACAAAGAAGGGGATAGACTACAAGGAAGCTAATAAAAGAAAAATCTCACTTGATAGGAATCTTGTGAGTAGACCTAAACGAGATATAAATCTAGCCTAAACAATAACTATTCCCGCCAGCCGCGCCAAAACTTGATAACGCCACACGCGTCGTTCGGGTCAAAGGAACTTCCTTTTCTTGAGCAAGTTTTTAACACCCTAGGCGGTGAACCTAATCGTTGTAGTGTAGTAATTAGGGTAAGCCACGGTATTGATATCGCTCTCTCAGGGAATAGTGTCGTTGAATGAAGTGTATGTCGATTTAAGTCTAAAGGTGAGGATGATTATTTTGTATTTTTATATTTTATGAATCTCGGTTTTGAGGGAGGGTGGAATTAGTTGCTAGTCAACTATTCCAAAAGATACTAACTAACTTAGGGGTCTACCAGAACTGAAGCGTATCCACTTATGATGTATTACTCCTGCTAGCTATCCAATTCTACCCACCGAATTGTCACGCCCTATTGATGGTTGAAT
>CM040241.1:283728015-284157120 GCA_022545495.1 Chrysanthemum lavandulifolium
ATAAGTTTTACTCGCTAACTTTAAACTTACGCATAAGTATTTCCTACGCCTAAGGAATCCTCGCCTAAGCCATCCTACTCGTAACCATATCCTACTCATAACTTCTTTGGTCTCGCTAAGCTCTTTCTACATAAAGGTTTTTGGCGGAAAACTTGAGTAAAATTTAAATTTTGAGAGTCTAAGCGTTCAATTTTACTGCGAGATTCAAATTTTGTTTTAAGCTGTGAAAATGTTGGAATCACTCCTAAGCAGTATTTCAAGTATTTATATTTCATATGTAATAGGTAGCTTTATTATGGCCTTTATGTTTGTTTAAGGTCAAGCTTATGTAGAAGGCCCATAAGCTTAGGCCCAAGCCCATAAGAAAGGATGGGAACTAGGGTGTTGCCTAGCTTCCTCCTATAAATCTCTTGTAAACCCTCATTTGAGGTTGGTTGTTCAAGTTTTCTCTTTCACATTCACCTCGCATAACCGGTCATAATATTGTTTGTGTGTGTGTTAGATCTTGTTCAATCGCCTTCATCTCTTTCTCTATAACTTGTGTTTGTAAAACTAGTGACCTAACGATGGTATCAATCGCCAAATAGTTGGGTGTACTCATTTGTTTTGAAGTTTTTGGTTTTGGGTCTTCTGCGTAAGGTTAACGCATTCTTTAGCTCTTTTAAAAACTTGTTTTTGCACTTTTTAATCCAAGATTCTTGTACTTTCAACGTTTTAAGGTGTTAAAATACTTGTTTTTGGCAAAAGTTTCAAACTTTATCGTGGATCATTGTTTTGAACTAGTTTCTATTCGTGTGTGTATTTCTCGCATAAGCTGTTTTGAGTGCTTTGGATCATCAAGTTTCACACTTTTGTGTTATTTTGGTGTTATTGAAGCTATTTCATCACACAAAAGCGGTTTAGAAACAACTTTGGGCAAAATCAAAATTACGAGTAATCTACGCGTATCAAAACCCTAAAATTACGCGTAAGATTTTCCTTGGTTTGATCTTCAATTTTACGGTTTATTCCGTGTTTTCTTACTTGGATAAGTGCGAAAATCGTCGACTTTGGATATCTTTTGCCTTTGTGAAGTGTAAAAGATCATTTGAGCAAAAACCTAAAATTACGCATAAGCATAAGCTTCGGCGTGAAATCCTCGCATAAGATTCACTTTGCGTAAACTAAGGTCTCGCATAAGGTAATCCTCGCCTCGTTTCTCTCGCTAACTTTTGTCTCGCATAACTTTAGTGTTTTTCTACTACTTACGCGTAGCTAAAACCTCTGCGTAACTCCTCATTGTTCGCGTAACTTTTGGTGTTTTACGCATAAGTGCTACTTGGTTCTTGTCTTTTCTCGCCTAAGGACACTTCATCAACAAAGGTTCATTCGACTACAAAGATCCATTTTACCACACAAGTTTATCATCATGTCTCAACCACCATACTCTAACTATTTCCTCACACTTATAATCATCAACAACAACAACAATTAACTCCACAACATCAACAATGGAATCAACAACAAGCTATTTATCAACAACAATTTAATCGACAACATACTCCACAACTTGGTGCAATTCCACAACCACAAATGGTTCAACCACCACCAAGCCTTCAAGTTCAAACCTACACAACGATTTCAATCAACATCCATCAAGGAACACTATGAAGGAACCCACTTGGTTTGCAAAGATGTGTGAAGCTTTAAGCGACCAACAATCAATTCATGAAGTGGATCACTTGATAGACCTCCAATGCTCACTCCGAAACTACGATCAATGGGTGATAAGGTTCTTTAGGTTTTGTGATCTAAAGAAGCCACATGGAAAGTTCTTAAAGAAGGTTATCTTGGAAGGTCCATTTGAGATGCCTCTTGTCATTGTGCAGGAGATCCAAGCTTTGTTCCACGAGAGATGAACAAACCAACATTGCTCTTTTGCGATTTAAATCCTCTGAACTTCTACACTATGAAGGCGATGAACTTGCAATGGAATACATCCTCTTAGGATTACCAAACCCAATTCTTCGTAGTGTTGATGCTCAAAAGGCGCACAAAAATGTGGGATCATATTAGTCTTCTTATGGAAGGATCATACTCAATCGGGAGGATTTGGAATCCAAAATTTACTTGGCTTATGAACACTTCATGATTGAACACGGAGAGACACTAGAGTCCTATCATCATCGATTTTCGAGACATCATCAATGATTTGGATAAACACAACATCATCATGCCAAGAATTGCGGTGAATACTAAGTTCTGAGTAGTCTTGGTCACGAATGGGAGAAGTATGTCATCTTTCTCCGTCAAGCGAAGAATATGCATCATTCTACTTATGGATTGTTGTGCGATTACTTGAAGCCTCATGAAAAGGAAGTTGATCGGGAAAGGATTCTCCGTGCTCAACTTGCTAAGCGATCACATCCGGATAATCAACAACTTGCCTTGTATGCTCAGCGAATTATCCTCTCGACCGACAACTCAACCAAGCGCTTCAAACACACCTTCACGGCCACAACCTCAACAAAATCAATTGGTTCCATACGGCAACAATGCTCAAGCATATGTCGATGAAGCGGCGAGAAAGCAGATCCGTTCGAGCATTGCAACAAGGATTTGTGATGATTGCTAATGCTTTTGGCGTTACACCAACAAATCCAACAATCGTATTCGTTCCTCATCTAACACACGGACTCAAGTTGTTGTGAACAATGGGCGTGTTGAAGTTGAGAATCGTGATTATGGTGCGTCGGATGGGCGGTGGTCAAGGGTTTAATCTTGTGGGTAGGAATAACAACGAGCTCAAGTGGTGGAGCAGAAATGCTCGAGAATCGGTTAAATGGTCTTGATGCTACAAGCGCAATGAGAAGGACACGGCTAATGCATGCCCAAAGCCAAGGACTAGGGGCGATGCTTATTTCAAAGAGGCTTTACTTTTGGCTCTTAAGGATGAAGTGGTGGATCTCTCACGGACAAAACGAGCTTTATGGCGGATCTGAGACTCGGATGATGATATGGAGGACTTGCGAGGCCAATCATTTATTATGTTGATGGCTAATATGCAAGAGTTACACATGAGTGAAAGCAGGCCCGATGTATGACAACGATGGCTTGTCTCGGTGCCGAACAAACCATCATCATATCGAACTAATATCTCCATCAAAATCACGAATCAAGCGCGGCTCAAAATGTTCAAAATGAGTCATCTACATCTCATTCGGCGATTTTCAAATAAACCCGTAGTTACATTTGGCGATCCGGATGACCTTATGGTTTCCTTGATAATCAAATTGACTCGTGGTTATACTTGATGATCTACATAATGATCATGTTGTGACTCGCGTTGAACAAGATGAACCTTTGCCCCATCGGATCTTGTTACATTGCTTAAGACCAACAATCCAAAATTCTTTGAATGTGTTGCATTAAATCGGTCCTTAAAAAGTAAAAATGCCTTTGTTAACCAAGGATTTTGAATGTTTACAAATGCAACTCAACTTTTCAAAACTCAAGACAACCGTGAAAAAGGTTTTGAAGCCGCTTTTGCAAAATCTCATCAAAATGAAAAATATTTAGAGACGGATCGTGATCTAGCCGCCTCGAAGAATGCTTTGTTATGCGAATTAGAACAAGCTGAAACACGAACATAAAAAGCAAATTAACGCTCTCACCTTGGAAAATCAAAAAGCTAAAATTTGAGTTGTTGACTTGTCAAAAGCAGTTCTCCGCATACAAAAGCATTCAACGAATCGGGTAGATGACCTTCTTGAAGAAATTATCGACTTGCAAAACAAACTTAAAGAGTTTAAAGCTGTTGTTTATAAACATGGTGAATCGATATGACTATTGAAAAGTTTACCTTAAAACCCAATCAAAAGGATATGGAAAAATCTAGGCGATTACAAACCAAAGCTTTCACTAAAACATTCAAACCAACTCACGAAGTTTCGGTCACGAGAATACAAAATTGATAATCTTGTCATGAGTGTTGTTGAATATCATCGTCAAGAGGAATTAGATCACGAAAGGCGAGTCGATCTAAATTAAAAACCGTTGTTTACAACAAACCTTTTAATTATAAAAGCGGTCACTTCGTCACACCAGCGGATTCTTGAAACACACCAGGGTTATCATCAAAACACACAGAGTCTTCTATTGTTAATCCCAAAGCAGACTTTGCACAAACTTATGGTCCTTTACCTTCCATTAGTGAAGTAAACTCACAACTTTGAAAATCGAAAAATTCTTGATATTTTGACATTTTCATGGTGACCTCAAAATTTTACAACATGAGATAGAATATCGATCGAAATCAAAGTTGAACATTTTCAATCGCCTCAGCGCGAGAACAAAGAGACATTTTTGGAAAAATCTTTTACCTAATGTTAAAAACTTGAAAAGTTGTGCAATTGCACAGGAAAAGGATTTTCATAAGGAACTTGGGGTAATGAAAAGCGTTTTCGAGAAAGCGAAACATCTATTTCTAACACAAAGCATAAAAAAACTCTTGAGAAAAGATGTTGATCGACTCTTGGAAGATGTTATCGTCTTGATATCCATAATGTTGTGTTACTTCATGCTTTGCCATTTGCATCGATTACATCTCTGCGATATTGTTGAAGCTGTTATAGCTGTTGAGAACACCGATAATGTGCTTGGATCGAGTCTTTAAAAGGCGAAAATAAGCGATTACACACTTGAAATTTACAATGCAAAGCGTCGTCTTCATTGGTGTGAAAAGATATTCACAATCATCAACTTAGTTTTCAAAGAAAATCGCTCGGTTGAGTGCAAAATCTTGATCCTAAAATTGAGCAAGCTGGATGATCAAAGCGTGTCTTTGAAAAGTCAAATCTCAAAATATGAACAAGAACTTTTAAAAGTTAAGCAGAAATATGGTGTCATATTTGATTTACTCAAAAGACTCGACTTGAAGCATCAAGCGAACTTGATCACTATCTTGCTCACACTAGAGATGTCATGAATTTTCTTTGGAAATATTAGTTACGAAAATCAAGATCGATTCACACCATCTCTAAGTTACGGAAAAGTTAGGAAAGTATGAACAACTTCCGCCTCTTGTGATTAAGAGATTAGCACCGGTCACACTTAGTAATCGTGAACCTAGAATTCCCACTGCCAAATCACAAGTTGCTAATGTGTTTCCTCTCTTGAAGCAGGAATAGTTGCATCTTTTCCAAGCGTCCGCACTTCACGACCTAGGGCACTCAATCGAAGAATAGGAAGTTGCGACCTAAGAAAAGATCAATAAGGAATGCTAAAGTAGAAGAACACCCTAGGACTCGAATAAAACTCATGTTGCTTCCACTATAGATGTTGCGTCGGCAAATGTAATACAAATAGTGATGTAACGAATGCTAAACCGTTAAGTACTTTTGATATTGATCGATGCACCTTGTGTTATTTGTCAAAAGCGTATGAATTCGATTGTCATGACAAATGTGTTGCTAAAGCTATAATCTCGATTACAAAATCCTAAGAATCGGAATACCTCTAGGCCCACTAATCATTCTAAGTGCGTGCAGTAGACCGCCTTCTTTAGATTCTAAGGCAACCATTGCTATCACGGTAGCTCACTTCACCTCCTAAGAATGTAGTACCACCTAGTGTTTTCACTAAGACTAAAGCAAAGAGTAGTTATAGATGGCGAAATGGATATATAACACACTAGGATTTAAATGGATGCCTAAAATTCTCAATGTGTGTATGTCTAACATACACCTTGGAACCCTCTAACATTTGGGTTCCACATCTACTTCTATTCCATCGTGTAAATGCGTGTGTAATGCGGTGATCTGAGATCATTCTCTGGATTGTTGATAGCGGATGTTCCCGACACATGACGAGCAACCTTAAGCTGTTATCAAACTTTATTGCAAAGTTCATTGGCCTTTGTCGAGTTCGGGAGCGATCACTTCAGCGACTATCATGGGCTCGGAGATTATGTTAATGGGAACATCGAAATCGGCGGGGTTTACTATGTGGAAGGCCTCGGTCTGTCTGTTTCGATGGGTCAATTTTGTGATGGAGATTTGGAGGTTGCTTTCGGGAGAAAACTTGTTTCATTCGTGATCTACAAGGAAATGACCTTATGTGCGGCTCGCGTAATTCTAGTCTCTACACTATCTCTATGCAAGACATGGTTGCTTCCTCTCCCATTTGCTTACTTTCAAAGGCAACATCTACAAAATCACGGCTATGGCACCGTCGTCTCTCACATCTAAACTTTCAAACCATCACCAACCTTGCTCGACACAAACTCGTTGAAGGACTCCCGATTCCGGTATTCAAAGATCACCTTTGCTCGACTGTGAACAAGGGAAAAGCACTCGTGCTCATTTTCCTTCAAAGGTGGAACCGACTCTCGACATGTGCTTCATCTTCTTCACATGGATTTGTGTGGCCCGATCGGCGTGCAAGCGATCAATGGCAAACGCTACATCTTAGTAATTGTCGATGACTACTCACGATGGACTTGGGTCTACTTCGCCGTAGCAAAGACCAAGCTCCACAAATGATCATCACCTTTCTCACAAAAATACGAGTTCGACTCCATGACACCGTCGGGATAATCGAGCAGACAAAGGCTGAATTTGTTAACAAAACCCTTCGTGAATTTTATGAGAAAGTGGAATTGACATCAAACATCTATTGCGTACACACACGAACAAAGCGGAGTTGTTGAAAGGCGAAACCGAGCGTTAGTGGGCTGCAGAACAATGTTAATCAATGCTAAACTTCCAGATTACTTATGGGCGGAAGTGTATCTCTGCATGCTATACTCAAAACCGTTCTATGATCACAAAGCATACAACAAAACACCTTTCGAGCTTGTCCGCAACTATAAACCGAACCTCAAACATTTTCATGTATTTGGATCCTTTGCTATCAAATAATGATCGTGATGATTTTGGAAAGCTCAAAGCCAAAGGCGATATTGGGTCTTTATTGGATCTTGTGACAATTCTAAAGGTTTCGAATCGGAATCGTCGAACTAAGGAGGTAATGGAAGCGATTCATGCTCATTTCGATGAACTCACGGAAATGGCTTACGAGTATATGACTTAGAACCGGTCACAACCGTTTAAACTTCCTCAACCCCATCATCGGTGAAGAAAGCCCTCGGCTAACTCGTCAACAAATGGAAGGTTATTTGCTCCTACGTTACGTGGCGATATTGATGAGCGTGCTCTGGTGTATCCATTGTTTCCATTGCACAACGATAATATTCATATACGATACACTGCTACAACAACTCTTTGTTGAAGATGCACCTACACGATTGACTCCAACACAGCGATTGAACACACGCTTCCAACAATGATGAACGGTGATGATATTACGAATGAAGTACCCCCACTGCGATTTTGATCCAAATCGTTCTTGACCCGTTTGCAAATGAGGCTGCGCACGGATGTCGCGGAATCTTCAACAAACCATTTGAATCCTCGAAATCGCACAATGTATACCAACATCAACCCTCTACACATAGATGGACAAAAGATCATCCTCGGCTAACATTATTGGCAACCCGAATCAACCGATCGTTACGAGACAACGTCTTCGCTCGGATGGTGAACATTGCATTTATGCACTCACATCTGCCTTGATCGAGCCTAAAAACATTAAAGATGCAATGACAAAGACAAGCTGGATTGAATCCATGCGGGAAGAACTCAACCAATTCAAGCGTCTTGAAGTATGGGAGCGGTTGAAAGACCAGCGGGGTCTCGTCATTGGTTTAAAATGGTTTGGAAAAACAAATTGGATCTTTGAAGGGAATGTTATCCGAAACAAGTCACGGCTAGTTGCTAAGGGTTATCGTCGGGAAGAGGAATAGACTTTGAAGAATCTTTTGCTCGGTTGCTCGTCTTGAGGTGTTCGGATATTCCTCGCGTTCGCGACTCATATGAATATGACGGTCTATCGGATGGATGTCAAAGCAGCGTTTCTCAATGGACAACTAAAAGCGGTCTATGTCGACCAACGGATGGATTCGTTGATCACGAGTTCCCGAACCATGTCTACAAAGCGAACAAAGCTCTTTATGGTCTCAAACAAGCCCCTCGGGCATGATGCGATAAGCTATCATCTTTCCTCATTGCCAATAATTTCACCAAAGGCTCGGTTGACCCAACTCTTTTATACAATATCACGGGCACACATCTTAATTGTTCAAATTCGTGGATGACATCATTTTGGGTCAACACATAAAAAGTTTTCAATCGCTTTTGCAAAACTAATGAAGAAAAATTTTGAAATGTCCATGATGGGTGAACTTACGTTCTTTCTAGGGCTGCAAGTTCATCAATCACCCGTGGTATTTTCTTGAGTCGGTCAAATATGCCCTTGAGCTGTTAAACAAATTTGGAATGACAACTGTGATACTTATGCCACACCAATGGCTCATACCAAGAAGTTAGATCTTTGATTTACATGGGAAATTGGTTGACCCTACCAAATACCGAAGTATTATTGGGTCCTCATGTATCTAACGACTAGCGAGACTGATATTGTCTTTGCCGTTTATCTATGCTCCGTTATCGATCGCGACCAAGCTGAAACCCACCTCTACGAGGCTAAAAGAATCCTCCGATACATCAAGGGAACCATTAACTTGGGGATCACGGTATCAGAAGGATTACGGTTTTGAACTAATCGCTTTTGAGGCGATCACGCGGATGCTTAGACTCGAAAAAGTACTTGAGAGCTCTACAATTTCTCGGTGATAAGCGGTGTCTTGGCAATCAAAGAAGCGAGGATTGTACATCATTGTCATCAACAAAGCGAGAATATGTAGCCATGTCCGCGTGTTGTGCTCAAGTCATTTGGATGAGAACACAACTCAAAGACTATGGTTACGTGTTGTGAGAATCGATGTCTTTGCGACAATCGGTGCCATTGCAATCTCGTGCAACTCGATTCGACACTCGAAATCAAAGCACATCGATCTACGCTATCATTTCATCAAGGACCACGTGGAGCAGTGCAGTTGAATTATACTTTGTGGTCTTGAATACCAATTGGCGGATCGCTCACCAAAGCCTTGCCTCCGCTAGGTTTAATGAGTTGGTCCACGGTTGGTATGAGGTGTTTGACTCAAGAGGAATTGGATGACCTCTTAAAAGCAGTCTTAAAAACACATCAAACACCAAAACATCTTTTGTAAATAAATTTTTCAAAACAAAATACAAAAATATAAAATCCGATAAAACAACAAAAATATTCTCTAATCTATCTTTCTTTCAACATGGCAAGTACATTTCTTCCGTCAACACTTTAATCTTTCAAAATTCGATATTTTTCCGATCAAGTGTTGAGGGAAAATAATCTATTAACTGTTTCAAAACATCGTGTACTTGCATGTTATCTTATCTCGGTTGAATCTTTTACAAATGGTGGTACGTTTTCTGGTTCAAAGACACTCCTCGGACTTAAATTAATAACCTTTCATTATTTTCTCAAGTCAAGGGGAAGTGTCGTCAAGTGTCTTTCTTAAAATCTTTGTTTGATAACCAAAACGGAAGTTAAATGGCTTTGGATGAATAAGAAAAAGGTGGAGGGACCAAAACTGTCAAAACTTTAAAGTTACTTTAAATAAAATACCCTACCAACCTCATTAACTTCATCACATTTATTATCTTACCAAACATAATCCACGATCCATAATCGTTTGACAAATCCGTGTTTGAGATCATCAATTTGTAAGTGATTTCGTGTTTATAACAAGTTTTTAAGCAATGGTTTTGAATTTTCAAAAATCCAGCGGTTTAATCTTGAGTTATCATCACTTTTGTGTCTTCTGGCGTAAGCACAAGAACACCAAATCATGAAAGGGTGTTTATGGTTAAAGGGCTGTGTCAAAGCGTTCTTAAAACATCAATGATACCTTTTAATCATCAAAGCGCGAAACACGAATTGAGTATATTTGAAAACTAGGGTTTATCGTGGATTTGGGTTTTCAAATGAGAACGTTTTGGTGAAAAAGATTGTTGTATAAGGTTATTATCAAGTTGAATTGATTATATCCGAGGCCAGTTACACCGAAACACTAATAATTCATAAAATGGAAATTAGGGTTTTGTGTTCATCTGGTTTGGGTACTTTTGATTCTTGACACTTTTGATGTTAAAACTTGACCAAAACAACTCTATATGCTTCTTAGTCCTACGAGAATCACTTTAGTGCATAATCCATGGCTAAAATTCATACAGCGTAGAATTAGGGTTTAGACTACGCGTAAGATTTTCTACAGCGTAATGACAAAAGCTGTTCAAATGTGTTTTGATCATCATAAAATGAATGTTATGTGTTAAACATTGATGATATGATGCTTTGTTTCGAGGCTTGCTACACTTAATATTCAGAATCAAGGTTGTTGTTACTCTCGCATAAGGATCACCTTACGCGTAGCTTGTTATCGTAAGATTAGTCTTCTGCGTAGCTTCTACGCATAAGGTTCTACATATGGGACTACGGCGTATCACAGTGAAGGATATGCGTGTGATGACCTCTACGCATAAGGTCAACTCTTACGAGTAGCCTTACGCGTAAGGTTAATATATGCCTCGCATAAGCTCTCGCATAAGGTCCCTTTTCCTCGCGTAACACTTCTTACGCGTAAGTTGGGATCTACTGCGTGAAGTCTCGCCTCGCATATATCATTCACATCTCGCATAACTTTACCAATCCTACGCATAAGCCGAGATCATACCTTCTTTATGAATTGTTACGTGTACAAACTTGTAAATAAACTAATCATATCATCACGAATCCAAAAATGTCACTAATAAACTTAAATCGTTTGATATGTTGTGAACAATATGTGATAAAATAAACTTTAAAACTTAAAGTTAACTAACTCACGAAACATTTCACGACATCATTGAACTATTGAACATACAAGTGACTTAGGACTCGTAACAATCATTATCCTTTGTACATTCAATAACTAGACAATAAGACCTTACATTGACTAACATTATGTCTTCGATATGTTGGTTCTTTTGGCTAATGTTATTTGAGATCACGACATGGTGAACAAATGAATGTGGATGCATCGAAGTTCTCTCCATTCTTGATATCTATCCTCATGGCTATCCAATGAAGATTGGAAAGAATAATCTCCGTGTTGACTTTGACACCTCACTTTTCGGAATCTTCGTGTCTAATTGCTATTGATATTACGAGGACTCATCCGTATCGAAATATGCTCACTCACTCTGCAAGCTGTTCACGAGATCTACATCCAGCAGTTACGGAACACTATGGAAAGGGTCAAAGGGCGGATTGCATATGTGATGACTCTTAACCACAAACAAGTCACCATTACACTGCGGACTTAAGGGCTGCTCTCCTAATTCTGAAGTCAATCCAACCAAACTATATGCCACACTTTTTGAAGAGCTAACTCTCGATTCTTAATCGATATCGGTTATGGCGAGGCTACGGGTAATCACCAAGCATTCTCACGTAGAGCTTAAGAGTATTCCTCGACCACGGAGAACTCTCTACATGATCATCACCAAGTCATTTACGGTGTGGCGGTGGCTATGAGCATCCTAAGCTCATGGAGCGCAAATATTTTGGGCATTGGTCAACATGAAACACATCGCTATCGAAGCTCGATGCGGGATGACATGATGTCATTTCTCAACAAACTTGGCTCAAAGATTCCCTACATCGGATACACTAAGCTGTTGATCCGAGAGAGCACTTGGACTTCATCACGATATTCCCAAGAGGCTCAATGACCCGACAATCACGATATGTTGGCGGAACCTATTCTATCTGTCGAGAATCAAGGAATCGTCTACAAAGAAACAAGGTCTTTGTGTTGCAGTTTCCTTCTAGCGAAGATGTCGAGCTCGAAGCGTACCAAAGGTATCTGGAGGCGGTTAGACAAGGCAAAGTTGGTCATCTCGACGAAAAATCTTGGAACACACAGTAAGAAGAACCGAGAAGAGGAAGTGCGGGAAGCACAACAAGTCTTGTGAGTCAAAGGAAGTTTCCTAAAGGAATCCTCCTTACAAAAGGATTGTTCCGTAAAGGAAGCCGAACCTATTCCACACTTGAACCACAAAGACAACTTAGGGCGAGAGCTCGAAGATCTTGTCTGGATGAAGAGTTTCATTACTCTGCAGCTGCAAAAAACACACCCTCGATAGCAAAACCTCCAAGTCCTCCATTTGTCCAAGAAAAGGAAGACTCCGACAATTGTACCCTATGATGAGAGCTACGAAGAAGAAGAAGAAGAGCAATTGGATAAATCATACGGGAAGAAGTTTCACAATCGTCGAGACACCTTCAAAAGGCGAAGAATTTGCTAAAGATCAAATGAGTGGCCGGAGGATCAAGCGGTCTTGCCTCTCTCTCGGATCTGATGCGGTTAATCGACCCGATAAGGGATGCGGTGCCACCACTCTTGTGCAACAACAAAAGCACATAGAGGATACTATTGTGTATGATTTTGAGAAGCTGGGCGAGAAAGAAAAGTCTAGAGATGGCGAGGATGATTATACAAAGTTTCTTCTAGGCAGTCCAACACACTCAAAGGAAAACCTCGAAACTCCTAAGGACATGAAGTCTCCTCATGTCTCCTCATCATCGGACTCTTCATCTCATTCATCACCACCACCATCAACGAAGTCAACGGATCATCATCCAATCGGTGAAGAAACCACCTAAATCTTGGATTTCTCGGACTCATCAAAAGATTGTGAAAATTTGTCCAACAAGTCGAGAAAGAAGGACATACTTCTGAGCGAATTGGTTTCTTGACCAAATTCGATGCTTAAATGACGAGAAAGACAAGATGCGAGAAAGAAAGGGAGTTTGTTCGAAGTTCATGAAGAATCATCGTAAAGAGGCTGAGCGAAATGATCGAAGGTTACACTAACAAGTACCTTCAAGATATCGTTCCTAAAGTCCAAAAGGCTGGAGAAGGCGACTAGAGATCATACCACAAGTTTCTCCTCGACCTTGTCCCGGTGTGACTAGAAGTATTTTCGGACAACTACCCTAACATCGTCGCATTGGTTAAACATACAATGGCCAAAGAGGCGATCTCTCGAATACGGTTAATCGCTAAACTAGTGATGCAAATGTCAAAGCGATGCGGGCGTTTACTTGAGAGGAAGCTAAATTTTTGAAGGTCTACTTGCCTTTCAACTCGGATCATCATGCAAGGAGTCGGCCGATCAAACCAAGCGGCCAAGATGGCGATGATAAGGATAAAGACTACGCACCAAAGCGTCGAAGCGATGCGGTGAATCTTCTTGATGCCACCTCCTCAACAACGGACTTCTTCTCAACAAAGTCTCCTCCACCTCGGTCTTCTCTTGATAAACCTCGGGACGATTCGAGTTACCACCCTTGACTCGAAAACCGGTGATCACTTTGAGTATCGGGTGGTGGCGATGAAGAGGTCCTTGAGCCCGACAACAACCCACCTCACCTAAACAAGTGCGAAACCAAAATCATCATCAAGGCCTTCTAAGCGAAGAAGAAGGCGACTACGGTGACGTCGTATCATGGCTTGATGACGATAAAGCTGCGAATTTGATTGGTTTGCTACTCTTGTTAACAACACTCCTACCACGAAGAAGGTCAAGAATTGGTGAGCGGTAGTACCTTGGAGCATGCAAAGATTTTGCAAGAAAGATTCCGTGTGAAGAAGATGGCGAAATCCGAGTTGAGCGCATCAAGAATGAAGCATTCCTTCTCTTGAAAAACAGCTCGGAAAGTGCAATCGAGTTGAATATCACCTTGAAAACATTGCTCGAGCCATGTCTAACAACATGGATTGGCTCAACCGAAGCAAACATCGACTTCACTAAGCGGGACAACCCTCCATATTACCTTGTTGGACCAAACCTCTACCAACAATCGGCCAACCGGATGAACCAAGGATTCCCTTGGATATTTCTTCAACAAAGACACGGAATTTCTTCTCCATGGTGGCGATGGTTCAAGGAAATCGCTACATCATTGACTCTTCCATTCCGGCGACTATCTACTCGAGCGCAAAGCCATCGAGGCGTGCCAATCACTTGTTCTCCGACAATGTGCAAGCATCGACCGAGATGCATTGTATGGGATTCATCATTGGCGAGCAGCAAAGAATCTACTACCGAAAGCTGCCGGTCTGAAGTCACAACATGAAGTGTTTAGTACTAAAAGTATCGTTGCCATCCAACATGTTGGTCTTTCATCAAAATGGGACTACACCTTTCTCGAAGATTGTGGTCAAAAGACAAGATGAAAGAGACTATGCATTCTCTGAAGGCGACTTTGAGAATTTGAACATCAACGATATTGAAGACATGTACCTTGCCAAAGTTCAAGGTCGCATGAGACAATTTCAAGCGAAGTACAACGTGAATTCATCAAGTCACTTGCTCATCTTCATCGGGCGCATAGTCATCAAAGAGCGTGTTGAAGATCTTGACTTGCCGTTGAATCTTATCGAAGCGTGTAAACTTCACTCCACCACGACTTGATCTTCGACATCAACCGACTTACACAACTTCGCTCATCGGCAAACCTTTGGCGTCGTTTACGCGGTGAACTTCAACGGCGCTTAATGGCGTGTGATGATCTTCACAAATTTGGGGATCACACTTTGAAGGCGGTAAGGGATGGATTGGCTTATCGGTTGAAGGATATACATGAAAAGATTGGGAACCCAAGCGATGGAACTCTAAGGGCGAAGGGATGTGAGAAGGATCATCGAATGATTGATGAAAGGTTGTTTAGAAGAGATCGATTCGAGACGATTGGAGAGCTATGTTGGTGGGCGACCGGGATGAACATTACCGGCTTTCAGCGCCGGTTCGCACTCTGGAAACATCACTTTGGACTTCCGGTACTCCTTGAATTGTTTCTATTCACTATATATTTGGATGCATGATATAATATGTCAATGGCTTGTGCACACATAACGATGTACAACCCGTAATTGTCAAGAAAGGACCACGTAGTGCGCCTCGATGCCACAATCCTTATAAAAGGAGCGAAAGCTTCTTATTTTTGAGTAAAACCTATCAAACCTTTCACTTTTCAAGGTTTTGCTCAAAAGACAAGTACTTCCCATATGATTTTCAAAACCTCAACCGTTTATATCACTAGTTGAGGGGAGTATTTGATTTAAAACTTTGTTCACAAATTGTTCATAGTGGTCATCTTCCCATGACACTCAAAATGGTCATATTTATTCTCAAGCGTTCAAAAATAACATTTTATATGCCATTTTGAGGGAGAAAATTTGTGTGATAAGAAATATGTTGTACAAAATGCAAATGAATCATGTACCTCGGACTTAACCAGCGAATTGTGGTACTAAAGCTGTTTGTAACTCGAAAAGACTTGTCTGGACGGGTAATAATTTCAAGCTAGTTCGCTAGTAATGTAGCGTGTCTCATGAAAGGACTTGTCCAAGTAGAAAGTACCATTCGAAACTCTTGATAGACATGAACTCGGCGGGTTTGACAACCTTTCAAGGTTTGTCTACACCTTCAAGGTAGTTATTAGAGCTAGTTGTCACCTAAAAGGCGACAATGTAACTCTTTAACTATTCAACGTAACCGTGTCTCGCGGAGATTGTCTATCTTGAGTGGATCAATTCAAAAGTCGCGCTCTTTCCTCATTGTGCATTTAACCATTAAAACTATTAAGCACATGTGGAGGGAGTATTTATGCAAAACATCATCTCTCATTGGGTTCAAACATGTTTTCATTAACAAACCCTTTGAGAGATATTTTCACATCTGATGGTTTTAATGGCAACATAGGTTAGTCATGGAGTTATAAGGTGACTAAGGTTAGGAATAACAGTCCTATGATCCGCCGAGCGGAGGATCTACCCAAGGACACTACCATTAGTTAGTGTTAGAAGTCCTTAGGAATGATTGTAAAAGGAGAAAATGAGAATCGGAGAAAGAAGGAGTTGAAGAATCAAAAGAAATGTAAAGTAAAGGGTGAAAAGAAATAGCCCTCAGTTATTCAACTTAGAGGCGGACACGGGTTCAATTCATATACTCTTGGTTGTCACTTAGTGACACGGTATTGAAGATTAAAAGTCGTCATGGACCCGATGGCGCATGCACTAAACCTTCTTAGCCACTCAAGTTTCTCTCAGCGAAGCTTGTTTCATTCTCACGGGGAACCCTACATAAACTATTGGCTTTCTCTTAGAGATCGTTGGTATTGAAGAAGGAGACCTCTCCTAGTCTCCGCTCGGGAAAACCAAAGCACTATTGAGTCTAGAGCCACGAGATTCATCAAAAGATCTCTTAGGAACACTTGACATTTAATCACTTGATGATCAACAAATAAGATCATCGATGGTTCATATCGAGTCCTTCACGGATCTTAGCAATCATCGAGAACATTTATGAGAGGTTCACATCATGATCCTCGGTGATTGAATGGAAACTCTGCCGGGGTCAACATCAACGACCACGGCGGTCGCCGGTAACTCCCGTGGATTCGCGGTGTGTCTCAAGCGGTCTGATCGTGAGGTGATGCTTGATGTACCTCGGCGACTCATCGAGCTGTAGATGTACTTGGTACATCGCGTTATCTCACTTGTGGGACTCCGGTTCGAGAGCGGCCTTTGTAAAATTAGAGTTGTGTTTTCACACTATCTTTGTTAACACTCTCGAAGTTCAAACTTGTAAGTGCGGGAAACCGCTTATTACTAACCGTTTGAAATGTTTTCTTCTTATGGAAGCTCGGGCGGGATGATCGTCTTGATTCTTCTCATGCTCACGCCAACATCATCACTAATGGAAGTTCTATTCAAAAGCAACACAACCGTCGAATGATTCTTCGTCAAACCAAAGAATCTACAAAGTTAAAGACTTAGAGAACTTCATCGATGTTTGAATTCCAACGTCAAAGGCGTGTGAGCATGTTGAAGAATGGCGTGGAACCTTTGGAGCGTGAAGCGAGACACGAAGCGGTGATCACGAACAACAACATACTATCACTTTCACCACAAGAACAATGATCAAAGAACAAAGTTAAAGATGACGTCGAGCATAAGCTGTTCAAAGATAACTATCTCTCTACTTTGGGAGATTGTTCGAATCAAGGCAATTCCTCTCACAAGAAAGAAGAATGTCGGAAGGCGTCACGACTACTATTACATCAACGCCTTCACCGTTTACATTCATATATACTTGAGGGAGATTGTTGGAATCACTCTAAAGCAGATATTTCAAGTATTTATATTTCATATGTAATAGGTAGCTTTATTATGGCCTTTATGTTTGTTTAAGGTCAAGCTTATGTAGAAGGCCCATAAGCTTAGGCCCAAGCCCACATAAGAAAGGATGGGAACTAGGGTGTTGCCTAGCTTCCTCCTATAAATCTCTTGTAAACCCTCATTTGAGGTTGGTTGTTCAAGTTTTCTCTTTCACATTCACCTCGCATAACCGGTCATAATATTGTTTGTGTGTGTGTTAGATCTTGTTCAATCGCCTTCATCTCTTTCTCTATAACTTGTGTTTGTAAAACTAGTGACCTAACAGGGAATTATGGAAATGTGAATCGGGGTAATCGGGTTAAGTGTTATAATCACAAGGAATGGGTCATATGGCAATAAAGCTGTCCCACTAAGCCGCACAAGAAGAATCTTTGAGTTTCTTGAAAGCTATCTTTGTTACGAAGCAAGAAGTAGGGATGCGGTTAAGTCTTGAGGAAAATGATTTTTCGCTATTGTGGATGATTTGGAAGACCTCGAGGAAATCAATGCGAACTACATCTTCATGGCAAATCTTGAGGAGACTAAATGCGACAACGACTCGACGCACCTCACTATGACGCCAACGCAAGATGTCGAGGTACCAATCATTGATCCATGTTATAACAATGTCATATTTGATGTGTTTACTCATGACGAACAACGTTACGTGACGCCAACACCTACTTATGATACATACCGGACAATCCGAGTTGTAGCAATACTAACTCGAAACTCGGATGTGGATCCTAGTGGAGGTGTGTGGCACAAAATCTTGAGGCGATGAGGAAACACGTGCTTATTTTGAATCATTAATCAATAAGCGTGGCGTTGAAATTGAGAAAGTGAGTAAGGTCAATCGCGAAGTTAAGGCCGCGAATGTTAAATTGACCACCGAGCTTGAGAGTTACAAAGAGCATAAAAGCCTATGAATTTCATACAAACAAAATGTCGAATTAGAAATTGGTTACCGAGATTACATTTTAAGAGAAAAACAATTGCAACTCAAATACAATACACTTGATGTGAATCAATTTGAAAATAAAATCTTTAAACAAGGAAATTTCGGATCTAAACAACCAACTTTCTAAACAAAAACACTGTTTTCTAAACTTGAAAAGAGAAGAAACAGTTGATCGTGATTTTTCAAAGCGAGAAGATTCTCTTCTTGATGAAATTCGGATAAAAATGAAACTATCAAAAAATTGGATAATTTACTTCTTACAACGGGTCATTCCGCTAAGACAAACAAGATGCTTTCTAATCAAGTAAATCCGATTTTTCATACTACTCACAAAATGGCTCTTGGTAACTCACCTCCTTCGTTCCTCAAGAAAGCTCAGAAAGAACGAAACGTGTTGAACAATGGAAAACCTTTGCATGAACCTATAATTGTGCATGATTCTCTTGAAGCGTTGGAACTATCTAAGGAGAGTAGATCAAAATGAAACAAAACATCCGAAATCAAACCTATTGATTATAATAAATGGAACCAAATTAATGGTATTTCGTTTGTTTCTCAATCAACGTTTTCCACCAAACCAAGTGTTTCAAACAAAGTGTCAACACCGGTTTCAAAATCGGTTTCAAAACCGGTTGTTGTATCCAAATCTCTTTCGAACATTGAACAAATGTCTTCAAACAATCCTTTTAACACAAGTGATGCGAAAGTATTTTGGAAAATGTGAAAACTAGAATTGCGGATCTTCAAGAGACCGTTAAAACTAAAACCAATATTACAACAAACATCTGGTTTAATAGTTTTGATATTGAAAAGAAAAAGTTTTTGAAACTCAAATTGCCCTCAATGACTAACATCAACTCAAGGGTAATCCATTTTGAACAAGCCTTTTGAAAGAAACAACTGACTTTGTCAAGGACCATAAATCCACAGTAAAGCAAGCTAATGAAAGTGTTGAACACATCAAAGTTTTGGAAAATTTAAATGATTCTCTCTTGAAGATGTTCGACTCATCGATATTATGTCCATCATTTTGCAAACATATTACATTGAAGATCATGAAAGACTCGATGAGACCTCCGAAATTGTTTCAAAATATGAAAAAGCTCTTGAAAAACTTGAAAAGAAAATGTCTCATATTTTAAACAACTTGATCGAAAAAGCGAGGAATGCAAGTATGACAAACTGTCGTATGGCGTGCCTACAATGACATGAAAGCGAAAAATAATCTTTTGAGGGCTCACCGGAAAGTCAAAAGGAAAAGCGGTGGATACTGTGATTAAAAACCATTGATGAGGAGAAAGCAAATGTTCCCAAACCGTTTCCAAACCAAAATGTACATTTCTATGCCTCCTCCAAAAGTCAATGAGAAAAATGTTTCATCAAAACCACCACTCCACCGCCCTACCTATTCAAAATGTTGATAATGGAAAAGCGGTTATCGAGAAACCAAAAGTTTTAGCACCTAGCCTTTTAAGATGAGTACCACTAATGCATGCGCCTCCACATCTAAAACATATGGAACAAATGACATAAGTTTAGAAAAGCACTCTAAAGAGACTAGGACAAGCGAAACCACCTCCTTCATAAAATGTGAATCCTAATGCGTGTGCCCTACCTTCTACAGGACTAGAAAGCACCTCTAGGAGCAGCAGACTAAAGCCTAAGAGCAATACAAGGAACAATAGAGTCTCGCATGCCTCTAGGAGTAGTAGCTTGAATAAAGAGAAGAAAGTAGAAGAACACCCTAGGAATTTACTGCTTTTGAATAAGAAAGACATTTCATCTGAATGTACTGAACCTATGAAACTTGCGAAGTCTAATGCATGTGTTGAATCTCTTTGTTTAACTTGCAAGAAATCTTTAATTAATGTTCAAGATGATTGTGTTTCTACAAATGTGAATGATAAGCTGTTAAGAAGAATGTCCCAAAAGATCTTACGCTAAACAAGTAGGAAGACTAGTTGCAAAACTTAGGCTTTTCACTCTTGACAAGAACCATAGTGTTTACTTTAGGGATGATATTTGAAACCCACAAGTAGAACTTTCACACTCAAGAATGGTACAATGAGTAATAAACCGAATTCCACAGAAAACCTCTTTGAGTGTGATCGATTTTACCTCTAACCCAAAGGAACCTAAATCAAAGCGGTTTCCACAATATTCTTTTTCTCACATCTTGGCGGGTTATCGAAATTTGTCTTTGGATCGTCGACTCGGGTTGCTCCAAGCACATGACCGGAATCAAGGCTGGCTGATCAATTTAAATGCGGAAATTCATGGGAACCGTGCGTTTGGAAATGATCATGTTGCGACTATCATGGGTTATGGAGATCTACCTTTGGAAATTATTTGATCTCTCGGGTTTACTATGTCGAAGGGTTGGGACACAATTTGTTTCGATCAGGCGATTACGTGATGCGATTTAGATGTTACTTTTAGGAAAAATGCTTGCTTCGTTAGAAACTTGGATGGCACCGATCTCTTAGCGGGAATCGTGATACAAACTTGTATACTATCGACATCAACAAAATGGCCTCTTCATCACCAATATGTCTTATGACACGAGCATCTAGAACACAGTCCTGGTTGTGGCATAGAAGGTTATCCCATCTTAATTTTGACACCATCAACAATCTTGCCAAAGACAACATCGTCAACGGACTTCCAAAGTTCAAATACACCAAGGATCACCTATGTCCATCATGCGAACAAGGAAAAAGCAAAAGAGCATCATATAAACCCAAATCCGTACCTAGTTCGGAAGCAAAGTTGCATATGTTGCACACGGACTTATGTGGCCCAATGAGAGTTGAAAGCTTCAATGGGAAAAAGTATATTCTTGTTATCGTCGATGATTATTCGAGATATACATGGGTTAAGTTTCGAGATCAAAAGACAAAGCACCGAGCATCATCATCACCTTTTGAAACGTATTCAAGTACTTCTTCAAAGTCCAAGAAGAGTTGTAAGCAGAACAACGGCACCGAATTCACGAATCAAGAGTTAAGAACTTATTTTGAAGATGTTGGAATTACACATCGACATCGATTGTTAGAACTCCATAGCGAGAATGGGGTAGTTGAAAGAAGAAATAGAACTCTTGTGGAAGCGCCGCACAATGCTAATCTATTCTAGTGCACCGTTATTTCTATGGGTGATGTTGTTGCCACCGCTTGTTTCACTCGAACCGATCCCTAATCCATCCAAGATTCAATAAAACCCCATATGAGATTGTGAACAACGAAAACACGATATCTCTTACTTTCACGTGTTTGGCGCTTTGTGCTATCCTACGAATGACAGAGAAGATCTTGGAAAATTGAAAGCTAAAGGTGATATTGGAATCTTCATTGGATATTCGAGATAACTCGAGGGCATTCGGGGTGTATAACAGATAACTAGGAGGATCATGGAGCGATGAATGTGAATTTTGATGAACTTTCACAAATGGCTTCGAGAGACTCGCTCTAGAACCCGCACTACACCGGATGCACTTACGGACACATCGATTCGGGACTCGTACCTCAAAGAGCTCAATCAACTTCGTTTGAAAATCCTAAAGAACAAGAATGGGAGAATTTATTCGAGTTAATGTTCGATGAATACTATGGTGGAACTTCGACAAATGCATCAAACCATCATTCCGCTGCAACCGCTCAAAATCATCCTCCACCACCAACAGAAGATGCATCTACAACGGTCGAAACCAATGCACCAACTCCATCTACATCATCTACATCTACTACAATTATTGCACCCGTTCTACCAACAGTTGATGAGCAAAACCGAAACCAGAACGATGCAACATTAGATGAAGACTTATTTGAAAACCTGTTTGCTACAGAAGCAGCTGAATCTTCTTCAAGCTTACAAGAACCATCTAACTCGCATTCGATTAACCAACGGTATCCTTCTACTCTGAAGTGGACAAAAGACCACCCAATTGAATAAGTTATTGGTGAACCTTCAAGCCAATTCAGACGAGACGTCAACTTGCCACCGATTGCGACTTGTGCATTTACCTTTGCTCAATCAGCAATATCGAGCCACAGAACATTCGCGAGGCAATGGCAGAACCCGCATGGATAGAAGCGATGCGGAGGAACTTCTCTAATACCGTCTTCATGACTCTTGGGAAATGGTTCCAAGACCAATTGACATTCGGCCATTGATCTCAAATGGTTATGGAAGAACAAAGGGATGAAGATATGGCGTAATTCGCAACAAAGCTCGTCTTGTGGCCAAAGGATACAGACAAGAGGAAGGGATAGACTTTGAAGAGTCATTCGCGCGGTAGCTAGACTTGAAGCGATCAGATATTCTTAGCCTATGCGACTCACAAAACATCACGGTTTATCGGATGGACATTAAGACCGCGTTCTTGAATGGAACTCGAAAGAAGAAGTGTATGTGAGTCGGCGAAAGGCTTCATCGACTTGGAACATCCGGACTCGTCTACAAACTCAAAAAGGCAATCTATGGTTTGAAACAAGCTCAGAGAGCGTGGTATGACGAATCATCCTCTTTCCTTATCCAAAACAATTTCACCAAAGGCACAGCTTGATCCTACCTTGTTTACACAAAAATACAAAATGACATTTTGATTGTTCGATTTACGTGGGCGACATCATCTTTGGGTCCACTAATCCGAATCTTTCAAAACATTTTGAAAATCTCATGAAAAGCAAATTTGAAATGTCCATGATGGGGAACTAAAATTCTTTCTTAGTTTACAAATACATCAGTCCCTCGTGGAATTTTTATAAATCAAGCTAAATACACGATCGAGATTTTGAAAAATCATGGTATGGATAATTGTGATTCGGTCGGAACACCAATGGTAACTTCACCAAAATTGGAGCCGATTTGTTTGGGAAACCTATTGATCCGAAGAAATATCGGACATGATTGGTTCTCTCATGTACCTCACTTGCTAGTCGACCGATATTCATTTCTTTGTTTGCTTATTAGCACGGTTTCGTGCAAAGCCTACCGAATGCACCTCAAAGAGGTTAAACGGATCTTCGGTGCACGAAGACATCCATTCACATGGGACTTTGGTATCCGAAGGAATCGGATTTGATCTAATTGCTTTTTCGGATCACGGACCACGCGGTGACCAAGTTCTGACAAAAGTACATCCGGAGGAGCACAATTTTGGGTGAAAAGTTAGTCGGTTGGTCTTCAAAGAAACAAGATTGCACTGCACTTTCAACCGTTGAAGCTGAGTATGTGTCTCTAACTGTGTGTTGTGCTCAAGTTCTATGGATGAGAACACAACTCACAGATTATGGCTTTACTTTCGATAAAATACCTATGTATTGTGACTCGAAAAGTGCCATAGCCATATCGTGCAATCATGTTCATCACTCAAAGACTAAGGGGCTGTTTGATTGCATCTTAGTGGACCAGCTCAGTGCCAACTACTTAATCGGTCAAAGTTTTGGTTGTTTGATAAAAAATTAAATACCTCTGAATCGTTCTATTTGCTACTGAGTGATTTTCCTTGAGTGGGGCCCTAAGCCATTCAGTACCCAACTTTTTACCCACGCACCCTTTTGTTTTATTTTTCCATAGTCACTTTCAACAACTTCAAATTCATATTTATTTATTTCCATAGTCTCAGGTCTCTTTCATAAAAGAGATATTCATTATTTATTTATTTCCATCATTGATGGACTCTTCTTTTCTTTTCAATATCTCTTTTTTATTGTATTGTGTTTAACCAACAAATGGTTAATTGGGTATTTTTCTAATTGGAGTGCATAATAACTATTTTACTTTAATCGAAGTTTTGTCACTTGTCCTCATATGTGTTAATTTTAGTACCGTGTGAAAGTGATAACGAAAGACCAAGAACGTGAATAGATAAAATAAAACTTCTGCCTCACGCCAGAAAGATATTACTTTGCATATTTATGTTTTATTTAATATGTATGTGTTAGTATTTTTGTTCTATTAAATCTGAAGTGAGTACCAAATAGTAATAATAATTCACTCTTCATAATGTGTATTTTCAAAAGAAAAACAATTAAAATTCATTATATACAACACAAGGTTAAATATGTAATTTTATGTCATTCAAATCAGTATCCGCAACAGTTACCAAACATGTCACTTTCATTCAGAACCAAGTTCATACATAGCCTATGTATTATTCAGAGTGTAAAATCATTCAACATTAAATTATATGATTTTATCAAACAACCCCTAAGCATATCGAGTCCGCTATCACTTCATCAAAGAGTACGTCGAAATGGTAACGTTGAATTATTTTTCGTGAAGATCGATTACCAACTCGCCGATCTATTAACTAAAGCCCTTCCAAAAGAAAGGTTTGACTATTTAGTTCGACTAATTGAATGTGAAGCCCAACCCCGAGGAGTTAGAACGTCTTCTCGAATCTTCGTGAAAATGATTTTCCAAAAGTCATCAGAAATATTTTTGAAAACAAAATACAAAATTTGAAAACCAACAAAAGCAAAATATACAAATATAAAATTTTCAAAATATAAAAACAATATAAAATCAAAAATACAAAATATTCTTCTCACGACATGTCTCTCGTATAATCGATATTCTGATCGTTTCTAGAAATGTCATTCAACAATGATACGGGTATGTACAGATGCTTGAGCGAGAGTTCTTTATATGTTTTCTAAAACATGTCGTTCCTCAAAGTTTCTCAAAATAATGGCTTTCGTATACTTCAGTACGAAACCCGGACAAAAATGATGACTTTTGATTACTTTCAAATCAAAACTCGTGCTTTGATAGGAAAATCAAGTGTACACTTCAGTGCACTACATTTAAAAATGGTGAGAAATCATCATCACCTTGAGCACCTTTTCAAGATTGTTCAAAAGATTTTCAAAATCTTTCAAAATATTTTGTGCTCAAGATAACTCCTCTAAAACCCTTTAATTGATTATGCTTTATTAAAGGGGAGTATAAATAAAAATGTTTCAAATTCATGCTTAAATCAAATCCTTTGTCTCCCAAAAGATTCTAAAATGTTGTTTAATCTGTTGATATCAAAAATATCACGAATATGCTATTTTGAGGGGAGGAGACGTGATTAAAATGTGATCAAAAAGTTTTAATGATTGTTGTTTAAATCTAAAAAGAGCTCGACTCGCTTGAAACCAATGAATTGACGAGGAATCAAAGTCAAGAATGTACCATTTCGAGAAACTTTCTATGGACTTGAACAGACGGTAATAATTTCAAGCTAGTTCTCTAGTGATGCAAACGTGTCTCGAATCGGTCTAGCTCATTTAAAGTCGATCAATTCAAAAGTGCAAACTCTACCCTCTATGTGCGATTTTGTCAAAACTTATAAGCACATGTGAAGGGGAGTGTTTCGAGAATATAAAACTATTCGAGTGTTTCAAACATGTTTTCTATCATAAACACTCGAGAGATTTTCAAGAAAAATGGTTTTATGGCAACAATAGGACAGTCATGGAGTTATAAGGTGACTATTGATAGAAATCTGTCCTATGATCCGCCAGAGCTTGAGGGATCTACCCAAGGACATCACAAATAGTTAGTATTAGAAGTCTTTAGGAATGATTGAAAAAGGAGTAATGTGAGAAAGGAGAAAGAAGGGTTGAAGAATTAAAAAGAAAAGTAATGAAAAGGGTGAAAGAAATAGCCTCCATATTCAACCTTAGGGCATAAACCGGGTTCAATACACATGCTACTGGTTGTCACTAAGATGACACCGGTATTGAAGACAAAGACGTCATGGACCCAAAGGACGCACCGCACCTAACCTTCTAGCCACTCAATTCCTCTTAAAAGGATTTGTTTCATTCTCACTGGGAACCCTACATAATCTATTGACTTTCTTAGAGATCGTTGGTATTGAAGAAGGAGACCTCTCCTAGTCTCCGCTCAGAAAACCAAATGCACTATTGAGTCTAGAGCCACGAGATTCATCAAAAGATCTCATAGGAACACTTGACATGACATCGCTTTGTTGTTCATCAATAAGGACACAAGTGATATATTATAGAGTCCCACGCATCTTAGCAACCGCCGTAACATTTATGAGAGGTTTCACAATTGTGATCCTTAGTGATTGAATGGAAACTCCCGCCGTGGTCAACATCAAGCACCGACAGCAGTCACTGGTAACTCCCCGTGGATTACGCTTAGCGTGTCTCAAACGGTCTACGATCGTGGGGTGATGCTTCGTACCTCACCTCGACTCATCCGAATCAGAATGTACTTCAGATATCGTGTTATCTCACTTGTGGGACTCCAGCCTCAGAACGGCCCCGTGAGAATTAGAGACGTGTTTTCACACTATGTCATAATACCCTCGAAATTCAAACTTGTAAGTGCGGAATCCGCTTATTACTAACCTGCTTTTATCTTTTCTTCTTATGGAAGCTCCGGAGCGGATGGATCGTGCGATTCTCTACATGCTCATACCAACAACACATGAAAGTTCTCATCAAAATCAAAGGCTACTCAAAGTTAAAGATGATTCTTCGTCAATGTCAAAGAATCAACAAAGTTTAAAGACTCGAGAACTACATCATTGGTAACCTAATGACAAATAGAAGTGTGAGCATGGTAGAGAAAGACGTGGAGACACCAAACCAACAAAGTTGACAACGGCAGACAACCACATTAACCGATCACAAAGCATGAAGGAACAATGAATCAATACTATTCTATATCTACGCACAAAGTTCAAGCTCGAGAAAAGTAAAGACCAAATCAAGTGGAGCATCATTTGAATGACCACCCCTTAGGGGGAGATTGTTAGCCTTAATTGTTTTATTAGAAGTGATGGTCATTCACGATTAGGAACTTTGTAATGTGTGTTAGATATCGTGATAGAATAGTCAACGAGCTCGTGGACTTGGGCTAAGCTAATTGGTTATAAGTTGTTAAGCTAGCCTTATGTATGATGTAATCCAACCCAAGCCCAAACGAGCCCATGGAAAGCCTTTAGGGCATCAAGTCCCTTGACTATATAAACCCTCAAAGTCTCATTTGAGGGGTGTGCTTGAAAGTGTGTGTGTGTTTTTTTCCTTTGAATATACAACTTATTGTGTTCATCTTTATCTCACATATACACAATCTTTATATCATTCAAGTCACCATCTTTCTAATCTTATTTCTACGCTTTGTTTATGTTTGGGTTTCACGAGTTCTACGCTTAACTGTGGTTAACGTGGGTATTTTGTGATAAGGTTGATAAAAGTAAGGTCCTACATATAGTTTGTACCGTATAATACTATAATGCACAAATTATGATGCATGTATCAAAAAATGTGGTGTGAATATCACCCCTTTTGAAATTACCAAAACTTAAATAAAAAATAAAAAAAAAACATGGGATGACTTCATTTTTGCACCATTTTTTCATTTAGTCATGCTCGACTATCTCATTTAGTGACACTATTTTTTAACTTTACATATACTCTTATTAACAACTTCCTTTTAATCATATTATATATATATATATATATATATATATATATATATATATATATATATATATATATATATATATAATATTAGTGTGTTCGTAATGAACATGGACTACTCAAATGTGACGTTGACCAAGACTACTACCGGTTGGAGAAGACGATATTTGCGCGTTTATTTTCTTAATAGTTACAAACCAAATTGTTTATCATATCATTGACACGTTACTTACTATTTCCTTCAAAAAAATAATGAAACTTATTTCTTTCTTTGTTATTTGTTAATGTATTCACACACGCAACTCTTTCATGAATAATTTCTTTCAAGATCCCCGTGATTGCCCGGGTGGCTTTGAGTAATATCCATATAAGAACATGTATACACGCTAATTTTCTAAACTAACAAGTGGAAGTGCATATTAAGGTACGATGTTACATATAATGCTTCACGATTGAACCTCATACCGTTTACACAATTAGGTTGGTAACGGGTTACCCGAGTCTGTGGTCAAAATTAGCGGTTTAATTGTTTGTTTGAATTACACTAAGTCATCTATGATATATGTTCCTTTAACATAAATATTGCTTCGAAAACCATGATTCACGTTTTTGTAGCAGTCAATGTAGTCTCTATTTCGTAGGAAATTTATATTACTGCAATCACCCGCATATGATTTGTTGTTATACTGTGTTGCAATATGTGCAGTACGGAATGGACATTGGCTATTAAGTTGATTAGCGCTCACATACGTCATTTGCTATTCAAGACCGTCAAATTTGAAGACGACAACGACATCGATGTTTATTATTTTAATTTTTACAAACTCAATTGATTGTCGAATAATTAATGTATTATCTCATTTCTTTTTTTCATATATTGATCGAACATGTTTATGCTCATTGTTTTCATATTATATCATTTTCATATTTTTTAAAAATCTCGTGAATCTATGGGTCTTTAAGCTAGTTTAATATATAAATCTTTTAGTGGAGTTGCATTTATTGTATTTAATGCATAAGTAATTAATGGCTAAAAGGTTTTAGAGCACTCATAAAGTAACGGCATAACGCCGTTATTGCCTTAATAACGCCGTTATTAGGTGTTATACTATTAGAAGCATCGCGTTATTAGGCGTTGGTGGCATAGCGTTGGTTTACCAACGAACGTTAAAAAATGTTTCATTTCACCCCTAAACCATTTCAAATAAATTTTCACTTACACCCTCCTCCTATTCAAATTCAAATTTAAATTATACTGTTCAATTTCAAGGGATAAATTCAAATTCAAATTTGAAATTTAAAAATCAAATATGAGCGGATTTATTCAGCTTCAAAATTCAACTCGCTTATATAAACAACTCTACAAGAGTTGTTTAGAACACACAACACACATAAGTTACACACACAACTCACACACAAAAATGTCTCGCAAAGATTTTTCTCAAGAATTCTCAAATTCGTAAAAGTTGCCTGAAACCACCTTTCCAAATCACTTGCGGAACCCGATGTTTACTCTAGACCTCCATAAAATGTCTTTCCGGTGGGTTTTGAAAACATCATGTACCTCCCAATTGTTCCAAGTTCACTGTGAACAATCCACAGTGGATTTTCAAAACCACCCCAATGGTTAAGTGAGGCTTCCTCCGCAACCGGAACGAGATGAAGAAACCGTGGTGAGATTATGGAAGAAGCAGCACGCGAAGAGGTCGCTCGTCGTGAGCAAGAAGCACGAGAAGCTCAAGACTAAAGACAACTTCTTCGACATCATGGAGAGTCGATACATGAATGGGAGTTTTATTCTCCGCCAACCGCCTCGATGGTCGACTCGGATGATTCGCTTTTTAAGTTTTAGTTGTTTTATTTAATTCGCCTTTAACGCTTAATGTACGCTTTTTAAGTTTTTAATGTAATCCGTGTTTAACGCTTAATGTACTTGGTGTTTTAATGTTAAATGTGATATGTGTTTTAAAAATGAAGTGTTTGTTTTAGTTTAGGGGTTGAAAGTGAAAATATGAAATGTTATTGGTGTTATTGATATTATTGGGATGTTATTGTTGTGGGTGTTTTTGGGATGTTAATGTTAAATGTTAAAGTCGATGTGGCACCGACGGGACGGTGTTATTGGTGTTATGGTGTTACGATTGTGAGTGCTCTTACAAAGCCCTGAAGTTAGCCAAGTCTTTTGTAAAAGCTTTTCCAAAATCTCTTGCTATAATGCTAAAAACTTTTCAAAAGCTTAATAAAATAGTAAAAGTCTTTTGTGTTTTATGCATTATAGATACTCTTAGTATGCATTACGGATGCTCTTATTATGTTTTCATCACTTCGTTTTAGTTCGTACTCAAGAGAGCCTAACAAGCTTCCACCATTTCATTGCAATAATCAACTATCAAACATATTAAATGGGCTCAAACAAACCGAAAGAAAATAAAACTTTCAAGAATTTGCTAAAGACACAAACGAAATCATCATATCTATATCTATATCTATATCTATCAATATATAATAAATAAAGGTTTATTTGAATTTTGCCATGTCATTAAAGCCATGTTGGCAATCAATCCTTGTCACTAATGTCATATCTCCCAGCCATTTAGTCGTCATTCTTTGACTTTCAACCCCCGCTATCAATTTCAATATCATTCAATAACTCTCCCAGAATCAAGCTTTTCATTCACACTAATTGTATCGTAGGTTCGAAATTCAAACGATTATTTCATCGAGAGTATATCTTCATTGCTATCACCATTCTCTTTCTTTTTCTATTTAAATTCTCCAATTAATGTTTTGATCTTCTTTTGATTAATACTCCTCCGTCCTATTTTTATTGTCCAGTTTGACTTTGACCAGTCTTTCTTGTTCAACTTTGACCATTAATATATTTATTTGTGTTATATAATACTTGATGAAAATTATACCAATGAAAAATACATTTAAAACCCAATACATTCATATATTTTTCATCAAGTATTATATAACACAAACAAAAATAATTATGGTCAAAGTTAAAGAAGAAAGACTAAAAAGTCAATAGTGGACAATAATTTTGTGACGAAGGGAGTACATTTTAGTTTAGACAGGTTTATTCTTCAACAACTCTACCTTTCAATTGAAGATATGGTATACGGTCTAATTTTCGAAAGCCACTTTAACCGTTCTTAACAACGAATTCCATAAGAACATGACTGGTAATTTTGATTTCTAATTTCAAGCTTTTTAACCTTTAGGATTCTTTAATTTCAAATTCTTAATTATGTGTCTTTTATAATATTGTAAGATAAAATTATGATTTTGCCAATATGGAATGAATGGCTGGCTGCATCTACAATCTCATAAGATTCCATAAATGACACTAGTTAATATAAAAGTAGTGATAAACAACTACATAATATGGAGTTTTTTGTTAAACTATGGTACTTTAAAAAAACAATTACATTAATGAGTACTTACAAAAATATTTAATTTATAATAGTTATTTTTATTCTCATCTCATAAATCAACAAATTATGAACGTGAATAACTAACTCTAGCTATTGTCTTCCTCCTCACAGTAATATCGAGTATACTCTTCCACGTACATGATCGACATCCACTCCTCACCTTGACTATAACCGGTGATCGTCTCCACCGATGCATCATCGTCGATTTCACATCATTGTTCTTCTTCTACTTTATCAGGTATGATCACACCATACTTCAAATCAAGAAATATCAACCATGCTCAGTTCACTTTTAAGTACCTTTTTTTATGAAGAAGTTTTTATAGGTTTAGTTGGTAGGCCTTCTTGCTTGATGTTCATAACAGATTAACAGGTAAAAGATTTTTGTTGACAATGATATCAAAGTGTGTTATATCGCGAAATAAAGTTCAATGAACTTATCAACCAAATCCATGTTGCGCATCTATCGATGAAAAGGAAAACTGTATCAAAGTAGTTTGTAGATATCCTTCTGGTTTTGGAAAAATGATGAAATATATTCCACTCCCAATCGCGGACAATGATGGTATCGAGATAATGTTTCATATACTTGATCTCTATCAAGAACTAAGTAACATTCATATATACTTAGAGGTTGAAACACAACACCACGAAAAGAAAGTGATGACGTATAGTTCGTGATGACGTATAGTCCGTATTCGGGTCATGAACCCGACCAATAAACGCTACTAGCAACTGAGCCCAGAACAAATGGGCTAACCCGGTAACGGTTTAGGCTCACGAAGGCCCAAACCCAAAGTTATTTATGGTTTTGGATATCGGATATCTCTTATTTATGAGATATGTATTGATTGACCGACTTAGGCGGGATACGCCGAAGGTTGGGGAACACGAAACCAACAAGGATTTCGTGTGTATATAAAGGGCATCTCGGCCCTCATTAAAGGTATGATCTAAAACCCTAACTCTCCACTAAACTCTAAAAACCGATTACTTACTCTCACGCCGGAGATAATCGTGGGAGACAATCCCACGATAAGCCTAACGGTGTTTTCTGTTTACTTAGTGCGCAGGTCTCAAGCATCAAGGTCTAATTGATACGAGAACCGGAGTCTAAATAAGGAAAGCCCAACTTTTGTATCAACAAGTGGCGCCATCCGTGGGACTAATCACTAAGAACTAGAATGACAAAGCACAGAAACCTAAGCTAGCAATCGCATAGTGACTTACAAGGAAAAAGACAAAGTGGATCGCCTCTGCGAAGCTCGAACAACCAAGTCGACTGTAAACCAAGGGTCGTGCCCGGATCTAGTCTTCACAACAGTGGAACCACTCACGGGACAACCCATGCCACTACAACAACCACCAGCAGAAGATCCATCACGCACCTTCTTACCACTCCCCACCAATCGGTGCGAAAAAGGACCTCACAAAACGCCAGCGCCTCTCAAACAAGGGTCCGGATGTGGAAAGAGACACCGCGCTAGAAGGAGTCGCTGAACTAGCGCCAAGTGACTTCGTGTCTCAAAACTACGAAACCTTGGCGCCCCTCATGCAAGAGGAGGCGAAAAGAGGTTGAGTCGAGCCAAAGACCGACTAAACTTCAACACAGAGTATGAGACATCCCCATAGCGCCATCGGAGGAGGCGCGGGAAGGATAGTCGCCGCCACCAGTGTTTACCAGATCGGGAGGAGAGTTGAGAACGACGGGCAATGACTGCAGATCCGGAAGAACAAGAAGACGGACGGCCACCAATGTCCATATTAGGCTTGGTAGCCGCAGGGTCTATGACGAGACTTGGACGACAGGCTCCCAAGTGAAAGCTCTTCAAGCTCGGATTCGAGGCGATCGGGCGCAAGCGCCGAAAGAGGGTAGGCTCGTCCTCCGGTGATTCCTCGGACAACGAGGACAAATAAACAGACACCGAAGTCCAGGGGAAGATATCGCGACCGGGAGGAGGAAGATATGTCTCTTCCCAGGCGCCACCAAAGGTGGATGCGTTCACCGACGCATCAACGATTTATCGAAGATAAGAGAAGGTGCATGCCCGCCAATGTGAAAACCTACGATGGAACAGTGATCCGGACGATCACCTAAAAATTTCGAATCACCGCTACCATCGAAAATTGGCCACAACCCGTGTGGTGCCACATGTTCAATTCCACATTAGGGAAATGCGCGAATCGGTTCAAGAAGCTTCCACACGTAAGCATTGATGGCTTTGAAGAGTTGCGGGCGTTTCGCTGAACTTCACTCAAAGGAAGAAGTCGCCAAAACCCCGTCGAACTTGCTAGGGTATAACACAGTGGGAATCTACAAGCGCTTATGTGGAGCGCTACAAAGATGAGTGCATACATGTCAAGGCATGCCCGAAATACTAAAGATCTCGTGGTTCATGAACGGGATCAATAACCCATAACTCATCAAAAGGTCGAACGACAAGGTCCTCCAAAATTTGATGAACTTATGAAACGCACAAGGTCCTTTATCCAGGAGAAGGCCACAAGCGCAAAGAAGAAAGGCTACTCAAACTATAGGTCACAAGAACGACCTAGAGACAATACATTGACTGTGGTAGCAACCGCAACAAGAACTACCGCGCCGGGGAGTGGACGAGATAATGTCAAATATACCCCGCTAACCAAGACTCCAAAGGAAATATTCGCGACGGAAGGCGCGAACTTCCCGAGGCCCCCACCAATGCGCAACCCAGAAGAGCGACGCGTGGGGAACGAATACTGCGACTATCATGGACAGAAGGGCCACACCACCAATGAGTGTGTCCAATTGCGCCAACTAATTGATAAGCTAGTAAAAGAAGGCAGATTGGACCATTTAGTTAAGAACATCAAGGAAGGGAAAGACAAGCAAAAGACTGGGAACAAGAAAGAAGCACCCAAAGATAAGGCTGATACCATCTACATGATACAATCATGGCAGCGAATGACTAGGCAAAAGATCAGCCAAAAGTTTTCCCGTGGAAGCTGTGACAACCCGTACTTTCAGGTCATTTCTCGACACAATTTATGCCTCACTATTTCAACATTTATCGTAAACTTGATTTACGTGTTCCAAATTCGCGTAACCTTTATGGTTTAGCGGCGAATTCATGATCATATCATCACGTACATTTCATATGGACTAAGATTAGTCTACATTTCATTGACATCATTTGCATCTCATTAGTTCATTCACGACATTTCATTTCACATTTAACGTAATTTTTATATTAAATAAACGTTATCGCGTGAGTTATTATTTTGTATATTTAATCCGTTACTTTCAAAAATGATCCCGACATATTTTTAAACTTATGTTTAGTTTATAAAACCATATTTTGAGTTTTCCTAGTGTTTTGAATTTATTTCGTATATAAATCGTTGAAGTTATATTATTACGACGTGTTTCTTAAAAATTATACGATAATTATTTTATCACTCAAATTTCACAAGGAATGTATTTTACAATTTTATTATCTCATTACATTCTATTTTGATCTATTAAAACTTACTTGTACCAAAAGTTACCATTTACCTTTAATTATACATTTTTCCTACACATTACTTACACTTTTCTTGAAATTGTTACAAGTAAATATTATATACAAGTAAAAGAAAAAAATATATAATTTGGAAAACAAGATCCCAAGAAAACCGGCCCTTAGGGGATTCACATTAATTGTTTGGTGAAATTCTTTCTTTGATTGTATAAGTATACACACTATCTTCACATCACTCATTCAACCTCATAATTCAAGTAGCAAAAAGTTCTTTCTCTTTGTTTTCTACTCCATTGAACCGGCCATTCAAGGGTTCTTCAAGGGATCATCTTCAAAATTTTTCTCAAGTGTTTTAACAATCTTGTTTATACTCTTTATTAGGTTTTGAAATAAAAACCAAGAGTATTTAAGTTTAACCTTGTTACTTGCACCTCATCATATTCACTTGTAAGCATGTTTCTTTCATTTTCATGTTTCCTTTTTCATTTCATATGTATCTTTTCATTTTTGGAGCAACATGCAAGACATATGTGATTTATACCATTTTCATGATTTTAAGAGTTATATATATATATTTGGTCATCCTATAATTATCCCCATGGTATTCTTTGGTCTTGATGGTGATTAGGAACCCATGACACCCTAAGAAGGTGTATGGTAGGATTAGATTAGCTTTGGAGTTGATTTGAAGGGATTAGAATAGGTTTTGTCCGAGAAAACTATTTTCAATACGTATAAAATAGGTTCTGTCCTTGTTTCGATTTTCTGGAAAACCGACAGTAGGCACGACCTTTTGGCCTTGATATTTAGAAAATATACTTTAAAACTAATCCGTGGCGCTTGAACGGAATAAAACGGACTTATAACGAAGAAGTTATGGATTTTACAAGTTTGACGATTTAAATTTATAGTTTTCAAATTTCAGAACATATTTTTACATTGTTCGGGTCAAAACGAGCCTTAAGCTTCACAAATTATTTCGACTTATCAAAATATATTAGTTCACTTCGACACGAAGCTAAGGACGTATTATACGAGAAAACGGATTTGAAACGACAAAGATATGCACGCTTTCATAAACTTGCCGTAACTATTATTTTCTAAAAACTATATTATTTCTACGATACAAGTGTTACGGTAGTCAGATCGACCATGTTGAGGGTGTTTTTAACGAGGTTGTGAAACTTTTGGAACGAAATGTCTTCTAGTAAAATCAAGTTCACCGAGCATATTTTTCAAAACGATAAGCCGCTTGTATAGCGGAGTTTTAATAAATTATTTACGGATGTTCAAACTTGGCGAAACTCATTTTTCGCACAACAATTAGCCAAAACCACCATCTTTAACCCTTATTATCTTTATGTTCGAGACCTTTATGACGAAAACTCCCGAATCGAAACTTCTAGATTTCGATACAAACTTTCCAAAACCGTCGAGTTCGTTTCCTAACGATCGACGCACACCATTTTACGACTAGTTTTCCAAAGCCATTTTTGTTAATTTCATGATATTTCCGACGACATTGTTTTGCGATTTAAAAGTGAAAATTTCACCATAAATCATTATAAAACCATTGTAGGATGACATTTTGACGTAAAACTTGTAAAGTCATTTTGAGTGGTCAAGACGTCAAAAGAGTATTTTTCGACGATAAGTAATATTTTTCAAAACTCGCAAATGGTATAAATAACATACTAAATGCATGCATAACATTACATCATAACTTATTACATATCATATCATCCATAATAGGTCATTTTCGAGATTCACGCTATATTTCGTTGTATCCACTTTTGTCATCGTAATCATTGCAACAGTGAGTTCATAGCCCCACTTTTACTCTTTTAACTGCTTTTACAAACTCTTGGGGAGATACATGCTACATTTTAATCGAACACAAATGCTTTGAACTGTATGCTATATCCGAATGTTTTATTGTCACTAAGTATTTGCCATGTTCAAGTCCCTACATCATGAACCATTAGTCACTTGCGGTGTGAGCGAATATTGTGAATAGGCCTATTGAATTAACACTCCGCTCCTATTGACCCATTTAGGAAATCGAGCGACTATATTTGAATCATTAAGGTAAATTGGCAAATTACCTATTAGGGCGGCGATGAAACGATGATTACCAATTTTTATTGGTGCGATGTTTACGCTTTGGTGTCATGAACTTAGTGAAATAAATACGATTTTGTTTTTAACGATGAGTGTGAAACCATTTAACTCACACTACGATTATTGTGTTCAAACAATTACTTAAACCTACTTGATTTCACTCAACCTTTGTGTTGACCTTTTAGCATGTTTATTCTCGTGTATCTAAGGCATTATCATCATGGCATGGTTAAGGAACCACCTTTTGAGTCGCAAGGTCGACTTACATCATTGTACATTATGGCACTTTCTTTTAAAACCATCGTTTGGACTTGTAATATATTTGTATTTCCGCAAACTTTGTAAACCTTTTGGGACCGATGTTGTACTGATTATTTTATTAAATCAAACGATGTATTTTCCAAACGACACTTTAGGTCGCTCAATATAACTCGTGATTGTGATGCTATGACACCAATCCCGTGAATTCCATTCACGCAAAATGTAATTTGGGGTGTGATGATTGGCATCGAGCTTGATTATAGAGAACTAGGTTGAATCATTGACCCTAGACTATAACTACATTACCATAGCATCTCATCATTTCATCATAAGTGCATGTTCACTTTACATGCGATTTATACGCACATTTTTCGAGTTATTTACTTTCATTTCATATCGATTGTCACATGGATGCCTTTAAATGCCCATTACATTATTCGCTCTTCATACTCTAATGTGGAGAATTCCTTGTCATCCCTATCACAATTTTCACATCAATCGACTCATCACCGATAACGTCGAATGCCGAGATGAACCTTTAAATAGGGCTAAGTCACGCCACTCTTTGTTTCACCACTAACATGTCGAGTTACACTTTATTCACACATTAAGTCACTAAACCATTATACATTTGAAGCATTTACAACACCTCATAACCCATCTTTTGGAACCCGTCGATCATTTTGAAAAATAACCTCAAACTTATCATTCTTATCACATTTCTTTGGGCGTTTATTATTAACATCGGATTTTGCTACGCCTCACATTTCCTCTTGTTTTGAAGAAGATATGGCATCAAGAAAGCTACAGCTTGAAATGACCCAAGCGGCTATTCAAAAGTTAGTGAATGATAGCATTCTTGATGCTTTAAGAGTCGAAAGGAAACAGTGGGCGCCGCTTCTTTCTTGAGGTCAGCTGGCTTCTTGAAGCCGCTAGGCTAGTCTTCACATCGGAAATGCCGAGGATCCGGAGTTAAGAGATGTTCGTACAAGGATTTCAAAAGTGGTGAGCCCACAAGTTTAGGGGATCAAGGAGCCACGCCATGGTACGATGGTTTGAAAAGTTGGAACTGTGTTTTGCTTTGTAATTGCCCTGGATGATAGTAAGGTCAAATTTGCTACAAGTACATTACTCGATGGAGCATTGTCGTGGTGGAATTCATATGCTCAACCGATTGAAATGGAGAATGCTTTCAAGCTTACTGGGAGCAATTTAAGGGTTTGGTGACTAAGAAGTTTTGTCCTCGCACGGAAGTCAAAAAGTTGGAGACCGAGTTCTATGAACTAGTAACTATTGGGCACGATATTGACACTTACATTCGGAGATTCCAAGAATTGGCCGTTATGCCCGTCCATGGTTTCGATAATGAGAAGTTGCTAGAGGCTTTCATTGGGGACTTCGAGGTGATTCAAGGAGATGTGACTTCGCTTGATCCACAAACAATCGAGGAAGCTATTAGGGTGACTCAAAAGCTCATGGCCCGTGTAGTGAAGAGAGGTAAGTACACCAACACCAACCAAAACAACAACAACCCCAACAACCGCACTAACTACCACAATAACCAAAACAACAACAACAACGACGATAACCAAATCAACAACAACAAAAGAAAATGGGAAAACGACCAAGGAGGTTATAACAACAACAACCAAAACCGCAACACTAACCATCAACAACAACAAAATAGAAGGCAAGAAGCGGAATGGTTTATGTCACGCACCAATGAGAGGTAGAGGTATGCCGGAACACACCCACTATGTAATCGATGTAATTTTCATCACTGGGTCCTTGCCACCAAGTGCCACAAATGCCAAACACCGGACATCTAGCTGTGGATTGTAAAGGTAAAGCCGTAGTCACATGCTTCGGATGTGGGGAATAAGGACACTATAGAAATCAATGTCCTCAAAACCAAGGTCAACTCTGTTGAAGATGCTCATGGAATGCATACATGTTAGAGGAGGAGAAGCTCGTCAAGGTACCAACGACGCTGAGGATCAAGAAGTTCGAAACTAATGGTCTTAATTTTCCTTATGTACTATGTTGTACTAAGTTTATGTTTTCCATCGTATCCGAATCTTTATAACTTAAGATGTACTACTTTTGCTAAACCACTTGTTGTAAAATATTCTCATCTATCGTACTTTATTTTCTTTCCGATTTGTTATTACTTACGAAATTTTACTTCTTTTACTTTATCGACCATTTTAACGACACGGTTTAAATCCTTGTAAACATTGAGAGTTATAACGACTAAACCGAACGTCACATCATCGCTCCTTAATTATACATAGCCTAGCTAACTATGTCTAATTCGGAGGATCATGTTATGTTGGGAGCGATTAATTATAAATCTTAGTGCAAGCAAAATCTTCACATATTTCAAGGTCAAAGTGTTACTTATGAGAGATTCATCCGATATTTTATTTACTACGATGTTTTATACGCCTCAATCATCGATAACCGTAACGACACTTCTCCATGTCTTTTCTCCTCGTTATTCATCATAAACTCAAAATTCGATAGACTAACACGAACCCAATTCGTGGATCAATTCCTTTTGGTTGGGCGAATGTGACAACCCGTACTTTCAGGTCATTTCTCGACACAATTTATGCCTCACTATTTCAACATTTATCGTAAACTTGATTTACGTGTTCCAAATTCGCGTAACCTTTATGGTTTAGCGGCGAATTCATGATCATATCATCACGTACATTTCATATGGACTAAGATTAGTCTACATTTCATTGACATCATTTGCATCTCATTAGTTCATTCACGACATTTCATTTCACATTTAACGCGTAATTTTTATATTAAATAAACGTTATCGCGTGAGTTATTATTTTGTATAGTTAATCCGTTACTTTCAAAATGATCCCGACATATTTTTAAACTTATGTTTAGTTTATAAAACCATATTTTGAGTTTTCCTAGTGTTTTGAATTTATTTCGTATATAAATCGTTGAAGTTATATTATTACGACGTGTTTCTTAAAAATTATACGATAATTATTTTATCACTCAAATTTCACAAGGAATGTATTTTACAATTTTATTATCTCATTACATTCTATTTTGATCTATTAAAACTTACTTGTACCAAAAGTTACCATTTACCTTTAATTATACATTTTCCTACACATTACTTACACTTTTCTTGAAATTGTTACAAGTAAATATTATATACAAGTAAAAGAAAAAAAAATATATAATTTGGAAAACAAGATCCCAAGAAAACCGCCCTTAGGGATTCACATTAATTGTTTGGTGAAATTCTTTCTTTGATTGTATAAGTATACACACTATCTTCACATCACTCATTCAACCTCATAATTCAAGTAGCAAAAGTTCTTTCTCTTTGTTTTCTACTCCATTGAACCGCCATTCAAGGGTTCTTCAAGGATCATCTTCAAAATTTTTCTCAAGTGTTTTAACAATCTAGTTTATACTCTTTATTAGGTTTTGAAATAAAAACCAAGAGTATTTAAGTTTAACCTTGTTACTTGCACCTCATCATATTCACTTGTAAGCATGTTTCTTTCATTTTCATGTTTCCTTTTTCATTTCATATGTATCTTTTCATTTTTGGAGCAACATGCAAGACATATGTGATTTATACCATTTTTCATGATTTTAAGAGTTATATATATATATTTGGTCATCCTATAATTATCCCCATGGTATTCTTTGGTCTTGATGGTGATTAGAACCCATGACACCCTAAGAAGGTGTATGGTAGGATTAGATTAGCTTTGGAGTTGATTTGAAGGGATTAGAATAGGTTTTGTCCGAGAAAAACTATTTTCAATACGTATAAAATAGGTTCTGTCCTTGTTTCGATTTTCCGGAAAACCGACAGTAGGCACGACCTTTTGGCCTTGATATTTAGAAAATATACTTTAAAACGAATCCGGTCGCTTGAACGGAATAAAACGGACTTATAACGAAGAAGTTATGGATTTTACAAGTTTGACGATTTAAATTTATAGTTTTCAAATTTCAAAGAACATATTTTTACATTGTTCGGTCAAAACGAGCCTTAAGCTTCACAAATTATTTCGACTTATCAAAATATATTAGTTCACTTCGATACGAAGCTAAGGACGATATTATCGAGAAAACGGATTTGAAACGACAAAGATATGCACGTTTTCATAAACTTGCCGTAACTATTATTTTCCGAAAAACTATATTATTTCTACGATACAAGTGTTACGGTAGCTGTATCGACCATGTTGAGGGCTGTTTTTAACGAGGTTGCGAAACTTTTTGGAACGAAATGTCTTCTAGTAAAATCAAGTTCACCGAGCATATTTTTCAAAACGATAAGCCGTTTGTATAGCGGAGTTTTAATAAATTATTTACGGATGTTCAAACTTGGCCGAAACTCATTTTTCTGCACAACAATTAGCCAAAACCACCATCTTTAACCCTTATTATCTTTATGTTCGAGACCTTTATGACGAAAACTCCTGAACTGAAACTTCTAGATTTCGATACAAACTTTCCAAAACCGTCGAGTTCGTTTCCTAACGATCGACGCACACCATTTTACGACTAGTTTTCCAAAGCCATTTTTGTTAATTTCATGATATTTCCGACGACATTGTTTTGCGACGAAAAGTGAAAATTTCACCATAAATCATTATAAAACCATTGTAGGATGACATTTTGACGTAAAAACTTGTAAAGTCATTTTGAGTGGTCAAGACGTCAAAAGAGTATTTTTCGACGATAAGTAATATTTTCAAAACTCGCAAATGGTATAAATAACATACTTAAATGCATGCATAACATTACATCATAACTTATTACATATCATATCATCCATAATAGGTCATTTTCGAGATTCACGCTATATTTCAAGTATCCACTTTTGTCATCGTAATCATTGCAACAGTGAGTTCATAGCCCCACTTTTACTCTTTTAACTGCTTTTACAAACTCTTGGGGAGATACATGCTACATTTTTAATCGAACACAAATGCTTTGAATCAGTATGCTATATCCGAATGTTTTATTGTCACTAAGTATTTGCCATGTTCAAGTCCCTACATCATGAACCATTAGTCACTTGCGGTGGTGAGCGAATATTGTGAATAGGCCTATTGAATTAACACTCCCGCTCCTATTGACCCATTTAGGAAATCGAGCGCACTATATTTGAATCATTAAGGTAAATTGGCAAATTACCTATTAGGGCGGGCGATGAAACGATGATTACCAATTTTATTGGTGCGATGTTTACGCTTTGGTGTCATGAACTTAGTGAAATAAATACGATTTTGTTTTTAACGATGAGTGTGAAACCATTTAACTCACACTACGATTATTGTGTTCAAACGAATTACTTAAACCTACGGATTTCACTCAACCTTTGTGTTGACCTTTTAGCATGTTTATTCTCGTGTATCTAAGGCATTATCATCATGGCATGGTTAAGGAACCACCTTTTGAGTCGCGGGTCGACTTACATCATTGTACATTATGGCACTTTCTTTTAAAACCATCGCTTGGACTTGTAATATATTTGTATTTCCGCAAACTTTGTAAACCTTTTGGGACCGATGTTGTACTGATTATTTTATTAAATCAAACGATGTATTTTCCAAACGACACTTTAGGTCGCTCAATATAACTCGTGATTGTGATGCTATGACAATCAATCCCGTGAATTCCATTCACCGCAAAATGTAATTTGGGGTGTGTGAGCGAAATCTCTTTCCCCACATTGGTCATGGACAACGCAGCGGTAGAACCGCCACCATTGAAAATAATGCAGGGGGTCACGATATCCACCGCATATATGTTGATGGAGGAGCATCCGCAAACATAATGTATGAACATTGTTTCAAGCGACTGCGACCTGAGATACGAAGTCAGTTAAGCCCGGTCATGACGTCGTTGACTAGTTTTACAGGAGAAAAGTTATGGCCCATGGGGCAAATACGCCTACTAGTCAATGTTGGTAATAAGGAACACTCCACGATAGCATGGATGAACTTTATGGTGATCAAATCCCCTTCGCCATACAATGGCATTATTGGAAGACTAGGGATATCGACCATGCGCAAGCATCGCTACAACATATGGGATGCTCAAGTTCCGGTGGAGGAGGCATTGTTACTCTCTACAATACCACCGTACCACCCAGAGAATGTAACACGATTACATGTGAGACGGCACACATTTCGAGCAATAAAGCAACTAAAGTATCAAACTTGAGGGTCGCAATTCATCCCGACACCCGTAGCAAGAAGTATCGATTGGGGATCGCATTCGATAACGGCGGCGTACGTGTGCGCACTCTTGCAAAAGAATCTGGATATCTTTGCATAGGAACCAAAGCACATGACCGGTGTACCACGCCGACTACAAAACACAAGTTCGTAATCCGACAAGGATACTCCCCAAGACGATGTAAGAAGCGCGCCGGGCTCTAGGCGCCCACAAGCAATTCGCGTAAGTACATAAACTTGTGGATGCGGTATCATGCGAGAAGTCTATTATCATGACCGGCTTTCCAACCCGCCGATGGTTAAGAAGAGCGATGGTAGTTGGCGGATGTGCGTGGACTTCACGGATCTCAACAAAGCATGTCCACAAGATCGCTACCCACTACCGTAGATAGACGGAAGATAGAATCTTTGTGCGGATACCCACTTAAATGCTTCTTGGACGCATACAAAGGATACCACCAAATCCGGATGGCTAAAGAAGATGAGGAAAACGGCCTTCCATACAAGCCAAGGTGTCTATTGTTATACTAAGATGCCCTTTGGCTTGAAGAACGCAGCGCCACCTACCAAACGATTGGTAGATAACGATTTGAAAAGCAAAGGGCCGCAACCTAGAGGTTTACGCTGACGACCTTGTCATAAAAAGACATACCGAGGACTAATTGGTGCGCGATATTGAAGAGACATTTAAGACACTACGAGATCAACATGAAGTTAAATCCTAAGAAATGCACCTTTGGCGCTCTGAAGGCATGTTCCCGGGATATTTGATAGAGCCCGATGGCATTAAACCATGTCCGAAAAAAAAGCGGTCGTTATCCAACTTCCTTCACCGCAAGACGTTGAAAGAAGTCCGATCTCCGAATGGAAAACTAGCCGGTTTGAATGATTCTTATCCAAATCGGATAAGTCACTCCCCTCTTCAAAACGCCAAGAAGTGTACAAAAAGGAGATTTTATTTGGACTACGGAGGCGAAGAAGCTTTTATCTAGCTTAAACAACACCTAGCAGCGCCCCCACGCTAGTCGCGCCCGCCGTGGAAGAATTAATTATGTACTTATCTGCGACTAATGGGCGGCCAACATGGTGCTCTTGACGGATAGGAATTCAAGACAAACACCGTATATTTTGTAAGCAAAGCACTCAAGAAAATGGAGGTTAACTATAGCGCAATGGAGAAGTTGGTCTTGGCATTAGTATTCGCCGCCAAACGGTCGCAGTACTTCCAGCGCACCCAATAGCGGTGATCACGCATCAACCTATCAAGCAAATCATCTCCAAACCCGACGATCCGGGCGACTACGTATGGAGCGTGTTGCTAGGTGAGCATAACATCTCCTGACGCATCGCGACCGCGATTAAAGGGCGAGATACTACTAGACTTCATCATCGAAAACCGGACATCGATGATGCACCTTCATAAAGCAAGGTGGAACTACAAGAACCATGGATTTTATTCACGGACGGATCTTCATGTGTGGACGGGTCAGTGCGTGCCTTATCCTCATGAGCCCGGAGGAATGGAATTCACCCACGCAATGCGCTTTGAATTCACGAAGAACAAACAACGAGGCGGTATGAAGCCACGATTCTTTCGGACTACGATTGCGTACCGAATGGGCATACGCAACCTAGAAGCAAATGTAGATTCCCCGTTTGGTAGCCAACCATGTGTTGGGCGAGTATGTGGCTAAAGAGGAAAACATGATTCAATACCTCGACAAGACCAAGTCCCTAATCCAGAGCTTTGACAGGTTTACCATCAAACATTCCTAGAGGGGAAAACAGAAAGGCGGATGCACTGAGCAAGATTGTATCCACAAGCTTTGTGCACCTATCAAAACAAGTATTGGTGGAAACTCTGAAGAGCAATTCCATCTCGGAGATGGAGATATCCACGGTGATAGAGGAACAAGGTCCTACTTGGATGACTCCAATCGTCGAGTTTATAAGCAAGGGCGCATTACCCCAAGAAGCAGATTATGTACTCCGAGAGACCCACGCTGGTTCATGTAGTATGCACTCAGGACCACGGTCCGTTGTGGCGCGCACTTTACGGTCAGGATACTACTGGCCTACGATGCACCGTGACGCGCGGGACTTAATAAGAAAGTGTGGCGACTGCCAAGTTCACAGACCCATTCCACGCCAACCAAAACAGGAGCTAACACCTATTACGTCGCCATGGACATTCAATAAATGGGGTATCGACATTGCCGGCCCCTTCCCTGTTGCAGCAGGGGGATTGAAATTCCTTATAGTGGATGTAGACTATTTCACTAAGTGGATTAAAGCAAAGGCGGTCGCGACAATCACAGGAAATCAGATAAAATGATTTGTTTGAGAAAATATCGTATGCCATTTCAGATTACCTAGGGAAATCATCTCGGACAACGGAAAACAATTATGTGACAACCCTTTCAAGGAATGGTGCGAAAAACTAAATATTACACAACACTTCGCGTCGGTTAAACACCCATAAACCAATGGTTTAGTCGAGCGTGCAAATCGAAGTCTGGGTGAAGGAATTAAAGCACGCTTAGACAAACACAAAGGGAGGTGGGTGGAGGAGTTATCGCATGTCTTGTGGGCGCACCGCACGACAATCAAAATTAGCACGGAGAAACTCCTTTTCTCTTGTCTATTGGATGAAAGCCGTCATACCAACCAAATTGGGATGCCAACTATTCGCACTACCGGTTAATGTTACAACCAATGACGATGAACGGCGATTGACTTGGACCTGTTGGAAGAAAGCGCGGCCTTGCCTATATGTGGCAGAGCTAAGTAAAAATGAAGGGATACTACGATGCTAAAGTTCGAAGCATCTCATTCAGACCTGGCGATTTTGTATATCGCGCCAATGATGCGAGACATGCAGAGGATACAGGAAAACTTGGACCGAAGTGGGAAGGACCTTATGAGGTCACTGAAGCACTAGGAAAGTGCGCGTACAAGCTACGTGACATGGATGGTCGTGAGCTACCACGCACATGGAACATCTGCAATCTCAAACGATGTTATCTCTAGGAACGGCTACGGCCCAGCGCATGGACACCCCCGCACTTTAGTATAGTGCCCAATAAATATCCGTGTATTTACATTCTGTTTTACTTAGGCAAATATCTTTTTTTCTTTTTACAAAAACTTGCAAGTATTAATAAAACGTCGCGATTTCTAGCTAACTCCGCAACACATTTCAATTTGTTATTTACATATTGTTCATATCTCAACATTGTTGTTATGCTATCTTTTGCCTACATGGCGTGCATGCACTTATTAAACCCATGATGGTAAAAAGGATGAGTAAACCTACTAAAAAACTCGTTGAGTAAGAGGGTTGCAAACCCATCAACATTGGATCATGCATCCTTGTTAAACACCTTATTTTCAAGATGTTGGAATAAGTTCAATGTGCATTCCACGACGGATGCGCAACAATGCATACTGTGCGCGTTTAACAAACTAGGAATCAAGACTCTTGACTCCTTGATATGATATTTACAGTACGCTGCATATCACACCATACACGATTATGATACAAGTACTTAGGCATTATGTTTCAAGTATGACTTTCATACATGCTTATGGACTTCATATCCCATTTGCGCTTATATAACTGTTTGATTCTTAGACAACAAGAACGTTTTTCATGCAAAGACGGATAACTAAGTACAAAAATTATACGTCGCAGCCACATTCAGATCAACACACCTTTAACAAAAGGAAAATCTAATTATGAACCACGAGTTCTTACAAAAGAATATGTACAAAGAAGTTATGGCCTACATACTATTACAACGCCTAAGATGTGAGCTCTCAACACGGTTTGCAGCGTCCCCAGCCTCTTTCAGTTTCTTCAATAGGTCAGAATCCTGGTGCGATACCGTTGCCACACTAACAGGTACCCCGTCGGATCTAGGGAGATGCGCTGCGCCAAGACCACACAAAATGGCCTTTCCCTTCACGCCCTTCTTCTTCGCAAGCCTCGTGGCATGGGCTTATAAGGACTCTTTCAAAGGAATTTCCTTCTCAAGGGAAAAGGGGTTCAGGATGTCGCGGGGGCGAGCAAAGATAGGCACTTGCAGCTGTGACTCATCAGGCTTCAAAATAGTCAGTCCGCCTCCGCATTATCGGCACGGTGGCGCAGCCAAGGTTAACCCCTCCATAATCACACCTATGGGATAATCCTGGTCGCGCCCAATCTGCGAATCGAGGAAGCTCCAACGACTTCATCTTCCCATTGCGCGATCGATCATCATATGCATGCTCGTTATATCCAGCACCGTGCGATGTGCACTTTCAAAAGGCCACCCTCATGAAGCTCTTCTATAGCCTCGCTTTGCCACGCCAACGCCAAGACCGAACAACACTCCCAAGGTGTCTCCTCTCGAGACTCCAAAGTGCCGAGGCGCAAGGCGCAAACCATGGCCGTTGAGCCACATGTGCTCAGCAATTGTGGAAACTAACTGAGGATACAGCTCTTCATCATACTCAATGCTGAGCTTGCGAAGCTTCATCTCCTGCTTCTCCAACATTCCCTCCACGGCTGCACGAAACTCTCCCAGCCGCGAGAAGTGATCATTCTTCCCATTCTCCAAATATCCAAGTGCCCAGACGCAAGTAGCCTTATAATCCTCTAGTGTGGAACGCTCCTGGCTCACTTGGGTAAATAATGACATCTTCTATTCAACAAGTTTTTTGGCATAGGAGCTCGCCGCCTCTGCTTCAGCCTGAGCACTAGCCAAACGTGCCTCTAGCAACGCAATCTGGGAGTCCTTCTGCGCGCTCTGGCTACTATCCCCAGTATATCTTGACTTCAGTTGTGCGACCAATGTAGCCTGGTGCGCAGTAGCCAAACCAAGCTCCTCAACAAGTTGGTCCATTGGCACATCCCCAGATACCAATGGATCGGCGCTTTGTTCTCCGGGCGCAGAGGTCCGTGCGAATGGGACTCGCCTGGGGCGACTCCCGTAAGGTCCGTAAGTAACCCCGGTTTCAACATCGCATGCAAACAAAGGGAATTCGTGATTATTTCATAACATAAACAAAGGATGTACTAAGTTCTTCAAGAACAATACTTACTTGGGAGGAGTCGATTGCATGGGAGGGTGACACATCATCCGATGATGACTCCACATCAAGAATGGTGGAAATGAGTGGCGCCATCACCACCTGTGCTCTCTTCGCTTTACCCCTTGCTCTGCCTCCTCCGGCTCTACACGGAGGTCCTCCTCGCCTCCGCCACGCCTCAGGTGAGAAAGCTCCATTTCATGGGATTGTACCACAGGGCTAGGCATCGCTGCAGAGAGGGTCGCCTCCAGACAACGGTGAACCACCCCGCTTCCTCCAACTCCATCTCCATGGTGCGCCCATGAGAGCTTCCAAAATGGGACTTCTCCTCTCTCAAAGGCGCACCCCACGGTGACCGGGCGAGGTTTCGCCAAATGCACAACACCGAACAAATCCATCTCAGCAAAACAAACAACAACAAGAGTTATATAAAGTAAAAGGTGGAAAGAAAGGCTCACATTAATAAAGCAAAGGAGTAGGAAGGACGAGCACCCACCCCGGTCATCCGCGTCTAAGAAGGTTGGCACCTCGTCAGACTATCGAAATAGTTGCGATCGATGCCCATGTGCACCAAAATTCCTGGGATAGGAACCGATGGGAATACGATTGGCGCTTTATCGCTTCCGCATCATCTGCTACCGTATGTTCCGAGGGAGGGCGCCATCCTTCTGATGCGAACTTTGGGTATAGAAGACGAGCGCCATGGAAACAACGCCTCATCAACCCGTAAGAATTTCTCTCCGGTTCCTAAGCGCATCTAGTTTTTCAAGATAACATTGCGGCCGCCTGCGCTTAGCGAATGAAACCCATCCGTTTGACCACGTTGTATGGTAAAACGCGCGGAAGAGATAGATAGTGGGGTTAATCGCCAACAAACGGCAATTAACCTCGAAGTTTGTTATTTTTGCTACACCTATACAAAGGTACCGGGGATATGTGTAGGCGGTAGTAATTTAATACGTCACACAAGAATAAGGAGATGGGTACACGTTGATTCGCAAATTCAAAAACGCGTGTATACCCTACTTTCCTTCTGGAAATCCGCTATTGACGCTGCTTGCCGGAACTACCGGATGCGGTAAACGGATATAATATTCCGAGGTGAACTCACATAGTTCATCCTCGGTCATATCGGATGAAAAGTCGCTTAATCCACGAACCATAATAAGTTTCAAATGCACGCTACGTTACCTTTGAAAGTTTAGGGTTTCTTGATTGATATTTCGAGGTCTCAACAATGGTGGAAATGATTTTTACCGTGCTAAACACGGAGAAAGGAGGCGGTAGTTTATATAGGGTTCCACATCCATGCGATGCTTGACACGTGGACCCACTTTCTCCAAACGTGTGGATAAGAGTTGCTGACGTGGCACACTTTCCATTCACTTTCCTACGTTTTACGAGGGATGTATTTGGCATATTTTGATTGGATTCACCGTATCTTCTTTAAGGTGGGAAACCTTTGAAACTTCTCCGCTACGCCTTGAGGAATATGTAAGCTATAGTTATTAGTCTAGCATCCGGTTTCACCTCGCGATACTAGACCTAGGGAACATGATGACGATAGTTCGTGATGACGATAGTCCGTATTCGGTCATGAACCCGACCAATAAACGCTACTAGCAATCGAGCCCGTAACAAATGGGCTAACCCGGTAACGGTTTGGGCTCACGAAGGCCCAAACCCAAAGTTATTTATGGTTTTGGATATCGGATATCTCTTATTTATGAGATATGTATTGATTAACCGACTTAGACGGGATACGCCTAAGGTTGGGGAACACGAAACCAACAAGGATTTCGTGTGTGTATATAAAGGGCATCTCGGCCCTCATTAAAGGTATGATCTAAAACCCTAACTCTCCACTAAACTCTAAAAACCGATTACTTACTCTCACGCCGGAGGATAATCGTGGGAGACAATCCCACGATAAGCCTAACGGTGTTTTCTGTTTACTTAGTGCGCAGTGTCTCAAGCATCAAGGTCTAATTGATACGAGAACCGAGTCCAAATAAGGAAAGCCCAACTTTTGTATCAATGTAAAGCACGCGGGTTTATATTTCTTATTTATTTTTTTAGTCCCAAGTTAGATTTCTTATTGTTTAGCTTATATGGATATTTTTATTATGCTCCTTGCGAAATCAACCATCAAGTTTGATAGAGAAAATGCTTCATTGACAAGCGAGATATTAAAAGAAACCACCAATGAGTTTTTCCTAATGATGTGGTTGATCGGTATTTTAATAACTACATGAAGATATCACACATGTATGACCAACTCTTCAAACAGTCATTGAAAAAATGTTTCTTATCGTGAACGATTAAAGTGTTGTGCTAATAACTCAATGAATATTTGTTGTTACTGAGTATTAGCTATTTGATGACTTGTTTGGTAAATTAGATTACCAGTTAATATAGAATGGCCTAGCTACTTGATTAACGAGCTCGCATTGTAGCATAACAAACACAATATATATTCTTTGTTACTTATTTTATCTGTTAGTTTTAAGTCCACTTTTCACTTGTTTTGATTGCATTAAATGTATTTGTTACACTACCTGCAGAACTCAAATATCGAGTTTAATAGAGAATGATGCTTCAATGCCTTGCGAGATATCAAAAGAAAGTACCAGCAATTTATTACCAACCAATGTCGTATCCGATATGATTGAGAATGAGGATTTCAACACGATCTCTCAAATTGCCGTCGTGAACAATGAGATAAGTAACGGATTTGAAACAGATGAGGAAAGTTTTGGGGAAGATGATGATACTAGAGATGAGGATACAACTCAAGGGATTTTTTAGGTGACAACTCAAGGAGGAAAAAATGTGCAAGTTGTTAATTTGGAGAAACAAACTTGCACATGTGGTAAGTGGGACATTAACAAATATCCATGCTCTCATGTATTAAGTGCATGTGCATTTCTTTCTTTGAACAGCTCACAATATGTTGAAAGATGTTGCTCAATTATAGAGTATTCGCTACTTGGGCATCTGAGTTTTTCCCACTCCCACATGAAGCATATTGGCCTCACTCATCAATTACATTGCTCCCAAATTCTGAGCTCAAACGAAAAGGAAGAGGTCGTCCTCGTTCAACAAGGCTTCGAAATGGAATGGACATTAAAGAAGGGAAAAAAAGCTAACCTTTGTGGAATTTGCAAGAAAAGTGGTCATAATCAACAAACATGTCCTTCTAGGCCTAGAAAAGACCCGCGGATGCATGATTAGCTTGTTGCAATGGTAAGTAAATTGCTATATCAACCAATTTACATTTTCTTCAGTTTCTAGCATGTAGAAAGATAATATTAGCTACTATTGCTATTATTATTATTTTGATGAAAATGGTTCTTCTCAGAGGGTGCTCCTTGAAGGAAGCTCAAGAGCGTGGTCATTAGTTTCAAGAAAGTTAGACACGCGACTACTATATCAAAGTTCAAAACCCCATAAATGCCTTAGAGGCCTATCTATTTTTCTTAGTAACCGACCATTGATAACGCTACACGCGTCGTTCGGGGTCAAAGGAACTTCCTTTTCTTCGAGCAAGTTTTATAACACCCTAGGCGGTGAACCTAATCGTTGTAGTGTAGTAATTAGGGTAAGCCACGGTATTGATATCGTTCTCTAGGGAATAGGAATGCTAGTAGGAGTTACTACGCTAAGGTTAAGGTTGAGGAAGATTATTTTTATCTTTTTATATTTTATGAAAATGGAAAGGTACGAATCTCGGTATTGGATTTGGGGGTTGGTATTTCTACCGATTACTCTACTATTATCTAATTATCTAAACTAAGGTTGTGGGAGTCTATGTCTAATTAATGTGTGCTCGTATGATAGTTTAAAGATGTGTTTACTTAGTTTGTATTACTCCTTAATTATCTCCTATTGATGGTTGAGTGTCACGCCTTATTCCTAGTTGCGTTGTGTGTCTAAAGTTGTAGGGTATGCGTTTCTCCCAACTCTTTGAACTTACCAAAGGGTCTTGTCTACAAATCCACTTAGAGATTATAGACTCCTACTCTAAGGCGCTCTTCGGATGTTTTAGCCTACAATCACTCAGGTAATCATACTCTAAGGTTCACAAAGATGAATCAAGCATTAAGTGCACAACGGATGACCTATCGCATTACTAGATCATAAATCGACTAAGATAAGAAACAACCAATCAATATTCAATAATTAAGTTTCATACTTCCTAAGCAAACACACAAATAAATTAGCTTGGACATGGAGAACATGCAAGCATACACACAAATAATCAAAGACATAATTGAATTAATGAAGCAAAGACTTATCTTGGTGTAAGATAGGGTTAAAACCCTAAAATACTTGTCTGAAGACACCTTAGGTTCGGTTTTAGGTTTTACTCCAAAGACACTCCACACAAAGACCTAAAAATTCGGATTCTATATATAAGATTACAATTGCGGCGGCCACCTTATGTTTAGTGGCGCCGTCGTGTCGCCGCCATTGGGGTTTCGTCTTGCCACGTTAACCTTGCGACGCGTCCACCTTATGTCCGTGACGCCGTCCTCTTGACCGGCGTCGCCGTCGGATTGCATCTAGGCCGTGCGAGTGGCGACGGCCTACTCTTTCACCACTAGACGCCGTCTCTTGAAAATACGAGTTTTGAGTTACGTCCCGTCACAATAATTCTCCGACGGCGTCGCAATTAACACCGACGCCGCCTATTCTACATTCAAAGAATCGTGAGTGTCTCGATTTCGACTTTGGCCATTTTCTTCATATATTCGCTTTCTCGTCCAAATAAGTGTCATTCCAAATTTTGCCTTCACGAGACCTAAAAGTGAAAAGGAACGATATTAAGCAATAACGGATACAAAAGTGATCAAATAAGGACTTAAACGACCCTCAAAATGGTACCTTTTAAAACCTTATCAAATATCCCTACACTTGTTATTTGCTTGTCCTCAAGCAAATGTGCTTTTAGCCAATTAATTTATAAGTTAGGGGTCATGAAGCATTAATTCAAAGCGGTCCACAACACATATAAGCCCATAAAAAGTCATAACAAGCACGGAATTACATACTAGCACCTCACATGGGGTGTTTGGATACTCACATCTCTCTCGGGTGTATAAATGAAATATAACAATATAGGAAATGGAAGATAAACACTCATTAACCGGTCCTAGTACATAGATTACCATAGGCTTGAGAATAGATCAAACCTCCATCGCTTTGGCGTAGCACCTAGGAAAGACTATCAAAGAGGTCTTTTAAAGGGTTGTAACGTTAGGCTTACGGTAAGGAAATAAGGGTTTGGTGGGATAGGCTATTTAGTGGTGGTAAGTCAAAAATCTCTATGTTAAATGCATATGAAGAATGGCGTTGCTAAGCCAAGACTCGACACTTCTAAACTCTAGATAACTGAAATAAACAAACATAAAATTAAAGGATAGATGTGGGATGGTAGCCGTATGTTTTTGTTTTGTTTTTTTTTTTTTTTTTTTTTTTTATCACTCTATTTTTTTTCTTTTCCCTTTTTCTATTTTTTTTCGATTTTTTTTTTTTTTTTTTTTCATACACTTTTACTCTACCATCCTCTAAGATAACATCAAAATACTAGGGATTTATAAGCATATCCCTACACTTGAGTTTTATTACTCTAACACTAATTTGACCCGATTTGAAAAGATCAAAGCACTTGGGGTACATTATTACGCAAACAAAGGGAATTTGAATTTAACGTTCCCTTCCGTCATTTCATAAACTTTAACTTTTCCCATGAATCCCAATCATCCCAAAATCAGATACAAAGGATATGACTCGACTTAGCAACTTATGCAAGCAACTAGATAATTGAACTAAGGGTTTAGGGTGATAACAAATATTTGCACTAAAAGTGAGTGCATAAGGGGTGAGCTAAAGGCGATTTGGGTGTATATTTGGGGTGGGGTGTAAACAATGCTTTCATTGATATTAGGAAAAACCGAAATATCACGAGAACCATGAAAAGGATAGGTTCGAGGGGTTAACTAGGGGTATCGTGTACTAAAGATGAGTACAACGCAAAGGGTGTGGGGAATTACTCAACCGATGTGGAAGAAGTAATTATATTACGGGTATTAAACAAGGGTTATCCTAATGCCTCTTATCATTTAGTTATTCCTAACTACACAAGTGTAGCCTCACTTGCGATCTCGGAATGCATCACAAAACAAGTTCTAGAATCTAATATACTACGGTTCACACTCTAAGCATTAAAGATGAATGCTTTAATTCCTACTAATCTAAGGGCGATCCTCACATTTTGGGTGGAATTTGGGTGGTAAAGGGTTTTGTGCTAGTCATGCAACTTCCTATCCGTGAGGCGCTTTTGTTAAGACTAATGGCCCACTCCTATATGTCATGAAAAATTTTAAATTTGGTGCCAAAATTACCCTAACCGACATTTTCTCATGGTTTATTACACAATCACAATTGGACAAAGTAAATAGTCAAGGATAAGCATAGTTTCAAAGTTCCTGCTTATTTTCCTCCTACATTTAAACCGAACATTGTCCCCAATGTTCCCGAAATATCAAAGTTATGATAATGGAAGGTAATTAAAAGCGAAGAAACTAATACTCCCCGATTAGCTCGATGAGGATCCGTGTAAAGTGGTGGTTAAACTCTTTTCCAAGAAGAATTATTCTTGAAAAGCTCCTTCCAATCTTATGTAACTTCTTCTCGACAAACTAAACCTGACACTTGAAGAAAACAAACGAAACCTTCACGTAAAATCGGCGGTAATAATATATAAGACTCGATTTAAACTAAGATATAATGCTTGTGGAATGGATGTTTACGAAATTTCTAAGAAAATTAAGACACGAAAATTCCAAAAATTTATAAGTAGCTCGAGAAAACAAGAAAAGTAATCGATGTTTTATTCCTTCTGGACGTCGAGTTGCAATCTGACGCCGCCGGGTTATCCTCGACAAAAAGCGGTGCTGCGATTTTCCGGAAAAATTCGGAAAATTTACATCTTTAGAATCGGAAAAATTTACGCAAAACATCCATTATGACTCGATACAAGCATTTGACTCGAACAAACAAACATATATATCTTTTAGTTAATTGTTATTCTCATGTTTACGTTTCTTTTGAAACGTGTGTAATCCTCCCTACACTTATCCCTTATGTAAAATACCTTTATATGCAATTAAGGCGAGGTTAAAAACAAAATAAAGCATTTTTACAAATTTAAACATGAGGATAAACAATTAATAAAAGATATATGACACTAACAAGCAAACAATTAAGCATGGGTTGCCTCCCGAAGCGCTTTTCTTTATTTAAGAGTCTTGTAGCTAGACTCATAGTCGTGCTCCCACGTTTTCTCACCACCGTCCTCTTGGCGGCCTCTAATAGGGATTCCATGTTGTAGAAGTGCCCTAAAATGCGCTTCTCTAAGAGTTCATCCTCTCCCATTCGGTCCTGTATTCGGTCCTAGGCTCAAGCAATCCTTGTAGAATCCGAAAATCTTAGCCATAACATAATCAACACCTTTCTCCCTATCCTCATCATTCCTATAATAGACCGATATTTTAAGTTCCTTTTCATCATTAGAGAGTGATGAAAACTTCTCAATCTTAAGCGGCATTTGGTAAGCTATGTCATCGGTCTTATTCTTGAATCGCACTACTCTAATGAGGGGTCATAGGTCATTCGGTGCTTTCTATGAAAGGTTTTCCTAGAATAACATGGGACAAGCTAGGGTCTATGGTTGTGCTAATATCATCCACAATTATGAAATCCGTAGGAAGCGTGAAACTACCTACATAAGCGGGCAATCCCTTAACTCTACCAAGAAAATTGCAACTAACATTAGGATCATTGGGGTCTTGCCTAGTTGGAATAGGCTTCTTCAATATCCAATTGTAGTAGGTGCTAGTCATTATGTTGATTGGGGACTTTCGATCAATGTAGCTTTTGCCACAAAAGGTGTCCTATGACACATGGTATGTTAAGATTCCACGGGTTCCCAAACTTAATTCGAGGACTTTTCCTAACATACATGTGACGGAGGTCACGCACTAAGTGAGGGTGGCGAGATAGTTCTTCTTCGTGGGAAATTTGTCGAAATAGTCAATGTCTACTTCATCTACTTCCTCGGGTATTTCCTCATCCACTAGTGTATAGTCCTCTTCGTCATTTGTTTCATCGGGTTCAACTAAGGCGATGGTATTGACGAATTGGACATACTTTAGCTTGCTTGGATCCTTAATCTCTATGCACGAAGGCTCGGGAGTTGAGATAGCACTAACCTTCTTATCACTAGCTATGGCTTTCAAAGGTTGTCTATTTTCCTATCCATCTCGGCTTGTTGATTATTAAAGCGGTCCGAGAGCTTAGCCATTTGGGTTTCTTGGGATGCAACTAAGTTTTGCAACATTCCTTGATGTTTTGTTGGTTAGGACCGTTAGGTGGGGGCCATGAGAAATCATTAGAAGTGAATTCTTTGGTTTGTCCCCAATAAAAGTCGGGCTTGTTTTTCCATGCTTCACGGGTTTCATTGAAATTCCTAGGTCCGGTGTTGTAGGAATCTTCCTCCCGCTCCATTAATACGCGAGGATGCGTAGTCAATGAGCGTGTTCGGGGATCGGGTGCTAGTGTGCGTGTTATGAGGATCACAAAGCGGCTCGCACGAGGAAGAAGCTTTGTTCACATGGTGTGAAGATTTAGGATTTTCGTAGGAACTCATGAGAATTTAACTTGATCTTCAAGTTCGATCATCCTCGGTCGGGAGGAGGCAAGGAGATTGCCTTGACGGTTTTGGGCACTCACGGGGTCATCCCAACTTCGTTGTCATAGAGGCGGGTCCTCTATTATTTCCATGATTCTTCTGCGGTGAAATCACCAAGTTTTCCACCGCCGCTTGGTCAATGGATCGCTTAGTGGGAAAGTTGACATGATCATAAAAGATTTGGACTTGGAGCCAAAGATCAATGCCGTGATGAGGACTTTATGAAGTAAGTCCTTGAATCGGGTCCATGCTTCATAGAGATTCACCTTGGCGTTGTTGGAACATCAAGATGTCATTCCTAAGCTTAGTGGTTCTCCCGGTGGGAAAAATTGAGCAAGGCGAAGTAAGATCATCCCAACTTGAGATGGAGCCGGTGGGAAGTCGCTCAAGCCAATTACTAGCTTGGTCCCGTAGAGAATGGAAGAGACGCAGCGTGGTCTCCCGAGTAGTAGCATCAAGGTCGATGGAATCGGCGATTTTGAGAAATCCCTCGGATCTTGATTTGGATCTTGAACGAAGTCCATGGAATACACATCCGTTTTGCACCAACCGGATGGTGTCGGATCGCAGGCCGTAGTTTGGGCTTGGTCGGGAAGCTCAATGGTGTTCTATAGCCTAGGTGGCTTGGTCTCGGTATTCACCAAGAGTACGGGCTCTTGGCGGGTCATTTGGTGGTGGGTTGATGAAGGGTAGTGGGTTATCACCTTCCATGATGAAAAGTGATGGAATTACTAACAAAGGTCACGAAGAAGGGGATAGACTAAGAAATCTAAAAAATAAAAAAATAAGAAAATTTACTTGATAGGAATCAAGCAAAGAAACCTAAGCGAATTGGACTACTAACTAGCTATTCTATTCCCGGCGTGGCGCTAAAACCTTGATAACGCTTCACGCGTCGTCGGGGTCAAAGGAACTTCCTTTTCTTGAGCAAGTTTTATAACACCCTGGCGGTGAACCTAATCGTTGTAGTGTAGTAATTAGGGTAAGCCACGGGTATTGATATCGTTCTCTGGGGAATAGGAATGCTAGTAGGGAGTTACTACGCTAAGGTTAAGGTTGAGGAAGATTATTTTTATCTTTTATATTTTATGAAAATGGAAAGGTACGAATCTCGGGTATTGGATTTGGGGGTTGGTATTTCTACCGATTACTCTACTATTATCTAATTATCTAAACTAAGGTTGTGGGAGTCTATGTCTAATTAATGTGTGCTCGTATGATAGTTTAAAGATGTGTTTACTTAGTTTGTATTACTCCTTAATTATCTCCTATTGATGGTTGAGTGTCACGTCTTATTCCTAGTTGCGTTGTGTGTCTAAAGTTGTAGGGTATCGTTTCTCCTAACTCTTTGAACTTACCAAAGGGTCTTGTCTACAAATCCACTTAGAGATTATAGACTCTACTCTAAGGCGCTCTTCGGATGTTTTAGCCTACAATCACTCGGTAATCATACTCTAAGGTTCACAAAGATGAATCAAGCATTAAGTGCACAACGGATGACCTATCGCATTACTAGATCATAAATCGACTAAGATAAGAAACAACCAATCAATATTCAATAATTAAGTTTCATACTTCCTAAGCAAACACACAAATAAATTAGCGGACATGGAGAACATGCAAGCATACACACAAATAATCAAAGACATAATTGAATTAATGAAGCAAAGACTTATCTTGGTGTAAGATAGGGTTAAAACCCTAAAATCTTGTACAAGACACCTTAGGTTCGGTTTAGGTTTTACTCCAAAGACTCTCCACACAAAGACGAAAAATTCGGATTCTATATATAAGATTACAATTGCGACGGCGTCACCTTATGTTTAGTGACGCCGTCGTGTCGCCTCCATTAGGGTTTCGTCTTGGCCACGTTAACCTTGCGACGGCGTCACCTTATGTCTGTGACGCCGTCCTCTTGACCGGCGTCGTCTGGATTGCATCTGGGCCGTGCGAGTAGCGACGACCTACTCTTTCACCACTAGGCGCGTCTCTTGAAAATCGAGTTTTGAGTTACGTCCGTCACAATAATTCTCCGACGGCGTCGCATTAACACGACGCCGTCGCCTTCTACATTCAAACAGCGTGAGTGTCTCGATTTCGACTTTGGCCATTTTCTTCATATATTCGCCTTTCGTCCAAATAAGTGTCATTCCAGCATTTTGCCTTCACGAGACCTAAAAGTGAAAAGGAGCGATATTAAGCAATAACGGATACAAAAGTGATCAAATAAGGACTTAAACGACCCCTCAAAATGGTACCTTTTAAAACCTTATCAACCATCAATGTCGTTTTTTCTTTTCATTTGACACTACATGCTTGCTTATCATGGATTGTTCTGGTTAATGTACATTGATGAGACTTATACCAAGGTTTACTCATTTGGTTATGTTTATTGGAAGTTTTTTCATAAAGAATATTTTATTTACGTAGTGATTTCTTCGTTGACGATGTTTTTATTTACTTTGGATTGCAGCAGCAGCTTTGTGTTTGCCAAGAAAATTAAGTAAACAAATCATGTATAAGGAGGACGTGTGCAGCTACAAATAAAACATGTGTTTAATTGAAAAATTCAAATGTGTTATATTATTTTAAATATATTTCAAACTACTCACTTTGTTAATTAATTTTTGAAACCACGATGGTCAACAAAAAAACACACATAATATGCCCCTCCCTTAACATATCACTTCATAAATCTACACCTTGAAATGTGGCTGTCATCATTTTGATCGATTATCGTTTCAATATATTTGTAAATCGGTGATCAAGTAGAAGTAGCGATTCCTTGTAACAACTGATGAAGAATGAGCCCCCTACTCCAGAAATCCCAAGATTCTTGATGTGTCGTGAGCAAGGGTCGTAAAAGTTAAGTGTGTTAAACAACAAGTATGAGACAGGTCCGAAAACATCATGTGTGGTAATCTGTCTAAACTCGCTTACAATTTCACATATAGGTTCACCACTCTTTGTAAACCCGAATATTTTAGTTACGGGTGCGCTAATTGAGAATAGCTTTCTAAAAGACGAATCACGCTCCATCACCCATACATCACAGAGTGCTTCCTCGGCCTTGACGATTCCATACACAACAAGAGACCCCTTTAGCTTAGAAAGGGACACACGTTGGATTATCTCGTTTGTTAAGCTATCGGGAAGGTCTATCACTTTAAACTCCTTGGTAATCAAATCAAATGACACAACCATATGACTTGTGGTAGATTCACCATCATCAGTAGAAATCTTCTCACACACACCCCAATAAATAAACTTATCTATAAAAAACTTAGTTGAGTTGTTCGGTTTAATTGATTGGCGAGGCAAATTACCACTTGGAATCACATTGCAAACCCCGAACTCAATGTAAAACTTCTACATGCCAAGTCATGTTAACTGCACATAAAACCTTAACTACTGTAGGGTCACTAGTAGCAGGACAAACCCCGAAACCATATATGAAATTCAATATAAGGGACTATGCATATGAGTCTTAACAAGCAACATATGGTTCATGATAGGATTTAAGCACATTTAGACATTTAGTTACCACTAGGTATGTCAACGAGCCCAATAATATAGCCCAAACCGATATAATCATAATCCATTGGGCTGGCTCATTCAGAACTTTTGTAAACCACATCACGAAATTATAGTCGTTAACTCGTTATTGTAACTAGCAGGGTACCCGCGCGATGCGGCGGCGGGTACCCTGTAATTGAACTTCTCGGCGAACATTGTTTATTATTATATGTTTTTCGTGACATTAACTTTACATATGATGAAAAGTTTATATCAATATAATTTTAACCAATAGAAAACTATCTCTTATGAAAATATTAGAGTAGCAGTCAATATAGAGGCAACATAAAATCCGTAGTCGAAAATATTATGAAAGCTAGCAAATCAATGTGGTTAATATTGACTTATCTGACAATTAGACATGACAAGATATGATAAGTTTAATGTCAGGACCGATTATCATAAGATTTATGTGGTTTGGAGGTCTTGGTTGGTGGAAAAGATGAAGATCTTCATCCTTCTTAGTGAGAGAAAGTTAGAGAGAGGAGGAGAAAACAAGGTTTTATTAAGATAAACACAAAAGAATACAATGACCAAATGATTCACCTCACCCTCATGGAGAGTCATGAGGGGTATATATAAACCTATCTTTGCCACTTAAACAATACTAGTCCCTAAGGGCAAAGTATACTACGCATCTAGTCGAATTCACGTAAATGGCGTTATCTTTAGAAAAGCGAGGCTAACAATCTCCTCCAAGATAGCGTCGCGTGAATGGTTACAATGAGACCTATAAATACAAAACAAAGTAAATTACAATAGTAATGTACAATGTTGACTTTCTTGAAGCGCGAGTCTCGTAGTCTGAATCTTGAGGCAAACTTGAAGTTCTCCTTCCGATGACCTCGGCAAATGATCTTCTTGTAGCTCGAACTTCAAGCGTAACAGTATAGTTAGGTTATTACTCCTCCCCTAACTAGTGAGCCTTTTTCTTTCTTATGCTCCCTCTGAACCGACAACACTCTTCCAACACGTCTTTAATCTTGAGATGCAGCGGAGAAAGTAAACTCTTGAAGCACGGTGGTTGTCGATTACGGGAACATCAACATAACTCACTTATTATTGCATCGAGTTGGTAAAAACCCGATGTACACCACACTACTTCTCCTTCTTCACTCTTAAGCAAAAATCCTTCGTAATCCAATCACGGAAGATGAAATACCAACTTCTCCCTCGATGGTTGCGAGCTATCGGAATCATCATAATGTTGCGTACATGCCGTGTACCTTCTTTGATGCAATATTAACATCATAGCTTGATCATAATTTCCGTGAGAATATGTTGCAAAATACTCTCAATAAACTTCTCTCAAACCAACCTTTAAATCGAACCTCCTTTGAATTCACCGGCTAAATGTAATGACCACATATGGAGATAGCCCGATCGACTATCTTGAAAAAAAGTAAGCATCGACTTGTGACTTCTTTGCTTGTTCTAAATTTTGAACAATCCACAACTACGTGTGACATTGAGCACAACAACGTAACTCCTTAAAGTGATGGTTACACCTTGTGAGCACTACAGCGTAACTCCTTACCGATTATAACGATTTTCAACTTTCGAATGTGCTCCAACAAGTTATCTTGAGACATGCATCCAACCAACCATCGTCTCAAAGATAAAGAAGTCCACCGTGAAATGTCACTTCAATTCGCATCAATAATACCGTACAAAACTCGTAGCCATTTTTGATTCGCATGGCCGTGAATAATGTATCCCTCCGTGAAAATTTATGAGACCAAATATACCAATCAATGTTGCATAAATTTGTATCCAAAATTTTTATATCCCAAAAAATTTGGATAACAAATTAGAGTCTACATATAAATCGCCCATTAATATACAAAATCATCATCGACTCAAAGTTCTCGAGTCCCATTAAAGACTTTTGATAGCATCCCGTTTAAGTGAAGCCCACGTCCAATCACAAACAAGCCTTGGCCCAACGAAATACACCATACAGTCCATGAAGTATCCTACACGGAGTAAAGCCCACTCCATTCCAATTTTTCAACTGGTTATAAGATTATCTTAACAGGTAACCTAGCACACTTTATAACCCTATTTGATAATATCGCCTACCATCCAACTTTTATCTCCCAACACAGATCCAAAAAAAAATATTCATCTCACCCAACTTATCTTCACTCCTCAAACAATCCGAATCATATAAACATAAATTAAATCCATTCAACAATCACGAATAATAGCTAATTCATCCTTTCTTCTTTATATGCACAAGTGAATCAAGAACACGAGTCATACGGCTTCAAGATCCATTGGGTCTAAGGTAGGTTGTAATTTATGATTTCGTTTTTGTTTTTGGTCTATAAACGAATCAAAGAGATGAGGTAACATACTTGTTAAACTCATTACTTTAAATTAAATATAATAATCACTGATTGGGGTCGATGAGGAGGTGATTCATTTGAAATAATCTATAAAGATTACAACAAAAAGCGAATCCGAATCGAGATTGTGATATGTTTTTCTTTGATGTTTGAGAGTTGGGGAGTGATATGAGGGTTCTTGGAGTGAGTCTAGGTCTAGGATTAGTTGGGTTTTGTTTTTTCGGATTGATGATGTTAATGAAACTGAAGTCGAGTTGTAAAGGTATTTGGTATATGGTCAAGTGGTCTTTTTTGAGTCAAGTCTACGCATAAGTTTTTCTTGCTCCAACCTTATGCGTAGCTTTTTCTTCTCTTGTCGTAAGCCAAATTGCTTCTGCGTAAACATCTGCAGTAAACATACTTGCTTGTCGTAAGCTGGTCGAGGTTATCGTAAACCATGCGCGTAAACCATTTCTTCTGCGTAACTTCACATTCTGGCGTAACTTTCCTTTAATAGATATACCTTGTCGTAAGTTTAGGGTTTGACCCTTTGACTTTTCCGTGAGTTTTCCGACCATGTTTTCCGTCCGGTCTTCATAATAAACCCGAAGAGGCATAAAATGCTTCCTTTTCTTTGTTTGACCATGAGAAGGCAAGGTTTTGACCACTTTGTTTCACGGATATATGGGTACACAAAGATAAAAGTAACTGTTTGGACCATTAAAGACCAAGACAGATTTAAACAAAGTTTGGGACTTTTTGTGATACCAAGGATACCAGACATGAATAAACTGCTTTACCCACAAATCGGAAAAAAATTTTCCGACCACCAAAATAAGCATAAAAAACAGTTAAAAACATGAATCAAACCAACATAAATCAATAAAACAACAACCTTGGCTCGTTATACCAATTGTCAGGACCGATTATCATAAGATTTATGTGGTTTGGAGGTCTTGGTTGGTGGAAAAAGATGAAGATCTTCATCCTTCTTAGTGAGAGAAAGTTAGAGAGAGGGAGGAGAAAACAAGGTTTTATTAAGATAAACACAAAAGAATACAATGACCAAATGATTCACCTCACCCCTCATGGAGAGTCATGAGGGGTATATATAGGCCCTATCTTTGCCACTTAAACAATACTAGTCCCTAAGGGCAAAGTATACTACGCATCTAGTCCAATTCACGTAAATGACGTTATCTTTAGAAAAAGCGAGGCTAACATTTAATTTGATACTAAATGAGAAAAAAACATTTGGTTTAAGGCGCAATTAAATTTGGCAAGCACTAAAGAATAAAAACATTTGATAATAACAAAAAAATTATATAAAGGATTAAACAAAATTCAGTAAATTCATTTAACTCAATGACATTATAGGCCCAAAAATTCTAATACCCGGTCCACTAAAAACCATAAGCAAGCCATTCAGAAATATAAGCCACAATACATAGTCATAACTTAATCCTTAATATTTATCATAAAAACGCACTCAAAATATGAGAAATCAAGTCTGTTAAAACATAGATATAGATACAGATAAAAACTACATTTATTACTACAAAACAAAAATTAATAACCATAGTTGCATCAAATTTAAAAAGAACATGGCCAATGGACAAACTTTTGCCACTAATGTTATTTTTGGCTACTTGGTTGGTTGGTTCATGTAAACATCAAAATAAACAAAAACAATTTAAAGATACAAAAGATGGCGTCATAAGACATCTACAAAATTACATTTCTTTATCCATCTCCAAAAAACCATGATTTCTCTTCACCCGCTGTTACAGTAAGTCTTTCCCTTTTTCTTCCTTTCAATTCACCCAATTTTAGATAATCTTGTATTTAATTAGTACTTAAAAAAAAACAAACCACATAAAAGACATCAGGCTTTGTATCACTTTCTAATCTATCAATATACCTAAACACACACAAAAAATGGCCGGCTTTACCACCACACACTGAACCCTCAATCGTAAACGCCTCAACCCACCACATATTCCCTTTATATTTTGGTCCCACCTTACGCGTCCAATTTTAGATCTATAGGTTTATGTGTATGTCTTTAGCCAGATCTGTTGGTTGATGGTGTGTTTTGGTTATATGTTGGTTTGTTGATTATGTGGGTTTCACGAAGGCTGTATTTTATCTACTTGTTTGATGATAGTGTGGGTCAGATCTATTCATGTGGTGAAGGTGAGATGCTGGTTAATTGTTTTCGATATATTTTGTTAAATGTTTTTTAGATAGCTATTTTGTTGAATATCGTTGTTATTGGTGAAGTCATGAATTTTATTTTATATCACGATGGTTGATATAAAAATAAAATTCATATTCTATAGAAAAAATGTTTTGAAGGAGTTTGCCATTTTAATTTTCATCAAACACTTGAAAAATGTTTTGAAGGAGTTGCCATTTAATTTTCATCAAACACTTTGGAAATATGTTTTGAAGGAGTTTGCCATTTAATTTTTCATCGAAACAAATTCTATTTTAAAATCGTGTGTTAATATAAAGCTGTTATATTGCGGGGAATGACATGCAACAAAATGAGAATATAGAATTCAAAATATACTTCATGCGGGTTTGAATAAACCACCATAGGATCACTTGTTGGAGCGTTCACAGTCTTCTTTGCCCATTGTTGGTTGTGGTGTGTTTCAACCATGACCAATCGACTTCATATGGTCATATTTATGGTAATTTTGCAAAGAATATGGGATAGTTATTTGATTTTGACTGTTACCATGGGATACTTATTTGTTTTATGTTAATTTTGCTAAAAAAAGGGGATAGTTATTTGATAATCACTGTTACAATCGGATATTTATTTGTTTTATGTTAATTTTGCTAAAAATATGAGATATTTATTTGTTTTATGTTATTTTTGCTAAAAATATGGGATACTTATTTGATTTCCACAGTTACAAAAATCACTTTTGAATGTAGTCCAGATTTTTTGCCCAACAAATATTTTGGAACTGTTACAATCCTTGGAGTAATCACCAATTTGGTCAAGGTTTTTATACTCGCATTTATTGTTTAAATTTGACTGATAACATTCCCCGGTGATTATTGAGTTTATTCCTTCCTCCGGCAATTTTTATTTTAGAATACAAAGTCCTTGTTTGTTGTTATGCATCACGGAGATCATTGAGTTTTATGAACACTTTTTAATCTTTGCTCTTGAAGTGTTTTAGTTATAATAATGTATGCGATTATTGGTCAATGAATGAACCTAATGGCTAAAATCATAAGTTTGTTGATTGGAGATGATAAGTGGCACCATATGAGCGGTTTAATAAGAAACATGAAAGTTTTTTTTTTTTTTTTTTTTTTTTTTTTTCTTGTTACAAAACCAAATTGGTGCATATGGTTTTATAACATTCATCCTGCGTTTTAGTATTATTTGTTTAAGGATTAAAAATAACACATACAATTAGCAAACTTTGGTTTTTATTATCATATCGAAATCAGGAAACTGTTGATCATTGAGTTTTATGAACACTATTGAATCTTTGCTCTTGAAGTGTTTTAGTTGTAATAATATATGAAGTTATTGGTCAATCAATGAACCTAATGGCTAAAATCATAAGTTTGACTGATCAGTTTAATGGGAAACATTAAAGTTATTTTTTTTGTCTGTTACAACAGCAAATTGGCTGCATATAGTTGCATAACATTCATCCTGCGTTTTGTCAATGGTCTTTAACATAATTGTTGTGCAATTGCTATATCTATTGTTGAGTACTTCAATTGATGTGTATAGGATAGCAGATTTTTTTTTGATCAAGGGATATGGCCAAGGTCCTAGTATTATCCAGGTGCAATGAGGTTGTTGAATCAGAAAGTGAAGAAATGGATTGAATTGTGGGGCTGCAACAAATCTACAATATCTGGTATGTCAAGTTTTTTTCTATATTTATTATGTCACATATTTTAATCAAATTTTGTGTCATTGCATGTGATTCTGTTAGTGACTGATGGTATTGGATTAAAAACAACACATACAATTAGCAAACTTTGGTTTTTATTATCATATCGAAATCAGGAAAACATGAAAGAACTGTCCAAAACATGTGAACATGATTCTTTAAGACATTTAAGCAATTGTTTTATTTCATTCTTCATCATCAAAATCTTCAGTCTCATCCATCAGGTCGATCTCATCACGGATGCTATATACGCGATGCCTATTTAACACTTGAACCACGTTTTCACTCTGTGCATTGATGTTACGAACATGATTATTGGGTCCAACTGGATTTGGCATTATATCTTCATCAGCAAGTCCGAGCCCAAAGAGCTCCTCGAGATCAAGAACATGAGCATCCTACAAAGTATGCAACTCGTGAGCAACCACAAAGAGTATGCTTTTTTATAAAAAGTAGTGATATATACCTCCTCATCTGGAATCATATCCACATCCATGACCTCCTCATCCGGAATAATATCTACATCAATGACCTCCTCCCAGTTCCAATTTCGAAGATTTTCCTGTCTTTGCCTTTGTCGAGCATCTTGATGAATCTGAAAAATGTGAAAATGTATAAGTTGTATTCAACCAAAAAGTGTGTTATGTGTTTTACATTTATCTTTAAAAAATTATTTCATGTGCTTAAAATTTATGTATATTTTATGTCTTTCAGGGATGACATGTAACATATGGACAAAGATGAGGCCAACCATTATTGGGTCAACCATGATTGGAATGAAAGGAGCATCTGGAATGTTGAATGGAAGGTTCGCCACTGGTGCAACATTGATTGGGTTTCCTGCATTCATTTTCTTGCTAGTAAGTGTTTTTGGGCTTGTCTTTATTCTAGTCTAACTTAATGGGTGAAATGATGATTTATATTTTTGATTATTTGGGTTTTATAGTGCGCGATATTGAGATATACAAGGCAATTAAATTGGAAATCGAGGCGAGAATAATGGCGATTTTCACATTCATTTTACAATCGAGATTTTCACATTCATTTTTAAATTGGTCTAAGATTTTCACATTGTGATTAGAGACATGTAGTCTTTATTAATTGATGTTGTTCGTTAATTACGGTGTCTAGCATCGATGACGGTGGTATTTATTTGACATTGTGAACCATATGGAATGACATTGCTCGTTCCCAACACAGTACTTCGAGTTTTAAAAATCTATAAAACTTCGACTTTGTTCATATCGTTTAGTACATCATTATAGTCGTTTTGTTACTACGATTCTTTCAAGAATCAATAAAGCTTCTGCCATGTTCATACAAATAATAAAAATACGAGTTATGATATGGGATTTTGATCTAGTTTGCAACTTTAAAGTATATGTTTTATTAATTTAAATCTTTGAATATAGGTATTTCCTAATGCATGGACAAGAGTCTTGATCTCTCTAGTTAATGTAGAGAGATCATGATTAAAATTGGACAACTTTCGTTGAGGCTACTTCAAATGCATGGACATCAGTATTTCCTGTTTTTATATGAAGCAAATGTTGTCGTCTTGATCTCTCTCGAAAATGGTATCTTGGTCAAGAAGAATCGTTATACATGGTTTTAGTTTTATGTGAAGCAAATGTTGTACATCATGATTAAAGACATATACTTTCTTGTGTGAAGGGGTTTTTAAGTTGTGTATTAATTGTAGTTTGATTTGTATTTTATCCGTGCTTTAACTATTATAATTAATCTTTGTAACTTGTATATTTGCTTAAAATTCTAATTATAAATCTTAAAACATTTAATATGAGGAAGTTATCCTACTATTATAAGATAGTTAGATATGTAAGTTTATATTAGGACTTCTGTTAAGTGTTAGACAGTGTGCTGTAATAAACCATCGCCTACTTGGCCCCACTTTTACGCGTCAAACACCATTGCACCCCTTCATAAAGCATGCATGAAGCAACAAAATCAAGATGGTTCGGTGATGCAAACCACCGAATAGAAAAAAGTTGAAAGTAAACAACCTAATAAACTCAAATAGATCAATTACGGTACATCTTTAGCGAAAATCATCGCTTATAGAAGTAGCTTAATCATGTATTCATGTATATCCAAATTATCAACACTAAATATGAGAAGTCTCAATTTAAAAATTATATTGGTGTAACGGTAATAATAAATTCTCCACTTGTTCGTCAAATTAAATAGTAGTAGTAGTGTGAATGGTCCACAACATAACAAACAAATGTGTTTTGCATTTTGCTATAGTAGTGTGTGTGACCACCATCGTCCTTTTGCATTTTCATTATCACCGCCCACTTTTAAATTTAATTTTTCTTGTGTAACATACTTTAATAAAGGAAAATATTTTAAAACCACACATTTGCACACCATATTTAACTTGTTTAGAGTTTACGTTATCATGAAAGAATAATAAGTTATTTGGTTATTCCTCATTTTCTGGTTCATTTGGAATTGTTCCAAACCAAGTATTTGGAAATTGTTCGATCTCTTAGAAATTGGAGAATTTGGAGTGTCTTTATTACATGGGCCATTTAAATAGTTATCGGGTTGTACGGTTTGTTCTTTTTACATTTGCACACCACAATTAAGTCGTTTAGAGTTTATGTTATTCTAAAAGAATACTTAGCTATTTGGCTATTCCTCATTTTCTGGTTCGCTTGGAATTGTTTAAAATCACGTATTTGGATATTGTTCGATCTCTTGGAAATTGGAGAACTTGGAGTGTCGTTATTACATGGGCCATTTAAATAGTTATCGAATTGTACGGTTTGTTTGGTTTACATTTGCACACCATATTTGAGTCGTTTAGAGTTTACGTTATCCTGAAAGAATACTTAGTTATTTGGCTATTCCTCATTTTCTGGTTCACTTGGAATTGTTCGAATCACGAATTTGGATATTGTTCGATCTCTTGGAAATTGGAGAACTTGGAGTGTCGTTATTACATGGGCCATCAAATTAGTTAACTCTTATTTCCCTTTTTATGTATCAAATGAAAGATTATGTTACTTCATAGTAGGTTTCGCTCCGTATATGAGCTTAGATCCGTTAAGGATTAAGAAGTCTTTTAATCTATAAATACTTCATCAATAAGACATAATACCAACAGTGTTTTATTATTTAAGACAGTATTAAATCAGGTTTAATCATTAGACCATGTTATGCGTCATGAGCCGGTGTTTCAATCTTAAAAAAAACTATATCCCTCTCCTTCGTACTTCAATTTTCGGCTGGACTCTAGTCGCAACATCTATAAATCCCAAGTGAAGGAGTTAATTGCTATCATTAGTGGCAAAGGCTTCGTATTTAAAGTCAGGAAAAACTTGACCAAAATCGCCACCTTTCACGTGCCATCGCCTGCCACCAAAAGATATTTTGCTTATGTTACAGATCTACATTTATCCGCATCAAATTATAACAAACAATTTTCATTTTGTGATTCTTACAAAGCCCTTGTTAGAGAAGTCGTTGTTGTCGGCTAAGGGTGATGTTTATTTTGTTTTTGCTGTTACAGTTTGAAAATTTGTCTTCGCTTGTTGTGAGGTGACTTTATTAACAAATTTATTGTTTTAAGCTTTCTACTACAATTTAAGTTTTCGTGATTTCATAGTTCAAATTGCGAGAGACTATTTTCATAATAAATTTTGTTAGTAGCCTCGGGTTTATATGTGAGCTTATGTCTGTTAAGGTTGATGAAGCTTTATGGACTACGAAATCTCATCGAAAAAAAATAGTGACTAAAGTGTTTCATTATTCAGCATACATAAGCCCGACGAATCATTTACGAGAGTATTATAATACTTCATCCGTCTCAAAATAAATGTCAACTTTTAAAATGCACAAAATTAAAAAAAAATTCATTATCTATACCTTGCACCTATCAAATATCATCTATATACATCAGGAATTCAAGATGAAGGTCCTCTCAAGCTATTATACACAACTTGAGTCAAGTTGAACAATCACTAACCATTGACCAAAATCAAATGGCTATACACCAAACTCTCTTCTCAATTATTTTAAATACAAATTGGGTGGTACTACTAATCACGGGTGACATCACTCTATCCGATAAAAACTACTCCATTTCAAAACTACCTAATTTTACTGTGTAACACTACCCTAAGTCGGGAAGTGGTACCTAGTACCAATTTCATTTTTTAATACATAAAATCACATACAATATTTAAAATAAAAACATACCATTTCATTAAAAATAAAAACATTACATAATACTTAAAAAAACTACAACTTAAAAATTAAAACTATAACTTAAAAAAAAACATTACATAAGTTGAAATTAAAAAAAGTTGAAACTACAATTTAAAAATTGCAAGCCCATCCGTGTTTGGCCATGAGTTCACGTTTTTGGGTAAGAACTAATTCCAACATAAGCGGGATCGCTAATGTGATCATCTGGCTCAAAAAAACTTGACTTCCGTTGTGTATTCTTGAACTTCGCCCCCTCGAGTTGTGTATGTAGGATATTGGATTCCACATACACATCATAACATTAACATCATGAGCTTATAGATGATTTTAGAGAGAAAGTGGGATATTCAGTAAGAGAAACTTATGAAATATTAGATTACAAAGAACATCAAACCTCTACCTTGCAAGGTAGAGGGTATTTATAAATTACAAACTAAGCGACCTCTATCGGCTGTGGATCGGGGATACGGTGGGTAAGACCCGTCCTTCCTCCACGGTGTTGCACTAAACTATTTTACGCTCTTGACTAACTAATTAACTACATAAAACGTAAATAACGACAAGTCTACGAGCTAACTTATGCTAGATAATAGTTGGGGTGACCGACTCTTCAATCTTTGGAATTTTCTAATTCCTAACAATCTCCCCAAGGGAGGTCACCCCATGTTTACATTTCAAATCCTAGCATTCTATTCTTGACTTTGTTCTTGAGCTCGTAGACTTTAATACTTCAACTTCGCAATCTTTGTGCATAAGTAGTGCAACTTCAAAGTCCGCATAGATTTGTACTTTAAATTGGAGGTCATTAATGATCCATGAGATAATAATTATGAGCCATCTTTTGAGATCATCGACTATAAAAAACATCTACGAGATATCCTTTGTGGTGTTGGTATTATGTGATGTTGTGACATTAGGACCGACATGCTCACTTTTGGATCATGATATCTTCTCATCGAGTAGCGAAAGCTTTAGTTGATTCATGATATTGGCGGCGTGGCGAAGCATGGAGTGAAAATATCGAGTCATTGATGCACTAATCATGATTTCTTTAGAGATGAATGTGTTAAGTGAGCATGCGGCTATGGATTGATCGCTTCATTCGATCGGTGCAAGCGTCGGCGTACACGCATACAGATTAGCAATAAATCGCACGCAAGTGTCTTTGATCACTTCGTTGAATTGAGGTACTGCGCCCGCGGTTCCCGTTGATCGATACATGTCTTGCTGTGATCGGTATAATTCGAAGAATTTCCTTGACGGGTTTCGCGGTGTTCTAGCCGTTCTCAAACGGAACATCTCAAAGAAGACAACACGGAGTGAGTGAACGGTAATTTTAAGTCCACCGATTGATGAAAGAGATTTGAAAAACAATCGTGTATTGCTCGATAGAAATTGTTTTTGCAATACAACGAAGGTTTTATTGAAAATCAATTATCAATCATAAAACACCTTTTGGTTTGAAAAATGAGTACACGGTCGATGTGCTAAAGAAAAGTTGTTAAGCACAAAGACCGGTTTTCAAAGGTATCCGTCGATCCATAACTGAACCGGATTGATTCAAGAGATTGAATTGCCCCATTGTTTACATTCGGTTGTCACATGGTTGATCCATATAATAGATCTCACATACCACCTACCGGGAGCTTGTTTGATGATGGCTCGGAAGGCTTTCCATCTTCATTGTGAATATGTATACACATCACTCGGATGTTACGGCAATACCACAAGGATAATCGTGGGACTCAAGATATAATCTCTCTTTCCACATTGTGTGAAGCAGAGAGTCTTCATTGAAAGTGTCTAATGAGATTTATTGATGATCTCGTGGCTCTAGACTCGATTTGTGCATATTTGGATCTTGTCACCGGAGACTAGGAGAGGGTCTCCTTCTTCAATATCAACCATCTCTAAGAGAAAGTCGATAGATAATGTCGGTTCCCGTGAGAATGAAACAAGTCCTTTTAAGAGGAACTTGAGTGGTTTGGAAAGTTGAAGTGCGATCGTCATTTGGGTCCATGACGTCTTGTCTTCAATACCGATGTTACCATCGGTAGCATATGAATTGAACCGGTTTACGCCTAAGGTTGAATAAATGGAGGGCTATTTGTTTTCACCTTTCCTCATTCAATTCTTGATTATTACAGAGACTTCATAGCTAGAACCTTGTTGGGTTTATTCCATTACTAGCTCGGTCTTAGTCCGCTCTTCCCATATCTCATTTTCTCCTTTTATCATCATACCTAAGGACTTCTACACTAACTAGTGGATTGTCCACAGGTAGATCCCTCGGTTACAGCGGATCATGGGAACATACCTAACCTTATCATCCTTATATCACCGTACATAAAGTAAAGTTGGTCGGTCAATTTGGTATTGTTCATACGCCATTGGGACCAATTGAAAACCATTTGAAAATCAATCCGGATACTTGTGATATATTATCAAAACATTTTGTACTGAATTGTTTTTGATATTTTTAGAACAAGTGCTCCCCTCAACATGTGCATCAAATGTTTGAAATCGTTTTGCACCTGGAGGCAAGAGGAAGAATTAACTTCTTTGATTACCATTTTCTAAAAGATATCACCATCACTTCCTTGATCAAATCAAGTAGATAAAGCATTTAGGGAAGGATGAGGTTTTCATAAGTTTGCTCCCCTCGATATGTGCCTCGACATTTGAAAAGAGTGTTTTGCACATCTTGGAGGAACCCTTTAAGTGCATACATGATCACCAAAGGATTAGAAGCCATACAATCAAGGTACCTTAGAAAGATTGAAAGTTGTGTACCATGACTTGAATTTGAAGAGAATTCTCCCCTTAATATATGCTTCGAGATTCGAAAATTGTTTAGCACATATTAGAGAAGTATGCACAAAAATTGGTCATCTTATCTTTAAACATCTTTCATATTTATATCACATTTCTCCCCGATCAAAATCTTAAATCCTTTGAGATTTTGGATCTCAAATTTAAATATGTATGAGATAAAATATTTGTAGGAGAAAAATGTGTCCGTTTTATATGATCAAGTGGACAACAGATGTTTCCTTTTACAGGGAAACCACAGTACAATCTTAGCACTATTATGTATTACATTGTTCACATTTAGTACACCACATTACACATATTTAAAGCACAACATAAAGCGCTTCCGAAGATGTCTTCATTCGGTCCTCACGAAGAAGTTTGTAGTGACCATCCGAAGCCTTCCACCAACAAAACTTTCAAGGTGCGGAAGATCCTTCGTGTCTTGAGTCTTGGTGATTGCGGCAATGAAGTGTTCACACCTCTTCAAGTCATCATCGGTCCAAAAGTAGTCTTAACCCAAGATTTCATATCAATTTTGACTTCTTTCACTCACGGTGTCAAGTTCTTCTTTGACCAATTTGAGCGCATCGTCACTAAACTTGTAGAGCTCACATAGTCTCATAAGCATCACGGGTCCCATATCATCGATAAGATGGCGGCTCTTGGGGTGTCGAGGACTTTGTATTCATGATGAAATTCATGCCCTGTGGCACTCCATTGAGGACATGTAAGGTTAATCCTGGTTTGGTAGCTTTCCATGCCAAGTTGGAAGTCCTCAACTCGTTTTCGAATGACTAAGCCTCGAATCCAAAGAGTAACAGCAGCAGATAAGGCCTTTTTCTCACGGACAGGCAAATGCTCAAGGTGTCCTTGAATATTCAGGAGGTAGAGATCTTCGAAATCATTCGGTAGAAGATGTTTGAAGTCGTTTTCTTCAATAGTATATTCTTTCAAATCTGATCTCTTAAGGACAATCTTCATCAAATACTCATATCCATATATCGGGAAGATCTCAACACGAACCACACTTAAGATACGGAGCTCGGATCTAACATTCTTGCGTCTTTTGTCTGCACCATGTCTTTCAATATAGAAGTTCTTCTTTTTGTACCACCAGTGTGAAATGCCATATGATGCGGCAATGTCATATTTAAGCTCTTCATTGACCCAGAAACGATCAGGAACCATCTGTTCAAGCCCACGATCGAGTAGGTTCTGACTTTCATCTTGGATATTGATAGTGCGGGCCTTCTTTCAAGTGAGTGACCACAAAGATAGTCAGTCATGGTTGAAGAAGAATTAAACGAATGGTCATCGACCGGTTCACCACCAAGAGGAAGAGATTTGTGAACATTGAGCGGCTAATCACCGACTTGGTCATTGAGCATCTTATGGCATTCTTCCATTTGGTATTGAAGTTGATTGGCATCTGAATGAAGACCTTAACAATTTCATAAGCGGGTCCTTCAAGATCTCTTGGAGTTAAGGATGAGATACTCTTACATTTACAAAACCATTTAATGAAGCTTCCCGTATCACCGGTAAAGTGAAGAAGAGTCTTGACGGGTTCTTCATAATTCTTGGTGATAGTAGATACTGAATTGTTGTCGGGTATTATTGAGTCGGACTGGGGATGGACCATGTAGGTTACGGAGAAGGAGGTCTATCTTGATGATACAACTTTGAATTGTGTCCTTGGCGGTGCAACTCGGATGTCTTTGGGCGTTTACGCCGGTAATCATCAAACCAATCTTCTTCGATGGCTTAGGATTATGCTTAGTTGATGCATCATCTTCATCGATTCGACTCTGTCATGACATGCGACTCTTCGTGAACCATTTGAGCATCGGGGAAGGGAGGTGGGTGTGGATGTGAACCTTGAATCAACCGTCGTCCAAGCGGTGATTTCTTATGAGTGCCTTGTTTACTTGTAGGATTTGATTGATTGGAAGGTTTTGGTGGTGATGATGGTGGTTGTGGTGGAGGTGTGTTGGTTGTCATAGAAGGTTCACCACTCCGGAAGTTCAGCGCCCGTAGGTGGTAGAGGTGGAGGAGGATCTTCTGGTCTTTCTTCAATGTTTCCAACACAATAGCTCTCCTTTTCTTTTTAGCTTCCTTTTCCTTGAAGTCAATCATATCTGCTCATGATTGTCGAACTTAATGGATTCTTCAAGCCTCATAGAGTTTCTTGTGAACCTCATGCTCGTCTCTTGACTTCATACATATTTTCACAGGTTGCTCTCATATCGGTGATAGGTAGGTCCTTGAATCGTCTAAAAGTGGAGCCTCCATAGCCCATTCCACAATCCTTGACTTCCCTTCAATGGCGGCAACCCCTTCATTGAAGTTGAGGTGCTCGATCTATAGACACGATCCACGAGGAATCAGCAGTTTAGGAAGTTGCCTTTCAAGAGCTTCTATCCTTTTATAGCTTTGTCCGATGGTTGATCGGAGGTAAGGATGCATGGTGGTGAAGGCGGTGGAGCATCCACATCAACAATCTGTAATGACGAGTTCGGGGGTTGGTGGCGATGTCGGTGGTGTTTATGCAGTTGATTGAGTGGGTATGGGAGGTGGAAGTGCGGTTGATAGTGAAGATCTCGACATCGGAGGAATGGTTGATGTATCTTGTTGAATGTTGACGATATACATGGATTGTGCGGTATCTAAGGGCTTGTCATTTAAGTATTGATCTCCAAAAGAAAAATCATATCGAGATCCTTAAGTGAGGATAGAGAATTAGTAGATGATTTGGTTCATCCATCTTCAAGGTCTCATCGGATCTTGTCTCAAGGTTCTCATGCGAGCCTTTTGCAGCAGGCGTCAACATTCAAGCCGATTGAGTCTCGCTAAGTGTAAGAGTTTCTTTAAGCGTTTGGGCACTTTGTCCACTCCAGTTGTTCTTTAGCATGAGATGATTCGGTTCTTCTCTTGACTCATATTGATTGGTGGTGCTGATGGAGATGATGAGATCGTTAAAGCATGTGGTGCTTGTTCAGGTTTCAACACTTGCAATCCCTTTTCCTTTGTCATGTGTTATTGGGGTTGTTTGTCGTGGTAGTTGATCGGGTTCTCTTAACACAACTCCACTCTTGGTGCTTTCACATTTAGACTTTCAAGGCTTTCTTTGGATTCAAGTTGTAGATCGACATCATCTTCATCGCTTAACCTTGTAATATTCCTTGATACCTCGGTATTTTCACCAATTTCCTTTTCCACTTTCTTCCTTTTGCTTTACGCTTCTAGGATGCGGTGTCTCGAATGTTGTGACCTTTCAAGTCTCTTTTTAGGAAGAGGCATAGGATGCTTGTGAGGTGGCGTGGACTTGGGAGCATTGGGTTGTGGAGGAGAGGTGTGACATCGTGAGAGGCTGGTAGCTCTTTTCTTGTATTGTTTGAAGTAGTCCTTCTTCTTGATATCCTCTGAGAAGACTATCGAGATTGGCAATCAAATATTTCTTTATCCGTACCTCTAGGAACATATTTCGTGGTTTCCTAAAACAAATTCATCTTACGCTTTGTGTAAAGTTGATTCGAGACCTAGGGTGAAGTTGTGATTTTGTTGCAAGGCTGGATAACAAGCTTAGAAAATCGGATCTTTGGGAATCACAAGCTTTACATTTCTTTCGACCTCGAGCTTTGCTCGGAAATTAGTTCTATCGAGATATGAATGTGTGTATTGATAAAGAAAATTCTTCCCAAATCGATCGAGACATTCACATCAACCCTATTAACAATTCCCCATAAGATTTGCGGGATAGGAATTCTCACTTTATCGAACCACGATGTTTTGCGGATAAGCACAAGTTAAGAATAGTTGTAATAGCTCTCCGGGGTTGATACATGTATCCAAATGATGATGTCGGATGCTCTTGAAATCTTGCTACGATAACCCAACCCAATTAGGAAGACAATCGGATCGTCGACACCGGTGGAGATTCGAGCGAAGGTTAGGGTTACATGGGGTGATTCCAAGAGCCTTGCTCAGAATAGCAGAATCAATCGTGAACTCCCTATCATCCAGTTTGCAAGAGTATCGAGATGTGATTTTGTCCCATTGAACGATGTTCCAGAATTGTTGAATGTAAATGGTGGGAATTGAGCATTGCTTGGTAATAGCACCGAAGAAGTTTGTGTTTTTGAGGATGTCAATAGACACTTTGAGTATCGGATTTTGTTGAAGCTTTTGTAGGTCCACATAACAGTTACTTTTTCCAATATCGGCCCATTGACTCACAGGAAGGATTTCTTCGTTCGAGAGAACTTTGGATGATGCCAAGAGGTAGCAGCTCTTTTCGAGTTTGAACTTGCCATTGATGATCCGAGCAAACATACAATCAACGATGTGGTTGGGAGCGAGTTAGATAATAAGCGATAAGCGAGACAACATTGAGAGCACCCTTATGACACGAGACACATAGAAGCGATAACTTCGGAAGGAGTCCCCAAAACACATATAGAGAAAGATAGAGTGGCAAAGTGAGATATTTCAATGAATTAGAATCCTATAGATAAATTTTCACACGACGGTGATAAGGGATTAAAAGGCAAAAGAGTGCATTACAAAGGGATCATGTCATGAGCCAAGATACAAATGTAGAAGTGATATAACAAATATGCATGAGGCAAAAGTAACATTTGGTTGTCGTGAGAGAAACCAAGTACCGTTGCCTAAACGAAATGTCATAGCGATTACATAGAGTATGTTGACTCAACAAGTTGAATCGGGAGATCCTAAGTATTGTGAAGCGAGATCAACTTTAGCAATACACCTTTGAACATTTTAATAACCCACGACCCTAAGACTAATTCGTAACATGAAAGTGAACAATGTCGCTAACTTGTAAAGACAAGTCGCCATCACTAGTACCACAGACAAGTCGCTAATAGTTTAGCTCTTTAAGTCGCTATGCTAATTCGCTAACTTGTAAAGACAAGTCGCCGTGAACAGTAACATCACCAAGTCGCTACAAATTTGTTAACTAAGTCGCTAGTTACTAATTCGCTAACTTGTGGAGGCAAGTCGCTATGAGCGATAAAATAACCAAATCGCTACAAATGGTAACTAAGTTGCTAATGTTACTAATTAAGCTAACTTGTAAAGACAAGTCGTGACAACTAAGTCGCTACCCAAGTCGCCGAATATAATACCTAATTAGCCACAAAGAACTAAGTCGCTAAATTAAGTGCTAACTTCGCCACGATGAACATTTAAGCTAAGTCGCTATCAAGAACACGGTTAAGTCGCTACCAAGAACACAACCAAAGTCGCTACCAAGAACACTCATAATCTCTACATACAAACCACCCAAACCACCAATCATTCATCATCATTACATGGAAACACATTACGCAGCAATCACGATAAAATATACCAACACTTTGTACACTTGCAACATAATAATCAACAAAACAACACGATTTAATGAAACATCGAACCTAGGTGGGAATCAAACAGTCACAATACACGAGCTCGCGGATGCGGTTAAAGTGACAAGTTAGAAACTAAACACAAACGCAGTAAGAGAGAACTAAAATAGGAGAGATTCGAGACATACCACTTGTTAAGTCGCTAGGATGAGCAGTTTGTTTAGACGAGAAGAAGGAGAGAAAAAAAACACGAGAGAGAGGGAAGAAAAAAAATTATTTAGAAATAAGAAAAAAAAACTTGGTAAGTCGCTAGGGTATTAGGCGGGACTTTGGCAATATGACACTTTCGGTCCTGTGGTTTCGAATGAAGTGAGATAAGTCGCTAGTGCAACACGATTTCAAATATATGACAAGTTTGGTCCCTATGGTTTTGATGAGCAGTGGTAAGTCGCTAACACGGATTATAGACTAAGTCTCTAGCATAGATTATCACAATGATCACCATGAATCAAGTAAACATTTAATCAAATAATCATTTAATGCTAAGCACTCAATACATAGGTACACAAGGATAATCACATGAGCAAGATATGACCACAACCTACAACTGAGAGCAACACCATAACCAGATAGTTACAAAAGCAAAACACGACCTCAACTTACAAATGAGCAAGCATTATAACCAGCACAGAAGCCAATGGCATAGATAATCAAGAAAAACTTATACAAAATCTCCCCCTCAATCAATGTCATCAAAGAACATTGATTGACATTAACCAACCCCCTTTTTTTTTTTTTTTTTTTTTTTTGAGAAATATTAGATGTTCGAACTTCATCTATGAACCCGTATCATTATTGAATGATATTTCTAGGATCGTAGATGTTATCGATGACAATAATAAATCTTTTATTTATTAAAAACAAACAAAACAAAAAAAATTTAAATTTGTTAAAAAAAACATACTTTGTGAATTTTTTTTTTTTTTTTAAGAAGTTTTAAATTTATACACAGATATTAATGTAGCGAGTCCTGATTCAAGATGAATAGGAGTCAAAGTAATAGGTACATTAGTTGTGGCATGCTATAGCTCTGAATAAGCCATGTTCATTTACGTGGAAACCGGTCATGATGTTCTGATTGAGTTTAGCATTGTACACGTAAAAGGCGAGAGCACATTGTCTTAGGAAGCGGATGTAGAATTAAACATAGGAGGTTAGTAACATGTTTAATCTCACATTTGGATGCATCACAGTATAACACAGGCGTATCATTAATGGGGATCCTATTAGGTTCGACATTCATGAATAGTTTTCCTGTGGGAATCCACTTGAGGCATGATCTAGGAATGTAAGTTCGTTTAAGTCCTGTAAACTTAAAGAATCGGCCAGTGGGAATCCATTTGAAGCCAATGTTAGTTGAACTGAATGAGTGCACAGCCTTGTTTTGACTATTTGTCCTTTTGTGATAGGGTATTTCTTATGGGATTGATCGGTCAAATCTTGTTTTTCATGAGAGCTAGTTGTACTTATGGTATTTACGATCGAGATTTTTAACAAAAGTCGAGGTTGGGATTTATCATATCGAACTAGGCAATGAAGTGGTGGTTTTGACAAAGCAGATATATTATCAACTTGGGAGGAAAGCTTGAACTTGATGGTTTAACTCTTCGGACCTAAAGGCATTAGGTTGTTTAATAACTGCTCGTTTGGTGGTTCGAGCAGTTGACTTTTCAAAGTTGATGGTTTTGCAAACTTAGTGTTCATCCTATTTCAATAGACTTCTAAGCTCATTTTTAGGGCAACAATATTGAAGCTCTTATCCCGAATTTGGGCTTTGAGGTCATCAATGTCTTTCATTAAGAGGTTAGATTGATTGACTAACTTAGAATTCGTTTCCTCAAGGTTCTTTCTTAAATGCTCATTTTCTCTTAGTAGGTTGGACACACAAAGAGCAAGTTCGAATTTCTAGATTCTAGTGCATCACTCGTCTCATGACGGTCATATTTACGGGCTTACGAAGAAGTAATTTTAGATTGCCAATGGTGAATCTTTGTCACGAATGGGATTTTAATCGATTAATTTCAAAAATTCTCTAAATTCGGAAGTTCTGATTAGTACGGTTTTTGCATAAAACATTTCATCCTTTTGTTGTATTTCAATTTGCAATGAGATCGATGTTTTCAAAATTGAAAATTTGTTTGAAAGCTCATCATATACCCTTTTTTCAATCATGTTACTTGCATTAGATTCAGGTAAAACAAAGATTGATTCCACAATGTTATGTTCAGAGTAAGAGTCATGTACCTTTTCATGAGAATTTGTGTGATCAGTGTTGTTCTCTTCATCCTTTTTCATTACAACCGAGATTCTGCAATCAGTGTCATTCGCTGGTTCAACTGGAATGTAGCATGACACGTCACCATTGCTCCATGGTATCTCTTGGCACTCATTCAATTCATTCAGCTTGTTATTCTCTTTTGCAGCTTCCTTGATGTATGTTTCCATATTACTCATAAGTTGAATAAATGAGTTTCTGAACTCATGAATTTCCATTCCCGTGTGTTTCTTGAAAGATATTCCAGTCATGATATCATCAAAATCTGAGGAGTATTCTTCCGGATAAGTGGTGAAATTGATTGAAGATAGTTTGGAGAAGCGACATGAGAATCATCGGATGAGAACTTTTCTTTAGTAATTTTAATCCTCGATCGTTCTAAGTTAAGTAACACCGTCCTTGTCAAAGTGGGAAAATCCCGACGAAGGATGGCACAACTTATTCGATCCATGGTTGTAGATAACGATGGTTTGAGAAGTCGGTCGAGATGTTGAAAGACTCACCGGTGCATTCCATATTCTTAGCATCATTTGCATGCATTAAGAGTGACTTGTTTGAGTTGTTACGGCATTCGGTAAGTATCTTTGTTTCACTATTACGTGTTGTGTCATAGAGCAAGTACTTTGGTGATTAAAGGATCGGTGATGGTGACATTGTGTTATTTTGAATTATTCTCCAAGTAATTGGATATTCCAAGTGCAAAATACCAAGAATCCAAGATGTTAGTATCAAATTCGAACCCCAGTCGCTAGTGATATTGAAACAACTCGCTAGCAACCGAATAGCAATAATACCAAGTCGCTAATCCTCTAATCCGCTACACCATCAAGTTGCTAACGTCCCAACTCGCTAGACAAATGCAATTGCTAAGAAGTAACTCGCTAAGCCTCAAGTCGCTAGCAAAATTTTGGCAGCAATTCGCTACTCAAGTCGCTAAAGATACAAGTCGCTAAATAGCAACTCGCTACAGAAGAAAAATTCCGTGTGTTAAGTCGCTAGCAAGAAAAAACTCATAAACATCACTTTTCAATCCAAAAACAACCCAACCAAGATGATTCAAGCTTACCAAATGAAAACCTAAACACATTTGATGATTCTAAATATAAAAGTACTAACAAAATCCAAGCTTTAACACAAGAAATCAACCAAATGATGCACAAACCACTAAACTTTTTCAAACTCAAAAAAACCACCTAAAAACCACTAGAAATCCAAAGATATGCGATATGATCTAACCATGGCTCTTGATACCAATTGTAGGATATTGGATTTCACATACACATCATAACATTAACATCATAAGCTTATAGATGATTTTAGAGAGAAAGTGGGATATTCTAGTAAGAGAAACTTATGGAATATTAGATTACCAAAGAACATCCAACCCTACCTTGCAAGGTAGAGGGTATTTATAGGTTACAAACTAAACGACCTCCTATCGGCTGTGGATCGGGGATACGGTGGGTAAGACCGTCCTTCCTCCACGGTGTTGCACTAAGCTGTTAGGAATTAGAAAATTCCTATATTGAAGAGTCGGTCACCCCAACTATCATCTAGCTTAAGTTAGCTCGTAAACTAATCGTTAGTTACTTATTTATGTTGTTTTGTAGTTAGTCGATGGCGTAAAATAGTCTAGTGCAACACCGTGGAGGAAGGACGGGTCTTTACCCACCGTATCCACGATCCACAGCCGTCGGAGGTCGTTTAGTTTGTAACCTATAAATACCCTCTACCTCCCAAGTAGAGGGTTGGATATTCTTTGGTAATCTAATATTCCACATGTTTCTCTCACTAGAATGTCCCACTCTTTCTCTCTAAAACCATCTATGTGCTCATTGTGTTAATGTTATGATGTGTATGTGAAAGTTTATATCTTACAATTGGTATCAAGAGCCATGGTTAGATCATATCTTGCACATCTTTGGATTTATAGTGGTTTTAGGTGGTTTTGAGTTTGAAAAGTTTAGTGGTTTTGCATCATTTGGTTGATTTCTCGTGTTAAAGTTTGAATTTTGTTGGTACTTTTATGTTTAGAATCATCAAAAGTGTTTAGGTTTTCATTTGGTAAGCTTGAATCATCTTGGTTGGGTTGTTTTGGATTGAAAAGTGATGTTTATATGGTTTTCAAGCTAGCGACTTAGCTCACGGAATAGTTTCTTGGTAGCGACTTGCTTCACATTTTGTAGCGACTTACGATGTTGGAACTAGCGAGTTAGATCTAGCGAGTTAAAGTACAAGTAGTGGACTCTCCACTACGGGTGCGACTGTAGTAGCGACTTGGTGCATAGCGAGTTGCTCTTTAGCGACTTGCATCGTTGGCGACTTGAGTGGCAATTCTTCACCGAATTTTGCTAGCGACTTGAGTGTTAGCGAGTTACCACTTAGCGACTTACATCTGGCTAGCGACTTGGAAAGCTAGCGACTTAGCGTGGTGGCGAATTAGTGTTGGCGACTTGGTGTAGTATCTTCTAGCGACTTGGGATAAGTGCTATTTAGTTGGTAGCGAATTGATTCTAAATCCTCTAGAGACTTGGGGAGTAATTCATAATAACACAATGTCTGTCATCACGGATTCTTTAATCACCAAAGTACTTGCTCTCTATGACACAGCACAGAATAGTGAAACAAAATGCTTATCTGAAGGCCACACACTTAATGACTCAGTATCAATCAATCAGAACAACTCAAATAAGTCACTCGTAATATCTTCAGATGATACTAAGAATGAGGAATGCACATGTGAGCGTTTCAACATCTCGATCGACTTCTCAAATTACTCTTATCCACAACCATGGATCGAACAAGTTGTGCCATCCTTCGTCGGATTTTCCCACTTTAACAAGAAGCTGTTTTGCTTAACCTAGAACGATTGAGGTCTCAAATTACCAAAGAAAAGCTCTCAACCGATGACTCTCATGCTGCTCTCCAAACCATCTCCAACCAATTTCACCACTTACGGGAAGAATACTCCTCGATTTTGATAATACCATGACCGGAATGTCTTTCAAGAAGCACACGGAATGGAAATTCATGAGTTCGTAAACTCATTTATTCAACTTATGAGTAATATGGAAACATACATCGAGGAAGCGCAAAAGAGAATAACAAGTGAAGGAATTGAATGAGTGTCAAGAGTGTCCATGGAACAATGATAACGTGTCATGCTTCATTCCGCTTGAACCAGCAGAAGACACGATGGCGAGTCTCGGTGTGATGGAAAGGATGAAGAAAACAACACCGATCTCAAATTCTCGAGTCGAGAAAAGGTATCAATCAACAAGGTACACTTATCGATCACACTAATTCTCACAAAAGGTACATGACTCTTACCACGAACATAACAATGTGGAATCAATCTTTGTTTTATGCGAATCTAATGCAAGTAACATGATTGAAAAAAGGGTATATGATGAGCTTTCAAACAAATTTTCAATTCTTGAAAAACACTTGTATCTCTTTGCAAATTGAAATACAACATAAGGATAAAATGTTTTATGCAAAAACGATGTAGTGTCTGGAACTTCGAATTTAGAAATTTTTGAAATTAATCGATTAAAATCCTGATTCGGGACAAAGATTCGACCATAAGAAATCAAATCTCTTCTTTCGAAGCCCGAAATATAGTGTCATGAGATAAGTGATACACTAGAATCTAGGAATTCGAACTAGCTCTATGTGTCCAACCTTCTAAGAGAAAATGAGCATTTAAGAAAGAACCTTGAGGAAACAAACTCTAAATTAGTCAATCAATCTAATCTCTTGATGAAAGATATTGATGACCTCAAAGCACAAATTCGGGATAAGAGCTTCAATATTGTTGCACTAAAAATGAGCTCGGAAGCATGTTGGAAATAGGATGAACACTAAGTTTGCAAAACCTTCAACTTTGGGAAAGTCAAATGTTGAACAACTGAAGCGAGCAGTTATTAAACAACCTAATGCCTATAGGTGCGAAAGAGCTAAACCATTAAAATCTAAGTCTACATCCCTAGTTGATAATCAGTTTGTTTTGTCAAAACCAGTCACTTCATTGCCTAGTTCAGATATGATGAATACCAAGCATAGGACTAATGGTCATCACTCACAGATCAGAAATGCAATAAGTTTAACTAGGTCTCAGGCAAAAAATCATCTGACAGACCAATCCCCTAAGAAATTCTCTGATCACAAAAGGACAATTAGTCAATTCAAGGCTGTGCACTCATTTAGTTCAACTAACTGTAGTTTCAAATGGATTCCCACCGCGCGATTATTTAAGTATCTGGGACTTAAGCGAACTTACATTCCTAAATCATGCCTCAGTGGATTCCCACCGTAAACTTTTCAAGAATGTAGAACCTAATAGAATCCCCATTAATGATACATCTGAATTATCTTGTGTTGCATCCAAATGTGAGACTAAACATGTCACTAACCCTTCTATGTTCAAGTCTACATGTGCTTCAAGTACAATGTGCTCATGATCTTTCGGTACAATGCTCAACTCAATCGAGAACTTCATGACTTGGTTCCCTCGAGATATGAACATAGCTCATTCGGGAGCTATAGCTTGCAGTTGATGTACTTCTTACTTTGACTCCTATTCATCTTGAATCGGGACTCGTCCTTCCATGTCTTTGTATAAATCAATTTTCAAAAAAAAAAAAAAAAAAAAAAATCTAAAAAATTTTAGATTAAATATTAAAAAAATAAATAAATAAAAATAAATAAATTTATATATTCTCCTTTCAAAATTTTATCATTTTTTTCTCAATCTAATAATGAATATACTCCTTGTTATCGATAACATCTACGGTCCTAGAAATGTCATTCAATAATGGCACGGGATCATAGATGAAGTTCGAACAAAAGATATATTCTTGGTGGTATAATGGGATTGGTTAATATCAATCAATGATCTTTGATGACATTGATTGAGGGGGAGATTAGTTTTATATACCATTGGCTTCTGTGCTGGTTATGATGCTTATTTATTTGTATGATGTGGTGGTTTCCTGCTTGTGTGACTAACTGGTTATACTTTTGAAATATCTGGTTGTATCTTGCTCATGAGATTTTCGATGTGTGCCTTCGTTATAGCTTGCCTATGTGTTGAAATGTTGAATTGATTCATGATGATCGATGTAATAATCAATGCTAGAGATGTTGTCTTATCCGTGTTAGCATTTTATTACCACTCATTCGTTAATACCATAGGGACCAAATTTGTCATATAGTGTAAGTTATGTTGCATTAGCGAATTACCTCACCTCGGTTTATAACCACAAGGACCAATTGTGTCATATTGCCTAAGTTAGTTTGTATACCCTAGCGAGTTACCCATTAGCGAGTTACCATTTTACCCAACAAGTTTTTCTCTCTCGTTCCTTTTTCTTCTTCTCTTCGTCATTTTATTCTTACTAGCGACTTAGCATAAGGTTTGCTTGATTCCTCTTATCGTTACTAGCTTATGCTTTAGTGTCCGATTCTAACTTATTTTTATATCCAGATCCTTTCGTGCTCGTGAGGTGTGATTAGTTGACTCTCTCGCTTAGGTTCGGATTTTTATGTAATCGTGTGTGTGTTACTTATAAAATGATTGAACGAGTTTAAATTGTTTGGAATATGTTGTTTGGATTATATTGGTTGGAATACATTGATGTATGATTAAGTGGATTGGATGATGGGTTGGTGTTAGATGTGTTCTTGGTGGCGAGTTAAATTGTTCTTGGTAGCGACTTAGTATGAATGTTCTTCATGGCGAGTTAGTGTTCTACTTAGCGACTACGTCTCCGTGGCGAATTAGTTCACTAAATTCCGGCGACTTGGTTAGCGAGTTAGTAGTTAGCGACTTGTATTTACAAGTTAGCGAATTAATAACCTAGCGACTTAGTTAACTACTTTGTAGCGACTTGGCTTAGAATTCTTGTACATGGCGACTTGACTTTACTAGCTAGCGAATTATTCTAGCGACTTGGTTAGCGAGTTAGCGAGATAGCGACTTGTATTTACAAGTTAGCGAAATTGTTACCTAGCGACTTAGTTGACCGCTTTGTAGCGACTTGTTTAGAGTCTTGTTCATGGCGACTTGGCTTTACATGCTAGCGAATTAGCTTGGCGACTTAGAGTGCTAAACTTGTAGCAACTTGTGCGTGGCTCTAGATGACGACTTGTCTTTACAAGTGCTGCAGCTCGTGTTCACTTTCATGTTGAGAATCGATCTTAGGGTCAAGGATTATTAAAATGTTCAAAGGCTTTTGTGCTAAAGATGATCTCACTCTCACAACACTTAGGATCTCCTAATTCGACTTGTTGAATCAACATACTCTATGTAATCTGTTATAACATCTCTTTAGGCAAAAGGTACTTGGTTTCTCTCATTTGCCAAATGTTACTTTTGCCTCATACATATTTGTTATATCACTTTTACATGTGTCTTGGCTCATGTCATGATCACTTTGAAATGCACTCCTTTGCCTATTAATCCCTTATAAGCTCGTCATGAGATCACTTTTACGGAAGATTATACGTCATTGTTATATCTTATTTAAAAGTTGTCATACATTTGAAATCTATGCCACTCAATCTTTCTCGATTATATGTTTTGGGAATCATTACGAGTTACTACTTCTATGTCTTAAGGGTGCTCTCAATGTTGACTTACTTACCATCTAACTTTGTTCCCATTCATTCTTGTTAATTGTATGATTACTCGAACATCAATGGCAAGTTCAATCCCGAAAAGAGCGCTACCCTTGGCATCATCAAAGTACTTTCAGACGAAGAAATCCTTCCAGAGTCAATGGGGCGATATCGGAAAAAGCAAGCATTATGTGGACTTACAAAAGCTTCAACATAATCCGATACTCAAAGTTTCTATTGACATCCTCAAAACACAAACTTCTTTGGAGCTATTACCAAGCAATGCTCAATTCCTCCATTTACATTCAACAATTACGGAACACCATTCAATGGGACAAAATCACATTTCGATACTCTTGCATCTTTGGATGATATGGAGTTCACAATTGATTACGATATTACGAGCAAGGCTCTTGGAATCACACCATGTAACCACGACTTTCGTTACGAATCTCCACCAGTGTGACGATTTGATTGTCTTTCTAATTGGATTGGGTTATCAGAACAGTATTTCAAGAGCGTCTGACATCATCACTGGACACATGTATCAACCATGGAGAGCCATTACAACAATTCTTAACTTGTGCCTATCTGGCAAAACATCAGGGTTCGATAAAGTGAGGATCCCCATCTTGCAAATCCTATGGGGAATCGTTAATAGGGTTGATGTGAATGTATCAGATCGTATTTGGGAAGAATTTTCGTTATCAATGAACACATTCATATCTGACAGAATCAATTTCCAGAACAAAGCTCAAGGCCGAAAGAAACAGAACAAGCTTGTAATTCCCGACATCGATTCTCTAAGCTTGTCATCCAAGCCTTACAACAAACTCACAAATTCAATCCTAGGGTGAATCAACTCTACATAAAATTTGAAGAAGAATATGTCTTGGGAAACCTAAAATATGTTCCTAGAGGTGTGGTCAATGAAATATTTGGCTTGCCAATTCACATTGTCTTCTCACAGAAGATATCAAGAAGACGGACTACTTCAAGCAATACAAGAAAAGAGCAACCAAACTCTCTGCTGATGTCACACCCTCTCCTCTACAACCAAACGCTCCCATGACCAAGTCAGCCTCTCAAGCATCCTATGCCTCTCTTCCTAAAAAGAGACGTGAAAGGTCACAACAGTCAGACACCACATCCAAGAAGCAAAATGTTAAAAGGAAGAAAGTGGAGAAGGAAACTGGTAAGAACACTGAGACACCAAGGGATGCTACCAGGTTAACTGATGAAGATGATCTTGATCGCAACTTGGAATTCAGCAAAGCCTTGAAAGTCAGAATGTGAAAGCTCCAGTAGGTGGAATTGTGTTAAGAGAACCCGCTCAACTACCTCAACAAACAAACCCAATTACACTTGACAAGGGTAAAGGAGTTGCAAGTGTTGAAACCGAACAAAATTTGCTCACATCTTGTTAACTATCTCATCATCTCCATCAAGCACCACAAATCCATATGAGTGAAGAGAAGAATGATTCATCTCATGAAAAGAACAATGCAGGTGGTCAAGGAGCACAAACGTTTAAGGAATCTCTTACACTTGGTGAGACTCAATCGACTTGAATGTTGACACTCTTACATAAGGGCCCACAGAGAACCTTGAGACAAGATCGATGAGACCTTGAAGATGGATGAACCAAATCGTCTACTAACTCTCTATCCTCACTTAAGAATCTTGATGAAGATTTCTCTTTTGGTGATCAATTCATTAATGACAAAACTTAGACTACTGCACAATCCATGTATAATGTCGGCATTGACAAAGATCGTCAACCATTCCTCCAATGACCGTATCTTCACTATCAACCGCACTTCCACCTCCCTTACCTACTCAATCTCTCGTACAAACACCACCAACAATGTCACCAAACCCGAACCCGTCATTACAATTGCGGATGAAGTGGCTCCACCGCTTCCCTCCACAAATTCTCACCTCGATCAACTCTTGGATAAAGCTATTAAAAGGATAGAAGCTCGAAAGGCAACTTCCTAAATCATAGATTCTCGGTGGATCGTGTCTATAGATTGGAGCACCTCAACTTCAATGAAGCGATTCTTGGCGCTATTGAAGGAGAAGTCAAGGATGCTGTGGAATGGGCAATGGAGGCTCCACTTCTTAGACGATTCAAGGACCTCCCCATCTCCGATATGAGAGCAGCTCTGTGTGAAAGGATGTATGAGGCTGAAGAGGACAAGCATGAGGTTCACAGTAAACTCTATGAGGCACTTGAAGAATCCATCAAGTTCGACAATTATGAGCAGTTTAAGATTGAAGTCGGAGAAAAGGAAGCTAAAAAGAAAAGGAGAACAATTGTAATGGAAACATTGATAAAGGATCGCAAAGATCCACCTCCTCCCCCACCACCAACGGGAGGAGCTGGAACTTCTGGATCTGGTAATCCTTCTACAACAACCAACACACCTCCATCACAACCACCATCATCACCTTGAAATCTTCCAACAATCGATCCGACAAAAGAGCGGTACTCGAGAAAAATCTGCTGCACGGGCGACGGTTGATTCAAGGTTCACATCCGCGTCCACTTTCATTCACGATGATCAAATGGTTAACGAAGAATCTCGGTCATGGTGACTCGAAACGAGATGAAGATGATGCGTCGACAAAGCATATTCCCAAGCCTCGTGAAGACGGTTTGATTCTTACATGGTGGGAATCGCACTAGCACATCGAGTAGCACCTTCAAGAGACACTATTCAAAGGCGCATTATGGAAGATAGACCTCCTTCTCGAAACCTACATGGACCATCCAGTCGACTCTATGATTCCCGACAACAATTGGGCATCGGTTATCACGAATAATTATGAAGTTCGGTGAAGACTCTCTTACGCACTACACCGTGATATGGGAAGTTTTATTAAATGGTTTTGTGAGCGGAAGAGTATCTCATCCATAACTCCAAGAGATCTTGAAGGACAAGCTACGAAATTGTCAAAGTCTTCCATTCGATGCAAATCATCTTCAATATCGGATGGAAGAATGCCATAAGATCTCGAATGACCAAGTCGGTGAGCAAATCGATCGCTTCAATGTCAACAAATCTCTTCCTCTTGGTGGTGAGCACGGTCGGATAACCATTCAGTGAATTCTTCTTCAATCACGACTTGGACTTTCGTGTGCTCGCTCTGCTGAAAGAAGGCACGCTCTATCAATATCAAAGATGAAAGCGCAACCTACTCGATCGGGGCTAGAGCGGATGGTTCTGATCAGTGCGGGCAAATGAAGAACAAAAGTATGATATTGCGACTTCTTATGGTATTTCTCACGGTGGTTCAAAAAGAAGAAGTTTTACATCGAAAGACATGGTGTCGATAAAAGCGCAATGATGTCGGATCAAAGTCGCAAATCTTAAGTGTTGTTAGTGTGAGATCTTCCTATCTATGGATATGAGTACTTGAAAAAGATTGTCCTTAAAAGAGTGACTTCAAAGTGTATACTGTTGAAGAGAACGACTTCAAACATCTTACGCCAAATGATTTGAAGATCTCTATCTCTTAAATCTTCAAGGACACCTTGAGCACTTACATGCGTGAGAAAAAGGCCCTCTGCATTTGTCACTCTTTGGATCGGGGGCTTAGTCATTCGAAAACGAGTTGAGGACTTCCGACTTGGCATTGAAAGCTACCAAACCAGGATCAACCTTACAAGTCCTCAATGGAATGCAACGGGCATGAATTTCATCGAGAATACAAAGTCCTTGACACCCCTAGAGCCGTCATCTTCACCGACGGATATGGATCTCGTATGCTTATCGTCTATGTGAACTCTACAAGTTTAGTGATGGTGCGCTCAAATTGGTGAAGAAGAACTTGACACCGAGTGAAAGAAGCCAAACTTGATATGAAATCTTGGGTTAAAACTATGTTTTGGACCGATAATGACGTGAAGAGATGTGAACACTTCATTCTTTGCAATCGGGCGAAGACTCAAGACACGGGATCTTCCGCACCTTGAAAGTTTTGTTGGTGGAAGGCTCCGTGATGGTCACTACAAACTTCTTGAGGACCGAATGAAGACTTCACGGATATTATTTATGGTGTGTTTTTACTATGTGTAATATGTGGTGTAACAAATATAAACAAGCGTAATACATGTAATAGTGCTAGGATTTGTACTATGGTTTCCCCTTGAAAAGGGGAAACATCTGTGTTGTCCATTTTTTATCATATAAAATCGGACACATTTTCTCCTACAAATATTTTACCTCATACATATTTAAATCACTTGAGATCCAAAATCTCAAAGGATTTAAGATTTTTGATCGGGGAGAAAATGTGATATAAATATGAAAGATGTTAAAAGATAAGATGACCAATTTTGTGCAAACTTCTCTCTATATGTGCTAAACAATTTTGAATCTCGAAGCATATTTTAAGGGGAGAACTCTCTTTGCAAATTCAAGTCATCGTGGTACCCAACACTTAAATCTTTGCAAAATTCAACTTTAAATGTTTTTAAGGTACCTTGATCATATGGCTTCTAATCCTTTGATGATAAAGGTTCCCTCTAATATGTGCAAAACTCTTTTCAAACCTCGAGGCACATATTGAGGGGAGCAAATTATGGAAACCTCATCCTTCCCGAAATACGATATCTACTTGATCCGATATGGGAAGTGATGTTGATATCTTTAGAAAATGGTAATCAAAGAAGTTAATTCTTTCTCTTGCCTCCGTGTGCTAAACATTTTCAAATACTTGATGCACATGTTGAGGGGAGTTCTCGTTCTAAAATATCAAAAACAATTCGGTACAAAATGCTTTGATAATATATCACAAGTATCCGAATTGATTTTCAAATGGTTTTCAATTGGATCCAATGGCGGATGAACAATACCAAATTGATGCACCAACTTTACTTTATGTACGGTGATATAAGGATGATAAGGTTAGGTATTGGTTCCCATGATCCGCCGAGAACGGAGGGATCTACCGAGGACAATCCACTAGTTAGTGTAGAAGTCCTTAGGTATGATGAGAAAGGAGAAAATGAGATATGGGAGAGTGCGGACTAAGGCGAGCTAGTCTTGGAATAAACCCAACAAGGTAATAACTATGAAGTCTCGGTAAGCAATTGAGGGGTTGAAGAATTAAAAAGAATTGAATGAGAAAGGGTGAAAACAAATAGCCCTCCATTTATTCAACCTTAGGGGCGATCTGGGTTCAATTCATATACTCTTGATGGTAACATCGGTATTGAAGACAAGGCGTCATGGACCCGATGGACGCAATGCACTTCAACTCTCCAAACCACTCAAGTTCCTCTTAAAGGGCTTGTTTCATTCTCATGGGGAACCGACATTATCTATCGACTTTCTCTTAGAGATGGTTGATATTGAAGAAGAGACCTCTCCCTAGTCTCCGTTATAGGATCCAAATATGCACAAATTGAGTCTAGAGCCACGAGATCATCAATAAATCTCATTAGGACACTCTCAATGAAGACTCTCTTTCACACAATGTGGAAGAGAGATTATATCTTGAGTCCCACGCATTATCCTTGTGGTATTGCCGAACATCGAGTGATGTGTTTACATATTCACTATGAAGATGGAAAGCCTTACGGAGCCAACATCAAACAAGCTCTGGTAGGTGGCATGTGAGATCTATTATATAGATCAACCATGTGACAAGCGAGCGAAACAATGGGCGATTCAATCTCTTGAATCAATCACGGTTCGAGTTATGGATTGACGGATGCCTTTGAAAAACCGGTCGTTGTGCTTAATAAACTCTTTTCTTTAGCACATCGACCGTGTACCCATTTTCAAACCAAAGGTATTTTATGATTGATAATTGATTTTCAATAAAACCTTCGTTGTATTGCAAAAAGAATTTCTATTGAGCAATACACCATTGTTTTCAAATCTCTTTTCATCAATCGGTGGACTTAAAATTATTTGGTTCACTCACTCCGTGTTGTCTTCTTTGAGATGTTCGGTTTGAGAACGACTAGAACAAATTGCGAAACCCTCAAGGAGATTCTTAGGAATCCTACGATCACGAGCGGTGCTTGTCTTGATCAGCGAGGGAACCGTGGGCGTGTACCTCAATTCAACGAAAGTGATCAAAGACACTTCGTGCGACTTAGTGCTAACTGTTGTATGCGGTACACCCGGCGTTTGCGGTGATCGAATGAAGCGGTCAATCCATAGCCGCATGCTCACACTACACATTCATCTCAAAAGAAATCATGATAAGTGCATCAATGACTCGATATTTTCACTCCATGCTACGCTTTCGTTGTCGCTAATATCATGATTCAACAAAAGCTTCCGCTACTCGATGAGAAGAATTCATGATCCGAATGTGAGCATGTCGGTCCTAAAGTCACAACACCACAAAGGATGCCTCGAGATTGATGATTGCCGATGATCTCAAAAGATGGCTCCTTTTTATTCTCTCATGGATCATTAATGTCCTCCACTTAAAGTACAAATCGGTGCGGACTTTGAAGTTGCACTACTTAGGCACAAAGATTGCGATGTTGAAGTTGTTTTGTCTCTGAGCTCAAGAACAAAGTCAAGAATAGAATGCTAGGATTTGTAATGTAAAACATGGGGTGACCTCCTTGGGGAGATTGTTAGGAATTAGAAAATTCCTATATTGAAGAGTCGGTCACCCCAACTATCATCTAGCTTAAGTTAGCTCGTAGACTAATCGTTAGTTACTTATTTATGTTGTTTTGTAGTTAGTCGATGGCGTAAAATAGTCTAGTGCAACACCGTGGAGGAAGGACGGGTCTTTACCCACCGTATCCACGATCCACAGCCGTCGGAGGTCGTTTAGTTTGTAACCTATAAATACCCTCTACCTCCCAAGGTGAGGGTTGGATGTTCTTTGGTAATCTAATATTCCACATGTTTCTCTCACTAGAATGTCCCACTCTTTCTCTCTCTAAAACCATCTATGTGCTCATTGTGTTAATGTTATGATGTGTATGTGAAAGTTTATATCTTACATAAACTATTTTACGCTACTGACTAACTAATTAACTACATAAAAACGTAAATAACGACAAGTCTACGAGCTAACTTATGCTAGATAATAGTTGGGGTGACCGACTCTTCAATACTGGAATTTTCTAATTCCTAACAGTGTAGCCAACAATTGTTTCACCATCTCGCGTTTTTCTTCCAAATATTGTGTCTTCTTTTGTGTGTAGGCGTTGATTTCATCCGCAACACTTGAGATCGACGAGGAGGATGCGCCTTGCTTCTTTTTCATTTTTCTTGATTCAAGTGGAGGGTGGGGTCTTCATTCATGTCGGGAATGGTGTTGCTTGCCGATTCATACTCCCCGACTTCGTTTTGAAGAATTGCTTGTCGCACCCCGCAATATCTTGAAAACATTCTTGTTCCGTCCATTTGTCATGACCTCTGACAATCTCCCACGCCCTGGTATGAGTAAATTGTCTTTTTTTTGCTGTATAGTAATCCGACTCAGCTTGCCTCACCACGTCCAAGTCGTTGCACCCACTAGCCTTAGCACATTTCTACATTATATACAAAATAATGTAATTGTAAATAATAAGTATAGATTATGTAGAATAAAAAGTATAGCCTAAACAAAATAATGTAATTGTAAATAATAAAGTATAGATTATGTAATTGTACCGCTTTGAGGTAGTAGCCGTTGAAAATACCCATGGCCGTGTTCATTGCTCTCCACTTGGTATTCAACGCATGAAAAGTTCGTGAACTCGAACCCAAAGTTGCCTCGTAATGCTCGAGAATTCGTTTCCAAAACCGTCGGACTTTTGTTCATTACCGACAACACCACATTCGGAGATTTGAACCCACTTTAGCCAAAGCCTCTCTTGTCTTGCGACCAAGCTTCACGGGCCTCCTCCCGTGAAGGCTTTTTCTTCCTCTCGGATCGACTTCTTGAACTTCCTCATCTTCGCCTTCTTCGCTTGGTAGTGGTTGTGTTTCGGCACGCGTACTCTACGCCATCGTCATTGTTTAAGAACGGGGAGAACTCGCTTGTAGTAGTGATGTTGTAGTGTTGTGGATTCATTTGAGGATGACCCATATTATATTGGTAAAATTGATGTGGAGATGGGGGTTGTGGAACGTAAAATTGATTCGGGGATGGTTGAGAATAAAATTGGCTAAATCCTAACGGAGTTTGTTTTGGTTGATTCGAGGATGGTTGAGACCGACCTTGACGCGAGGTGGAAGTTTTTTTACCTCTCCTTGGATCCATGGTTTTGTGTTTTTGAAAGATTAGTGTGTGTTGTTATTTGTGTTTTGTGTGTTTTTATTTAGAAAAATGAGTATGAATTGTTTGGTTTTAAAGAGATTTTTTTTTATTCATGGCAATGTAGCCGTTATCCAAAAAACACGCCCCCAACGGATCTTTTTCCAATTTATCAACAAACACACTCGGGCTCCCAACTCGATTTTGCTACTCGATTGGACTACCCGCTTGGCTCGGGGCGGTGTACCCGCTCGAGTTCAAGTACTCGATGGGCTACCCGAGAGGCACTCCCTCCTCCCTTATTTTTTTACATCAAAAATTTATAATTTGAACACTTGTTCTAGAACGGGTGAAATATAATCGTGACATCTAAAGGCACGTTTGGTAGAGAGAATTTCAAAAAAATGAAATGAAGCAGAAAATAGAATCTCAGATAATAGAAGTCAGTAGAGAATTTTGTTCAATTCTAATATTTGGTAACAATGAGACTTGAATTTAGAAATGAAAAAAAATTATTTAAATAACATTTTGTCATATAAAGCTCACATATATTTGTTTTTGATTTTTTTTAAAAAAATTATTTTTCTAAATAACAATTCTTAAAAATATTTAAAAAATTATTTAAACAAAATTATATAAAAAAATATATATTTTTTAAAATTTATGTACTTTCTTTAAAAATTGTTAAATTTTTTTTTAAATGTATTTATTTAAAAAAACTTATTTTTTAAAAATTATTTTTAAAAATGTATTTATTTAAAAACCTTATTTTTTTAAAATATATTTTTTAAATTATTTTTAAAATGTATTTATTTAAAAAAACGATTTTAAGCATCTAATGTTGCACGTCTAATTTGTTTACATATATATATTTTTTAAACAAAATCCATTATTTAACAAAATTATAGTTGTTAAAAAAAAAAAAAAAAAAACATTTTTCAAGATAATAATAATCCATCTCCAATTTCTCCACCAAAATAAGTGAAATGAACAAAATCAAATTACACTACCCAATTCTCTCAATTTCTCCATTTCTACCAAATTCTCCGCTTTTTCAAATCTTTACTAAAACAACGAAAATAAGTCCAATTTATTTTCTAATTTCTTTTCTCTCTACCAAACACACCCTAACTGTTTTTTATTTGACTAATTCTAAGTAAAATGTAAATTTCGGTCATGGCACGTTATTGTACAGAAGATGAGAAAAGTTGATTGTCACTCACGGGGAAGAGAATGACGTCATGGGCTAGAACGTCACCTTCGTTTACCTTTTTAGTCAGTAAGAAAATATTGTATAATTGAGTAGTAGAGAGAGGGGTGAGCAAACGAACCGAACGGACCGGATCGACTGACAGACCGACCGAGATTGGACCGGACCGGATCAGACCGATCACATTCGGTCCGGTCCTCGATCTAGGCTTTTGGGCTAATTCGATTTTCGGTCCAGTCCGGACCACAAAAAGACTATTTTGGCTTTGTAAGACCGGACGGACCGACCGAGACCGGACCGGACCGGACCGACCACATTCAGTCCGGTGGTCCTCGGTCTAAGTTTTTTGGCTAATTCGGTCCTCGGTCCATTCAATCCGGTCCGGTCCGGGATTGATGCTCACCCCTAAGTAGAGATTCCTATTATTAATTTTTAATAGACTAAAAACTGACTAGTAGAGCATTACTAATTATTTAAAACTAAAAGTTATAAAAACGACAAATCTTTGTGAATGTTTTTTATAAAATTTTTGGTAACGAACCCTCTCAACAGTTTACACAACCCTAAAAGTTGAGTTCATAAGGGTTTTAAACGAATCAAGCAAGCACAAATGCGGCTTCTGTGTCTCGTATCAAAGTTTACTGAACAAATATACAAACTCGCAGAGAACAAATTCGGTCATATCAATTCGACCCTTAAGTAAATAATCTTGTCCATTCATGTATGTTTGTTTGAAGATATCCGATTCGTTAACACATGTATTTGCTATGTGTACATTAAAAGGATTAGTAAATCACAGTTGTGGTTGGCAATAATCAGGTTTGCTCATGGCTTAATTGTTTACTTTGATGTATAGGTGCTACAACAAAATCATGTAGTAATAAATTTTTTATCACCATTATCGCCTTTGAACTTTAGTCTAGATGCATTAATTTTAATTAAAGATAGAACTTTACAATTTTCGGACAGACAGTAATTAGGTAAATTGTCATTACCAATCAAACTTACAAGTTTTCTTAAAGTCTTTTCGTTGAAAAAAAGCCGAATATGGTCACTTTTAATTAGAAAAAACATCAAAATTTGGTGAACTCTTCCAAGCAAAAGTCGTTGTTGCATTCTCTAGAGCATGGTCCCACAGTTTGGTGCTTAGCTAAGAGCATGGGGTATGGTGGTGAACCCATGACTCTTCATTTGTGTCCTACTTGTGCCACATCACTTTCACATCACTCTAACACACTCACTTAAAAATACCCCCCAATCACAACTAACTCACTTCTTCATTCGGTTTAGTACACCATCATTTTATTTCTTTTCATATTTTCCAAACACAATTAAATTCATTTCATTCATTTAAAATAAAATACAACTGATAGTAAAAAAAAACATACGAAATTTAAAATACATCGTGAAATAAAAAAATATCTAAATTTAAACTAATCTTGTTGTTCTTGATGTAATTGCCAAACACGCTCAATGATATTTCGTTGAAGTCTTGCGTGCGTTGCTTTATCACGCAGTTCTTTGGCATTCTTCCGTTGTATATCGCATCGCTCAACCCATGTCCGTTGTATATTTGCTCGCGGACAAACATAGGTATTGTTCATTTCGGATATCGCAAACTTTTGATCTTTCAAAATCATGTTATGCAATATAATGCACGTGTACATGACTCTTCTTAGCTTGTTGATAGTCCAAGCACACGCCGGTTGGCTTATAATATGCCAACGCCCTTGGAGGACCCCAAAGCTCTTTCAGCGTCTTTCGAAGCACTTTCTTGTTTTTGTTTAAACATGGCATTTTTCTCCGAATATGCGATCGAGAATGATTTGACAAAAGATGACCAAGCCGGGTAAATCACGTCGCCTAGGTAATACCCGTGTTCAAATGTTGCACCGCTTACTTGAAAGCAGTAACCTTGGGGCGATGTCATCAAGAAGGTCGTCGAATAACGGTGAATTATTCAAAACAGTTAAATCATTATTCGCACCCGCTACCCAAAAAAATGCATGCCAAATCCATAAATCGTATGACGCAACGGCTTCAAGCATAATAGTTGGATATTTTTTATCACCTCTATGAAATTGCCTTTGCCACTCAACGGGACAGTTTTTCCATTCCCAGTACATACATTCAATGCTCCCAAACATTCCCGGAAACCCATGGACCGTGTTATGTGCGTTATATAAATTTTGAATGTCACTCAAATTAGGCTTTCTTAAAAACTCGGGCATAAACAATTCAATTACACACATAGTAAAAAAAATCTAGACAATCGCGTGTCGTGTGTGACCCCATTTGCAAATATTCATCAAATGCATCAGGTGTGGTGCCGTAGGCCAATTGGCGTATTGCGGATGTGCATTTCATAATAACACTCATACTCATTACACCCGTAGCATCGGGTCGGACTCTAAAGAAATCAAAATGCGGTGGAAGAGGATCAACCGTTTGAATATGATTTTCAATACCTTGTTCTATTTCTAAGAATAGTTTACGGCTCATACGAAATCGAAGCCTAAAATAGTACTCCCGATATTTTGGACAATCAGAAAAATAGTCGGATATAAGACGTTCTTCAGCAACTTCACGGTCACGGTAGATGTAATTACGGGTGCGTGAACTTTCGACTTCTGCTCGCAACGATTGCCCATAACCCGCAACTTTCGTAATCATCTCGATATCTTGTAAATCATCAATATCGGAATCCAATTTGAACCACTCATGTTTTTTTGCTTAAGATGTAAAGATTTGAAAGAGTAGTGTGAATGATTTAAAAGAAAAGAGTGTGAATAATTTTATAAGAATGGGGTATTATTTATAAGAGGTGGGTAAAGTTTTAATTTTAAAATAAAAGTTTTTTTTTTTTTTTTTTTTTTTTTTTTTCGAACCGTTTAAAATACAACGGTTATATTCTCGAAATGATTTGTCTTCTTCTCGCTGCTCCATGGCGAAACCCCAATGGCGAAGAAGCTTGGTGTGGTGGTGAGGAGCAAAACGGAGTGGCGAGCATGCCACGTAGGAGTGGCGAGTTGCTTCCGTTACCATACCCCATGCTCTAATAAAATTGAGAAATGTTAGCCCACTAACCAAATTCATAAAAAAAAATCACTTCTTAACATGTTAGCAGTTGATTAGTTTAATAAAATGCAATAATCAACGAGCGAATTTTTTATATGAATTTTGTGAGTGAGTCTAGCAGTGCTCAATAAAATAAGACTTAAGTAATTTAAGAAAGAGTAAATCATAAATCATCCTTAAACTTTGACGAAGTTACGTGTTTCGTCCCAACTTTTTCAAAACTGCAAATACCATCCTTGTGGAAAACCTTTAGGTCATATTTCATCCTTACCTCAAAGTTAAATGACTAAAATACACTCTTCTTCAACTCTTTAGTAAATCTAAAATTTTCACTTTAATCTTTATCTTAAAAAAAGAAAAAAAAAAAAAAAAGAAAAATAAACATATATGAAGTTGCATCAACAAATCATAGACCCACTAATCAATAAAATAATGAAGGCAATAATCTTCAAATCCTCGGACAAATAATAAATGATGGAGGTTATACAAACCTCTCTTTTTTATAAAGGGCATCCCTCTTTTTTGCTTTTTTTTTAATAATTTTGTTTATATCAAAAACTATAAACCTAAAAGTATAGAACATAAAATATAAAGTTTAATAAGTTAAACGCTTAAAAAAATACAAAACAGAAATTAACAAAAAAACTGTGTTATTCTAAAAACAAATTGGAGACAAAATAAATCTTTGACCAACCTCCCCCCCCCCCTAGTCACACAAAAAAAGGGTTCCTATAACATATCCCATAATAAATACCCTACCTTATCATCCACCACCACCTGCTACCGTCACACCACCACACCATCTGCCACTATTGATTTTCGCTATTGATTTATTAGAATTTTTTGTTTTTCTTTAAAATGAGATACAAATTACATATATAAAACTATTCCTCATATTCAGGTATGGAAAAAGACATATCTCTGTTTCTTTGTATGGCCGGAGGTGTAATTTTTACTTGTTTTATATCGTTGTGTTATCTTAACTAACTATATAGCAAAAATGACCGATCTTAAAAAGTGAAAATTTAATTTGGTCAAACTTGAAAAATGGACACACTTGAAAAGTAAAAAATTGAAAATAATTAATGAAAGTCCACCACTATACGAAAGGCTGGAAACTATTTTTGTCTAAGGAAAGTATTGAAGACTTCATTTGAAATTTACATCATTGCAATCTTACTCAATACGTTTCATTCTATAGCATTACGATTCAAAAACACCATTAATGAATTTCCTTCTATTCCTTTTATTCCAAAGCAGTCAAAGCTTCTACGATACTCATTCTAATGTATTTTTTATTTAACCTTTGATTAAGTTCAATTAAATTAGCAAGAAAAGTTTGATTCTATAATTCGATTTTTGATGATTAGAGGCATTATGCAGAAAGATGATCATGCAAGGTAAATACAAGTATCTACCTTTTTAATTGTTTTTTGTTGCATTTTTTTAATTACATTTTTAGTTCTCTTATCACAATTTAATTTCCTAATTCGGCTTTTGATTAATAATTAATCGTGGGATCAAGGTTTTCATTTTGATACGGTTGAGCCGATAGGGTTGGATTTTGAGGACGAATTAGCTCCTGACAAGGGTGATCCGGTGGGCAAGAAAAAGGAGATAGTAACTGGGAATAAAATAAATGACGACGATCTGGGGAAACCCTTCAAGGAAGTCTCAAGATCCCCCTTCTCTAGGCGAATCATCGAATTCTCCGCACCTGAGCACAAGATGCCCACTCACATCAAGCTGTACGACGGGTCGACGGACCCTCAAGATCATCTCAATAGGTTCACAGGAGCCGCAGGACATGGAGAATGGCCAATGCCGGTATGGTGCCGCATGTTCCAACATACTCTATATGGAAAGGCCAGAGGATGGTTTGACCGGCTTCCTCCGGGAAGCATAGACGAATGGGCAGATTTCAGGGAGCAGTTCGAGGCTCGTTTCTCTCTACACAAGGCTTGCCTCAAGGACCCAACAGAAATAGCCAAGATAGTAAGAAAGGCCAATGAAACACTACACGAGTTTAAAGAAATATGGACCGTCGAGACGGATTCATACAAGTTGTCTTGGAGATCATGAGGATCTCCTCGCTCATGAATGGGTGTAAATGTCCCAGGTTGGCCAAACGGTTTGCCGATAAGGTCCCAAAGACCGTGGAGGAGATGATGGTTCGGGTGGATGATTTTGTAAGATCAGATGAGGCTTTTGCCAGCACCGAGTTGCCCCGGGGAGAGCACTATGACACAACTAGGAGAGCCTCAACTGGACCCTTCCGAAAGGACGAAAGGGTCGCCAGAGGACACTACGGAGGAGATAAGAGGAACGATGGGCGATATGGATACTCGGGTAAGGATCGCGGAAGTTCTCACCGTCACGGGGACAGGTCGGCACCTTACTTGCCTTCTCGTGGTTACCACCTAAGTCGGAACAACCCCCGTCTGACACTAGAATCACTCATCAAACCCCCGAAGGAAATCTTGGCCACAGAGCATCAGTTGCGCCTGCCTCCCCCAAAACCCATGCGTGACACGCCCGGGAAGGAGAACCAGACAAGTATTGTGATTACCATGGAGAAAGGGACACTACACAAATGACCGCTATCACCAAAAAATGCTTAGAATTAGCCTTGGAATCAGGAAGTTGAATCACTTGATTAGGGACCTCAGACAGAAGGGGAGACGGATCCTCCCAAGAAGGAAACGGGAGCCAAGGATAAAGTCATTAACACAATCCGGACGTGGCCTGAAAGAAAGAAGAGGAAATCGTTGGAGCAGGAAGAAGGGTGGATGCGTGTGCCCATAACATCCCCCCTCTTCCCGACGGGGATGTATCGGACGACCCCCTCACAATTGAAGCAAGCATGGAAGGGTACCTTGTGAGAAGGGTATTTGTGGATGAAGGAGCCCGGTGGAGGTGATGTTCGAACACTGCTTCAACAACCTGAGCCCGGAGATAAGATCTCGATCGAAACAAACATGATGTATTTACTTGGATTTTTGGACAAGTGACGGACCCGTTAGGGAAGATCGAGTGGATGTCTCGCTTGGTGACGAAGGGCTATATCGGAAGGTCGGAATGAAATTCACTATCATCCGGCCCCATCACCCTACAACGTGATCTTGGGAGGACAGATCAAGATGTTACAAGCAATACCTTCCACGGTACATTCCATGATGAAGTTCCATACTCCTCAAGGAATTGCCACCAGTAACTCGCTCCGCCATCATCTCGTAATGCGCACGGATGGAAAGAATGCGACCGCCGCCTCCGCAACATGATAGTCTAGAGCAAGTGAAGGCCGTGAGGTAGGCTTAACGGAAGAAGTGATGATTAACCCGGCTTTTCCAGAGCAGGCAGTGACGATAGGAGGTACCTTATACCCTGAGGGTAAGAGGCGCCTCAAAGAACTCCTCCTGAAAAACATGGATGTATTTGCATGGGAGCCGATAGATATGACAGGAGTTCCCCGAGGAGTGATTGAACACACGTTGAATGCCAACCCATCGATGGATCCGTGTGCCAAAAACGCCGGATGTTAGCAGCAGAACCGAAGCCAAGCAAATACAAAAGAACTTGAAGAATGGGTTAAGGCCGGTATCGCTCGCCAATAAAGTATCCCACATGGATATCCAACCTGCTTTGGTCAAAAGTGCGATGGAAGTCGGCGCGTGTTAATTGATTTCAAAACATTAATTCCGCCCGCCCTAAGGATCGCTATCCTTCACGGAGATTGATCGGAAGATTGAGTCACATGGGTACAAATACAAGTGCTTCTGGACGCTACAAGGGCTATCACCAAGTGCAAATGGCCAGGGAGGATGAAGAGAAAACGGAGTTTTACACGGAGCAAGGGACATACTGTTATACAAAAATGCCGTTCGGCCTAAAGAACGTTGAGGCCACTTACCAGCGGATGATAGACTCTGCCTTCCAGTCACAGATAGGGAGGAACCTGGAGGCATATGTGGATGACATGGTCATTAAGAGAAAGGAGAAAAGCGAAATGCTAGCGGACATAGCCGAGACGTTCGACAAGCTTCGGAGAATAAACATGAAGTTGAACCCTAAGAAGTGCTCCTTTGGAATGGAAGAAGGAAAATTTTTGGGATATATGGTGACTTCGGAAGGATCCGCAACCAAGAAGACAAAGGCAATAATGGACATGCAATCACCCAAGCCCTTAAAGAAATGCATATTCTCGGTGGAAAGTTAGCGGCTCAACTGCTTCTTATCTCGGTCTGCCGAGAGATCCTTACCCTTCTTCGAAACACTCAAGAACGTCACCAAGGAAAACAAGGAGGAATATTGATGGACGAAGGAGGCTGAAAAGGCCTTCCAGGCAATGAAAAAGCTGATAACGGATCTCCCCTCATTGACCACGCCAATGGCAAAAGAAGTGTTATACGTATACCTCGCGGCTTCCAAGGAAGCAGTCAATGCAGTCCTGTTAACCGAACGAAAGGGAAAGCATTTACCAATCCGGTATGTAAGTCGGACACTCAACGAGGCAGAGAGGAACTACGCTCCAATAGAGAAGTTAGCACTTTCCTTATTGCACATGTCACGGAGACTCCGGAGGTATTTCGAAGCCCACCCTATCAAGGTTATCACAGATCAGCCGATAAAGCAGATCCTCAATAAGCCAGAGGCGTCCGGGAAGTTGGCTAAGTATTCGGTGGAGTTGGGTGCTTACAACATCACTTACAAACCTCGGAATGCGATCAAAGGTCAGGTACTGGTGGATTTCATGTCAGAAGCTCCCATCGGAAAAGGTAACGACAAATATTTTGAGCAGCCAGCCGCAAAGAAGAGGGAAGAAGGAAGTGGCTCCTATATACCGACGGGCATCTAACAAAAGGGCTCGGAGCGGTCTCGTCTCGATTAGCCCGAAGGAATAGAGTTTACCTATGCTATTCTACCGGATTTTGAAAGCACTAACAACGAAGCCGAGTATGAAGCCCTGCTGGCAAGCTTACGAATGGCAGAAAGCATGCATGTCCGCGATCTCGAGGTCCGGGTGGATTCCAAGCTGGTGGCCAACCAGATAAATGGGGATTACGTGGCAAGTCACAAAAGCATGATCAAATATCTGACAAAAGCAAAGGAGTATGTGGCAGGTTTCGAAAGCTTCTCCATCCGAAACATCCCTAGAGGCCAGAATCAAAAAGCAGATGTCCTTAGCAAACTCGCTACGGTTGCTTTCGATCACCTGAAAAAAGAGGTGTTGATGGAGGTGCTACGGGAAAGGTCGACGGAAGTGAAAGAAGTCAACAACATCGTTGAAGAAGAAGGAGATAATTGGATGACTCCCATCATCCGGTGTCTTGAAGAAGGGATTTGGCCGGATGACCCAAACGAGGCACTCACCCTGAGGATGAAGATCAACCAATACGTCATGGAAGACGGGGTACTCTACAAAAGGCATACCTAGTGCCTATGATGAGATGTGGGTCCTCGCGAACTAACCACGTTATACGAGAAATACACACGGAGCTCATGGATGCATTCCTACCCACGATCGGTAGTAGTAAAAGCCATGCGGTAAGGATACTATTGGCCTACCATGCACCGGGATGCCGTAAACGAGATACTTAAATGTGACTCTGCCGGATCCACTCCCCAAGCATGCAGCTCCCGAAACCAAGTCGACTCCCATCATGGCCCGTGGCCCTTCTACCAATGGGAATGGATATAGTAGGCCCCTACCCTCGCCGCCAGAAAGGTCAAATTCATCCTAGTCGCTATTGACTACTTCACTAAATGGACGGAGGCCAAACCACTAGCAAGGATCACCGGCAAAGATGTCATAAGGTTTGTGTGGGATAACATAGTGTGTCGCTTCGGTCTTCCAGCCATCATTGTGACAGATAATGCAAAACTGTTCGTGGACAATCCCTTCAAAAATTGGTGTGAAAAGCTCAACATCAAGCAAATCAACACAGTCGTAGCCCATCCACATGCCAACGGACTGGTAGAAAGGGTGAATAAAAGCTTGATGGAGGGAATCAAGGCAATATTGGGACGTGCAAAGGCAGGATGGGTGGATGAACTACCGAATGTCCTCTGGGTGCACCGAACGTCCATCAAAACAAGCAATGGAGAAACACCCTTCACCTTACCTATGGAAGTGAAGCGCTCATACCGCAAAATAGGCATACCGACACACCGAACGAAGACCCCGTCGCAGGAGGAAGAAGACCCCGTCGCATTGAGGAACAAATGAAAAGAAATTGCCTCAATCTTGACCTATTGCGAGAACGGAGAGAAGAGGCACCGTGATGGAAGCTAGGTACAAAACGAAGCCGAAAAGTACTACAACCGAAAGGCACGGTTGGTATCCTTCAAACCGTGAGAGTTCAGATACCTAAGAACGGCTAGTAAAGTCAAGATCGCAAGTCGGGACCAAATTGGAAGGGCCCTATCGGATCACGGAAGCAAACCTCAACGGCATACAAGTTGAAAACTATGGAAGAAGAAGAGGTGCCTTAAGTGGCACGCCATGAATTTGAAAAATGTTTTCTTTAGAGTATCAACAAACGAAATGTAAGCCTACGGGCATGGACTATTTTATTTCTACTTTCATCAAGTAATGATATATTCCCCTGCCTATGATAGAGGAGGAAAATTTTCCTATGATTATGTCTCATGCAAAAGGAGAAGGTGCAGCCGGCGGAGATTAGCTACCTCCGATCGCGCACCCGAAAACCCAACAATTAAAACTACTATACCCTCGTAAGTGCAACGACACTCGGGAAGGCCCATATACCATTCAAGAAGGCAACCGCATACCCCGAATAATGCTAAGTCATTAAGGAAGAGCCGAGGCATGTTTGCCCGAACGAACGCAGATACCCAAGGCGTGTCGACGCTGTGGATGAGCCCCAGTGTATTCACCAACAAAGCGACAAAGAAATACATACAAGCACAAACATGTACATAAATATCAAAAGTGGTCGTCCTGATATACGAACGACCGGATTAACATAGTCACAAATATTGTCAAGATTACATATACCAACCACAAAGATATGAATAAAAGTTGTTTGATTACATCACTTAAGGGCACGCAGGCCCGTCACAACACGAATAAAAACATTGTTCAAATATCCAAACAGGCAGAGAAAAGTGCTAAGATCCTCCGGAAGTACTAGCCCCGGGAGTGGCTCCTATCCCATCAGGAAGGGTGTTCATCAGATCCGCCAAGGGAAGATGATAGGATCGCTTGATCTTCTCAATATATGGAAAGCTTCGGGTGAACATTGCGTCATAGGCTTTGGTGAATCCCTTGACAGCCTCCATATCGAAGTCATTTTGAGCCGCGACAATCTTCTCAATCTTCGCTTCATCCCGATCCTCTCTAACTCCATCCAACCATCCAAGTCATTGGCGGTATTGAACACCGCCCCAAGCTTGCATGTATTCCCCGCCCCATGCAACCGTGAACCACGGCAGAATTAACTCTTTCACATAGTTAAAGCGCAGATCTCCTCCCGTCCGGCTTTGATGGCAACCTCCTGCAAATCTTTCTCAACCAAGCTTCCTTCTCCGATTACTCCATTTCCGAGGTCTTCGATAACGCCACACGCTGCTCGGGTCAAAGGAACTTTTTTTAAATCGAGAAGTTTTTCAACACCCTAGGCGATGAACCTAATCGCTGTAGTGTAGTATTAGGGTGCCACGAGTATTGATATCGCCTTCTCTGGGAATAGGAATGCTAGTGAGAAGTTACTACGCTAAGGTCAGGGTTGAGGAAGATTATTTTTTTTATCTTTTATGTTTTTAGGAAATGGAAAGGTACGAATCTCGGGGTTTGAATTTGGGGTTTGGTATTGCTACCGATTACTCTACTTATCTAATTATCTAATCTAAGGTGTATGTAGTCTATGTCTAATTATTGTGTGCTCGTATGATAGTTTAAAGATGTGTTTACTTAGGTTTTACTACTCCTTAATTATCTCCTATTGGTGGTTGAATTGTCACGCCCTTATTCTTAGTTGCGTTGTGTGTCTAAGGTTATAGGGTATGCGTTTCTCCCTAACTCTTGAACTTACCAAAGGGTCTCGCCTACAAAACCCACTAGGATAATAAACTCTTACTCTAAGGCATTCTTTGGATGGTTTAGCTTACAACTACTCAAGGAGTTATATTCTAAGGTTCACAAAGATTTAATCAAGCATTATACACAACGAATGACCTATCGCATTACTAGATCATTAATCAACTAAGATAAGAGACAACCAATCAATATTCAATAATTAAGTTTCATATTCCCTAAGCAAATACACAAGTAAATTAGCTTGACATGGAGAACATGCAAGCATACACACAAATAATCAAAGACATAATTGTATTAATGAAGTAAAACACTTATCTTGGTGTAAGATAGGTTTGAACCCTAAAATACTGTACAAGACAGCCTTGGTTCTTTTAGGTTTTACCCAAAAGACTACACACAAAACCGAAAAATTCGGATTCTATATATAAGATTACATCCGTGACGACGCCACCTTATGTTTTGCACGCCGTGTCGCCGCCATTAGGTTTCGCCTTGGCCACGGTAGACTTGGCGACGGCGTCACCTTATGCTTGTGACGCCCCTCTTTAGCTTCCGACGCCCGTCAGATTGCATCTAGGCCGTCCCGAGTCGCGACGGCTCACTTTTTACAACTTGACGTCGTCACTTGAAAATAGGAGTTTTGGCCACGTCTCCGTCACAAAATCTTCCGACGGCGTCATAGCTAAGCAGCGACGCCGCCACCTTATGTTTTCAAGCACTTTGAGTGTCTCGATTCGACTTTGGCCATTTTCTTCAGATATTCGCCTTTTCGTCCAAATAAGTGCCATTCCAAAGATTTTGCCTTCAAGAGACCTAAAAGTGAAAAGGAACGATATTAAGCAATAACGGATACAAAAGTGATCAAATAAGGGCTTAAACGACCCCTAAAAAGGTACCTTTAAAACCTTATCAAATATCCCTACACTTGGTATTTGCTTGTCCTCACAAATGTGCTTTTAGCCAATTAATTTATAAGTTAGAGGTCATGAAGCATTGGTTAAAAAAGTCCACAACACATATAAGCCCCAAGAAAGTCATAACAAGCACGAAATTACATACTAGCACCTCACATGGGGTGTTTGGATACTCACATCTCTCTCGGTGTATATGAAATATAACAAATTGGAAATGGAAGATAAACACTCATTAACCGCCATAGTACATAGATTACCATAGGCTTGAGAATATATCAAACCTCCATCGCTTATGGCGTAGCACCTAGGAAAGACTATTAAAGAGGTCTTTAAAGGGTTGTAACATTAGGCTACGGTAGGAAACAAAGGGTTTGGTGGGATAGGCTATATAGTGGTGGCAAGTCAAAAATCTCTATGTTAAATGCATACGAAGAATGGCGTTGCTAAGCCAAGACTCGACACTCTAGACTCTAGCTAATCGAAATAAACAAACATAAATTTAAAGGATAGATGTAGGATGGTAGCCTGCTTTTTTTTTTTTTTTTTTTTTTTTACACTATTTTTTTTTTTTTTCTTTTCTCTTTTTTCGATTTTTTTTTTCATACACTTTACTCTACCATCCTCTATGGTAACATCAAAATGATAGGATTTATATGCACATCCATACACTTGAGTTTTATTACTCTAACACTAATTTGACCCGAATTGAAAAGATCAACAATTGGGGTACATTATTATGCAAACAAAGGAATTTGAATTTAACGCCCCTTCCGTCATTTCACAAACTTTAACTTTTTCCATGAATCCCAATCATCCCAAAATCAGATACAAAGGATATGACTCGGCTTAGCAACTCATGCAAGCAACTAGATAATTGAACTAAGGGTTTAGGTGATAACAATAATGCACTAAAAGTGAGTGCATACTGGGGTAGGCTAAGGTGATTTGGGTGTACATTTGGGGTGGGGTGTAAACAATGCTCTTCATTGATATTCGGAAAAACCGAAAAATCACGAGAATGCGAAAAGGATAGGCTCGAGGGGTTAACTAGGGGTATCGTGTACTAAAGATGAGTACAACGCAAAGGGTACGGGGAATTACTCAACCGATGTGGAAGAAGTAATTATATTACGGTATCAAACAAGGGTTATCCTAATGCCTCTTATCATTTAGTTATTCTAACTACACAAGTGTAGTCTTACTAGCGATCTCGAATGCATCACAAAACAAGTTCTAGAATCTAATATACTACCGGTTCACACTCTAAGCATTAAAGATGAATGCTTTTAATTCCTACTAATCTAAGGGCGATCCTCACATTTTGGGTGGAATTTAGGTGGTAAAGGGTTTTTGTGCTAGTCATGCAACTTCCTATCCGTGAGACGCTTTTGTTAAAACTAATGGCCCACTCCTATATGTCATGAAATTTTTTTAATTTGGTGCCAAAATTACCCTAACTGACATATTCTCATGGTTTATTACATAAATACAATTAGACAAGCAAATAATCAAGGATGTTTCAAAGTTCCGCTTTATTTTCCTCCCTACACTTAAACCGAACATTGTCCCAATGTTCCCGAAAGTATCAAAGTTATGATAATGGAAGGTAATTAAAACGAAAGAAACTAGTACTCCCGATTAGCTCGGTAGGATCCGTGTGTGAAGTATTGGTTAAATCCTTTCCAAGAAGAATGTGTGCGTGAAAAGCTCCTTCCAATCTTATGTAACTTCTTCTTGATAAATTAAACCCGCACACTTGAAGAAAACAATCTGAAACCTTCGGCGAAAATCGGCGGTAATAATATATATAAGACTCGACTTAAACTAGGATATAATGCTTGTGGAATGGATGTTTACTGCAATTTACGGAAAATTAAGACCGAAATTTCCAAAATTTATAAGTAGCTCGAAAAAGCGAGAAAAAGTAATCTGTTGTTTTACTCCTTCCCGACGCCGCGAGTTATCCCGAAAAGTCGGTCTGCGATTTTGGAAAAATTTCGAAAATTTACATCTTTAGAATCGGAAAATTTCGCAAAACATCCATTATGACTCGATACAAGCATTTGACTCGAACAAACACACAAATATATCTTTTAGTTAATTGTTATTCTCACGCTTACGTTTCTTTTGAAAACGCTGTAATCCTCCCTACACTTATCCCTTATGTAAAATACCTTTATATGCAATTAAGACGAGGTTAAAAACAAAATAAAGCATTTTACAAATTTAAACATGAGAATAAACAATCAATAAAAGACATATGACACTAACAAGCAAACAATTAAGCATGTGTTGCCTCCCGAAGCGCTTTTCTTTATTTAAGAGTCTTGTAGCTAGACTCGTAGTCGTGCTCTACGTAACTTCATTACCGCCACCTTCTTCCTTCGCTTTCCTTCGTCGAAAGGGTGTAGACTTTGTATGCTTACCGTGATTCCTTGCCAACGTTGTTCATTATGGTGACGGTTTTATCTTTTATATTGGTTTCCTTTATCATGAAGGGTCCAAACCATCTTGGTTTGTTTCTACCTCGTAATGCCCTTATTCGTGATTTGTATAAAAGTACTTTTCTCCTTTAGAAATTCCTTAGGGTTCCTTTGTGTCTTAGGTATCGGTGGGATTATTTCCTAACTTCTTATCGGGTTTCCACAACGTTGCATACAATCCTTGAACCATAAAGTCCCTAAGCCCTTTTTCTCACCATTCATCTTCTTCTTAACACTATTGCTAGGGCTTTTGATTTCCACCGCAATCATGTCCATGATCTTAAGAGGATACCTTGGGATGATGGGTATCCTAGCGTGCACTCTTCCCGCTGAGTATCATGATGCCCTCCTCATTTGATGGTTGCCTTGGCGGTGGCGTAAATGGTGTCCCAAGAACGAGGGGCACGTTTTATCTTCCTCAACATCAATGATCACGAAATCCACGGATAAACTATATTAGCCACCTCAATTAGAACATCCATCGCGATTCCTATGGGGTGGACATAGGTGTGATTAGCTAAGGAAAGTCTAAGATGGGTCTTGGCTGGTTTCTCCTTAGTTAACTTATTATAGATTGATAATGGCATTAAGTTCACATCAGTCCCCTGATCGGCTAAGGCATTTATATTATCTATATCACCTATGCTACATGGTATCACGAAATTCCAGTGGTGTCTCGCTTTTTTGTTAATGGTTTTTATGACCAACTCATACGGGGTCCCATAGGCAAGGCGTCATACTCTTCTTCATCATTTTTCCTTCAAGGGCTTCCCTAAGAACTTCATTATACCTAAAGTTGTTTACTTGGTTTGCAATGGTTTTTGTTAATTTCGTGCTTAAGGTAGTACTCAATGGTCTCGGGCTCATCATTAGTCACTGCACTCCTCCTTCTTGCTTTCCTCGCTTTTCCTCATCTCAACCCTTGCATCCTCGGGCATAATGGAAACAGTTAAATAAATGAAGTGGGAGGACAATCGTTGTTTCTTACTAGTACCTTTTGGAACTTTTGTTTTGGTAAATTCTATTACCAATTCATCATTTTCGCATTTTCGCTTGCATTTCTCTCTCTCGCCTATAAACCTCCTCTTCAAATTTGGCTAATCTCTCGTATGAGCCGCCATGTACTCTCTCATTTGTTCTTTGAAGCTTGGTGAAAGTTGTATTGGGAAGTAGAACAGGCGCCTTTGAATTGGGTTTTGCTCACGACTTGGGACTCCAAAAAGGTGTGGGGTGGTTGGTGGAATTGGCGGATTTGATGACTTCTCGAGGAATTTGTACGGGACTCTTCTTTTCCTTTCCATAAGATAATCAATCCTCTCTCAATGGCACTCATTTGCTCCTCGAGGTGTCTCAAGATTCAAAAGGAGTTGATATGGCATTAACTTCGTTAACCGGAGTTTCGTGAGATTCATTCCAATCTTCGTAGCTTTGATCGCAAGCTCCTCTATAATATCCCAAGATTTCTCTGCATTAAAGTCGCCGAGCCTTCCACCGTGGCTCGATCAATGGATCGTCGAGTGATGAAATCGGTATGGTCATAGAAGATTTGGATTTGAAGCCAAAGATCAATGCCATGATGGGGAAGTCTCACGGAGTAGGTCCCAAATCGAGTCCATGCTTTGTAGAGACTCACCTTGAGTTGTTGAAACGTCAAGATGTCTCGCCTAAGTTTAGTGGTTCTCCCGGTGGGAAAAATTGAGCAAGGAAGCGAGAGGTAAGATCATCCCAACTTGAGATGGAGTCGGCGGAAATCGCTCAAGCCAATTACTAGCTTGGTCCCGTGAGAGAATTGGAAGAGACGCAGCGCGTGGTCTCCCGAGTAGTAGCATCAAGGTCGATGGAATCGACAATTTTGAGGAATCCTCGATGTCGATTTGGATCTTTGGAACGAAGTCCATGGAATGCACATCCGCTTTGCACCAACCGATGGTGCCGGATCGCAGGGCCGTAGTTTGGGCTTGGTCGGAAGCTCAATGGTGTTCCTATAGCCTAAGTGGCTTGGTCTCGAGTATTCACCAAGAGTACGGGCTCTGGCGGGTCAATTGGTGGTGGGTTGATGAATGGTGGGTGGTTATCACCTTCCATGATGAAAAGTGATGGGATTACGAACAAAGGTCACGAAGAAGGGGATAGACTACAAGAAAGCTAAGAATGAGAAAAGGTTTACTTGATAGGAATCAAGTAAAGAAACCTAAACGAGTGGACTACTAACTAGCTATTCTATTCCCCGCAACGCGCCAAAACTTGATAACGCTACACGCGTTGTTCGGGTCAAAGGAACTTCCTTTTACGTCGAGCAAGTTTTTCAACACCCCAGGCGATGAACCTAATCGTTGTAGTGTAGTATTAGGGTAAGCCACGGGTATTGATATCGTTCTCTGGGGAATAGGAATGCTGGTGAGAAGTTACTACGCTAAGGTTGGGGTTGAGGACGATTATTTTTTTTATCTTTTTATGTTTTTTAGGAAATGGAAAGGTACGAATCTCGGGGTTTGAATTTGGGGGTTTGATATTGCTACCGATTACTTTACTTATCTAATTATCTAATCTAAGGTGTATGTAGTCTATGTCTAATTATTGTGTGCTTGTATGATAGTTTAAAGATGTGTTTACTTAGGTTTTACTACTCCTTAATTATCTCCTATTGGTGGTTGAATTGTCACGTCCTTATTCTTAGTTGCGTTGTGTGTAAGGTTGTAGGGTATGCGTTTCTCCCTAACTCTTTGAACTTACCAAAGGGTCTCGTCTACAAAACCCACTAGGGATAATAGACTCTTACTCTAAGGCACTCTTTGGATGGTTTAGCTTACAACTACTCAAGGAGTTATATTCTAAGGTTCACAAAGATTTAATCAAGCATTAAGTACACAACGAATGACCTATCGCATTACTAGATCATTAATCAACTAAGATAAGAGACAACCAATCAATATTCAATAATTAAGTTTCATATTCCTAAGCAAACACACAAGTAAATTAGCGGACATGGAGAACATGCAAGCATACACAAATAATCAAAGACATAATTGTATTAATGAAGTAAAACACTTATCTTGGTGTAAGATAGAGTTTGGAACCCTAAAATACTTGCATAAGACGCCTTGGTTCGGTTTAGGTTTTACCCAAAATACTACACACAAATCTTGAAAATTGGATTCTATATATAAGATTACATCCGCGACGACGTCACCTTATGTTTTGTGACGCCGTCGTGTCGCCGTCATTAGGGTTTCGTCTTGGCGCGTTAGAGTTGCGACGGCGCCACCTTATGCTTCTAACGCCGTCCTCTTTAGCTTCCGACGCGTCGATTGCATCTAGGCCGTGCGAGTCATGACGGCCTACTCTTTTACAACTTGACGCCGCCACTTGAAAATAGGAGTTTTGGCTTCGTCCCGTCACAAAATCTTCCGACGGCGTCGCGGCTAAGCGATGGACGCCACCTTATGTTTTCAGCAGCTTTGAGTGTCTCGATTCGACTTTGGCCATTTTCTTCAGATATTCGCGCCTTTTCGTCCAAATAAGTGCCATTCCAAAGATTTTGCCTTCAAGAGACCTAAAAAGTGAAAAGGAACGATATTAAGCAATAACGGATACAAAAGTGATCAAATAAGGGCTTAAACGACCCCTAAAAAAGGTACCTTTTAAAACCTTGTCATCTTCTTCCCCAAAGACTCCTCCAACGATCTAACTTTATCTGATTGCTCCTCATTTTTAGCCCTCAACACATTAACCTCTTCCTCCAGCGCTTCTAGTCTAGCCCTCAGTTCCCCTTCCTTTTGACCACTGCCTTGATGAGCCTCCTGAAAGGCTTGATGATCAGCGGCAAGTTTTTCATTCGCAGCAATCTGGGAACGAAGGCTATTCTGAGCTTCGGAAAGTAGAGGCTCAAGACCGGAGCAGGAAGAGTGGGCCAGTATAGCTCCGCATAATGGTGGCTCAAACGCTCAAACCTCTTGAAAACCTCGGCGACGGCAGGGACCCATGGCACACCAAACCACCCCTATATAAGGCCCGATCGTCTGTTAGATCCTCCCGTTTACGCGAATAAAGGGAGGAGCAAGATTGGCCATCATGTCCCTGCAGAGGGCAGCTTCGTTCAGACTAGTGTTAGCCGTCAGCCCCCAACCAGGGATGAAGGGCTCACCGGAACCCATCCATCCAAAACCACCTGGAATAAAGAAAAGTTATATATATAAAAAAAGATAGTAGGAAAGAAAAGAAGCTGGTGGATACCTCCGGTAAGGGCCACCGACGGTGGGCGGCCTCCTCAAGATTCACCCCGACATGCCACCTCAGCCTCATGAGAATAAAATCGTAAATAAGAAACATGTATAACATCGACAACATCACAGACTTGCCAAGAAAGAACCATACCTTGTACGAATGGCTCGGGGCAATCCTCGAACAACAGAGGAACCTCCCTGCAGGTTCTCTCATGAAACAAACCCCTCCCGACTACCAAAGACAACCACCTCCAACACTCTCTCGCTCATTCGTCTCTTGCAGTGTCATCCTACCTCAAGACATTAAGAGGAGACACGAATGAGCACCATGGGAATTCTCAGGGCTAGATGACACTTCAATAGAAGGAGAAGCTTGCCTCCTCCTCTTAAGCATCGAGGATGCTCCGGTATCTGACCTCATCTCCATCTGTTTTCTTTTTTTCTCGTTTGCCTTTAAAACCGCAGGGTCTGCCTTCTCCACGAGCCTTTGTACATGACTCGTCTCCGGGATCTGCTCATCCACCCCCAAAGGCTGCGTCACACACATGTTGGGGTATCACCTCCCTTCAACAAGAGGACGGCCCCGACCCACCTCGACCCTTGCTCCGACCTTAAGTGCGGTGTATCGAGACATCGTAATAATCAGACACACAAAAAAAAGGAAGAGAGAAGAAAGGCTCACCGACAAGGAAAGAAGAAAACATCCTGGAAAGACAAAATAAGCTTAGACGGTTATGTTACCATTCTTGTCAATATCTTTGAACTCCGGACGAAACCCAAGGTACTTCCAAACGGTGGTCAACCCAGCCTCGAACAAGAGTCCCGGATGAATAGGTCAGAGCTCCACCACTCCCTCACATAACTTCTGGACATCAGCCTCTTGATAACCACCGGAAGGGTGTTGTCCGAGACGTTCGAGTCCGGTGTCTCCATGGCATGGCATCGGGATAGCCCTTCGTCAATCAAGAAAAACTATCCTTCCAATTCTTCGTGCTTGAGCACGCCTCCTTAAAGATGCGTGCAAGAGCCTCTCCACCGATCTTTCTCTCAAAAGAGAACCAATGACCTTGCTTGTTTAACTTGTAGAAAACTCGGAATAAATTTACGGAGGGCTGAATTTCCAAGCTCCGGCAATAAATCTCAAACATGACTAATCTATTTAACCCAATAGGCACCAATTTAGAGATATGAACCTTGAAATATCTTATCACCCTCAAAAGAAATGTAGAAAAGGGAACCCGAACACCCTAGAACCCAAAATATTATTCATAAAGCCCGATAACATCACTAGGAAGATTGTTCATCGAAAAATCCACTGAAGGCAAATGAGGGTGCAGATCAATCGGTATACCATACTCGCCAACAATGTTCTCAAGCTCCCCCTCGGAGAGCACGGAGGAGTATATGTGCATATCAGACTTAGGTGCAGTATCGGCACCTGGACGTTCGGAACCGGAAGCCATCGATAGGGACAAGAAGGTAAACGCAAACGGTGAAGGATCAATAAAAGAAGAACGCACCTGAGATCGCTGGACGACTTGAAAAAAAAAACAGTGAAAGAGATGAGAGTAAAAAGTAAAATTTGCAAATGAAGTAAAAATGGTTTATATAGGCAAAGGAAGTGGGGACACGAAACGTCCCGTCGTGTCAGGGAAGGACGTCGACGAATCTGAACCGTCAGCAAACGCGCGTCTAACACGTGGCACAATCCCACAGAGCCCGGTAAATCTTATTTTAATCTATTTTCACCCAATGGGCTTGGTTACATCGCTCACAAGACGACACATGAAACCCGAGCAAACCAATAACTCGAACGGACCCAAGGGACGAATAGACTAAATATCACGTCACTTGTCAAGAACAAGTAACATGATACCGGGGACATGACGACGATATGGTCCAAATGCTCAATAGTCAAGGACCCAATACTCCGAATGGCATGCCGAAGGTCATTATCCGAATGGATCGCTGACCGACAAGACTTTTGGCATCTAGTGCGATACGCTTCGTCTCATTCTCACGGGTGTCGAGATGACGCTTGAAATGATGTCGAGGCGGTGTCGGCCCCGACAACATCAACGGCCCCATAGAATGCGACAGCCCGGGGACCGATAAATGACATCAAGGAGTATAAATACACACAAGAATTGGTAAAAGGTATCATTTTCTACACACACATTTATACAATACCTTTCTTGCTTAACCCTACTTACTCTTACGCGGAGTCGGGTCCCGGATAATACCTGGGGCGAGACTAACGCGTTGCTCATCTTAGCAGGTATCCAGAAGACTTATTTCACAAGGCTGAAGGATATCTGAAAGACCTTACAAAAAAATACTTCGACATTCATATATTGGTTTGTTTTAGTAGGTTGATGTGGGATATTGTCACAATGTAAGATGAAATTGGTTAAATAATTGGTTTTAAATGGTAGGAATTTGGACTTGATAATGATTTTGATTAGGGGTGGAAACGAGCCGAGCTCGAGCTGTGGTAGGAATTTGGACTTGATAATGATTTTGATTAGGGGTGGAAATGAGCCGAGCTCGAGCTCGTCGTCAGACAGAGCTCGAGCTCGGCTCGTTTCGAGCCTTAAATTTTAAGCTTGAGCTCGGCTCGTGGTATGTTATATCGGCTCGGGCTCGGCTCGAGCTCAGCTTGTTTATACGATTTGGCCATGAAAAGTTAAAGTTTGGTTCGAGCTCGAAGTCGACTCGTAATATATCTTTATTGAGCTCGTTAATAAGCTCGTGCTCGGCTCGTACATATGTCTAATACTTAAAATATTATAATGTCGTTTAGGCTCGCGAGCCCAAACGAGCTTTGTATGTAAAGCTCGGGCTCGAGCTCGTTTATGCTTGGCTCAATCGAGTTTTTTACCTATCCGATCACGAGCTTTTCACGAGCAGCTCGGCTCATTTGCACCCCTAATTTTGATTTGGGATTGAAAACTTATTAATGCGTTTTGAAGATTTGAAGGTATTTTTAAATTTTTATTTGAGGTTGTGAGGTAGTTTGAATTATTTGATTTGGCTTAGTTGGTACCCACCTCCAACAAACTTATGGGCTCACTAGAGAGATTTTATGGATAAAAAGTCAAGGGTTCGAATCTCGGCTCGTGCTCACTCCAGTTGGTGCCCGATTGGGCCAGGAAAGTTGTTGGAGCTATTTCTTGTGGGGTGGACAATGGCTGGTGGCAAAAGGCAACCGAGATTATGATGTTCCCGTCAATTGACACCTTTGGTGGATTTAATGATGATGCAATTTGATAATATCCTTATATAATATGAATAGTATAAGAAAAAATGAAGAAAAAAGGCTGAGGTCATTTTAGTCATTTTTGATAAGGATGAAATATGCCTAAAAGATTTCTCACAAGGATGGTATTTGCAGTTTTGGAAATGTTGGGATGAAACATACAATTTCTCAAGTTCAAGGACGATTTATGCAATTAACTCTTTAACAAATCATAAAACATTGTGTCAAGAACATATAGCCTTCCAAGTTGGGAAAACATTTGGCCAAATATTATAGCCTACAACTAGGGATGGCGAAAGAACTTGAACTTGACGGGAAAATCCGTAACCCAAACTAAACGGGGATTTTAATCGGGTTTGTGGTGGAGAGCGGGGAATCCTCGCCCGCCTCGACCACTCGAATAATATATACACATAAACAAATATATCTATATCTATATCGTATTTTGTTAGTATTTACGTAATAAATTTTTTACTCTAACATTGTTAGTTTCTTTATCTTTGTAGATTGTAAAATTTATGATTATAGAAACTCGTTTTGTGTCATATTTTTAAGTTTTATTTTTTTTTATGTAAGTTATCATTATTTATGTATAATACTATCATTGAAAACTTAATAATTTTTTGTAATTGATTATTAATAGGTTCTTAATTTTTTAAGTTATTACTAACAGTGTAATAATAATAATAAATGTGAAAAGGTGCGGCTTTGGTCAAGAATTGCATTAAAAAAGACACCCCGATAAGATTCCCGATTAATACGGGGCGGGTTTGGGGAGCACCTTAAAGCGCCCCAATTAAATCTCCGATGAGGATCGAGACGGGTTTGGGAAGAACTATGATAATCGGGTTTGAGAATGGGGTAGTCGCCCTGCCCCGCCCCAAACCCGCCCCGTTGCAATCCCTACCTACAGCACATGGAATGATTTGTTATTTTCAAAGTTACTAATCTGTAATATTAGAGTTACCACGTCACACATGATGTTGTGGTTAGTGTTAGCATTTTACTTTGTCTCAATGATGCTATAAATGTGTCACTTTTTTAGATCATAACATGATCCAGAAGATTATTAGCAAAAACCTAGATAGAAATTATAAACAGAATAAAGTGTCATCAATAACTTTCTCTTTGTTTTAATTGAAGAAAATGACTAGAACACTTTTTTCTTCTTTCTAACATATATCTTCTGCAACAAGCAACTCGATCATAGGATACAAAATCAAAACAAAAGTACTTTATGCTTTTAAGTTTGAGAGCTTTTATTAGTGTAAGAAATCCAGGTATATTGGACAGACTTTCATATATAATATTGTTGAATATTACTCCTTTTGTTTAAAAATTATTGTCTTCAAACATACATAATTTTAAGAAAAGTTGAACCGCTACATTTTTCAACCAATTAATATCACCATCACCCAATAAACTATTAATCTTTTGATTGATTAACACAAACAAAAAACTATTATTTTAGGACATCTCAAATTGAAAATTCGGACAATAATTTTGGAACGAAAGAAATAACAAATAACGTTATTATATACTGTAAAAGATGTGGTTTGCTTAATTAAGAATATATTATTTATATTCTTGAGTTAATAATATAAATCGTCCTTGTGATTTATATATTTCGTCCTTTAACTCTCTAAAAGTACACTGATCGTCCTTGTGGTTGTTCATTTTGCATGGACTGATCTTTGGACCAAACGGGGGTTAGTTTTTTTCATTAAGTTCATAGGGACCTAACGATCATTAGTAAACAGGCGGTTAGTAACCACAGGGACGATATAAGCTAGTTAGTTATTAACCATCATAACTCTCAGCTAATTTCGTAGTTATTTCAATTTAAATAAAAACAAAAATGATAACTAACAAGTAGTCAAATATGGAAATTATGTTTCCAGCATCATTATTCCAACGACATTAATAGTACTATAATATCTAACAATCCAAAACAATCAAATAAAATACGAAACAACAATATAAAAATTCATAGGAATATGAAATGTCAACCAAAAAGTCTAAGTGATATACCAATTCTTTAGTTGAAATAGTTAACTAGATAAGATTATTGTAAATCTAATGAAAATATATAAAGATGGGGCATGTCAGTTTTTCCGTTTCGGTTTTTCATATGCAACCAAAAACCGCGCCAAACATCAAGCTTTTTTAAAATCAAAACCGTCCATGTTGGTTTTTCAGTTGGTTCGGTTTTTTAGTTTTGTGCTCACCTCTAATCAAAACACTTACATAGGTGTTAACAAATAGGGTTGACCAAAAATGAAGTGGTTAATACTTGATAAAAAATTAGGTTGAAGAAGTGAAGACGGGTGAGGAGCTATTTGAATTTGGGTTTTTATTGTTTGAAGAAAATAGCGATCAATGAGTTTTCTATGATGATTCATAACCAACTAGTTTATTTATCGCTAAAACAAAATCTAAAAAAAAGAAAAAAATTGACACCAAACCGATTTAATAAAAATAAAAAATCAAAACCGAAAAACAAAATAAATAAATAAAAACAAATAAATAGAAACATAAACCGTAAAACAAGGAAAAAACGAAACCGAAAACAAATAAATAAAAATATATATAAATAAGTAAAATAAAAAACCGAAACTGAAAAAAAATTAAAAAATAAAAAGAAACAAAATAAATAATAAAATAAACAATTAATTTAAAGTAAGTAAAATAAAATGAAAATTAAGAATTAATTACATAAATCGTCGCTAGTTACTAACGCCTACTTGGTCATATGCCTGCTTGGTCCCTATGTAATTAACGAAAAAAACTAATCATCATTTGGTTAAAAGACTGGTCCATATAATGTAACAAATACAGAGATGGTCGATGTATTTTCCGAGAGTTAAGGACAAAATATAAAAAACTAGCTTAGAGACCCGTTGACACCTAAGTTTTAAAGAAATAGATAAATAAGATGATAATAAAAGTAATAACGAAATTTGTTAAATTTAAAATATGTGTAGTCACAATCGATTTACAACTATCGCTTGCCAATCTAAAATAGATTGACTCGAACATAAAATGATGTGTGATTACCTCTTAATGATTAATTGAGTTGCTAACAAACCTCAGAACATTAAAAATAATGAACCATAGATAATATAACGTGATTACACCAATGATACATACATGATATAACATGAACCTTGCAAATCAATGACCCATAATTATGTACATAAATTGTTACATTCATGTAATAAAAATAGCCGACCAACCATATTGACCTGTTAACACACTCCCAAACCACCCATTTTGCAAGCTTTTATCTATTGTATGGGTTGGGAATCGAGCATAATAAAAAATATACCTCCAACAATTGCACAAAGATTTTGTCAAGAAGTGTAACTAATAAGGAGGGATGTGTTTCGTATGTTATTTGTCGAGACGCCACAAAGAGAACAATTTTGTTTGTGTCACGTAATCCATAGAACATTTAGACCCAAACCGAAATAAGAATTCAAGAACACATAGATTACTAGAGTCAGTAAGGATTAAATTGCTTCCAAAAACAACCCTATATGCATCAACTTTAAATTGGTTCCCATACAAACATAAACCGTTATACAAATATATAAAAAATAGTGAAAGTTGAAGATCATAAACTCTTTGACAGGCCTACAAATGCTATAGGATCTATAAAAGGGAGACCCTCTCATACTAAAATTCAACTTATCCAAATTTTCGTGGTTTAAAAGCACTTGAAACTCTACTTTGCTGAGTGTATTTTTCGTCATCCCCGCTGCGAACATGAGATCGTTGTTTTCATTGGTGTCCCTTCTGAATATACATATGCAATAGATCACATGTGAGTTCAAAGCGGATTCATATTACATTTCATTAAATCTTTGACAAAGAGCTTGCTGAATAACACAAACGACCAAAAAATGCAAATCTAATGGCTATAAAATGAAGCGGATTGATATGACATTCATAAGTCACAACAGTAATCAACATACAATCTCATACAGTCCTTAATTTAGTGTAGTATGATTACAATATGTACGGGAATATACGATGTTAGATGAGGTCTTACCTCCACACAAACCACCCATGATGCAAGTGTAAAACTGAGTGAACCTTAGATTGTTCGATCAAATCGCTATATGTTGGCCTTGGCATCAAACATCTCAGCTTTAACACTGATATATATAAAAAAAAAGCCTTACATTTATCCCAATAACTCTGGTCACACAATAAATTGTCTTAATAGTAGTACTAATTGGATTATCATCAATCCAAAACACATTAAATCAAAGCGGAAAAAAGATTGAATCTTTGTCCAAGATTTCAACTTTTAAAACATGGTTTGTATGAATCAACCATATATCTTTAAGAAAGCTTTGGTTTTGTTTTATAGCTTTGAAAAACTCACTTTAACCATAATTTATATAAAAGAAGCCACAAAATGTTATTTTTTTTTTTTTTTTTTTTTTTTTTTTTTTTTATTCGCTAATTAAGGTCAAATGAACTTTTAAACCAAATACAATATGAAATTGTATATTCTTACCTTGTTCAACTGATATACGAAGACAATCCATGTTCCATCACGGGGTCTTTAAAAAATAAAAAGAAACAAAATAAATAATAAAATAAACAATTAATTTAAAGTAAGTAAAATAAAATGAAAATTAAGAGTTAATTACATAAATCGTCGCTAGTTACTAACGCCTACTTGGTCATATGCCTGCTTGGTCCCTATGTAATTAACGAAAAAAACTAATCATCGTTTGGTTAAAAGACCGGTCCATATAAAATGAACAAACACGTAGATGGTCAATGTATTTTCCGAGAGTTAAGGACAAAATATAAAAAATGTGTGAACCACAAAGACTATATTCTTGGTAAACTAAACAACTTGATTAATGTGAAGTTAAACATGGAAAACGATAAATGGACCTAACTAAAGAGCGCTTAAAGAGATTGATCGATAAATGAATTATGCACAAGATTCACATCGCATGATTCATTTACGATTGTCATTTTTGCCTCATTTAATTAGGCTTATGTATCAAAGTTCTAAACTTACAGGGCGGCTTGTTAATGTATCGTCAATTATGACGTAGGCAAGTTAATGCTACATAGTACGTACCCAACGTGACGTATTATTGTAAGAATAGTCCGAATGATGACATCAATATACTACCAAACTACCTAAGATTCTAAAATTTTCCCACTATCCACGCCATGTATAAATTCTACTCCATATATCAAGCTCTTTCAAACCACATTCATTTCAAATTTTCAACTCATAAATATCTATGGAAAACAATCAAAATATTCATAAATACATTACGCAATATCATAGCGATCATGAGGATGAAAATGATGATGAGAAGAAGATGGAGATATTCTATTCCTTGATTAGAAGTTTCAAAGAAGCTCGAGATCGAAGAAGACAAGAGTTGCAAGACGAGGTGGAGAAAACTAATAAAACCCGAAAACTAAATAATCTTGAATATCCATCTTCGTCCTTCCAACAAGAAGATTTCTCCCTTGAAATCCGCTCTAGTCAACAACATGTTAGTCTATCTAATCACTACAAAGCGCGAAATGAAGAAAAAGAAGAAGACCAAAAAGACGACGTGGACTTGAACCTCAAACTGTCTCTGTAGATGTTATAACTAGCTTGTGACTTGAACTGTTGACGACCTACTAGAATCTTGACCCGATGTAACACTTGAGTGCATAACCTCAATTATACTCCATACAACTCTTTTGCGGGCAGCGTTGCCATGCCATTTATCGATGCATGTATTGCAATAGTACACGACTCATTTAAGCGTATATCATTGTGTACTAGTTTGTTTGACGAATGTAATAGCATAGTTTATGATCTTAGTTTTCAACATATTCTTGTAGCACTAATGCACATTATGTTGGGTATTTTTTTTCCTTGGCCCATGAGGAAAGCCCACCAAATAAGCCCAAATATATAGTTAATGTTATTTGTTGACTTGAAGGATGTATGTATAATCTTGGGCAGCCACTAACACAACCAAGATGAACAATAATAGAGAGAGAGATCAAAGAGAGAGTAAAGTGCAGTCCGTTTTTCATACAGAGCCCACAAACCAAGATCGCGGAGTTTGAACCGTTGGATCGAACGATTTTGGGCAGTAGCTTCCTTACATATAAAGGAAGGTTTTGACCGTTGGGAATCTGATTTTGAGGCCCTGAAGTCCTGGTTCTTGCCCAGCAGATTGCATCGATTTTCCGGTGATGTTGTTCCTCTTTGTCTTTAGTTAGTTTTCATACATCTTGATGCTTTATTCCAAGTGTATGATAATTGTTGTATGCCTCTAGTATCTAGAGAAGGTCCGATTGTATTGCTCTATTATTGGTGGTAGTGGATTTTAAGCGGCACTAGGTGTCCCGTGGTTTTACCCGCTTTGGGGTTTTTCACGCTAAAAGCTTGGTGTTCTTGTTGTGTGGTTGTTTACTTTTATTACCTGCCGATTTGGGGTTGATTTAGTTTGTTAGGGGTGTTTAGAAGTTGTGATTAGTGTGCCTTATTTGTTTACTTCCTCATAGGTTCATACGGGTTTGGGTAGGTGTTGTCAAACGAAGGTTTTGCTTCCGCATTTGTGTTTATACCGTTGCACCCATACACCTTACCCGTCAAATTGGTATCAAGAGCTTGGTTCTTGGTTTGGGGACTTAACCTGTTTGAATGATGGAAACTAATACAAGTAGGATGGTTAGTTTGAATGGTTCTAATTATCATGTTTGGAAAGGAAAAATGGAGGATCTCCTTTATGTTAAAGACTACTACTTGCCTGTATTTTCTACTGAGAAACCTGATAACAAAACAGATGCAGAATGGACTATTTTGCATAGACAGGTTTGCGGGTATATTAGGCAATGGGTTGATGATAATGTTTTGAACCATATTTGTGAGGAGACACATGCTCGTACTCTTTGGAACAAACTTGAACAGTTATATGCTCGAAAAACTGGAAACAACAAGTTGTTCTTAATCAAGAAAATGATGAGATTAAAGTATACTGATGGGTCTCCTATTACTGATCACTTAAATGTCTTTCAGGGTATTATAAATCACTTGGTATTGGTATCAAGTTTGAAGACGAGATTCAAGGCTTGTGGCTTCTGGCACCTTACCGGATACTGGGAGACTTTAGGACATCCTTGTCCAACTCGCACTGATGGTGTTATCACCATGGAATTGGCTAAAGGCAGATTCTCGAATGAAGAAATGAGAAGAAAGTCACAAGGTTCTTCTTCACACCGATGTCTTGGTCACGTAAAGGCGGGGAGAAGTCAAAGAGGGCCCGAGTAATGTAGATAATCATCGCAGAGTTCCAAAGAAAGGAAAATTTGCTGATGTTGAATGCTATCATTGCCATAAAAAGGGGCACACGATGAAGTTTTGCAGACAGTTGAAAAAGGAGAACACGAAGAAAAACTACAACAACCAAGAACAAACACAAGAAAGATGATGATGGTGATGACAATCAAGTAAATACCACCACGTATGAGTTCTTTGTTTGTTATGATTATGATATGGTCAACCTTGCTAATGATGATTCGAGTTGATTTTGACGGTGGTGCTACATGTCATGTTGCAACACGAAAAGATTATTATTCATCTTACACACCAAGTGACTTCGTGTTGTTAGGACGGGTAATCTTGGGTTATCAAGGATTGCCGGTATTGGGGATATTTGTTTGAAGTTTGACACGGGATGGAATTGGTTTTGCGTAATGTAAAACATGTCCCGTATATGAGACTCAATATTATCTCAACAGTCTTCTCGATGAAGATGGCTACCACAACAGCCTCGTAATGGTTTGTGAAAGTAACTCTCGGATCCTTGATTGTGGCAAGAGGAAAAGGAATCCAAGTTATACATGACACATCCGAAGATATCCAAGAGCATTGTAAATGTCAGAGACAATGATGATATGACCGAGTTATGGCATAAGAGACTTGGTCACACGAGTGAAAAGGGATGTCTATTCTTTCTAAGAAGAATGTGTTATCCAAAGTGCATGATATTAACTTGAAGAAATGTTCTCACTGCTTGGCGGTGAAAGCAAACTAGACTTGCTTTTAAAATTCGTCCTTCTTTCGTAATGGAGAACATACTTGATCCGGTACATTCCGATGTTTGTGGTCCCATGAAGACTAAAACACTTGGTGGGTGTTCTTATTTTGTCACTTTCATCGATGATCACCAAGAAAGGTTTGGATATATACCTTGAAGACCAAAGATCAAGTATTGGATGTGTTTAAGCGCTTCATGCTTTAGTTGAGAGGCGCATGTGGAAGAAACTTAAATGTATTCGAACCGACAATGGAGGTGAATACATTGGCCCATTTGATGCTTATTGTAGAGAGCATGGAATTCAAGATCAAAAGACTCCACCAAGACACCGCAGCTTGAATGGCTTAGCGAGAGGATGAATAGAACTTTGGTTGAGAGAGTCGATGCTTGCTTTCACATGCGTGGTTGCCTACTTCTTTGGGGTGAGGCTTTGAATACGGCAGACATGTTATTAATCTAACCCCTTGTGTTCCTTTATGCTTTGATGTTCCCGATGTGGTTTGGAGCGCAAAGATGTTTCATACCGTCATTTATGAGTTTTGGATGCAAGGCTTCAGCATATTCCCAAAGATGAAAGATCAAAGCTTGATGTGAAGTCTAAGCCATGTGTGTTCCTGTATGGTCAAGATGAATTTGGGTATAGGTTGTATGATCCAGTTCAAAAGAAACTTGTTCAGAGTCGAGATGTAGAGTTCGAGGAAGATCAAACTTTGAAAGATGTTGAGAATGCCGGTAGGAAACAATTCCTCAACATAATGATGATCTCATTGACTTGATCCGGTTCCTCCTAAACATGTTGACCCACGCTTGAGATGATATTCGAATGATGAAGAACAGGTGCCGATGATGTTGATGATCAAGAGCAACCAAACTTAGATGAAGACGCTCATCCCGAGTTACCGCACCTAATATGCCACTCATTCATTCCGCTTAGGCGGTCTACTAGAGATCATCATCCTTCCACACGTTATTCGCACATGAGTATGTTTTACTTATCGATGGGGAGAGCCCGAGTGTTATGCGAAGCTATGGAAGATGAACACAAAAGGAATGGGATGAAGCCATGCAAGATGAGATGAATTCCTTGCATGAGAACGCTACTTTTGATTTGGTAAAGTTGCCTAAGGTAAGAGAGCTTTGAAAACAAATGGGTTTTCAAATTGAAGATCAAGAGCATACTTTAGACCGAGGTACAAGGCCGATTGGTGGTTAAAGGTTTCGGTCGAAAAGAGGCATTGATTTTGATGAGATTTTCTCCCATTGTGAAGATGGGATCTATTCGAGTTGTTCTTGGTTTGGCGGCTAGCCTCGATCTTGAGGTGGAGCAATGGATGTCAAGACGCCTTTCCTTCATGGTGATCCGGATAAGGAAATCTATATGGAGCAACCTCAAGGCTTACAGTTAAGGGAAGGAAGAATACGTGTAGACTTTAAAAGTTTGTACGGGTCAAGCAAGCACCGAGACAGTGGTACAAGAAATTTGAATCGGTCATAGGGAAGCAAGGCTACCAAAGACTTCTTCGATCATTGTGTTTTCTTTCGAAGTTTGGTGATGATGACTTCATCATCTTGTTGCTATATGTTGATGATATGTCGATTGTTGGCAAGAACGCTGGAAGAATTGCCCAACCGAAGCGAGATTTGAGCAAGTCTTTTGCTATGAAAGACTTGGGGCCAAAGAAATGATCCTTGGCATTCGGATTTTCCGTGATAGAGGTGCCGTGAAGTTGCATATATCACAAGAGCAATACATTGAAAAGGTCTTGTGTGTTCAACATGGATAAAGCTAAAGTGGTTAGTTCCTCTTACTACCAACTTTAAGCTAACCGATAAAGATTGCCCTTCTTCTAAAAAGAGTATTGAAAAGATGGATAGAGTTCCATATGCCTCGCCGTTGGTAGCCCGATGTATGCTATGGTGTGTACAAGGCCGGATTTAGCTCATGCGCTGGTGTTGTCACTTTCCTCACAAACTCGTAAGAATCATCGAAGTCATAAATGGATATTTAGATATCTCATGAGGTACTTCCAAATTAGGTATCACATTTGGAAATGGGAAACCCGTGCTTGTTGGTTACACTGCACTCGAGATATGGCGGGAAATAAGGACAACATGAAATCCACTGGATATTTGATGACCTTTGCGGGGGTCGCTTCATGGCAATCTAGATTGCAAAAGCGTGGCATTGTCTACAACAGAGGTCGAGTATGTGGCAAAGAATGTATGCAAAAGAACTATTGTAGTTGAAAAGGTTTTGCAAGAACTTGGTTTCAAGCAACAACGTTATGCGGTTCTTTGTCACAATCAAAGTGCTATTCACCTTGCTAAGAATTCGATGTTTCACAAAAGAACAAAACATATTGATGTTCGTTATCATTGGATTAGAGATGCTATTGAAGATGGTATGTTTGAACTTAATAAAGTTCATACGGATGATAATGCTTCCGATATGTTGACAAAGGCTGTAGCAAGAGAAAAGTTGAAGGTGTGTTGCTCGATCGCCGGGATGGCGAACTCTTCTTCATAGGTAGGAAAGGGGGAGATTTGTTGGGTATTTTTTTTCCTTGGCCCATGAGGAAAGCCCACCAAATAAGCCCAAATATATAGTCAATGTTATTTGTTGACTTGAAGGATGTATGTATAATCTTGGGCAGCCACTAACACAACCAAGATGAACAATAATAGAGAGAGAGAGATCAAAAGAGAGAGTAAAGTGCAGTCCCGTTTTTCTGTACAGCAGCCCACAAAACTGAAGATCGCCGGAGTTTGAACCGTTGGATCGTAACGATTTTCGGGCTGTAGCTTCCTTACATATAAAGGAAGGTTTTGACCGTTGGGAATCTCATTTTGAGGCCTGGAAGTCCTGGTTCTTGCCCAGGCAGATTGCATCAGATTTTCTGGTGATGTTGTTCCTCTTTTGTCTTTAGTTAGTTTTCATACATCTTGATGCTTTATTCCAAGTGTATGATAATTGTTGTATGCCTCTAGTATCTAGAGAAGGTCTCATTGTATTGCTCTATTATTGGTGGTAGTGGATTTTAAGCGGCACTAGGTGTCCCGTGGTTTTTACCCGTTTTGGGGTTTTCCACGCTAAAAGCTTGGTGTTCTTGTTGTGTGGTTGTTTACTTTTATTACCTGCTGATTTGGGGTTGATTTAGTTTGTTAGGGGCTGTTTAGAAGTTGTGATTAGTGTGCCTTATTTGTTTACTTCCTCATAGGTTCATACGGGTTTGGGTAGGTGTTGTCAAACGAAGGTTTTGCTTCCGCATTTGTGTTTATACCGTTGTGACCCATACACCTTTACCCGTCACATTATATTAATTAATAACCTTATCATATTACGAAAAACAAATACCCTATATTCTTTAAGGCAATTCCTATATTTTTCTAAGGCAATTCATAATCAAACTCTAGCTAAAAGCAAGAGAAGAAATTACGGAGTACAACACGGATACTCCGGAGGAGACAATTGTAATTAGACCCAAATATTTTTAAGACAAAACACTCCACGTGGGGGAGTCCTCTGGAATGGCTGAGGTGACGAAGGTCATCACCTCAGGTCCGAAGGCAATGACGATGGAGCAATGCCTACATCAGAGTGTACAATAATGTACAAATAGCACAGAAGCTTGGTCCACAACTAATACTCGGAGCATGGCGACAACTTAGACCCCGAAGGCTAAGCCTGATGCTCATCAGCGATTTGTGCGCTACCTAGAAGACAACTTAGTCTCTACAATGCTTGTGCCGTGGAGGTACGACCATTTAGTATAAAAGGAGTCGTTCACAAAGATGAACATGACATTCACACACACTTCGATTCTCACTTTCTCCATATTCTTTACGCTCTTTACTATTTTTCATACAAATCAAACACTTACTCTCACGCCGGAGCTTGGTCTCGTATTAGAGGTGGCAAAATGTGCCCAAAAGCAAAAGAATGGGCTAAATGAGCAATTTTTTAAAAGATTTGGGCACATTTTGCCCAATCCTTTTTTTGAAATGGGCACATATAGCCCATTGAAAACTTAAATGGGCACTAACGGGCACATTTTTTTTCTCAATTGTAGAACATTAAAATCGTTTTAAAGAAATATTTTTTTTATGTAATATATTTGATTTATTAATATAAATAAGATATTACGTTTAAGGAATTTATTTCGTTGCTTTTGCGCCTTTATTGTCGACCAGATAACACGCGCCTGTTTACCGCTGCCCATTTAGCCTGCGCCCGTTCTAGCCCCTGCGTCTGCTTAGCCTCTTGCCTGCTTTGCCAACGGTGTGTTATCTTATTTGAGCCTAAGAGACGAAAGAGCAGATGTAGGACCTCGTAAGAATCAGGGCTGAAGAGCATTTATGAAAATTTGCTCAAACAAACACATTACAACGTGCTATCGGATCAAAAATCCAATCCAACAACTTGAATTGGTTTAAAAGTTCTACAACATGCTATCGGATAAAAAATCCAATCTTACAACTTGAATTGGTTTAAAGGTTCTATGTCGTCGACAATCCATTAATTAATGAAAACAAAATCTTTATATCTTTCATGAGCAAGTCCTTTTTCAAAGCTTCAAATCAAAATAAACCAAGGTTTTTAAACCTTCAAAGAATCCACATCCTAGTTTGCATCACTACATCAAAGCACACCTTGGATAAGAATGATAAGGATTATAGGTCATAAGTTTTATTTAGCTTCTTACTCTTAAACACTACCAATCAAATTCTGTTGTAAAGTTATGATGATTAGTTGGTGGTGATTTGTGAATCTCGTGGAAGAGTATGTATGATGTCATGGGATGAACATCATCATTTTTAGTCAATATGAGTACTTATATTAAACTAGACCACTAAATATAAAATTTTAGTTAAAAAACATGTACTCCACTAATGGTCTTAAAAAAAGCACAATTATATCGTGTACACTTATATAGGGCTATTATTTTAAGGGTATTCGTGCGCAAAAATTGGTAGGGGCCGACTAAAGCGATTTTCGAGAGTATTCATCAACCATGTGAATTTATCCCGCGATGTGTCACAGTCACAAAATTTTTGTGACAGTTTAATACAATTAGGCATTAGTACGAAAATTCACGAACCTATGCTACATATTTGCTGAAGGATTAATTTTGATATGATACTTTACTTTCATATTAATTTCATATATATTTAAAAGAGTAAATTTACTATTTGCCTCTATGGTTTGTAAAATAACAACTTTCGTCCTCAAAGTTTAAAGTTAGATTGGTAGTCCCTAAATATGTAAAAAATAACACACCCTGGTCAAACGTTAACCCGCCGCTAGATTATCAAAAGTCGACCACGCAAAGATGGGGTATTTTTGTCTTTCCATAGAAATTTTATTCAACCCATCTTACACTCATTGGTGCATAATTATACTATTTTGTAACACGGGTTAAACTAATGTCTTTATGAATAATTAGTGATCAACTTACGAGTAGCATCGTAACACATAAGAGCTTTATGCTTTTTATCATGAGTCTTGAAAACTCTAAAGAAAACCGGAGTGTATTCTTCGAGATTCTTGGAGGAAAGTGCCAGATCCCAAAGGTCCAAGTCCACCTCAGACAGTGCACCCTTGATCCCGCACAGATTTTTCGCAAGATCTTGTGGTGGAAATTTGTCCCACTTTCTATTATATGCTTTAGTTTTACTTAAGCTTGAAAATGTAAAATGAACATCCACATCTACCGTAAAATGAACATCCACTCATCAAGGCTTACCTTGAAAGCAAATTTAGTGGCTCCAACCAATGATGAAGTGTCCAACCCATTTCTCGACCACTTAGATGATATCGATAAAAGTCCGGCATTCCACATACCAGATTCGATTTTTCATGAAACGGTTGTTTGGCACGCCCACTTTACAAAATCTCGGCTTTTGTACAAGTAAGCAATGCCTCGCTTATACCGCCCATCGCTAATTAACATTTTCCATTGACCATTATTAAACCAAGTTGTTGACGGTCACGAAAGATGAAATATTCTCTACGCTGGGCTTTAGAATCGATTATTATGCAGCTCGACCCGCCTCGAGATATGGATCCGAGTAATTGGTGGGTATAGCGTAGTTTTGGACTTGGTGACCGGTCGGCTTCTTTTTATAGATCCAAGATACAAAATGACCGGTTTATCACTGGGAGGATTGTGGCGCAGACTCGATCAAAGACCCATACTAATCAAACCATTTAGATGGTTCCATTCATGGTTTTAGCCATTTCCAATTCACCATTGTTTTGATTTGAGGGTATTAATTAAATGGAAGAAAAAGATAAGAGAATAAAAGGAAGAAGATGAAATCAGTGGTGGAGGTGGGTTTTTATTAAATAGGGAGTAAATAATAACGTTGGAACATGGAAAGACAAAAATACCCCCCATATTTGCCACGTGGTCTGACTATTTGGTCTTACTAACGACAGGTTAACGTTTGGACCAGGTGTGTTATTTGTTTACATACTTAGGGACTACCAATGCAACTTTAAACTTCGAGGGACGAAAGTTGTTATTTTGGACAAACCACAAGGACCAACCATGTAATTTACTCTATTTAAAATGTAAGTATTGAATTTATAATGTATAATATTTTTTATTTATATTTAGATATATATGAAATTTTCAACTAAATAAAAGATGAAATTGGTAGGTATATCTATTTTCAAATATTATTGTAACAAACTCTCATAAATATCAACTCAAAGATAAATAAACAAGTAAAAAATAAAAGAGGAAAAAATATTCCTATCTAGCTTGGGGACCAACATTAATCAGGTAAACCGTAATTACTCTATATACTAAAAGCGCAGGCTTTCACCCAAAATAAACGCGTTTAACGCCAAGTTTGCAATTTAGCAAAATTTTTCGGCGTTCAGTGTCGTTCTGCAGCAGTCTTTAAGATTAATAATCTTTCGAACTTGGCAAAACAACCCCCGGGTTTAAGTGTCACGCAGTAAGTCCTTTAAGAATCCTCACAGATCGCGTCGCGGGTTTCCAACACTCGTTACCACCAAACATAAAGAAGTCTTACACATTTTATTTGTGGAAAAAAAATATATGATAGCACGTTACATTATTTATGAGGACATTAATATATGGTGAACTTTTTCTATTTTTGACGAAAGTAGCTGGTGGCCCTAGTAAGTAGTAACCCACAAATATAGTTGCTTAGCAGTTGGCATTATTGAATGATATTTTAGTTATATAAAAAACTTAAAAAATGGTATATTAAATATTTTAATTTGGAAAAAAAATATTATAGAGTAAATTACACCGTTTGTCCCCAAACACTACTCGTTTCTCACGTTTGGTTCTAAATTCTTCAAAATCTCACTTTTACTCCCCAACTTCTCAATTTTTATTCGCAGTGGATCATTTTTCCTAACACTAGTCCTCGTTAGCTGCAAGGGCTTTTTGTCATTTCGACCTTTCTTGTCCAAACACCCCATTAACAACTCCTAATTTCCTTGTGTGTGATATGAATTAAATCAATACTTGGTTGAAATACTCATATAATAAACTCTTTCTTACATAAATTATGCTTATTATTTGTTTGTCATCTGCATTATCCTTTAGCTTTACAAAAATAATTGATTTCAGAACAAGTGTACAATACGCAGCATCAACTAATGGAAAAACATAGTCACAGACTGTGCAATTGTTAGTTTCAACTTTTTTATGACAAATTATTTAATGACTAGTTATTATTGTTTCTCTTTTATACCGTCGTAACATAATTAGTGAGTGATATACCACGCCTAGGTGATTTCAAGAGTGAGAGAAAGTGAGAGAATACAAAATAAGAAATCCATACCCACCAACTAGCTAATTGGTAAGTGATATATCACGCCTAGGTAGGGGTGTTCATCGGTTCGGTTATCGGGTTATTCGGTTCGGTTAGTTTGGTTAATTTTTTTTCTAGGTATAACCGAAAACCGAACCGAACCGAATTTAAATTTGATTCAACCGAACCGAAAACCGAACCGAATAACCGAAAACCGATCCCCTATAACCGAAAACCGAACCAATAACCCGAATTACATAATTTTAATTATTTTTTATTTAATTATATATATTTTAGCACAAAATATTTTTTCAAACTTAAATCATGTTATATTTATACTAAAAAGAGTTTTAGTGTTTTTTTCATATATATACATAGAAAAAATATATATTTTATATGAATTCGGTTTTCGGTTTTCATTGCCAAAACCATATTCAAACCGATAACCAAATATTTAGTTCGGTTCGGTTCGGTTCGGTTTTGACCAATTCGGTTCGGTTATGAATTCGGTTCAGTTATTTTCGGTTCGGTTCGATTTCGGTTTTCGGTTAGTGTGGATATTACCTAATCCATGAACGCCCCTACGCCTAGGTGGGGGATTAATGGGCTTGAGCCTTTACTTGGACTATTAGATGGACTAGTTACTAACTAGTTCAATTTACACATTATTTGTTACATTGTTACTTAGTCCAAGCCCAATATACTATGCTGATCTATTATACTCATTACAAGACTCGTATACATTAATGTGATCGCCACTAAATGGACATGATCGCCACTTCTGAGGCTAACAAAAACCGTCCCCGCCGGTTTTTCATTTGGTTCGGTTTTTGGGTTTTTGTGCTCACCGCTAGTCAAAATACTTGCATGGGTGTTAACAATAGGGTTGAAGAAAAATGAAGTGATTTATACTTGATAGAAGAATTAGGTTGAAGAAGATCAAGATGCGGAGAAGAGGTGTTTGAATTTGGGTTTCCGACTGTTTGAAGAAAATAGAGATAAAGGGGATTTTTTATGATGGTTCATAACTAACTCTTATCGGTAAATCAAAATCTAAAAAAGTAGAAAAAGAAATCGACACCAAACTGATTTAATGAAAAAACAAAAAACCGAAACCAGAAAACAAATAAATTAAAAGAAATCAAATATAAATAAATAAAATAAATAAATAGAACCGAAACCGAAAAATAAATAAATAAATAAAACCAAAGCCCAAAACAATAAATAAAAAACCGAAAATAAATAAATTAAAAATAAAATAAAAAGAAACCGAAACCAAAAGACAAATAAAAAAAGAAACCGAAAATAACTAAATAAGAAAAAAAGAAAAAAAATCATGAAACTAAAACTGAAACCGAGAAACAAATAAAAATAAATAAATAAAACGGAACCGAAAAAATCAAAAAATAAAAAGAAAAAAAATAATTAATATAAATAAAATAACAACTAAGAGTTAATTACATAAATCATCACTAATTACAAACGCCCGTTTGGTCACATGCCCATTTGATAACATGCCCTTTTCCTTACTAATGATCGTTTGTTCCCTATGGACTTAAAGAAATAAGAGCATGTGGTACCTTAACTTGGGAAGGTGAGTTAAGGCTTAACTTTTTTGAGTTAAGGTACGTTAACCACACTGCCCAAGTGAGCTAATGCTTTGATTTAAGGGGTGCGTTATCACCTTAACGCTGCGTTAAGCAGCATATATTTAAAAAAAATACATATTCGCCCCATAAAATTTTACATATTCGCCCTCTAAAATGTGGTGTTTTTTTTAGTTAAGGTTGAGTTATGATAAGGGATTTTATTTTATTTTTTTGAGTTAAAGTGAAAAGGTTAAAGCTGATGTGGTGCTAACGTGACACTGAGTTAAGGTTTAACCCGTGTTATAATACCTCTTGCTCTAAACTAACCCCCTTTTGTTCAATGGGCAGATCCATGCAAAATGGACAACCAATTAGACGACCGGTATGCTTTTTGAAAGTTAAGGATGAAAGGTGAAAAAATGTGTAAACCACAAAGACGACTAATGTAATTAACTAAAAACTCATCTCTGGGAAACAAAACAGCTTGATTAATGAGAAGTTAAACTTATAGGGCGCCTTTAAGAGCATGTACAATGGTAACTCAAGTTATAAAATAACACCGTTCACGTCAGCGCCACATCAGCTTTAACATTTCACCTTAACATCCCCAAAAAACACCCACATCAATAACATCCCAAGTTAAACTTTAACATTTCATATTTTCAATTTCAACCCCTAAACTAAAACAAACACTTCATTTATTAAACTAAACATATCATTAAAATTGAAAACATATTACAATACGAAATTTAAAAAAAAAAGAAAAAAAAAGAAAAAGAAAAAAAGAAGTCACAACGAAATTAAAAAACACACTGCAAATTAAACGTTACAACAAATTAAAAGAAATGACGAGAATACAATCTAGTGAAGAGGTTGTGTTATATTTTTCTTGATTCGTTTTTTCGCCATTGATCCAAGCCACGACATCCGGATCTTTGCCATCGCATCCGCCATCAAAACTTCAACTCCTCCAACCTTGTTATTGTTTCATCTTTTTCCGCTTTGGCCGATACGTCACGTGCGGGCGGTTTCACGCTTGATACGATACTGCTTGCCATAGTTTCGTGAAATAAGTCGACGAGCTCGCTCCTCCAAAGTGCTTGCTCCCCAAGACTTGTCGTGTTCTCGGATCTTGCTTTCTTGGTAGCACGCTTCTTTCCCATGGGCGTGGTTGTTCATCATTACCAAACAAAGCCTCGCTTGTTTGGCTTGGCACATCGCCGGTTAAATCAACCGGTTCCGCGTGTCCCATTCCTTATAATGACGCGAAACCTCCCAAGCGTCGCCGAGACCAAACGGTCTTGCTTTGGTTTCACGATACCATTGCTTTGCCCGCTTCATCACATCCAACTCACTTTCCCCGCCGTTGTTCCGCTATGACATTTGTAATAAGAGTTGAACTTTGTGCATATGCCGCTCAACGCTTTCCACTTGCTTGACATCATATCCTTGTTGCACCGCTGAAAGTCGAGTCTATTGAACTCATTTCGACCCGATACCAAAACGTATCTTTGGGTTGGCACTTTCCAACTTTCGGATCCTCAAACAACTATGTAACACCTTGCAAGTAATTCTTCCTCTCATTGAGTCCAACGCCCGGCAACGACAACTTCTCTTCATCATCATCAATTGGTTCGGGCTCTGGGTCTTGGATTTTTGATTTTCGCTTAACACGACCTTTGTATGTTTTAGAGGAGACGTGGGTGTCTCAAAGAACATCATGTGTTTCAGCCAGTGATTGTTGTGAGTGTTGTGTGAATTGTAGGTTTTGAAAGTCGGATTTTAAGGTGCTTTGTTGGTTTTGTTGTTGCCAAAAGATATATGTTTGATGTTGTTGCCAAATTTCTTGGTGGATAAGCCTCGATGGGTCGGGAAGAGACATGTTGGGGTTTGAAGATGAACCCGCGTCGGTTAGATGATGAACCCGGTTTGAGGTATTCCACCCACCACCGGAAGATTGAAGAATGTATCATCGTTGCCTCCCGACATTTTTTTTTCAGTGAAGAAAAGATTGAAGATTGAGAGGATTGGGTTGTGGAAGTGTGAAAAAAATGGTGTTTTAGTTGGGTATTAATAGTGGTAAAAAAATGTTTTCGAATTTTTTTTTTATTTATTAAAAGTAGCCGTTAGGGTTAAAAGTAAATTTTTTTTAAAGCTAACGGTCACTAGCCGTTAGAGGGTTAGAAATGATTTTTTTATGCGCCTCAACGGGCGTTGCCCAAATAATGCCTCCCCCTTTTTCCTTCTTAACGCCGTGTCTCCAACAGGAATAACGGCTTCAACGCCGTTAAAAGATTTATAACGCCGTTAAAAGATTTATAACGCCTGCTATGGCGTTATCACCGAATGCTCTAAGGGAGGAGGAGTGGTACCTAATACCCTAGTGCCACATCACCTCTATCCAATAAAAACCTCCAACTCAAAACTACCCAATTTTACCCTAACACTACCCGATTTGGAGGAGTGGTACCCTAGTACCGGATTTTATTATTATTATTTTTTATTATTTTTTTAATATTAAAACATACCATTTCATTAAAAATAAAAACATTACATAATACTTTAAAAAAACATAACATAATACTTAAAAATACTAGATTAAAATAAAAACCCACTAATCATCGAGATGCGCAAGTATTGACGCGCTAGGTGCTCCGTGAGATCATATCAAGACGGCCATGGAGAACTTCGCTTAGTAACTCCGCTACCACATTGTTGTCGAACATCGGGCCGGACAGCTCATCCATTATATGAACCGTGAGATTGCCCTCCTTCGCTTTATAACCATATTGTGCAAAATAACACACGCATGAACCTGATTGGCAATCTTCGCTTTGGTCATAGCTCGGAGAGGTCGATCGAGAATTTTCCATTTTCCTTGAGAGCACCAAAAGCTCGCCGACATCCTTTCTCGCCCCTCTTGTAACTTCTTAAATCTCTTTTGCTTTGGGTCGGTTGGATACGGTGATGCTTTAACAAATGCGACCACTTAGGATAGATTCCATCCACAAATAGTAGTCGCTGCTTGTAAAAGCGCCCATTCACGTGGAATGAACTATTCATCGCCGCTCCATTTCGATCCGTAAGATACAAGTCGATCGATTCAATACGTTGATATCGTTGTTCACCCGGGGACCAAAAAGCATGCCAAATTCACATATCTTGTGACGCGTGACTTCAAGCATAATAGTGGGAACACCATAGTCACTCTCGTATTGTCTAGGACAATTTTTCCATCCGACTTGGTATACCGATGCTACCAAGCATCCTGTGGATGTGATGCTTCGCCTACGGGGCCGGAAAATGCGAGCAAGGTCGTGTCTTTGTCGACCGCGTGAGTACTCTCGACCGCACAACCCAATGATGGCCTCACAAAATAATCAAGACTTTCACGTGACGCTCTTGCGCACATGCATAAATATTCATCATACTCATCTGGGATTGCTTGGTTATGAGTCGCTTAACGGCCGATGTGATTTTTGTTTCGCCGTGAAACTTTTTAGCTCATGCCATAGCCTTCTTGAAAATACGGGTATCTCGCTCAATGTCACCCACTATTTGGAAAAACATGCTTTTCTCCATTCAAATTTTTTAAAGTAATCGTCGTTGACTTTGGTGTTTCAACGAACCAATCATTCTCTAAAGTTTGAAGACCTATTTCCGATGACGATTTACGCTTAGTTCGGCTAGAGCTTGCCGTGTCTTCAAGATATCGAGCCGCTAGTTGAAGATATATCGCAACGAGCTACCCGTGGATAGCTCGCCGGACGAAGACTAATAACGATTCTAAGAATCCAAGACATTTTTTTGGAGAGATTAGTGTGTATTTTTTTGAAAGGTGGGGTAGTTATTTTTTAGAGATTAGTGTGTTTTTTGAAAAAATGAGTGTATGTTATTTGGTTTTAAAGGGTTTTTTTTTTTTTTTTTTTTTTTTTTTTTTTTGCATACTAGCCGCTATACCTCCCCAAACGGTCACTTTTTTCAAATTCACTCACAATACTCGCTCGAGCTCACAAACCGAATCCTCAACCCGATCTTGCTACCCGATGTGGAGGGGGCGGTGTACCCGCTTGGGTACCCCTACCCGATGTTGCTACCCGAACCCACTCCCTCCTCCCTAATGTATCATCAATTAACGTAGGCAAATGATGACATCAATAGACCTAACTACCTAAGATTCTAAAATCATCCCACAATCAACGCCATGTATAAATTATACTCCATGTCTCCATATATCAAGCACTTTCAAACCACATTCATTTCAAATTTTCAACTCATAAATATCTATGGAAAACAATCAAAATATTCACAAATCCATTACACAATATCATAGCGATCATGTTCATGATCATGGTCATCATGAGGATGAAAATGACGATGAGAAGAAGATGGAGATATTCTTTTCTTTGATTAGAAGTTTCAAAGAAGCTCGAGATCGAAGAAGACAAGAGTTGCAAGACGAGGTGGAGAAAACTAATAAAACCCGAAAACTAAATAATCTTGAATCTCCATCTTCGTCCTTCCAACAAGAAGATTTCTCCCTTGAAATCTGCACTAATCAACATCAGCGTGTTAGTCTATCTAATCACTACAAAGCGCGAAATGAAGAAAAGGAAGAGGATCAAAAAGACGACGTGGACTTGAACCTCAAGCTGTCTTTGTAGACGTTATAACTAACTTGTGACTGAACGGTTGACGACCTACTAGAATCTTGACCCGATGTAACACTTGAGTGCATGACCTCAATTATACTCCATACAACTCATTTACGGGCAGCGTTGCCATGCCAGTTATCAATGTTTTACAAGAGCACACGACTCATTTAGGCGTATATCATTGTGTACTAGTTTGTTTGACGAATGTAATAGTATAGTTTACAATCTTAGTTTTCAATACATTGTTGGTGATTTTAGTGTCATCATTTGTATTTTATGTAATTGTGATTTACTTGAGATCAAGGGCTTAATCGTGTTCAAATTACAGCTTGAGTTAGAGATGATCAGAGTCACGCTGCTCTAGCCTAGCTTGATGCCGCCACGAGCAAAGAGCGGGGGTCAAGGGGCAGAGCCCTTGCTTCCAAAATCTAAACGATTTTTGGGTTTTGGGTATTACCCGTTTTACTTTAAAAATGTTTTTCCCACCAAAAGTCACCTCTTTTCCCAACCATTGCAACCCTTCCCGCCAACTGCTTTTAACCGATTTTAACTAACTTTCGGTTATGGTTTTTTCTTATTTATTGATCTCTTAGAGAACATAACAGATATAACAACTTTCGGTGTATTGCTTTGATTTCCCGTGCCTTAGAAACAAAGTGTTGTTCTCTGTCTTATCCAATTGAGGTATTCGTGATACCCGATGCATATAGGATCGAAATACTTAAATCTGAAAGTGATCTCTACACGATTCAGAGACCATATCAGGATTATTACTACCCACACACACCCAAATTATAACATATATGCTTGTAGCACTAATGCACATTGATCAATAACCTTGTCACGAACTAAGTCATGATAGTACGGAAAACAAATACCCTATTTTTTTAAGGCAATTACCTATTTTTTAAGGCAAATTCGTAATCAAACTCTAGCAAAAAGCTAGAGAAGAAACTACGGAGTACAACACTGATGAAGGTATAGTCTCCACCGGAGACTCCGGAGGAGACAATTGTAATTAGACCCTAGTATCTCTAAGACAAAACCACTCCATGTTGGGGCAGTCCTCCGGAATGGTTGGGTGACGAAGGTCACCTCAGGTCCGGAGGCAATGACGATGGAGTAGTGTCTACATCGGAGTGTACGACGATGTATGAATATCACAGTAGCTTGGTCCACAGCTAGTACTTGGAGCATGGCGACAACTTAGACCTCGAAGGCAAAGTTTGGTGCTCATTAGCGCTTTGTGTGTTGCCTCTAGAAGACAACTTAGTCTCTACAATGCTATTGTCGTGGAGCTAAGACCAGCTAGTATAAAAGGAGTCGTTCACAAAGATGAACACGACATTCGTACACACTCCGATACTCACTTTCTCTCTATTCTTTACTCTCTTTCTATTATTCATACCAAGCAAATACTTACTCTCACGGAAATGGCCTCGATTAAAATCCCATATCAAGCTAACAAACAGATTGTCTTATTTCACCAAAGAGACGAGGGCAATCAAAAACCTCCTAAGAATCAAGGTCAAGAGCATTTATAGAAATTTGCTTTAACAAACACATTACAACGTGCTATCGGATCAAAATCCAACCCAACAACTTGAATCGGTTTAAAAGTTCTACAACGTATATCTCGATAAAAAATCCAATCTAACAACTTGAATTGGTTTAAAAATTCTATGTCCGTCGACAATCTATTAACGAAAACAAAATCTTTATATTTTTCTTAAGCAAAGTCTTTTTTTTAGGCTTCAAATAAAATCAAACCAAGGCTTTTTTAAACCTTCAAAGAATCCAAATCGTAGTTTGCATCACTACACTAAAGCACACCTTGGATAAGAATGATAAGGATTATAGGTCATAAGTTTTATTGAGCTTCTTATTCTTAAACACTACCAATCAAATTCTCTTGTAAAGTTATGATGATTAGTTGTTGGTGATTTGTGAATCTCGTGAGTACTCATATTAAGTAGACCACTAGTATAAAATTTTAGTTACAAAAACATGTACTCTACTCGTGGTCTTCGAAAAAGCATAATTAAATCGTGTACACTTATATAGGGCTATTATTTTAAGGGGTATTCGTACGCTAAAATTGGTAGGGGCCGAGTCTTAGCGAGTATGCATGAACCACGTGAATTTATGCCGCGTTGTGTCACAGTCACAAAATATCTGTGACAGTTTAATATATATTTGTCAGAAGTGGTTATATCTCAATGTTATCGTAACAAACTCTCATAAATATCAACTCAAAGATAAATAAATAAGTAACCAAAGAAAGAGAAAAAAAAAATTCTTATCTAGCTTGGTGACCAACATTAATCAGGTAAACCGTAAAAAGTACAACCAAACATAGAGAAGTCTTGCACATTTATGAGGACATTAATATATAGGCTTGTAAACGCATTGAATGAACACGAACGGATCTTTGTTTATATTCATTTTATTTAATTTAATCGAACAAATATACGGACACAAACGTTTAAACGAACATATTTTTTTGTTCATTTTCATTTATTAAGAAAATGAGTTACTCGTGTACGTTTATTTTCGTTCATTAAGACACTAAATGAAAACTAAACGAACATAAATAAGCATAGACAAACAAACATAAACTTTATTAAATTATGCACAATATATTGTTTTATAAGAATGTTAACGGACAATTTTAAAATTATGCAATTAAAAAATATGATATGCGAACATAAATAAATAAATGTACATAAAAGAATGTTAACGGACACATAATCGGACATTTATGAATATAAATGAACGGACGCGACTTTTGTTCATGTTAATTTATTTAATTAAACGAACGTAAAATACAATTCATTTTCGTCCATTTAACAAATAAACGAACATAAACTAAACTTTTTACCAAACGATTCATAAATGTTCACTAAACGTTTATTTCGTTTACAACTCTATTCTATACTACATAATAAAGAATTTCGGACTTTTTTATAAAAAAAAAGTCTTAAAATTTTATAAGACCACAAACATTACTATAAAAGAAAATGAAATGTATACATTGTAATCATACATCTTGTAGGAGTTCATAATGTAATTTAATGAAGAAAAAAAAAAGCCGTGCAACCCCAATAATTGTAATTATTTACAAAAAAAAAAAGTTGTAACATCCATAATGCAATTTAATGTGAAAAAAAATGTGTAATCTCCAAATAAAAGTGTAAGCGATAATGTAATTATTGAGAGAAAATATCAAATACTTGGTCAATGACATATTTACTCATAGATATAAATCTTGATGTTATTTTCTAAATATTAGATCTCATAGAACTGTTTTTTCTTTAAAAGCATACAAAACACACATTCACATCACTCTTTGCTCTTAATCATCTCCAAAAACACACACTAACCTAAACCCCTTTCTCTCACTAACCACACACCCGCTTCCGCTACAAAAAAACATAACTTGCCGGAAATTTTAATTATAGGATACTGTCATTGCGATATCACAAAGACTCGCTAAGAATATATATGGAACTTTTTCTATTTTTGACAACAGTAGCTGTCACACGTCTGGCCCTAGTGACCCACAAATATAGTTGCTTAGCAATAACAATAGCATTATTGAATGATATTTTGGTTATTATTTTTTTTTTTTAAAAAAGAAGAAGAAAAATTACTAAAACCACAAATATTTTACAAAAATATATTCATATAATGACTATGAAATGTTTATTTTTAACTTAAAAATAAAAAAAGAATATCACAAGTTAGATGACATATCATTATGCGAATATTTTTTTTTTTATAAAACTTTTGTGCTTCTAACATTTCTTTTAAAAAAAATATGAATTGTTATATTAAATACTTTAACTTTGGCAAAAGAAAAATATAAATTTATTATAAGAAATGTAACATATTAACATCATAAAACTCGGTTATTCATAGACTAACGATTTTCATCTGAAGTAGTCATTCCTTTTTTAGTGCACAAATTTACGTTCAATAATCCAAAGCACTTTCAACTCGACACGTGTTCGCTCGTGATTGTTTAGAGCCCAAGATTGAGCCAAAATCTGCTCAATTATGAGTTTGTTATAAAATTAAAGGTCAAATATCAAAAACCATTGTAAAACGAACTAAAATTTCGACTAGAATGCTTTTTTAATGAGTCAATGTTGATAATTTTCTTGTTAGAAAATTTACTATATAAAACGAACTAAAGTTCGACTAGAATGCTTTTTTAATGAGTCAATGTTGATGATAATTTTCTTGTTAGAAAATTTACTATGTTTCACGAGACTTTATAATAATCTCGTCAAACAAACGTGGGGGTTTTATTTATAGTATTTATTTTTATTTTTTGAACATGTCTTTTTAATAACTTAATTCATCTTAAGTATAGTTTTAGTAAACAAATTTGACACTTGGGAAGTCCTTTTCTATAGCATCCATAGACATAACCAATTTCTTCTAAGACCAAAGGGAGTGGTCGTGACACTGGGTAACATGAGCCATAGCTTATGCGCAACAACCAAAAGAGACAAACAACCTCACGCGCGACACATTGGAAAAAAGCACAATTTTGGTGACCGGCTCACCATTGTATTTTCAAATGAAAGTGGCCCTATTTTGCAAGTTACTGTTTAACACATTAAAAAAGAATTAATACACAATTTTTTACTTATAAATACCCATTAACGTCATAATATTTAAACACAACTTCAATATTTTTTATACTCTCATACTCTCAACACTTTACTACTCATTTTAGCTACAAAAATGCCTCAAGAAAACACTCTCCGAAACACCAACCATCGACAACGAAAAACTACCCATAACACTCCCCCGATACCCGAAGGAACATTTGTTCTCGGAAATACTCCACCATCAAACCAACAAATTAACTTCCAACCACAACCATACTATTGTAACCAACCTTACCCAAACCAACCATACCGAAACCTACTCCCACAACAAAACTTTACCCAATACTCACAAACAAATGCGTTTAGCCAATTCTCTTCACAACCAAACGCGTTCCCATTCGATAACCCCAACTACGACTCACAAACCCATGTGGGTGGTTCGTCATCACAACCACCCATGTCTATGTACGAACCTACATTTTTGGACACTTTTTATGAAAAACCGCTCGTGAGGACTCTTCCGTCGAAGTCACGACCCCAACACCGGCACCGGCCCAAAATGACGTACAAAGAGTACAACTCGAAACGAGGAAGCACCCTGGTGCCTTCCATGGCCCAGTGAGGAATAAATTGTGCTGTACAAAGGATGGATTGATGTATCCAAAAATTGCGTCGTGGCTTACGCGAGGAAGGAGATGGGATTTTGGAATGAGGTTATAAAATACATGGAGAGCAAAATAAAGGTATACGGTCATCGAACGTACGATATGGTGAACGGGAAATGGAAGACACTGTGCCCCGAACGTGGCTTGATTTGGTGGAGTGTACAATAACCCAAGCGTATGGCGCCGATGAGTAGATCCGTAGACGAAGATTAATTCAATAAGGCAATGCTTAACTTTGAAACTGAATACGGAGTACAGTTTAAGTTTCGTCTTTGCTGGGAGGCTTTAAAAAAATGTCTAAAATGGATGGATATTAAAGTTCCAAACTTTGAAGAAAGTGTCCGACAGGGATCAGTGTCCAAGTGATACAAGTCATCTGGTTCTAGTTCATTTAACCCAGAGTCTGGGGACAATATTAATCTAAATAATGATGTTGGAGATGACGGGAAGATGACGTGCATGAATTTCAACGACCAACGGGCATGGACAAAGCGAAAGCTTTGAAGAAGAAAGGGGTGGGATCGTCTGGAACGCCAACCACTATGAATGATGAAGCACTGGCTAGGTTGATGATCTCGGAGTTGGCACAGTAGAACGAACGTTCCATTGAAATGAAAAAGAAAGAACGCGCTAAATTTTTGGAGATCAAAAAGAGGGAGGTGGAAATGCAGGAATATAAAGCGCGTCAAAAAAGACTTATTCTAATATATGCACTGATGCGGATAATCAGAAACACAAAAGTTTTACAATATTCCTGTATGAGAGACTCTAACCGTCAGAAGATATTATAGGTATGACACCGGATTGATCGGTTGTCTGGGAGAATAGTGATGAGGGCGCTGAAGTGTCTGTAGAATCAAGTCTCGAGGTTGAAGGAAGATTATTTTGGTTTTTATATTTTATATTAAAGCAAATAAAATCTCTAGTATTAGAGAGTTGGTTTTAAAACTTCTAATTAAACTAAATTAAAACTAAACTAATTATGAGAAAAAGTAAATTTGGTGAACTTTATATGAGTAAAGTGTATTTACTTCATTAATCCCTAGTTATCTTTCATCGACAATGAATCACACGCCCTTATTTTGATTAGTGCGTTTGTTTTGCTTTCGAACTCACTTTCATTGATTACAACACTAATTATATCTATTTCAAACTGTTGCTGTAACAAACTCTCATAAATATCACCTCAAAGATAAATAAACCGTAATTACCACCAAATATAGAGAGGTGTGTACATTTTTTCTTTGTGGAAAAAAATACGGAGTATATGATAGTACGTTACCTTATTTATGAGGACATCTATGGTGAACTTTTTCTATTTTTGACGTTAGTACGTTCCATTATTTATGAGGACATTAATATATGATGAACCTTTTCTATTTTTGACAAGTGTAGCTGTCACACGTCTGGCCTAGTGACCCACAAATTTGTTGCTTAGTAATTACTTGCATTATTGAGTGATATTTTAGTTATTTTAAAAAATTAACAATTTTTTTATTAAATACTTTTAAAGAAAATTATAAATTTATTATAAGTAAAGTAACATATTAATAGCATAAAAACTTAGCTATATAAACTCTTATACATAGACTAATGATTTTCATCTGAAGTAATTATTTCTCTTTCGCTGCACAAATTTACGTACAATAATCCGAGGGACTTTCACTTCAGCACGTGGTCGCTGGTGATCGCTTAGAGCCCAAGATTGAACCAAAATGTGCTCAATTATAGTTGAACGATATATACGCTTAAAACTTGATTTTAAATGAACACAAAAACAACTTGACAAGGACCATTTATTTTATAACCCGCCGTGATCTTACAAAGTTGCTTTTGCGTCCACTTTAAACCAAGCTTTTAAGATTATGTATCATTTCTTTTATAAGTTTGTTATAAAACAAAGTGTCAAGTGTCAACAACCTTTTCAAAAAGAACTAAAATTCTGCTAGAATACTTTTTTTAGTATGAGTCAATGTTGATAATAATTTTCTTGTTAGAAAATCCATTATATTTTCGAGACTTTATATTAATCTCGTCAAACAGACGTGGGGGTCTTTAATTATAGCATTTATTTTATTTTGTGACCAAGTCTTTTTTAATAGCTTAATTTATCTTAGGTCTTATTATAATACCCGCACGCGTGCGTGCTTTAACAAAAAAGTTATTCTCAGATAAATACGGGATATCGTGTCTTTAAAGGAATTGCGATATAATTAAATAAGATAAGCTTAAATGCGTCACAAAGTTTACTATAAATCAAATTTATTTTAACATTTTAGTTTAGTATATACATATAAAAATTCATTGTGAAAATCGTGATATAAGACAACTAATATTTATGTCTGAGTTTTCATTATCATTAATATATATTAGAATTTGGTATAATATTTGTAAAAATTTCATTAGAACTCAAGATTTAATTTTATTTAATGACAAAGATGTCGATTTTGTTATTTAAATTTCACTCATCGATATTATGTTGTCTACGTGATCTGAGTTTAATAATAGACATAACGAAATATTGATAAAATTAAAATATACTTTTAAAGCTTTAAAAAATATTTTCTAAATATCCTTATATAAATAAATAAGAATTACATTAGTCATCATTATAAGACAATCATGATATTTATTTTTATATTAGAGTAACCCGTCTTCTGATTTAGTAATTATATTTTCGTTTCGATAATTTAGCCGTATTTTAAAATGTAAACACGTATCTATATAGGTTAAACTTTAAAACGAAATAATTAGTTCTTATCGAACGATATATAAAAAAAATCGATACTTATAATCTTATGCAAATTTATATGTTTTTATTTTAAAACAACATATATATTGTATTTTATAAGATATAAAGTATAAAGGGTATAAAGTATAAGGGGATATTTGTTGATAATCCAAAGTTATTAAAAAACATGGAGGCTTATAATATTACATTTAACTCTATATAATTATTTTAAATTGAACCACTAAAGTTTTATTAATTACCTCATATTTTTTTAAGTTTTTGTTTTCACAAATTTGACACCTATATGTTTATATGTTTTTTTATCAACCAAATTTCTCCACCAAATTTATTAAAGTTTGACCAAAATCAATTTCGTTTTGACTTTTTGTTGTTCCCGTTTCACAATCGTATAAATCAGTTTAAAGCATTAAGGAAATAGATTGTGAGCAATGACTGAAAATAATGCAAGTAAAAACACACTGAATAATTTTCAACATAATATTCTTTATTAGAAACAAATAAAACGAATACATTACCCAAGTACTGCGGAATAAGACTTGGATTGAAATGACAAAGTGTAATAACTCCTCACTAAGCTCAAAGCAAGTCCGAGCTGTATAAGGAACCATCGAGCTATCTCGGGGACAAAGTTGATTTAGAGGAGTGAAGGTGGCTTGTGTGTGTGTTTTACAATTAGTTCATGTTTAAAATCTTCCACTCCAACCTTATGCTATTTATACAAGTATGGTTTTTAACTCTTTCCTAGATGACAACCGACATATTCTGTAAGACAAAATATCGATGTATTCTGTCTGCTTACAAAGGCTATATTGAGTAAGTGACAAGGTCGCTTTCTTCTAGTCGTTGATGACACCGAGCGCGATAGTTAGCCATTCAGGGAAGTCGACTTTGGTTGATAAGGACTTCGTTTATATGTTCAAACTTATCCCGCCTTGTCCCGCCTCATTCTTCGATCTTCATTGCCTTGATCTTCAACTTTAGTTTGTCTTCATGTAAGTAGTTGGTGAGGAGTTTGGGAATCGATGAGTTATTGTCATCACCACCGAATCCACCATATTCTTCTCGACTCGCCTTCACCCCTAAGTTCCGCCTCACGAGTGGAGAGACTTCTTCTTTGTCTCATCGAGTATCCCGAAGATAGCTCATTTGAGAGACTATGCGCCAATGACTTGTTAGTGTTTAAGGGACAACACTTGGATATTTTCTATTCAAATCCTAGACTTAAGGGGTTTGGGTATTTACTGAACCTAACACTTTTATTAATCAATCACATCACACGATTTTGCTTACCTGGCGAAATCGAGCTCTTCAATTGGCTCAATTATTTATTTAGTAAGAATGAATTGACAAAATCACCGCGAAATGATGTAATTCCTTTATTATATAAAAGATATGTTTTAGTAAACAAATTTGACACTTAGGAAGTCCTTTTCTATAGCATCCATAGTATACCTAACTAATTTCTTCTAAGAGCACTTGCAATCATGATCCAAGTTAAACTTTAACCTCCTGCCACGTCAGCGCTACATCAGCTTTAACATTTCATCTTAACTCAACAAAAAAACACCCGCAATCATAACTCAACTTTAACTCAACATTTTGGACCCCACTTTTTAAAAAATTACAATTTACAATTTAAACCCTTAACTATTTCATTCATTCAACAACCTAATATTTCATTAATAAACTTAAAAATTACAATACAAAAAAAAAAAAAAAAAAAAAAGTGCTATATCCACGGGACTAAATCAAACAATACAAGTACCACGTGGACTAAACTGCAAATTCAAGTAATATATCATCATCTCCATCACACAAAAGCTGCACACACTAAACACACACACACACACACACAGTTAAAGCACACACAAGAACACACACACTGCAAAATTACACACTCAAGAACACACACTTCAATCAAGGGGGGAGAGAAATGATTTTTTTTATTGATTTCCACCCTTAACGCCCCGTTATTGTGGTAACGTGGGGTGCTTAACGCCGGCTATGCTGTGGGTAACGTGGGGTGGGGGGTTATTGTTGCAACTGCTCTAAGGAGGTTGGGGCAGCTTGTCTTTGCTCTCTAGATGACATTGAAAACTTATCAAAGTTTAAGATATAAAATACACCCAAAATTTGTTTGCTTGAATTGAAGCATGGCAAAAGTTCAACATAGAACTCATATTTGCTATAGAACCAATGAACTATTTCTAGCCACTCATATTTTTTTTATTAAAATATAAAAAATAAACTTTCACCCTTTTTAAAAAAATTAAATATTTCACAAATCGTTAATCGTTACGCCAAAAAAATCATACCATCGCGAAGAGAACTAAATTATCTTTCTATAGATATGCATTGTTATAGACTTTTGACGAACTTTTTTTAAAAAAGTTTCGCCCAGAAAAATAACATGTCATTTGTAAAAATCACATGCGATTTGTTAAAATCATATGTGATTTGATTTCTACGAATCACATGTGATTTTTCTGGGCGAAATTTAAAAAAAAAAAACTTCGTCGAAAATATATGACAATGCGTATCTATAGAAAGATAATTTAATTCTCATCACGATGGTGTATTTTTGTAGCTTGAAGATTTACCGTTTGCAAGATATGTTGTTTTAAAAAAAATGTGAAAAATAATTTTTTATTAATTTAAATAAAAAATATGAGTTATATATGATCTCAACTCATTGAAGATACTATATCCATAAAATCGCCTCAAGAAGGCAAGCCAATCCCTTCATTTTCTCCGCCACGCCATCTTTCTCTCCAATGACCTTCAAAGGATTGGGTGCCCCAAGAAGGCGACCATGATCATTTTTTTAAACATTTTTTAACACAAACTCAAATTTCATTAATAATTGTTACATAATAATTCAAATAAAATTAAAACATTACGATAAAAAAAGGACTAAACTAGTTTTGATTACGATGCCAAATTTCTTCCACCAAATCTGCTTTGAGGCTAAGATGAGTTGTTTTGTTGCATATCTCCCTGGTAATTTCCAACGATTCCACATGCGTTCTTATGGGATCATAAGAACGGTGTTGTTTCGCTGGAAAGAATACGGGAGATATCGCCCGCTCTTCGTCCTGAATTATCATTGTAAAACCCTAAAAATATAGAACATGTCAAAAGACTATTTTACCCTTAAAATAGTCAAAATCTTAAAATACGTAAAATATTTAACGCTCATTGAATGAAATTTAAAATCTAACTTATAAAAATTTGTAAGACCTAACGTGCCAAAAAAATAATCGACATTTGCTGCGACAAAATAAAAGCCACAATTATGAAACTTAATGAGTCGACTTATACCAAGAAAATACTAAACCATGCGTACAAAACTTCGGTCAAGCCCATTTGTTTCCGACCTTGGGTCGCTTTGTTTTGAGCCGATCACCTTCACCCATGATCTTTTCTTTCTTTGTGAACCGATTTCATCACAAGCCCATATGGGTCGGTTCTTTGTGTCGATCATCACCACATAAGACCCATGGGTCGACTAGTATAAAATCAACATAAATCCTCCACAAGAAACCCTAACTTTCTCCCTACACAAAAAATTATACTACACATATTCTTTTCTCCATTCTTCTTCCTTTGTCGATCGTCCCCAAGCCAAGGTAAGGCTTCTCAAATCACTTTTCTCGACCTTGTATCCGTGTTATGTTCACCCTAATGACATGATTTTAATCTTTGTGTGGTGGTCGCAACCATGCGACGGCAGAATCAAGGAGTAAGCGATAGCATCGCGGTCTTGGCTTGTTTTGTTCCTCTTCTTTGTGTCGTGTACGAGGTATCCCTAACCTCACCTTTCTTTACTCGGTCGAGTCAATCAATGAGTCATACGTGGGTTTCCATTTGATACGTTATAAATAAGTCGCACACTAAGTTTGTAATATACCAATATGTCACATAAAATCATGAGGATAATAGGGCGTTGAGAATGATGTTTTTCCGTCGTGTTAAGATTGTTCCCGCCGAGACATCATAGAGTCATCGCGAGTTTCATTATTTCTAGGCCATGAATGGGTCGAAAAACAAGGATTTGTGTTACTATCCCTATTAACTTGTCCTTCATTGTCTCGTGATTTACATCGTGTGTATGTCCATATAAATACATGCACCGACTAAACCTTCACTTAAAACAAAGAGCCTTGGTCGCATAATATCATAACAAGCAACATGTAATTATTGAATAGGTATGCATGAATATCGAATGTGTTTCGTTTGAATTCTCTCGACACATGTATTGAGATGTTAAAAGGTCACATGAAATCATAAACTTGGCCACGTGAATAACAAGTAAAATGAACTTGTAATTTGACCCACATCTAACCCATCGTTTTGAATCTGGATTGACCCACATCATGCGACCATGTACATGTTTCATCTATTTTGTATCATGCTAAAACAGGATAATACACGACTACACCTTGGCCTAGCTGATATATACCTACACTTAAAATAAAATAAAAAAGGATAGAAGACAAATGAATTGTTCTTGGTCTTGTCGGGGTCATGTTTAGGGGTGATCGCGGGGCAAATGAGTAAACCGTTTTGTATGTTTGAAAGTGCGTCGGGAAGGTGAGTCGGGGGTTAGTTCGTTGGCATGTTCGTTTAGTCGTAAAAGTAAGTATTTTGGACCGCGAGCGGGCTTGAATATTCTCGATCATGTCCTTAAAAAGATAGTAAAATGAAGTGTACTACTTACTTTCATATTTTACGTACAAGAATATAACTAGAATGGAATCATTACTTTAATTATATTACAAACCTTACTCTTTGAGCTAAGTTACAAAATAAACCCTATACTTTGAGATAATGACCATGCAAACCCTATACTTTGAGGTATTATCTAATAAAGCTTTTAAATAGGATATTTTTCTTATTAAACCCTTATGTTTACCATTTATCATTTGTAACCCATAAGTTTGGCTAATGAATGATTAATACTCTAAAATGTTATAATTCCGTCCGTCACTAAAAAATGAGAATATCCCGATAACTCTAAGAATATTAATGAGATTAATCCGTTATAACTTAAATGAGCTAATAAGTATTATACTTAATCAGAATCATGTAGATTCATCAAGAAGGCGATGGCGTCGTATCTTCGTGTTCGCTCATTCATTTGTTTTTCCTCATTTGCGTTAAGGTACAGATATTACGCCTTTTAGTAAAGGTTTTCTCATGATCTCCTTTTGTCATTTCTTTATGATTATTAGATTTCTATGCCATTGCTATGATTCCTTCGCTTGTGTGAATCTTTGTTTGTCCGAACTTCGCTTTGTTGAACCTTGCTATGTTTGATTATGAACATCTAATTATGAACCTCTCGATTATGAACGATGATATGTGACCGTGATATGAACCTTTGATTTCGAACATTTGATATGAACCCTTTCGATTTGTTTGATCCGTTGCTTATCCGAAATCTCATTTATTGAACCATGAAACATCCGACTTGAACTTATGATATGAAAACTCGATTTGTAAACTGTTTGACCTTTATGATGAATTATGATCTTTGTCATTTATGACATTCGATTTGACCTAAGTTAGTTTGACACCGAGCTAATATTTCACTAGTCATGGGGTTCCATGTCCGTGTCGTTGATGCACGTGACATGACTACTAGGCGATAGAGTGATGTTCGCCACGCCCTTTTTGTTATATGTTTATTGATAGTATGGCCACTATCCGTCTGTTGGGCGATGGATGCATCCTAGATCCGATCTGTTATCCGATATGATTTGTCCGGTGAATGATGTCGGTGTGCAATACGCGTCTTCACAAATTTTGGGAGCTAGCTACTCCATTTGTTATCGAGGTCTCCTCATATTATATAAGGTATTCCGAGGTCACCCTCCAAATAAGAAAGTTACTCGATATGATATGTTCGGGCTCGTGGTAGATAACTAAATCAGATCTGTTATTTCGTGTTAGATATTCATTTATGATTCCGTATTTGCCAATACTTCCATTTACATACCGAGTTATTATATGTTTAGTGAATGTTTATGCTTTTACATGTTTATGTGACTACCGCTCACTATGCTAGGATACGATTAATATGTTTATATGTGATTCGCATGTGGTTCTCGATTTTATGTTAGCTTATCGTTATGTAAACTCGTTGATCGTGTGATGATTATGTTAGTGATAATCAATTGTTACGAGAGTTTAGTATGTATAATTTGTTTAGTTAATTTTGTAAACTTTGCCTATCCGTTAGTGTACACGTCTGCTATGTGATCCGCCATGTTTAAACTCGCTATGTTAAGGTTTGATCCGGAAATGGTTTAACTCGTGATATCCGGTTTGATGACTTGCTAATTGCTATGCTATGTCTTTTGTTTATTTTGTTATAGTTTTCCTACTATGTTTTCTGCTTTGTATCGTGAATCGCTATGTGTTGATCTTTGTTATTTCCGCTATGACGATACTTGAGTAAGTTATTAAATCTAATTATTTGAACGTGAATGCCATGTTTACTTTCTAGAAATTGTTTCCGTTAGTCTTTAGACTTTCCGTTTGGCGTATATGCACTCAAATTTCCTGATTTATTAAATGCCTGGTTATTTTGATGTGTTTGCGTTTGTGTCATCATTATGCTATGTGTTTGTTCTTATTTGTTATGTGTTTCTTCCGATTTCTGTGTATTTGTGTTTCCGCAGAATCTTCAATGATTCATGATTCTCATTCCGTTGTGATTTCGTTATCCGTATCTTTGTTTTGTTTAGATTTTGTTTTGTTATATCTGCTCACTGGCTTTGTAAGCTCAAATTGATTTTCTTTTCCCGCGACGGGTTTTTAGGTATTCAAGATGAGCTTGTGGGATGGCCGATCGGGTTGAGAGTAGAACCGAGAGCAAGATTTGACCTAGAGATCTTAGATTTATTTGGTTATTAAGTTATCTATGTTTACTTTTGAAATTTTGTAAAGGTTTCCGCTATTTGTATAGTACTTGAGGTTACGATATGAAACCGTATTTGTGATATCTTTACCCTTGTCGGGTTGGGGTGTTACAATTTATGGTATCGAGCTCTAGGTTTTAGGACCCTTAGAGCTTAGGCTATGACCGTGAGGATTGGGTAGACATTAGGTTTCCGTCTGCTCAAATATCTTCGATTCCTTTTGATTGTCGTTCGATTTGACTTGATATTCTTTTGTCTTCACTAAATTGGCCTCCTCTTTTCGCATCGAATTTTGTTATTTTGTTTTCGCTCGTCCGCTTGTCGATCGTTAGATGGAGACTACCCATGGAGCCAAGAAGATGGTGCCGACAATGCGTTCTCGCAATGCCTCTGGCTTGGAAAGGTTCGTGAAGCGAAGCCACACCGACCGCCGCTTTGGAGACATCGATGTTTGTTGGAGGAAGTCGGACGAATCAACCAAAGACGCAACGATGAAGACATGATTCAACAGTGGTCGGAAGGTTCATCTACTTCATATGATTTGGCGCGCGTGCGTTACTCGATTCGCTTGTCACGCGTTTTGAGGCGGTTTGATATCTTGCTACGTGATTTTGATCGGCATTACTTTTCTTTGATTCGCTCGTAACTCGGTTTGAATCGTGAAGTTTCATCGCTTAGCATTCGGTATATCTCAATTTTTCTTTTGGACCGACGGTAATGAGTCATGAGGAACTGTTTTGTGCATTAGTGGCCTCCTTTCATTGTGATATAGTAAGTTGAATCAAGGTGTTATATGCCGCATGAATGTGTATCCGTCTGCTTTTGGTATGTTACTTGTTATCTATATGTTATCCGCTTTGTTCTCGATATTAGTTATGTGGTTTTATCATGACCCGAGATGTAATATGATGATAATGAGGACTTGTTATGTGATGCAAGTATTATGACGCTTTGATCAACGTGATAATCACGAGATCATATAATTTGAACTTATTGAAATCATATGACGTCTGGGAAATGCCTGTGGTTGATACACGAATGGACCTTGACTTGTATCTCGTTATTTGTCACCCTTATGTTCGATTGAAATTTTGTACCTCTTTGCGAGATTCTCACCGACAACCGTTATGTGTAAGTTTTGTACGCTTGAACCAAATCGTTATGATCTATGTGAACCTATAGATTGCTATGTTCTGCACTAAGCTTGTACGTCTCCACGCATTTCGCAATTAGTAGGACCGTTAGGATTCGCTTGCCTATGCATATGTTGCTTTCATCATTAGATACCGAATAAGTTAGAGTGTGTTGTTTGATTTTCTCGCATCTCATCTCGTTATCGCCATTACTTTGATAAGTATATGATTATCTCGTTATAAGTATTTGATCGTTGAATTGATTTACGAAAAGTATAAGTATGAATGTTCGACAAGAACTGCTTGTTCTAAAATAAGTTTCGCTTTTTCTCTATTCCTTGAAATTCAAGTCCGATTCGCTTTCGCTCTATTCCGTGCGGTTCAATTTCGAGGACGAAATTTTCTTTTAGAAGGAAGAGTTGTAAAACCCTAAAAATATAGAACATGTCAAAAGACTATTTTACCCTTAAAATAGTCAAAATCTTAAAATACGTAAAATATTTAACGCTCATTGAATGAAATTTAAAATCTAACTTATAAAAATTTGTAAGACCTAACGTGCCAAAAAAATAATCGACATTTGCTGCGACAAGATAAAAGCCACAATTATGAAACTTAATGAGTCGACTTATAACAAGAAAATACTAAACCATGCGTACAAAACTTCGGTCAAGCCCATTTGTTTCCAGCCCTTGGGTCGTTTGTTTTGAGCCGATCACCTTAAGCCCATGATCTTTTTCTTTCTTTGTGAACCGATTTCATCACAAGCCCATATGGTTCGGTTCTTTGTAAGCCGATCATCACCACATAAGACCCATGGGTCGACTAGTATAAAATCAACATAAATCCCTCCACAAGAAACCCTAACTTTCTCCCTACACAAAAAAATTATACGGCACATATTCTTTTTCTCCATTCTTCTTCCTTTGTCGACTGTCCCCAAGCCAAGGTAAGGCTTCTCGAAATCACTTTTCTCGACCTTGTATCCGTGTTATGTTCACCCTAATGACATGATTTTAATCTTTGTGTGTGGTGGCTGCAACCATGCGACGGCAGGAATCAAGGAGTGGCGATAGCATCGTGGTCTTGGCTTGTTTTGTTCCTCTTCTTTGTGTCGTGTACGAGGTATCCCTAACCTCACCTTTCTCTTTACTTCTGGTCGAGTCAATCAATGAGTCATACGTGGGTTTCCATTTTGATACGTTATAAATAAGTCGCACACTAAGTTTGTAATATACCGAATATGTCACATAAAATCATGAGGATAATAGGGGCGTTGAGAATGATGTTTTTCCGTCGTGTTAAGATTGTTCCTGGCCGAGACATCATAGAGTCATGCGTGAGTTTCATTATTTCTAGGCCATGAATGGGTCGAAAAACAAGGATTTGTGTTACTATCCCCTATTAACTTGTCCTTCATTGTCTCGTGATTTCTGTCGTGTGTATGTCCATATAAATACATGCAATTCGACTAAACCTTCACTTAAAACTGTAGCCTTGGTCGCATAATATCATAACAAGCAACATGTAATTATTGAATAGGTATGCATGAATATCGAATGTGTTTCTGTTTGAATTCTCTCTTGACACATGTATTGAGATGTTAAAAAGGTCACATGAAATCATAAACTTGGCCACGTGAATAACAAGTAAAATGAACTTGTAATTTGACCCACATCTAACCCATCGTTTTGAATCTGGATTGACCCACATCATGCGACCATGTACATGTTTCATCTATTTTGTATCATGCTAAAACAGGATAATACACGAGTACACCTTGGCCTAGCTGATATATACCTACACTAAAAATAAAATAAAAGGATAAGACAAATGAATTGTTCTTGGTCTTGTCGTGGTCATGTTTAGGGGTGATCGCGGGAAAATGAGTAAACCGCTTTGTATGTTTGAAAGTGCGTCGGGAAGGTGAGTCGGGGTTAGTTCGTTGGCATGTTCGTTTAGTCGTAAAAGTAAGTATTTTGGATCATGACGGCTTGAATATTCTCGATCATGTCCTTAAAAGATAGTAAAATGAAGTGTACTACTTACTTTCATATTTTACGACAAGAATATAACTAGAATGGAATCATTACTTTAATTATATTACAAACATTGCTCTTTGAGATAAGTTACAAAATAAACCCTATACTTTGAGATAATGACCATGCAAACCCTATACTTTGAGGTATTATCTAATAAAGCTTTTAAATAGGATATTTTTCTTATTAAACCCTTATGTTTACCATTTATCATTTGTAACCCATAAGTTTGGCTAATGAATGATTAATACTCTAAAATGTTATAATTCCGTCCGTCACTAAAAATGAGAATATCCTGATAACTCTAAGAATATTAATGAGATTAATCCGTTATAACTTAAATGAGCTAATAAGTATTATACGAATCGTAATCTGTGTAGATTCATTGAAGAAGACGTGGCGTCGTATCTTCGTGTTCGTTCATTCATTTGTTTTCCCTCATTTGCGTTAAGGTACAGATATTCTGGCCTTTTTAGTAAAGGTTTTCTCATGATCTCCTTTTCTTGTCATTTCTTTATGATTATTAGGATTTCCTATGCCATTGCTATGATTCCCTTCAGTTTATGTGAATCTCTGTTTCCGGACTTACGTTTGTTGAACCTTGCTATGTTTGATTATGAACATCCGATTATGAACCTCGATTATGAACGTATGATATGTGACCGTGATATGAACCTTTGATTTACGAACATTTGATATGAACCCTTTACGATTTGTTTGATCCGTTGCTTATCCGAAATCTACATTTATTGAACCATGAAACATCCGACTTGAACTTATGATATGAAAACTCGATTTGTAAACTGTTTGACCTTTATGATGAATTATGATCCGTGTCATTTATGACATTCGATTTGACCTAAGTTAGTTTGACACCCGAGCCAATATTTCACTAGTCATGGGGTTCCATGTCGGTGTCGATGCACCGATACGACTCTAGGGCGATGAGTGATGTTCGCCACGCCCTTTTGTTATCTGCTTATTGATAGTATGGCCACTATCCGTCTGTTGGGCGTATGGATGCATCCTAGATCCGATCATTATCCGATATGATTTGTCGGTGAATGATGTCGGTGTGCAATACGCGTCTTCACAAATTCGGGAGCTAGCTACTCCATTTGTTATTGAGGTCTCCTCATATTATATAAGGTATTCCGAGGTCACCCTCCAAATAAGAAAGTTACTTCGATATGATATGTTCGGGCTCGTGGTAGATAACTAAATCAGATCTGTTATTTCGTGTTAGATATTCTGTTTATGATTCCGTATTTGCCAATACTTCCATTTACATACTGAGTTATTATATGTTTAGTGAATGTGTTTATGCTTTTACATGTTTATGTGACTACCGTCTACTATGCTAGGATACGATTAATATGTTTATATGTGATTCGCATGTGGTTATCTGATTTTATGTTAGCTTATCGTTATGTAAACTCGTTGATCTGTGTGATGATTATGTTAGTGATAATCAATTGTTCTGAGAGTTTAGTATGTATAATTTGTTTAGTTAATTTTGTAAACTTTGCCTATCCGTTAGTGTACACAATCTCTATGTGATCCGCCATGTTTAAACTCGCTTATGTTAAGGTTTGATCTGGAAATGGTTTAACTCGTGATATCGGTTTGATGACTTGCTAATTGCTATGCTATGTCTTTTGTTTATTTTGTTATAGTTTTCCTACTATGTTTTCTCGCTTGTATGCGTGAATCTATGTGTTGATCGTTTGTTATTTCCGCTATGACGATATCGAGTAAGTTATTAAATCTAATTATTTGAACTGTGAATGCCATGTTTACTTTCTAGAAATTGTTTCTGTTAGTCTTTTGACTTTCCGTTTGGCGTATATGCACTCAAATTTCCTGATTTATTAAATGCCTGGTTATTTTGATGTGTTTGCGTTTGTGTCATCATTATGTTATGTGTTTGTTCTTATTTGTTATGTGTTTCTTCCGGATTTCTGTGTATTTGTGTTTCCGCAGAATCTTCAATGATTCATGATTCTCATTCCGTTGTGATTTCGTTATCCGTATCTTTGTTTTGTTTAGATTTTGTTTTGTTATATCTGTTCACTGGGCTTTGTAAGCTCAGCCGCATTTTCTTTTCTGCGGCGGTTTTTAGGTATTCAAGATGAGCTTGTGGATGGTCGATCCGGGTTGAGAGTAGGCCGAGAGCAAGATTTGACCCTAGAGATCTTAGATTTATTTGGTTATTAAGTTATCTATGTTTACTTTTGAAATTTTGTAAAGGTTTCCGCTATTTGTATAGTACTTAAGGTTCTGATATGAAACCGTATTTGTGATATCTTTACCCTTGTCGGGTTGGGGTGTTACAATCATATTATGTAATATGATGCATGTGTACATTATATGTGATAGACGCTCTTTGTCAAACCCTTTAGGCGGATCTTTAATCATTAGCCACTTCCTCTTTAGTACACCAAAAGCACGTTCCACATCTTTTCTTGTTGCTTCGTGCATCGTCTTATACAATATTCGTTTGTGATCATTCGTCCCTGGATTTTTAATGGACTTCATAATAACCGAGTATTCCGGATATATCCCATCAGCAAGATAATATCCCCGTTTATAAGGCACGCCGTTAGAAACGATGTCCACATCTGGTGCTTTCCTCGTTTTGAGATCATTGAAAAGAGGCGATGCACGTAAAACATTTACGTCGTTATTCATCCCTGCGACACCAAAGAACGCGTGCCAAATCCATAAATCTTGGGACGCGATCGCTTCCAATAAAATGAAAGGAGTTTGCCCGTGATCTCCCATACAAAATTGAGCTTTTAAAGCATGTGGACAATTCTCCCATGGCCAATCTGTACAATCAATGCTTCCTATCATCCTAGGAAACCCATGACGTTCGTAGTGATGAGCATAGAGTTTGTCAATGTCAAGAACTGCTCGGCTTTATAAATACTCGCACCATATAACTCCATTATTGGCTCACAAAATTTTTGGAGACACTCACGAATTGTTGACGCACCCATTTGCACATATTCGTCTAGAGCATCGACATTGACCAGATGCCATTGACGAATCGACGTACACTTCATCAATGGAGAAATACCAAGTACACCGCACAACTAGGAGTTTGTTGGAAATAAGGTGAATGATCGGTTATCTCTCGAACAATTCGTGTGAACAGCTTTCGGCTCATTCGAAACGATCATGGAATGCTTGATCGCCAGATCCGGGGTCTCGCAAGTAAGCGACCACTAAACGGTTATGAGCACCCAAACGATCCCTACTAACTTGGTTTCTTGAGAGTTTAGTTTGTGACGCTTGAAAAGCCTCCCAACACTCTTCCGCAAACATCATAAACTCGCTACTAACTTCATTTTCATCATCCGATGACGAATCGGCAATGAATAGCTCGTAAGAATAAGAATTCATAGTGTGAAAAGAATATAAAGAATGTGTGAAATGAGATTTGTGGATTTAAGTTTGTAAATATGTTGTGTATTTATAGGGTACTTTAATAGATTTTTTTTTCAAACGGTCAGTATTGCAACGTTCATTTTTTTTTTTACCGTTACACAACGGTTTGTATTTATTAGGTGAATTAAATTGTGTTTTGTTTCTTGTTTCAATCGATCGGCCACTCGACCAAGTAGAAGGAAATCGATCGAGACTCACCACAGAAAGGCGATCGACATTGAATCGATCGTGGGTGTCGATCTCCAAAGCTTACTGAGAGCAGCCTAATAAAATGAACTAGTCAGTTTTTACCGAAATTTGCCATATTATTCTTAAATGTAATACTTAAATCTATTTTGACCATTAAACTGATACAGATACATAATGCGTGGACAAATAAAATCTTTCGTTATTGCAACATAGCCTTAAATGTTATATATGTTTAAGCTTTACATAATTATAGGAGCATTATTTATTAAACTCAGAGTTTTTAAAATACATAGCCAGTGTTTATAATCACGAAAAGTGCTGCATGCTATGCATAGAAAGTTTTGTGTTTATAATCACGAAATCTTGTTACGGTTACTGTAAGCTTAATTATAACATTTATTGTTATGGTTAACAAAATTTGTGGTTTGTCTAATGTTCCTAAGGCATTGTTTTGGATTAAAAAAATTAAAAATAAATAAATAAATAAAAACCGAAGACTTTTAGTATAACATTAAAAACACGTTTACTTTAAAAACTAAGATAAGATCCGCTGAAAGCGTGGCGATCTCAACAAGTCAGCTTTTTCTTATACCTTAATCTTTAAGCGTTATCTGATGAAAGCTTAGATTTGACGGTTCTGGGTTTGATAGTTCGAAAAGAGTAGATCAGATTTGAATTTAGTAAAGAATATCAATACAAATAAAGATATTCATACTTACATTCATTTGAACTTTGATAACTCGAATGTTTATGTTAAAAAGTACAATTATAAATTTGTATTATTGTAAGTTTGTAACATCCATTTTAATAATAAAAATTTATTGTGTTATTAGTGTACATTATAATGCAATTATTATAGTTTAGAATTTAATTATATGAATTACTAATTATAATAAGATGTGTAGGCTTAAAAAATTAAGACTTCTTTTTTTAAAAAGTCTTAAATACATTATAAAATAGTATAGATTATAATTTCAATTATTATGTATTAAATGAATATTTAAAGGTACAATAGCAATATGTTTATCTCGGTATTTTTGTAGTATATAGTTTACATATTGGTGTTTGATATAGTCTTTAAACTTATAACAAGTGAAATAATTCTTTATTAAATGAGAGAGTTAATTACAAATTATGTCCATGTAGTTTACACATATTTGCATCTATCGTCATTTTTTCAAACTTCTTGCATGATTCTTCTCCGTGGTTGCAAAATATTTTACTACCATTCATCTTAAACCTCATATTTTATTCATCTTTAAGGGAGGGAGGAGTGGAACCCTAATACCCTAATACGAGGGTGCCACATCACCTCTATTCAATAAAAATCTTCCAACTCAAAACTACCTAATACTACCCTAACACTATCCTAACTAGTGGGAGTGGTACTCTAATACCCGAATTCATTTTTTTTTAAATACATAAAATCACATACAATATTTATAATAAACACATACCATTTCATTAAAAAGAGTAAAGTCCTAAATACATCCCCGTGGTTTGCCCGTGGTGTTGTTTTCATCCCTAAACTTTTTGGCACAAAATCATCCCTCCGTTAGTAAAGTTGGCACAAATACATCCTCCGTTAGTAAAGTTGGCACAAATACATCCATCCGTTAACAAATTCAGTTAATAAGGACTAACGGTGCAAATTTTTCTCCGTTATCTGGACTGTCAAAAAATTAATAAATACACCGTCGGACTCGTTTTTTCGTGCTCTTTCCAATGGTATGCTCGGGGAATTTTTTCGACTTAGTTTGAACATCGAAAAATGCGAAAATCATCGTTTTTTCTTTGTTTTTGCATTTTTCGAGGTCCAAACTAAGTCAAAAAATTCTCCGAGCATACCTTCAGACTCGCTTCTTCGTGCTCTTTCCAATGGCATGCTCGGGAATTTTTTCGACTTAGTTTGAACCTCGAAAATGCAAAATCACTATTTTTCTTTGTCTTTGCATTTTTGAGGTCCAAACCAAGTCGAAAAATTCCCAAGATCTCGTCGACTCGTTTCTTGTGCTCTTTCCAATGGTATGCTCGAGAATTTTTCGATTAAACAAACCTCGAAAATGCAAAACCAAGAAAAACGATGATTTTCGCATTTTCGAGGTTCGCTTTGAAATCGAAAAATTCCCGAGCATACCATTGAAAGAGCACGAAAACGAGTCCGACGGTATTTTCCTCAATTTTGAACCGCCCGTAACCCTTTTAAATGACAGGTCAAATTTCTATTTGACCTTTTTATTTATAAAAGAAGACCAACTAAGATGGGTTAAATAGAACCAAATGGACTAATATACATGAAGGTATGCCCATCTCAGATGGGTATCACCTTTGTCTCCCACTCAACCCTTCGAGGTTCGATCCCAAATGAGGCAAAGTTAGATTTATTTTCTAACGCCACGCTGGCACCACCTCATTGGTCCACGTGGCAACCCGACCCGACCCGACCCCATCGACCCGACCGACCCGAATCATTTACCGACCGACCCGACCCCGCTGACACGTGGCACCACTCATGTGGTGACACGTGGCGATGACCAAGCGTTGACCACGTGGACTAATTTGTAAATAAATTTAAGGACATTGGTTGCAATTTGTTCCTTGCCACAAGGACGATTTATGTAAATATAACGGAGAAAAATTTGCAACCGTTAGTCCTTATTAACCGAATTTGTTAACGGAGGATGTATTTGTGCCAACTTTACTAACTGGAGGATGTATTTGTGCCAACTTTACTAATCGGAGGGATGATTTTGTGCCAAAAAAGGTTTAGGATGAAACAACACCACGGGCAAACCACGTGGATGTATTTAGGACTTTACTCCATTAAAAATAAAAACATTACATAATACTTAAAAACTACAACTTAAAAATTGAAACTACAACTTAAAAAAAAAAAAAAAAAAAAACATTACATAAGTTGATATTAAAATAACTTGAAACTACAATTTAAAATTGCAAGCCCATCCGTGTTTGGCCGCAGTTCACGTTTCAGGTAAGAAGTAATTCCAACATAGCGGGATCGCGAATGTGATCATGCGGCTCCAAAAACTTCAACTCCCGATGTGTATTCTTGAACTTCGCCTCGAGTTGTGTAGCCAACAATTGTTTCGCCATCTCGCTTTTTCTTCCAAATATTGTGTCTTCTTTTGTGTGTGGCGTTGATTTCATCCGCAACGCTTGAGATAGACGCGAGAGGATGCGACTTGCTTTTTTCATTTTCTTGATTCAATTGGAGGGTGGGGTCTTCATTCATGTCGAATGGTGTTGCTTGTCGCGTCATACTCCCCGACCTCCTTTTTGAAGAATTGCTTAAAGACCGCAATATCTTGAAAACATTCTTGCTCCAACCATTTGTCATGACCTCTGACAATCTCCCACGCCCTGCTATGAGTAAATTGTTTTTTTCTTGCTGTATAGAAATCCATTTCAGCTTGCCTCACCACGTCCAAGTCGTTGCACCCACTAGCCTTAGCACGTTTCTACATTATATACAAAATAATGTAATTGTAAATAAAAAGTACAGATTACGTAAAATAAAAAAGTATAGCTAAAAACAAAATAATGTAATTGTAAATAATAAAGTATAGATTATGTAATTGTACCGCTTGGAGGTAGTAGCCGTTGAAAATACCCATGGTCGTGTTCATTGATCTCCACTTGGTATTCAACGCATGAAATGTTCGTGAACTCGAACCCAAATTTGCCTCGTAATGCTCATGAACTGCTTTTCAAAACCGCTCGGACTTTTGTTCATTACCGACAACACCACATTCGGAGATTTGAACCCATGCCGCCAAAGCCTCCTCTTGTCCGACGTCCAAACTTCACGGGCCTCCTCCCGTGAAAGCTTTTTCTTCCTCTCGTGATCGACTTCTTGAACTTCCTCATCTTCGCCTTCTTCGCTTGGTAGTGGTTGTGTTTGGTCACGTACTCACGCCTTGACTAAGGTTTTCGAACGGGAAAACTCGCTTGTGCAGATGATGTTGTAGTGTTGTGGATTCAATTGAGGAGGACCCATATTATATTGGAAAAATTGTGGAGATTGGGGTTGTGGAACATAAAATTGATTCGGGACGGCCGAGAATAAAATTGGCTAAATCCTAACGGAGTTTGTTTTGCTGATTCGGGGATGGTTGAGACCGACCTTGACGCGAGGTGAAAGGTTTTTACCTCTCCTCGATCCATAGTTTGGTGTTTTGAAAGATTAGCGTGTGTTATAATTTGTGTTGTGTGTTTTATTTTGAAAATGAGGTGAAGTTTAGGTGTTAAATAGGAGTGATTTTTTTTTTTTTTTTTTTTTTTTTTTTTGGTCGAAAAATAGCCGCTTATTAACGGCATACACTTTCCAACGCTCACTTTTCCAACGTAAACCTTCGGCTTCCCAACTCGAATTTCAAACCCGCCCCTAACCCCGCTGACTACACGGAATGGTGTAGCCGAGCTGGTTCACGAGCTCGACGGGCAACCCGACGTCCACTCAAATCTCGCGCTCTAACATTACAATTCTTGTAGAAACACCACCGCCACCACCAAAACACATACATCATAATCATCATTGCATCTTCAAAACTCTTCATTTCTTATAAATGCACACACACTTATAAAACACATATATCTCATCGCCTTAAATTAAAAAAAAAAAAAAAAATCCTCTCTTCTAGTATAAGTCCATTTTTGATTTTTCAAAGTCTTTTTTTCCGACTTTGACCTTAATTATTTTTTTTCGTGTTATATAATACTTGATGAAAAGTATACAAATAGCATTTGAATCACATATCTATTTATATATTTTACAACAATTATTATATAACGCTAAAAAAAATAATTACAGTCAAAGTTGGTATAAAATGACTTTAAAAAAGTCAAAATGGACTTATAATTTAGGGCCGAGGGAGTACATAACACACAACAAAATTTAGTCAAAAAAAATATGTACCTTATCATCATATATGAATCAATCACACCAAAATCCCAATCATAGTTTTAAAAAGCGCGCCTAGGCGCGTCTCGGCTCAAGGCTCAAGCTTTAGGGATTTTTTCGGATCGAGGCTCACGACATGCATGAATCCCATAAAAAACACAACGCCTTGGGCCTTTTTGCGCCTCGAAGATGTAACAGGTCTTGGGGCTTTTTTCTAAATATTAAGATAAGATACATGAGCCTTATAAGTTATATGCATGAGTCTTTTAAGTTATATCTAATAACCCTAATTTGGAAAAGAACTAAAACACACAATCAAGTGCGTAACTATAGATTCTGATCATTTTACAAATATGTAATCTCTCTCACGTCATAAGTTTATATCTTGAACTGATTTTTATTGATTGTTTATTTTATTGATTTGTAAATAACGTCATAAGTTTATTTTATCTTCAAGCATCACATCATAGGGTGAGTATTTGTACGATTTGTAATATTGAACTGATTTTATGTTTATTTTATTGATTGTTATTTTTTAACAAGTTACCTTGTTTCATTAAGTATTTTTTTTTCTATGACATATTATCATGAAAATATGGCATTTTGCCTTGAATATTAATATGTTGCTTACTTGATATTTTGGGTTAAATTGTGAGCTTTGTTAGATGTAAGTCTGCAAGTGTAGGACATAAGCATATTTAGTCTGATATGGATTTTAATCTATATGTAGTTCATCGAGCCAAAGAGTTGATCTGTTTGAGAAGTGACAACTGATCCATTTTAATCTTTATAATGGCTATATGTGTCATGTATTAAGTATTTAATGTTATTTTGTGTTATTTAAGCTACATAAATGGTCACATATATATTTTTTTTAAACTTAATGTATTTAGTGCGCCTCATATTCATGAATCCCGCGCCTTGGTATGCGCCTCGCCTCAAGGCTCTTTGGTTCCCTTCGCGCCTTAGTGCGCCTTGAGCCTTTCAAAACATTGATCCCAATTTGCCCACTCAATGTCGAACCCTAATTCCACAATCTCATCATCTACCCTAAAATTCACATAAAAAATATTATATAGTTATTCCACTAAACCATAATCATAGCTTAAACAACATAAAACCACCACGACCACCATTACGAGGATAGTGGTTGCGACTGTAGAAGTGGTAGAGGAGGTGGTGGTGATAACATCAAATAGTCCCAATATTAAATGTCAATTTCCCCCGATAATGCTCGTATTTTATATCATTTATATGGATTTACGCTTGTTTTCCTCTATATTTCACTTTCGTGTAAATTACGAGCATCGAGCTAAAGAGACGCAGATTTGGAGAGATTATTGAAGATATATGATAGTATGCTCATTTTGAAGATGTTACAACAGAATTCCCTCACATTACGCCGTAATCAGCTAATGTGCGTGGCTCGAAAACCAACTAAACGGAAGATTACTACAGAATCTATCCCAAAATTACGCCGAACTAATTAGGTTAAATGAGGTTCCTTGTCACCGCAAGCTATGACGTAACTAATTCCACAATTACGGCGTAATCACGATTTATTGAAGATACGGCGAACTCATTCCTCATGTTACGCCAGAACCGCCTTTTCCGAGCAAATTACGAAGAATAGATGTTACGGCGAACTTTTAACTTAAGTTACACCAGAACGGATCCGCCTATAAATACCGCCCAAATTCCATCATTTCTAATCATCCACTTCACACACCAATTCAGAGAACGTGAGTAGAAGGTTGAAGGCGATCTTAGGGAGCATACTTGAGCCATCTCCAAGTGGAGAAATCACTCCCTACGATAAGCATTAGCATTTTATCATTTCTTTACTTTCAATTCATGTATTTCGTAATGTTAAACATTGAATCGATTGTTTTAGTTAATATGAGCGCTACACCTCCGTGCTAGCCTAGTTATAATTCCTTAATTGTTTTGTTTATGTTTACATTGCTCGTATAATTGTTTCTAGTGTATGCATGCATAGTCTGCTGGTAGCTACCCTTGTTTCGTAGTTTTGAATGGCGGTAGTGGCTAGTTACTTAGAGATATGACCAACTGACCCTAAGTAGTTAGACCGAGCGGGAAGGGTAAGAATTGACCAACCGACGACCCTTCTTCGCCAGGCGATTCGACCAACTAATCACCCACTGCTTGGATGAACTTAAGAAGTTAGGGATGAGTGTTTAAGATGCTAGCGCCCGGCACTCATTATTATGAATCTTGCATGTACCGGTACTTAATGACTTGGCTTAGGGACTAAAACAACTGGACTTTCAATGGGCCACCGCGATCTCCTGTGGAAACCTTTGTCGATAGGTTAGACGAATCGATCAAATGTTGTCCTAGCTAATTTTACCCCACTGAAGCAATTGGAAGTAATTAAACGTGAACTTAACATGATAGGATGACTAACTAGGTTAGCACACGTCTCCTCTATTGATCACAACCCTTGCCTTTACTTGCTATCTTTTATTTTCTTGTCTTTAGCTATTAATTAATCATTTCAACCTTAAAATCATGACACCTAGACTTAGTTAACATCCACATATAGATTTTGGAATGACCTCGGTTTTACCGAATACTACACTACACACGACCGGGTACACCGCCTGCTAGTTCATTAGGGTAGACCATAGGTATAACGAGACAATATAAATATTAAAACCGTCAAGAAACATGCATCAAGTTTTTATGTCACGGGAGTTATATTAGGTTTTTATTAAGTATATTTTAATTTTCTTTCTTTTCATAATGTCGATTCAAGACTATAAGCTCCAAGCCATTTTGGCCATCCCGCTTGATGATCCGAAAACAATTTCGGACGAAAAAGTTTACTCACCAATTCCTATTCATAATATTTTCTCATTTTACTTAATCAACTAACTGATGCGTAACACAAGTCATTGATGAAAATAATATCGAGGAAATAACCATAGAGCAAGATTTGGAGCAGCCCAATGTGAACTATAAACGAGCCTTCACACAAGACTCTAGTATGGAAAAATTCTCCATTCGGACCAATTTATCCGGAATTACACAAGTCGCAGCTGTGAGACGAGAATGAGGATGTTCAAAATCATGTGGAAGAAGTACTTACTTGTCATCCCTTTTCGCCGTCCGGAATCTCCCTAGCTATTCTGTTACCGCAAGAATTTTTCCTATGACTCTTACAGGACTACAAAAAGATGGTATAATAAACTCCCTATCGAATGCAAGGAGACATGGATCAATTGAGAAGAGAGTTCGCTCAACGCTTTGCCCTCCTTCAAAGATGGCTAAACTTGGTAAAATCCATCGCCTGCTCAAAAGAATGAAGAAACATTATATCAAGCGTGGAAAGATTCAATGAGTCGCTTACCGATGCCCTACTCATGACCTAAACAAACACCAAATCGCCTATGTCTTCTATAGGGAATTAACGCAAACACGCGAATTACTCGATTCTCCTAGACCTATTCCAAGCATGACACTTGACCTAGCTTTGGAGTGTATTCGACGGATTTCTGAACATTGCTATAAATGGCATATGGAGACAGGGTATGGGCCAAAGGATAATAGTTATTGTTATTGTAAAGTGCGATGTTATATGCACTATGATATGAGCTTATTATAGATTTAGTATCGAGGAGGCCACCTCAGTCACATTTGAAGAATGGAGTTGGAAATGTGCCCATCATGACGTCCTCTAATTGCACATCTATCTGGTATTATCATGATCCGGTTTCTTAACTTCTAAACTTGAACTTTGGACGAATGGTACGTGGTGATGACTTGGTTGTAGGTTTAGACTATTTGATTGATTTTATTTTACACCAATTTTATCCTATGTCTTATCCTACCCTTTAGTCATGAAGCGTGTCTAGGTGATGCAACGAGCAATCTTTGGTGTCTTGGCCATGGATTTGGTCATGTATCATTGATTTTGTCCACTTCGCCGTGACATGTTAGTAATGACAAATCACCCTTAACCTTTGTCGTGTCTACCCATATTGCCTTCAAGAATTGTTTTGTCCTTAACTCTAGTGGTGGAGATTTGTGTAACCGCCAAGCTTATGATATAATACATGCTATGACTATGCGATGAGTGATCACCCCGAAATTAACACTTAGAATAGTTGAGAGATTTAAGTGTTTTGTTCTGATTTCGTGAGGTGTTCTTTTGTTTTATTCAAGCATAAGGGATTTTAAACTTAAATTTTCCAGACATGGGAGATATCTTTTAGGAATCTATCTAATAAGGTCTACTGAGGGCAAATAGAGTTCATGAGGGATATTTGATAACATCAAATAGTCCCGAATATTAAGTGTCAATTTCCGATAATGCTCGTATTTTATATCATTTATATGGATTTACGCTTGTTTTCCTCTATATTTCACTTTCGTGTATTTTACGAGCATCGAGCTAAAGAGACGATATTTGGAGAGATTATTGAAGATATATGATAGTATGCTCATTTTGAAGATGTTACGGTAACCCCTCTCACATTACGCCGTAATGTAAGCGTGGCTCAAAACCAACTAAATGTAAGATTACGGCGTAACTCCATCCCAAGATTACGCCGTAACTAATTAGGTTAAATGAGGTTCCTCGCACGCAAGCTATGACGAACTAATTCCACAATTACGGCGTAATCACGATTTATTGAAGATACGGCGAACTCATTCCCGATGTTACGCCGTAACCAACTTTTCCCGAGCAAATTACAAAGAAATGGATGTTACGGCGAACTTTAACTTAAGTTATGTCAGAACTGATCCGCCTATAAATACCGCCCAAATTCCATCATTTCTAATCATCCACTTCACACACCAATTCGTAGAACGTGGTTAGAAGGTTGAAGGCGATCTTAGGGAGCATACGGAGCCATCTCCAAGGGAGAAATCACCCCCGCGATAAGCATTAGCATTTTATCATTTCTTTACTTTCAATTCATGTATTTCGAATGTTAAACATTGAATCGATTGTTTTAGTTAATATGAGCGCTACACCGTGCTAGCCTAGTTATGATTCATTAATTGTTTTGTTTATGTTTATATTGCTTCCGTATACTTGTTTCTAGTGTATGCATGCATAGTCTGTTGGTAGCTACCCTTGTTTCTGTAGTTTTGAATGCTCAGAGTGGCTAGTTACTTAGAGATATGACCAACCTACCTAAGTAGTTAGGACTCGCGGGAAGGGTAAGAATTGACCAACCGACGACCCTTCTTCGCTTGTGCGATTCGACCAACTAATTACCCATCGCTTGGATGAACTTAAAAGTTATGGATTCGTGTTTAAGATGCTAGCGCTGCACTCATTATTATGAATCTTGCATGTGGCGGTACAAAATGACTTGGCTTAGGGACTAAAATAACTGGACTTTCAACAGTCACCGCGATCTCCGTGGAAACCTTTGTCGATAGGTTAGGACGAATCGACCAAATGTTGTCCTAGCGACTTTTACCCCACTCAAGCAATTGAAGTAATTAAACGTGAACTTAACATGATAGGATGACTAACTAGGTTAGCACACTTCTCCTCTATTGATCACAACCCTCGCTTTACTTGCTATCTTTTATTTTCTTGTCTTTAGCTATTAATTAATCATTTCAACCTTAAAATCATGACACCTAGACTTAGTTAAAATCCACACATAGCTCTTGGAACGACCTCGGTTTTAACGAATACTACACTACACACGACCGGCACACCGCCTGCTAGGCATTAGGGTAGACGATATGTATAACGAGACAATATAAATATTAAAACCGGTCAAGAAACCTCGCATCGTGGGGTCACAATGGTTCAAAGTGGTGTTTTAAAATTAAAGATTATACAAAGGTTATGTGGGTTTAGAAATCAGATGGGTTATATGTATTTGATGATTTTGTCTTTCTAAACTTTTTATCGAGAATTTAATATGATTTTGTTATGAGTTTTGGATTTGTGTTTTCATTTTTGTTATTGAAAAGGGTTTTCTTTCAAACTAAAGATGTATAAATTGATTAATATAGAAAAAAAATGATACATTATGATTTTGGGTTTCGTTAGTTCTATGATTAGTTGAATGATTTTATGAGAAAAAATAAATTGAGTCGAAAAGAAAATAGAAATTTAAGGATACAAGAGAGGTTGAAGATGACTATGCTAGAGAATGGACTATGGTTAATTCGCAACATATCATTAATTATGAAAAAAAGGGTCATGGATGTGAATATTCCGGTTTGGGTTAATTCGCAACGTGCCATTAAAGGAGGATGTGTGTAATATTCCGGTTTGGGTTAAACTTCGCAACCAAACTTGGCACCCCATTGATGCTTGATTCTTACACGTCCACTATATGCATGGAGTTGTGGGGTAGGTAGAGTTATGCACGTGCCATGAATGAGTTTAGCGCTGGCACGGAGTTGAAACACTCCCTCGTGGTGGTTGTACCAAAGTTCGAGGGTGAGGGGTATATTATGCACACTATTCGTATTGAATACGAGTGGACACCTCCAACATGCTCAAGTAGTAAGGTATTTGGCCACATTCTTAATGAATGCCCTAAGAAACTTGTCACGGATCCTATTAAGAATATGAAAGTGCCAAAGCAAGCTATACGTGGGCTTCAGATTAGTTCGAAGACTAAGTTCGCTTATCAACCTAAGGCACCAAGAAAACCGAAGGTAACTAATGATAAAAATGATACTACGGTTCCTTCTACTTCGAACTTGTTTGATGTATTAAGCTCTATGATGTATGTGGAGGAAGAAGAGGGTCATAAAGCTATAGCATCTGGTAGTTCAAGTATTAAATCTCTGACAACAAGGATTAATAAACTAGAAAGTCAAATGCTTGATAGGAAGCTTGTGCTAGTAGGTGATGATAGGAAGCCGCTAAAATCTTGTAACGCTTCCTATGCAAAAGGAGTGTACAGTCTACTGTGATATTGGTATGTGAACCTAGTACCACTATGGAAAAGCAAAGGGAATATTCAGATTATGATGAAGTCGATGATATTGATAATGACATGGCTAGATATATGGCTAACCAGAATCGTATTGGTGGAGGAGCTATGATGCAAGTCTCTTTGAGTATGAAAATTATGATGGTTACGACTTACGAGTATGATGTTAATTACTTAACTGAAGAATAACATGTTTTTTGTGATGCGTGGGATATCCGTATCTGTAGTAGAATTAGTATGCAGTTCTAGTTATGTTGTTGATGTTTTATTTTGGTTGGTTCATATGATTGGTTTATCTCTCTTATCATAATTTTCGTTTTAAGCACAATATGTGTGTTTGTTTACCTGTAATGGGCTGATATGTGGGATTCATTTTCTTCTTATGTTCTTAATTATTTATTGGAGTAATATATTGTATTAGGGAAACTTTTTACCAAAACAAAAAAATAAATAAACAAATAAAATAAGATAAAATAAAAAATCTATGATACCCTCATGTTTTTAGTACTTGAGGGGCTCAACGACGAAAACTATCGAATATTGTTCAAAATGACTAACGTTGCAAGATTTTGTAACCACATCAATACGGATCATGCAAAAAAGTTTGAAAAAAAGGACAAAAGATACGAATGTGTATAAATCACATGCACAAAATTTGCAATTAACTCTAAATGAGATGAGGAAGCTTAGAGCACTCCCAATCATAACACCATAACACCAATAACACCGCCCACGCCGCCACATCGCCTTTTAACATTTAACATTAACATCCCCAAAAACACCCACAACCATAACATCCCAATAACATCAATAACATTCCCAACAATTTACAAAACAACCCTCATTTAGGGGCATAAATGAAAAAAGGAAAAAAAAAAAAAAAAAAACACCAAATAACGGGCGTTATCCCACTAACGGCAGGACTAACGCCGCTATAACGCCGGAGGTCCATGGAATAACGGCTTAACGTTACATTTGGCCATTAACGCCGTGGCAGCGTTATGGTTGGAACTGCTATTACAGAGCGGCTCGTTAAAGGTTACATCATCCATGATCCATGATGACATGCAAATGATACGTAACCAAGTAACACACCATGACGTATGACAAGACACATTCGAATAATGACATCATTAGCATCTTCTAAGAAATCCCACTATCAACACATTCTTTCATATAAATCAACCTCCTTCAACACACATTCATTTCAAGTTTTCATCCATCAATATAATCATGAAAAACCAACAAAATATTATCAAAAGTGGAAATGATCAAGAAGATGATGATGAAAAGAAGATGGAAATATTTTTTTCTTTGATCAGAAGTTTTAAACAAGCTCGAGATCGAAGAAGACAAGAGTTGCAAGCCGAGATGGAGAAAAGTAATAAAACGCGAAAAGTATATAAGTTTCAAACGCCATCTTCCTCCTTTAATATCCGTGATTTAACAATCATCCAACCAAGTCAAGATCAGTTACAACTACCTTTATCTGACCACCACAAACCGCGGAATCAAGAACAAGAGGACGAGGAAGAGTTGAACCTCAAGTTGTCTTTGTAGTGCAATAAGTATATATATCCAACTTAATATGGACATTGATCCAATCTAACCCAACCAAATTTATCAGTGTGTTTAGAGAAGATTGAGTACCGATAGGCAGAAAGTATTCAACATATAAACATTGTGTTCTTCTGATTGTTTGGTTTGAATTTTTATTTTAGTATTTTCATTAACATATACGGAGTAATTGATTTTCTAATATATATATCTTTCATATGCTTGTAGCAGGAATCAATTAGGTGACAATCTTCAACTTCACATTTCACAATATTCAACAATCTTTTCATCGCCTAAATCATACTTTTGTGTCGTTTTACAGCGCACATGTAAATTCATAGACTCGGTTTGGATGCCATGTCCATGATTCCATGATTCCATGAATATAAACACACCTTAGGTTATATGGACCTTTACCTGACCATGGAAACTAGACGTGGCAAACGAGCAAAACGGGCGGGCACGGGCAACGGGCTAAACGAGCACTAGCCCAATAGGCACGGGCTTAAACGGGTTCATGTTATACGAATCGGTTTAGAAAATACCTAAAACGACAAAAAAAAAAAATCATCAAACGTAACACATCATTTATATTTGAGTAATTAAATATACAATATCTATAAGTTTTCCATTAAAATCAATTTAATTTTTGAGAAAAACATGTGACAATTATGCTCATTCAACTTTTAAAATGGGCAATATATGTCCATTTCAATAAAAGAATGAGGGATAAATATGTCTAAATCTTTTAAAAAACTTCTTATTTAGCCTATTTTTATATTTTGGACATAAATTGCCACCTTCAACGAAAACTATCGACAAATTAACATAAGATAATTAATTAGCCAAAGGTGTCATGCATATATGTTAGGCGAAACAAATAAGAAAATAACTATACGAAAACAATAATATGCGTAACGGTCCTATGCCTATATATGCACTTTTCTGTCTAAGGCTTACTAGAATAACAACAATACCTAAATTCACCGAAATAGGGTATAAGAAAAATAAGATATGTATAAATATATTCTTACCCGAATATAAAGTGATTGCTTATAGAAATAAATGAATTCATAATATTTTGATAACAATCATGCATATTTATTCGTATGTGTATTAGTTATTTTATCGATAGTTTACACTTCAACTTTATATTTACATACTTAAATATACAAACATTTAAAGTTATAATATTAATATTATATAAATATCTAATACAAGTATATATGTAAATACGATTTTTCTAACTTATTTCTGAAAAAGATGTTTAAACGATCATAAGACACACCGACCTACAAAAATATATATAGAGAGACACATAAAAATACGCATATACGTACTTTTACGCGAATCACTGTCTATATTTTTGTAGATTTTTATGCTTAACGCTAGTCCCCAGAAGACAAGCTTAAAAACGCATGTATGTAATGCATGTATTTGAGTATTCAATCAATTTTTGATGTGTAAATCAATTTCCTTATCAAAATATCAAGTGGACAAGAAGATGAGAAAGTTGGTGGTGAGTTGTGAATCTCGTGGAAAGAGTATGTATGATGTCATGGGATGAACGTCATGTTTTATTTATTTATTTATTTATTTATTTATTTTATCATTTTAGTCAATAAGAGTACTATGGGCTGTTTTGGTTCTATTAATTGGAATAAATTTACGACTTTCAAAGTCATAGTCATTGTTTGTTTTTTTTTTTTACCCCAGAATGAAATCTGATATCATATTATAGATTCATTACACACCACCTTGGTGTTTTGAATCCATTCCGCGACCCTCTTTTTCCACTACAAAATTAAAATATCTATACACTTTTTCATACCATATTTTATCAACCAAACATAAATAATCGTAATGATACACTTTTTCATACCCATTATCATTCCACCTCATTCCAAATCCGATACCCATTGTCATTCCTGACAACAAACCAAACGAGCCCTATATTAAAGTAGACCACTAATATAAAATTTTAGTTAAAAAACATGTACTCTACTAGTTGTCTTCAGAAAAGCATAATTAAATTGTGTACACTGATATAGGGCCATTATTTTTTAAGACAAACTCATGCGCTAATTAAAGTTTTACCTATTTCGGTAGAGTTGAAGAAGTTAGTCCGGGTGTAATAAGGTGGTCACCGCGTTGGCAGTTAAAACTCAAATCTTTTTGAGCGAAAGGTATGGTGAAGGAGGAAGCTCGTCACTCTGATGTGACACCTCTTCATCAGCTCGCCATCACACCAGCCCACCTAGCCACCCTCGCCTTGGAAGTAAAGCACAAACGGACAAGACCAAGTGGCACTTTTATTTCTTTTATTCTCTTTTTTTTTGGATATATAAATTAAATTGTGTTTTGTGTGTGTGAATAATGGGTGGGGTCTAAATGAAAAGTTTGTGTTATTTATTTATTTTAAAACATCATCATATTTAAAATCTGACCTTCGAGTTAAACCAACCAAACGGGCAGGTCCAGGGACCCGAACCACTAGGAGAGATCCGCGAAGGAAAACCCTTAGAACTAACGACTTCGTGCTAGGAGGAAAACCTGAATTTATTGTCACTTGCGTGAATCGAACTCGTGTAAAACTCGACCCAAGCTCGGAAGGAGCGAGTTTGCACCATGCCAACCAAGGTTGGTTGTTTGTTGTTGTGTTATGAGGGGAGGGTGTTATTTTGAAGTGGGAGTGTTAAAGTGTGGTGACATCCGATGGACCCAAATGAAGAGCTTTTATACTTCATTATACCTTTTGCTCTTCTGAGATGCGTTGGTGATGAAGAAAGAGAGAAATCGATCATCCATCACGCGACTTGTTGATGTTGGTTGTGTGTAATTTTTTGAGTATATTTATGCGACAAGTAGGGTATGTTTGAGTGATGAAATTAACGTCTTATTACACCTTGTTAGAGCATGGGGTGTGGTGGTGAGCTCAAAGCTCTTCATTTGGGTCTCACGTGTGCCACATCACACCAACACACTCACTTAAAAATACCCCCCAATCACAACTAACTCAAACCTCTTCATTTGGGCCCCACCCACCCTCATTTTTTTTCTTTTCCATATTTTTCAAACAAAATAAATTTCATTCCATTCATTTAAATAAAAATACAACTACAATACGGAAAATAAATAAAAAAACATACGATAGATAAAAAAAACATACGAAAAATAAAAAAACATACGGAAAATAAAAACCATACGAAACTTAAAAAATACAACATTTTTCGCCTTTTATATGTTGTATTTTGCTATTATTTGGTCTTGTTTCTTTTTTATGAGTGATTTTTTTGGCTCTGGCAACCCCTCAACATCAAGCATGAGAAACTCCAATTCTCGACACTCTTGGAGTGAGTTTTCTTTCGCTATCCTCGCCTCGTACACTTCTTTGGCTCCGTCAACTTTACGTTTATACTCTTGAGCTAAAGCTTCCGCAATAGCTTTCGATTGACTCCCCCCAGGTGCTCGCTGACGACTCCACCGATTTAGATTTTTTTGCGGTCGAGGCTTGCTCACGAGACGAGCTCTTGGATCGTGGCTAAATAATTCGGCAATATTATCTTCATTGATCCCTCCGTGCGTCCCATTTGGGATATTCTCTCAAACCTTCCATGCCGGAATCATAGTAAACCTGCTTCCGTGAAGAGACTTGAAAGCAAGTCTTGCATTCTCAATGTGATCAACATCATTTTCCCCGGATCACGCTTGCAAATGCTTGTAAAACCATTAAACTTTTGGCAATCACCGCTTATCCGAGTCCATTTTCCCGCACATATTTTTTGTATGATAAGGCTCGACTACGAGCCTTGAGGTCCTCCCAATCTGAGTCCAAAACGCATCGCTTAGTCGGTCATTACCGATAGCGGCGTTTTGGGAAACCTCGACTCAACACTCGGCAAAAAAATTTTCTTCCTGGCTTGTCCAACTAATTGTAGCTCGACTCTTTTCTTCCTTGATAAGGTTTTAAAATGTACCTTTTTGTGGGTCGTTTAAGCCCTTATTTGATCACTTTTGTATCCGTTATTACTTAATATCGTTCCTTTTCACTTTTAGGTCTCTTGAAGGCAAATTGTCGTAATGGCACTTATTTGGACGAAAAGGCGCGGATATCTGAAGAAAATGGCCAAAGTCAAGAATCGAGACACTCAAGTCAGCCGAAATACAAGGTGGCGGCCATCGCTTAACTGACGCCGTCGGAGCATTTTGTGACGACAGATAAGCCAAATTTCTTATTTTCAAGTTGCGGTGTCGCTTTAAAAAGAGTAGGCCGTCGCAACTCGCACGGCCTAGATTTGATCCGCACGGCGCCGGTCAAGAGGACGGCGTCACAAGCACAAGGTGACGCCGTCGTAAGATTAACGTGGCCAAGATGAAACCCTAATGACGGCGACCGGCGGCGCCACAAATCATAAGGTGGCGCCGTCGCGATTGTAATATTATATATAGAATCCGAATTTTCGGTTTTAGTGTGTAGTCTTTTGGAGTAAAACCTAAACCCGAACCAAGGTCGTCTTGTACAAGATTTTAGGGTTCCAAACCTTATCTTACATCATGATAAGTGTTTTACTTCATTAATTCAATTATGTCTTCAATTATTTGTGTGTATGCTTGCATGTTCTCCATGTCCGGCTAATTTACTTGTGTGTTTGCTTAGGGAATATGAAACTTAATTATTAAATATTGATTGGTTGTCTCTTATCTTAATTGATTAATGATCTAGTAATGCGATAGGTCATTCGTTGTGTAATTAATGCTTGATTAATCTTTGTGAACCTTGGGCTATAGCACTTAGAGCGGTTGTAGGCTAAACCATCCAAAGAGTGCCTTAGAGTTAGAGTTTATAATCCCTGAGGGTTTTGTAGACGAGACCCTTTGGTAAGTTCAAAGAGTTAGGATAAACGCATACCCTACGACTTTAGACACACAACGCGATTAAGAATAAGGACGTGACAATTCAACCATCAATAGAGATAATTAAGGAGTAATAAAACCTAAGTGAACACATCTTTAAACTATCATACGAGCACACAATAATTAGACATAGACTACATACACCTTAGATTAGATAATTAGATAAGTAGAGTAATCGGTAGAAATACCAACCCCAACCAAACCCCGAGATTCGTACCTTTCCATTTCCTAAAAAACATAAAAGATAAAAAATAATCTTCCTCAACCCCAACCTTAGCGTAGTAACTTCTCACTAGCATTCCTATTCCCCAGAGAACGATATCAATACCCGTGGCTTACCCTAATACTACACTACAACGATTAGGTTCATCGCCTAGGGTGTTATAAAACTTGCTCAAGAAAAGGAAGTTCCTTTGACCCCAAACGACGCGTGTGGCGTTATCAAGTTTTAGGCGCCGCACGGGAATAGAATAGCTAGTTAGTAGTCCACCGCTTAGGTTTCTTTGCTTGATTCCTATCAAGTAAATTTTTCTCAATTTTAGCTTTCTCATAATTTATCCCCTTCTTCGTGGCCTTTGTTCGTAACCCCATCACTTTCATCATGGAAGGTGATAAACCACCAAACAACACTTTACTACCAAACAAATACCCACTGTCGACCCACCTTGGCCAACCAACTTCGAGCTCAGTGTTGGAGAACTTAGGAAGTCAATAAGATGAACGTGAGCGAAGAGGATAGTGCTTATTTAAATATTTACCCCACTAAGGAAGAGGTTGCCTACCATCGATACATAATCGATAATCCCCGATCACCTATCATTAGGATATGCCCGAAGATTAGGAGAGGAAATCATTGGAACCTAAAAATCTCTTGTATGATCGGATATAGGAGTGTGGACCATGCTTACATAGATACGGAATCTCCCATTAATGTGATGTCATCTGCTGTTTACAATGACATTATGAATGAGCGGCTTAATATTAGGAGAGACCCTAAGTATCCAGGTGGAGTTTGCAACTTTGTGGGAAGAGTCAAGGATGTACATGTCTTTATAGGAAATTTCACCTACCTAGTTGATTTTGTGGTCCTAGAAGATGTAGGATGCGTCATTGACTATAGCTTATCCCAAGTAGTGCTAGGAAAACCGTTTGTTGAAACATCTAAAATGAGCCATAACAAGTATGATGGAACAGTTAGGTTTAAGGAAGGAACCGATGAGATCACTTATAGAATGCCTTGAAAACAAATGAATATGGCCATCTACCCATTTTTGAGCGAGACAACATCAAAGCTTTTGAGGACAAAAGCAAGGACGATGTTGAAAAAGGTTATAAATTTATGTGGGAAAGAAGGAGGCTTTATTATAAGGATTGCTTGACCCTCGAGCCTAGATATAAAGTCGATGAAAATTTTGTCAATATGATAGAATTCTCATTAAGAATGCAAAACGAGACAACGTAAGGGCACGACTACGAGTCTAGCTACAAGACTCATAAATAAAGAAAAGCGCTTTGTGGGAGGCAACCCATGCTTAATTGTTTGCTTGTTAGTGTCATATATCTTTTATTGATTGTTTATTCTCATGTTTAAATTTGTAAAAATGATTTATTTTATTTTTAACCTCGTCTTAATTGCATATAAAGGTATTTTACATAAAGGATAAGTGTAGGGAGGATTACACACGTTTTCAAAGAAACGTAAACATGAGAATAGCAATTCATTAAAAGATATATATGTGTGTTTGTTCGAGTCAACTGCTTGTATCGAGTCATAATGGATGTTTTGCGTAAATTTTTCCGATTCTAAAGATGTAAATTTTCCGTAATTTTTTCGTAAAATCGCATACCGCTTTTGTCGGGATAACTTTGTGGCGTCGGATCGCAACTGGACAATATTATGATCGCAACTGACGGCGTCGAGAAGGAGTAAAACAACAGATTACTTTTTCTCATTTTCTCGAGCTACTTATAAATTTTGGAATTTTCCGGTCTTAATTTTCCGTAAATGCAGTAAACATCCATTCCACAAGCATTATATCCTAGTTTAGTAGAGTCTTATATATATTATTACCACGATTTTACGCGAAGGTTTCGTTTGTTTTCTTCAAATGTGCGTGTTTTATTTATCAAGAAGAAGAAACAAAAGATTGGAAGGAGATTTTCACGCATACATTTTTCTTGGAAAGGATTTAACCACTACTTCACATACGGATCCCACCGAGCTAATCGTGAGTATTAGTTTCTTTCGCTTTTAATTACCTTCCATTATCATAACTTTGATACTTTCGGGAACATTGGGGACAATGTTCGGTTTAAGTGTAGGGAGGAAAATAAAGCGGAACTTAGAAACTATGCTTATCCTTGATTATTTGCTTTGTCCAATTGTATTTGTGTAATAAACCATGAGAAAATTTCGGTTAGGGTAATTTTGGCACCAAATTTAAAATTTTCATGACATATAGGAGTGGGCCATTAGTCTTAACAAAAGCGTCTCACGGATAGGAAGTTGCATGACTAGCACAAAACCCTTTACCACCTAAATTTCACCCAAATGTGAGGATCGCCTTAGATTAGTAGGAATTAAAGCATTCATCTTTAATGCTTAGAGTGTGAACCGTAGTATAATAGATTCTAGAACTTGTTTTGTGATGCATCCCGAGATCGCTAGTAAGACTACACTTGTGTAGTTAGGAATAACTAAATGATAAGAGGCATTAGGATAACCCTTGTTTGATACCCGTAATATAATTACTTCTTCCACATCGGTTGAGTAATTCCCCACACCTTTGCGTTGTACTCATCTTTAGTACACGATACCCTAGTTAACCCCTCGAGCCTATCCTTTTCGCGGTTCTCGTGATGTTTCGGTTTTCCGAATATCAATGAAGAGCATTGTTTACACCCCACCCCAAATATACACCCAAATCTCCTTAGCCTATCTTGTATGCACTCACTTTTAGTGCATTATTTTTATCACCCTAAACCCTTAGTTCAATTATCTAGTTGCTTGCATGACTTGCTAAGTCGAGTCATATTTTTTGTACACAGTTTTGGGACGATTGGGACTCGTGGGAAAAAGTTAAAGTTTATGAAATGACTGGAATGGAACGTTAAATTCCCTTATTTGCGTAATAACGTACCCCAAGTGTTTTGATCTTTTCAAATCGGGTTCAATTAGTGTTAGAGTAATAAAAACTCAAGTGTAGGGATCTGCCTATAAATCTATATCATTTTGATGTTACCGTAGAGGATGGTAGAGTAAAAGTGTATGAAAAAAAATCGAAAAAAATAGAAAAGAGAAAAGAAAAAAATAGAGTGTTCAAAAAAAAAAAAAAAAAAAAAACATACTGGCTACCATCCTACATCTATCCTTTAAATTTATGTTTGTTTGTTTCGCTTATCTAGAGTTTAGAGTGTCGAGTCTTGGCTTAGCAACGCCATTCTTCGTATGCTTGTAACATAGAGATTTTGACTTGCCACCACTAAATAGCCTATCCCACCAAACCTTTTGTTTCCCTACCGTAAGCCCAACATTACAACCCTTTAAATACCTCTTTGATAGTCTTTCCTAGGTGCTTACGCTAAAGCGATGGAGGTTTGATCTATTCTCAAGCCTATGGTAATCTATGTACTAGGACCGGTTAATGAGTGTTTATCTTCCATTTCCAACTTGATTATATTTCATATACACCCGAGAGAGATGTGAGTATCCAAACACCCCATGTGAGGTGCTAGTATGTAATTTTCGTGCTTGTTATGACTTTCATGGGCTTATATGTGTTGTGGACTGTTTTAAACCAATGCTTCATGACCCCAACTTATAAATTAATTGGCTAAAAGCACATTTTTAGGTCAAGCAAATACCAAGTGTAGGGATATTTGATAAGGTTTTAAAATGTACCTTTTGAGGGTCGTTTAAGCCCTTATTTGATCACTTTTGTATCCGTTATTACTTAATATCGTTCCTTTTCACTTTTAGGTCTCTTGAAGGCAAATTGTCAGTAATGGCACTTATTTGGACGAAAAGGCGCGGATATCTGAAGAAAATGGCCAAAGTCAAGAATCGAGACACTCAAGTCGCGGAAATACAAGGTGGCGTCGCCATCGCTAATCATGACGCCGTCGGAGCATTTTGTGACGACACGAAGCCAAATTTCTTATTTTCAAGTGACGGTGTCGCTTTAAAAGAGTGAGGTCGTCGCAATTCGGGACGGCCTAGATTTGATCCGCACGCGGCGTCGGTCAAGAGGACGGCGTAACAAGCACAAGGTGACGCCGTCGCCAAGATTAACGTGGCCAAGACGAAACCCAATGACGGCGACCCGGCGGCGTCACAAATCATAAGGTGGCGTCGCGATTGTAATATTATATATAGAATCCGAATTTTTCGGTTTTAGTGTGTAGTGTTTTGGAGTAAAACCTAAACCGAACCAAGGCATCTTGTATAGTATTTTAGTGTTTCAAACCCTATCTTACATCAAGATAAGTGTTTTACTTCATTAATTCAATTATGTCTTCAATTATTTGTGTGTATGCTTGCATGTTCTCCATGTCCGCTAATTTACTTGTGTGTTTGCTTAGGAATATGAAACTTAATTATTAAATATTGATTGGTTGTCTCTTATCTTAATTGATTAATGATCTAGTAATGCGATAGGTCATTCGTTGTGTAATTAATGCTTGATTAATCTTTGTGAACCTTGGGCTATAGCACTTAGAGCGGTTGTAGGCTAAACCATCCAAAGAGTGCCTTAGAGTTAGAGTTTATAATCCCTAGAGGGTTTTGTAGGCGAGACCCTTTGGTAAGTTCAAAGAGTTAGGGATAAACGATACCCTACGACTTTAGACACACAACACGATTAAGAATAAGGACGTGACAATTCAACCATCAATAGGAGATAATTAAGGAGTAATAAAACCTAAGTGAACACATCTTTAAACTATGATACGAGCACACAATAATTAGACATAGACTACATACACCTTAGATTAGATAATTAGATAAGTAGAGTAATCGGTGAAATACCAACCCCAAATCCAAACCCCGAGATTCGTACCTTTCCATTTCCTAAAAAAACATAAAAGATAAAAATAATCTTCCTCAACCCCAACCTTAGCGTAGTAACTTCTCACTAGCATTCCTATTCCCCTATAGAACGATATCAATACCCGTGGCTTACCCTAATACTACACTACAACGATTAGGTTCACTGCCTAGGGTGTTATAAAACTTGCTCGAAGAAAAGGAAGTTCCTTTGACCCCGAACGATGCATGTAGCGTTATCATTCCTCCTCCTCGTCCGCGTCCAAGTTCACCACGACCTTCTTTTTTTTCATTGTCGCATTGGCCGGTTTTTTTCCTTGACGACGTTCTTCACGTGTTTTGGTTGGTGGTGGTTAAGGTACTTTGAATTGTGATTCAAAGTAATGTTGTTGTGAAGCGTAGAATTGCGTTGGTGGTGGTTGTGACGGATATAATTGCGTTGGTGGTGGTTGTGACGGATAGAATTCCGGTTGTGATGGTTGTGATGGATAGAATTGTGGTGGTGATTGTCTTGGATATTGAAAAGGTTGAAATCCGACTTGCGAAGAAGTGTTTGAGCTTTGAGACGATGGGGTGGACGGGTTTGACGAAGACGAGTTGAGAAGATTCATAAACGACATCTCGTTTGGATCTTGGGACATTTTTGGTTGTGGATTGAGATGGTGAAAATAATATCTATATACTAATTATAATGGAGGGATGACCCTCTCTCCTAAATTTTTTTAAGATGTCATTAATGTGTTTTTTAAGCATTAAAATTTTAATGCATAATGTACACAATAAATAGCTTTTACTAATTTATCTTCCACAATATTTTAATGCTTCATTTATTATTTCTTTTTGAATTAGTTTTGTAGGACCTTAAATATCTCAACCTTATCACGAAATACCCACGTTACGCGTAGAACACGTTAAACACAAACACAAACTAAGCGAAGAAATAAAGAAACAAAGATGGAAATATGGTGACTTGAATATATGAAAGTCGTGTATGTAGAGAGAAAAGATGAAAACAATATGTTGTATATTCCAAAGAAAACACACACAAACACACACTCAAGCATACCCCTCAAATGAGACTTTGAGGGGTATTTATAGTACAAGGTAAAAAGCCCTAATGGGCTTTCCATGGGCTTCGTGGATATGGGTTGGACATGGATTGGATGACAACTTATACAAGGCTAGCTTAACATAACTTCTAGCCATTTAGCTTAGTCCAATCCACGAGCCCGTTGACTATTCTAATACGATATCTAACACACGTTACAAAGTTCCTAAATGTGAATGACCATCACTTCTAATAAAAACTTATAAGGCTAACAATCTCCCCCTAAGGGGTGGTCATTCAAAAGATGCTCCACTTGATTAGGTCTTTACTTTTCTCGAGCTTGAAATTTGTGTGTAGATATAGGATAGTCTTGATACTTTGTTCCTTTATGCTTTGTGATCAATTAATGTGGTATAGAGCAATTTGTCAACTTATTTGGTTAGGTGTGTCCACACCTTTCTCCACCATGCTCACACTTCTATTTGTCTTTTGGTTACTAATGATGTAGTTCTCGAGTCTTTAAACTTTGTAGATTCTTTGACATTGACGAAGAATCATCTTTAACTTGGTATTGCCTTTGATTTTGATGAGAACTTTTCATGTGTTGTTGGTATGAGCATGTGGAAAATCTGCACGATCAATCCGCTCCGAGCTTCCATAAGAAGAAAACATAAAAACATGTTAGTAATAAGCGGATTCCAGACTTACAAGTTTGAATTTCGAGGGTGTTAACAACATAGTGTGAAAACACGTCTCTAATTCTTACAAAGGTCGTTCTGAACTGAGTCCCATGTGAGATAACACGATATACCAAGTACATTTACAATTCGGATGAGTCGCTTAAGTACATCAAGCATCACTCCACGATAGACCGTTTGAGACACACTAAGCGTAATCCACGGGGTTACCGGTGACTGCTGTCGGGTACGCTTGATGTTGACCGGCGGGAGTTTCCATTTAATCATCAAGATCATAGATGTGAAACTTCTCATAAATGTTACGGCGATTGCTAAGATCTACGTGGACTCTAGAATATATCACTTGTGCCCTTATAGATGAACAACAAGCGATGTCATGTCAAGTGTTCCTATGAGATCTCTTTGATGAATCTCGTGGCTCTAGACTCAATTAGTGCATTTTGGTTTCCTAAGCGGAGACTAGGGAGAGGGTCTCCTTCTTCAATACCAACGATCTCTAAGAGAAAGTCGATAGATTATGTATGGTTCTTAGTGAGAATGAAACAAATCCCTTTTGAGAGGAATTGAGTGGCTTAGAAGGTTTAGTGCGGTCGTCCTTTGGGTTCATGACGTCTTTGTCTTCAATACCGGTGTCATCTAGTGACAACCAAAGCAAATGAATCGAACCCGATTTACGCCTAAGGTTGATTATAGAGGGCTATTTCTTTTCACCCTTTTCATTACTTTTCTTTTAATTCTTCAATCCTTCTTTCTCCTTTCTCACATTACTCCTTTTTTCAATCATACCTAAGGATTTCTAATACTAACTATTTGTGATGTCCTTGGGTAGATCCTCCCGGCTCTGGCGGATCATAGACGGATTTCCTATCCTTGGTCACCTTATAACTCCATGACTGTCCCTATTGTTGCCATAAAACCATTTTTCTTGAAAATATCTCAAAGTGTTTTGATAGAAAACATGTTTGGAACACCGAGAGTTTTGTATTTTCGTAAACACTCCCCTTCACATGTGCTTATATGTTTTGATGTAAATCTGCGCATAGAGGGTGAGTTCGTGACTTTTGAATTGATCGACTTTAAATGAACAGGACCGATTCGAGACACGTTTACATCACTAGGGAACTAGCTTGAAATTATTACCCGTCCTGGTCAAGTCCATAGAAAGTTTCTCGAGATGGTACATTTCCTGACTTAGATTCCTCGTCAATTCATTGGTTTCAACTGAGTCGAGCTCTTTTGAGATTCAAACACAAACATTAAACTTTTTGATCACATTTTAATCACGTCTCCTCCTCCTCAAAAATAGCATATTCGTGATATTTTTGATATCAACGGATTAAAAAACATTTTATAATTTGTTGGGGAGACAAACGGATTTGATTTAAGCATGAATTTGGAACATTTAGTTTTATACTCCCCCTTTAATAAAGCATAATCAATTAAAGGGTTTTAGAGGGAGTTATCTTGAGCATAAAATATTTTGAAAGATTTTGAAAATCTTTTTGAACAATCTTGGAAAAGGTGCTCAAGATGATGATGATTTCTCACCAGTTTGAAATGTAGTGCACTGAAGCGTACACTTGATTTTTCTTTAAAAAACACGAGTTTTGATTTGAAATAATCAAAAGTCATCATTTTAGTCCCGGTTTCGTCATCAAGTATAATGAAAGCCATTTAAAGAACTCTCGCTCAAGCATCCATACATGCCCGTATCATTATTGAATGACATTTCTAGAAGCGTCTGAATATCGATTATACAAGAGACATGTCGTGAGAAGAATATTTTTGGATTTTTGATTTTCTATTGTGTTTGTATTTTGAAAGTTTTATATTTTTATATTTTGCTTTTGTTGGTTTTTCAAATTTTGTATTTTGTTTTTCAAAAATATTTACAAATGAAGCTTTTGGAAAAACATTTTCAAGAAGATTCGAGAAGACGTTCTAACTCCTCGGGGTAAGGCTTCGATTCCAATTCGTCGAACTAAATCGTCAAACCTTTCTTTTGGAAGGGCTTTAGTAAATATATCGGCGAGTTGGTAATCGGCCTTCACGAAAAATAATTCAACAAGACCTTCTTCCACATGTTCTTTTATGAAGTGATAGCGCACTGATATGCTTAGTCTTTGAGTGATGAACAGATTGCATGATATGGCTATGGCACTTTTCGAGTCACAATACATAGGTATTTTATCGAAAGTAAAGCCATAACACGTGAGTTGTGTTCTCATCCATAGAACTTGAGCACAACATGCGATAGAGACACATACTCGGCTTGACGGTTAAAAGTGCAAGCAATCTTGTTTCTTTGAAGATCGACTACTAACTTTTCACCCAAAATTGTGCTCCTCCTGTGTACTTTTGTCAGTAACTTGGTCACCGCGTGGTCCACATCCTAAAAGGCAATTAGATCAACCGGATTCCTGGATACCAAAGACCCTTGTGAATGGATGTCTTGGTGCCGAAGATCCTTTTAACCTCTTTGAGGTGGAGTTCGGTGAGCTTTGCACTCAAACCGCTAATAAGCAAACAACAAAATGAATATCGGGTCGACTAGCGAAGGTACATGAGAGAACCAATCATGATCCGATATTTCTTCGGATCAATAGGTTTCCCAAACAAATCGGCTCCAATTTTTGGTGAAGTTACCATTGGTGTTCCGATCGAATCACAATTATCCATACCATGATTTTTCAAAATCTCGCTTGTATATTTAGCTTGATTAATAAAAATCTACGTGGGATTGATGTATTTGTAAACCAAGAAAAACTTTAGTTCCCCATCATGGACATTTCAAATTTGCTTTTCATGAGATTTTCAAAATGTTTTGAAAGATTCGGATTAGTGACCCAAAAATGATGTCGCCCACATAATCGAACAATCAAAATGTCGCTTTTGCATTTTGTGTAAACAAGGTAGGATCAACCGTTCCTTTGGTGAAATTGTTTAGATAAGGAAAGAGGATTCGTCATACCACGCTCTGAGCTTGCTTTAAACCATAGATTGCCTTTTGAGTTTGTAGACGAGTCCGGATGTTCCATGTCTATGAAGCCTTCCGGGCGACTCACGTACACTTCTTCTTTCGTAGTTCCATTCAAGAACGCGGTCTTAATGTCCATCCGATAAACCATGATGTTTTGTAAGTGCATAGGCTAAGAATATCCCTGATCGCCTCAAGTCTAGCTACCGCACGAATGACTCTTCAAAGTCTATCCTTCTTCCCGCTCTGTATCCTTTGGCCACAAGACGAGCTTTGTTGCGAATTACAATCATCTCTTCATCCCTTTTGTTCTTCCATAACCATTTGAGATCAATGACGCGAATGTCAATTGGTCTTGGAACCATATCCCAAGAGTCATGTAGACGGTATTGGAGAAGTTCCTCCTGCATCGCTTCTATCCATGCGGGTTCTGCCGTTGCCTCGCGAATGTTCTTCGGTTCAATATTGCTAATTGAGCAAAGGTAAATGCACAATTCGCATCGGTGGCAAGTTGGCGTCTCCTCTGAATTGGCCTTGATGGTTCACCAATAACTTGTTCAATTGGATGGTATTTTGTCCACTTCATAGTAGAAGGATACCGTAGATTATACGAGTGCGAGTTAGATGGTTCTCGTAAGCTAGAGGATGATACAGCTGATTCGTAGCAAACGGGTTTTCAAATAAGTCGCATCTAACGTTGCATCGCTCGGGTTTTGTGTAGGTTCTTCTTGAAATGATATATTTGGTTTTGCTCATCAACTAGCACGTAAGACTGTTTGAAGAATTGGAGTTCTTTGAGTAGATGTAGATGATGTTGATGGAGTTGGTGCATTGGTTTCGACCGTTGTAGATGCATCTTCATTGGTGGTGGTAGGTGATGTTGAGCGGGTGCATGGAATGATTGTTTGATGCATTTGTCAAGTTCCACCATAATATTCATCGAACATTAACTCAAAGAATTTATCCCATTCTTGTTCATGAGATGTGTCGCAAAAGTTGATGAAGCTCTTTGATGTACGAGTCCCGAATCGATGTGTCCGTAAGTCTGCGGGTTTGGTGCGGGTTCTAGAGCGAGTCTCTCGAAGCCAATCGTGAAAGTTCATCAAAATTCACATTCATCGCTCCATGATCCTCCTAGTTCTTCTCATATACACCTCGAATGCCCTCGAGCTATCTCAATATCCAATTAAGATTCCAATATCACCTTTAGCTTTCAATTTCCTAGATCTTCTTTGTCGTTTGTCGGATAGCACAAAGCGCCAAACACGCGAAAGTAAGAGATATCGGGTTTTCGTTGTTCACTATTTCATATGGGGTTTTATTGAATTTTGGATGGATTAGGGATCGGTTCTCGAGTGAAATAGCAAAGTGGCAACAACATCACCCCAAAGAAATAACGGTGCACTAGAATAAATTAGCATTGTGCGGCGACTTCCACAAGGGTACGATTTCTTCCTTCAACTACCCCATTCTCACGTGTGGAGTTCGACAACCGATGCTTGATGAGTAATTCCAACATCTTCAAAATAAGCTCTTAACTCCCGATTTGTGAATTCAAGTGTCGTTGTCATGCTCTTACAACTCTTACAGGAGCTTGAAGAAGTACTTGAATACGTTTGTGAAGGTGATGATGATGCTCGGTGCTTCGCCTTTTGATCTCAAAAACCTAACCCATGTATATCTTGAATAATCATCGATTTATAACAATAATATACTTTTTCCCATTTATGCTTTCAACTCTCATTGGGCCACATAAGTCCATGTGCAACATATGCAACCTTACTTCGACCTAGGTACGGATTGGGTTTATATGATGTTCTTTTGCTTTTCCTTGTTCGCATGATGGACATAAGTGATCCTTGGTGTATTTGAACTTTGGAAGTCCATTGATGATGTTGTCTTTGGCCGCTTTGTTGATGGTGTCGAATTGAGATGGGATAACCATCGTGCCACAACCAGGACTTTGTTCCGTATGCTCGTGTCATAAGACATATTGGTGGTGAAGAGGCCATTTGGTTAATGTCGATAGCATACAAGTTTGTATCACGATTCCCTCGTTAAGAGATTAGTGCCATTCAAGTTTCTAACGGCAAGCATTTTTCCTAAAAGCAACCTCTAAATCGCATCACGAATCGCCTGACTAAAAACAAATTGTGTCCCAACCCTTCGACATAGTAAACCCGAGTGATCAAATAATTTACGGTAGATCTCCATAACCCATGATAGTTGCTACATGATCATTTCCAAACGTGACGGTTCCTATGAATTGCCGATTTAAATTGATCGCAGCTTCATTCCTTGGTCATGTGCTTGGAGCAACCCGAGTCGATGATCTAAAGACATATTTCGATAACCCGCCAATAATGTAAGAAGAAGATTTTGGAAACCGCTTTGATTTTGGTTCCTTTGGGTTAGAGGTAAAATCCACATCACACTCATAGAAGTTATCTATTGGTAAGACAGGTATATCACTCACTCTACCATTCTGGAGTGTGAAAGTTCTACTCGTGGGTTTCCAAATGTCATCCGTAAAGTAGACATTATGCTCCCTATCAATAGTGTAAAGCCTAAGTCTCGCAACTAGTCTTCCTATCCGTTTAGCATAAGTTCTTTTGGGAACATTCTTCTTAACAAGCTTAACAATCTCATTCTTAGAAACACAATCATCATGAATATTAGTTAAAGATTTCTTGCAAGTTAAGCAAAGATTCAACAGTTCATTAAACTTAGCGAGTTCATAGGTTCATTACATTCTGATGAAATGTCTTTCTTATTACAAAGCGGTAAATTCTAGGGTGTTCTTCACTTTCTTCTCTTTATTCAGCGACTACTCTTAGAGGCAAGCGAGACTCTATTGTTCCTTGTATTGCTCTTAGGCTTTAGTCTGCTGCTCCTAGAGGTGCTTCCTAGTCCTGTAGAAGGTAAGGCACACTCATTAGGATTCACATTTTTATCAAGAGAAGTGGTTTCGGCTTTCCTAGTCTCTTTAGAGTGCTTTTCTAAACTTATGTCGTTTGTTCCATATGTTTTAGATGTGGAGGCAGACGCATTAGTGGTACTCATCTTAAAAGGCCGAGAGCTAAAACTTTTGGTTTCTCGATAATCGTTTTCCTTTATCAACATTTTGTTTAGGCAAGGCGTGGAGTGACCGATTTTGATAAATCATTTTTCTCATTGACTTTTGAAGGAGGCATTGAAATGACATTTTGGTTTTAAACCGGTTTGGGAACATTTGCTTTCTCCTCGGTCAATGGTTTTGAAATCTTAGTATCCACCGCCTTTCCTTTTGGCATTCTAGTGAGCCCTCAAAGATCATTTTTCGCTTTCATGTCATTGTAGGCACCCTCATACGACGGTTTGTCATACTTGCATTCCTCGGTTTTCGATCAAGTTGTTTACAATATGAGACATTTTCTTTTCAATTTTCTCAAGTGCTTTTCATATTTTGAAACAATTTTGGAGGTCTCAGACCGAGTCTTTCATGATCTTCAATGTAATATGTTTGTAAAATAATGGACATAATATCGGTAGTCGAACATCTTGAAGAGAGTCATTTAAATTTTCCAAAAATTTGATGTGTTCGACACAATCATTAGCTTGCTTTACTGTGGATTTATGGTCCTTGACAAAGTCACTGTTTCTTTCAAAATGCTTGTTCAAAAGGAATTACCCTTGAGTTGATGTTATTCAAATGAGGGGCAATTTGAGTTTCAAAGTACTTTTATTTTCATTATCAAAACTATTAAACCGATGTTTGTTGTAATATTGGTTTTAGTTTTAACGATGTCTTGAAGATCTGCAATTTAGTTTTCACATTTTCTAAAATACTTCTCGCACCACTTGTGTTAAAAGGATTGTTTGAAGACGGTTGTTCAATGTTCGAAGAGAATTTGACACAACAACCGGTTTTGAAACGATTTTGAAATAGGTGTTGACTCTTTGTTTGAAACACTTGGTGTGATGGAAAACTTTGACTTTTCTTTTGATTAACAAAAGTAATTCGTTAATTTTGTTCCATTTGTTATAATCAATTGGTTTGATTTCCGGATTTTTTTGTTTCATTTTTGATCTACTCTCCTCAGATAGTTCTAACGTTTCAAGAGAATCACGAACAATAATGGGTTCATGTAAAACATTTCTATTGTTTAACACATTCTGAGGTTTCTTAGCATTCTTAAGGAACGAAGAAGTTACCAAGTGCCATTCTATGATTAGTATGAAAACGCGGATTTACTTGATTAGAAAGCATCTTGTTTATTTGAGCATAATGACCCGTTTTAAGAAGCAAATTTTCCAAAGTTTGGATTTTTCATTTTATCAAGAATTTCATCAAGAAGAGAATCTTCTCGCTTTGAAAATCAAGAATCAACCGCTTCTTCTCTTTTCAAGATTAGAAAACATTTATTTTGTTTAGAAAGTTGGTCATTTAAATCGGAAATTTCCTTGTTTAAATATTTAATTTTCAAGTTCAAATTCACATCAAGTATGTTATACTTGATTTGCAATAGTTGTTCTTTAGAAACCAAATTTCGATAACCAATTTCTAATTATGATTCTTTGTTTTATGAAATTCAAAGGCTTTTGCGCTCTCCTTGTAACTCTCAAGCTCGGTGGTCAATTTAGTATTCGCGCCTTAACTTCGCGATTGACCGCTTCTAACTTTCTCAATTTCAATGCCACGCTTATTGATTAATGATTCAAAATAAGCACGTGTTTCCTCATCAGTCTCGGTATTTTGTGCCATATAGTCTCCACTAGGATCCACATCCGGAGTCTCGAGTTAGTATTGCAACAACTCGGATTGTCCTGTATGTATCATAAGTAGGTCTTGATGTCACAGAATGATGTTCGTCATGAGTAAACACATCAAATATGACATTGTTATAGCATGGATCGGTGATTGGTACCTCGACATCGCATTGGCGCTATAGATGGGAAGTGCGTCGAGAATCGGTGTCATACTTAGTCTCCAAATATTTGCCATGAAGATGCAGTTTGCATTGATTTCCTCGAGCTCTTCCGGATCATCCATAATAGCGAAAAGTCATTCTCCTCGAGACTCACCGTAATCACCGTCATCTTTCGTATAACAAAGATAGCTTTCGAAGATAATCGGCAGCCTTCTTGTTCGCTTAGTAGGACAATTCCTTGCCATGTGACCCAATCCTTGACGGTTATAACACTTAACCCGATTACCCCGATTCACATTTCCATAATTCCCAACGATCGGGCTGCAACATTCCATTCGATTATCCAACGCTTTCTATTCCCAACATTCTCGACCCAACTGACACCCGATTCGGAACCACGATTACCCATCCCGAAATCCAAGAGCATATCCACCTGGTTCGCAATAACTCCAACCATTTGTCTTTGATTACCCATGTTCACACCCTATTTGTGCAATTTGCTGCTGCGTAGTGTTTGATGAAATCCTTTGGTTGTTGTTAGTTGGTGTGGAATAGCGACTTAAGAATGCTTTACCTAAAAATGCAAATGCTGTAGCAAAGCTTGTTCTTGTTCAATTTCAAGATCGATTCCTTGTTCCCAGTAATGTTGTTGTTCGGTGGATAGGTTTGTTGTTGAGGATAACGACTTGTTGTTGTGGAATGTATTCTCGCAAGTTGTTGTTAGTGGAAGATGATGAAGCTTGTTGTTGTGTATTCCTTTGGAGTTTGAGTCTTTGCAATGAGTGCCAATGGATCATGATTCTTTGCTAATCTTTCTTTCGACTTCATTCACTTCATTTTGGTTTTGTTTGAAAAAATCGTTGAGTTGATCAAAGTTCACTTGATGTAAGTCTTTTGTTTGGTAGATTGTTTAGGAACTTGATGTTGCTCACGATAGTTCGGGTGCCAACATGTTTCGATCGACTCATTCATTAAAGTGCGAACCTTCCATAGTAGGATTCAATGGATTCTCACGGAGTAGATGTAAACTTCTCCCATGCGCTAGCAACTTGTTCTCCGTATCTTGTTGACCAATTTACGTTCCATGACAAAGCCGCCTAACACGTTCCACATATCGAAGCAGTTTCACTTGTCTCTGACGAAAGATGTCTCTTGGTAAACCCGGTTGGACAATATGAATTGCTATGTCATCCGCTTCGACTTGTTTCGATCCTCTTCAGTATTCGATTCCTTTTGAACACGAAAAGATGGTGAGGCGGAGGTGTTGCATCGGCATTTCGTGGTCTTGGACTTGTCGAGGTATGAAGGGTCCATTCGTAATGGATTGAATCATCAATTTTCCATTAGGTTTGGTCTTAATGTAACGAAGCATACGACTTGTCCATTGAAGATAACCACCTTTTTCCAACATAGGAGGCGGTTTTCGGCACCGGTACGCATGAATGTCTTGTTGAGTTGCCATTGATGAAGGTATGATATGATAAAGTTGATGTAGGATCGATTCAACGATAAAGGAGTTGTGTTTGATGAAGATTAAGCTTGGTTGTTGTAGTGAAAATTTGGTCTAAAAACTTAAAACCTCAATAACCACATTCGGAGCGTTTTTAGGACTAGAAGGTTGACCCGAATAAACTTTAGTTAATTCGGTGGTCTATTCTTCTCGTTCTCATGGTCGTTTTGATGGGTAGATCGCTGAAAACGGAGTTACGGTTCAAAAGTTATAGCCGTTTGAAGTTTTTCTCGTAATCCTTAAGCTTATGCGTAAGTGTTGGTTGCTTAGGCGTAAGTTTTGTTCCTTAGGCGTAAGAGTTGAACCTTAGGCGTAGATAGTGATCTTACGCGTAATAATTAATGCTTATGCGTAGAAATATTCTTACGCGTAAGATGTTACTCTTAGGCGTAAACAATATCTTACTCGTAAGTATTAATGCTTAGACGTAAAACACAGTCTTAGGCGTAAGATAGAAATCTTATGCGTAAAAACGAGCTTACGCGTAAAACACGAATCGTATCTCTCTAACTTATCCAAGCTAGTGAGATTTCCCAAGTCGAAGTGTTCCACAAACTTATCCAAGTGAGGGAAGCACTGTGTCACCGTTGAAGCACGAAGATTCTGAACCAAATGCTTATGCGTAAAAGTTATGCCTAAAAAGAGGGTTTTGACTTTTTCTTACGCGTAACTCGAGGGTTTTGACTTTCTCGAATTTACGCGTAACAAATTCCCGTGAATCAAACGATTTACGATACACTCAAAGCCTTCAAAACACTCAAATAACACAAAAGTTTTGACCTTAATCACCCAAAGTGTTGTTTACGCTTATGCGTAAAAGCGAACAAAGCAAAACGCAAGTTTAAAAGCGATTGAAAACATAAAGCTCAACTTTTCTAAAAACTAGACTCCTTAACACTATAGGAACCTCAAACCATAAGAATCTTGAAGATTTAAGTGCAAGTAAAGTTTTAAGCAAGACAAATTTTGAGAACGAGAGTTACGCAGTAACACACACAAAAACTTCAACCAAACACTCCTAAACCATTGTTGGCGATTGATACCAATTGTAGGACCTTAAATATCTCAACCTTATCACGAAATACCCACGTTACGCGTAGAACACGTTAAACACAAACACAAACTAAGCGAAGAAATAAAGAAACAAAGATGGAAAGATGGTGACTTGAATATATGAAAGTCGTGTATGTAGAGAGAAAAGATGAAAACAATATGTTGTATATTCCAAAGAAAACACACACAAACACACACTCAAGCACACCCCTTAAATGAGACTTTGAGGGGTATTTATAGTACAAGGTAAAACGCCCTAATGGGCTTTCATGGGTTTCGTGGATATGGGTTGGACATGGATTGGATGACAACTTATACAAGGCTAGCTTAACATAAATTCTAGCCATTTAGCTTAGTCCAATCCACGAGCCCGTTGACTATTCTAATACGATATCTAACACACGTTACAAAGTTCCTAAATGTGAATGACCATCACTTCTAATAAAAACTATTAAGGCTAACAAGTTTAGTTTTAATGCAAAAATGCACATATAAATGAATATGATTTTAAAATGCATGCAAAACTACAAAGTTTCAAAACTATTATTATATCGTAAGAGTGTTTCGAGAACCAATCTAAATAAATTTTGTATTATTTTAAATAAAATTAACCACAAAAGTAAAAACCTGTTTTTGTAAAAGTCGGGACAATTTTTAAGACAAATGATGCAAAGATGTAAATTCAAAGTGATAATTTATTTGATTTTATACATATTACACATATCTATACTACTTATAATGGTGGGATGACTCTCTCTCTTAAATTTTTTTAAGATGTCAATAATGTGTTTTTTAAGCATTACAAATTTTAATGCATAATATACACAATAAATGGTTTTTACTAATTTATCTTTCACAACATTTTAATGCTCTATTTATTATTTCTTTTTGAATTAGTTTAGTTTTAATGCAAAAATGCACATATAAATGAATATGATTTTAAAATGCATGCAAAACTACAAAGTTCCAAAACTATTATTATATCGTAAGAGTGTTTCGAGAACCAATCTAAATAAATTTTGAATTATTTTAAATAAAATTAACCACAGAAGTAAAAACCGGTTTTTTGTAAAAGTCGGGACAATTTTTTTTAAGACAAATGATGCAAAGATGTAAATTCACAAGTGAAAATTTATTTGATTTTATACATATTACACATGTATACATTATAAGTACTTTTTTCATGATTCAAACATTTTTTCATAAACAATATTAATGATTCAAACATTTTTTCATAAATATATACTTTACAAGATGTATACATTATAAGTACTTTTTTATTTATATCTTTTATCTATATGGGACAAATGTAATAAACAATATTAATGATACAAACATGTTCAAAATATATATATATATATATATATATATATATATATATATATATATATATATATATATATATATATATATATATATATATATATATATATATATATATATATATATATATATATATATATATATATATATATATATATTTCATAAAAAAAATGTTTCTACTACATGTATTCTGACCACTATCAACTAATTTGACCATAACCCCATAACATTATTATTCCGCAACGCTAAAATCACGCCACTTTTAATTTTTTTATATGAATTAGTTTGATATTATCCATCACTTTTTTTAAAGTAACTTTAACTTATTATATTTTCGCTATTGGTAAAGTTATTGTAAGAGAAAAATAAAATTGAAAACATTTTTTGCCGAAAATTTTATTATTTGATACCCGCCATCGCAACGCGCGGGTAACCTACTATAATATTCTAAAGAGTTGAAATATGCGACATGAAACTTTTGGCATCCGCAAATTTATCGTCACATAAAACGTTTTAGATTATAAAGCATGGTTTATTGAAATTTTTTATTTTAGGGTATCCGTCACCGCATCGCGCGGGTACCCTGCTAGTATTTTTGAATGAGAAGTGTAAATTTTGGTTTGAAAAAAAAAAAATAAAAAATTGACCATTTGAATTAAAACGGTAACATCAAACGTAAACTTGAATTTGGTTTTGTCATGTAGTGTGTCGTTGTAGTGGCGAGTTGTGATGTAGTGAGGCTTGCCGGTGTCGTGGCGGTGGGCGGCGGCCAACGGCGGGTGTGCCACGTTGGAAACGGCGAGGCAACTAGCCACTATAGCCCATGCTCTTAGTGATGTTGTTCACGGTAAAATGAAAATGTGATGTGACTATTAGTTGATGGCAATAATTTTCTTTACCACTACACAATGTCTTAAGAAAGAATCCACATATAAGTATGTCTCCATCTTCTTTTCATTGTCGAATGTTATACAAGTCTTGCATTTTACTTTGATGATACGTTATTATTTATGACAGCATTAAAGTTTGGTGAAGCCATGAAGCATCCTTTTTTTGACAAAATTATTGGTACACGTCTGGCCCTAGTGACCCAAAATTATTGGTTTTTAGTTTTTTAACTCGTTTATAGACAGTGCTGTTAAATAATTTCTTTTATAAAATTATATAAATTTTTTTATATTTATATAGTTAAGATACTGTGTATTATGTATTAATATCGATTAATATTTTGTATATATGGAACAAGTATTTTACTTTGTTTTACTGATATAGTGTTGATGTCGATGTTGTTTAAACTAAACTCTTAATATCATGTTCTATATATTATACATGTTTTATATAGTACGTAATGACCCTTAAAAAAATATTTTTTGTGATATCCATATTTAATCTTTAAAGAGAAATTACATGCGTTGTTATATGCACAATCTCATGTATAATTTATTGAAGTCCTTTACTCAGAATATTGCTTTTTTATTTCTTAACATGGGATAGAAATCAATCAATTTTCTCTTTTAAACCGTATAGAGTTCATGCAAAGTCCAATTAATGTACAACTAAAGATGACACACACACAATGTAGCCCAGCTGTTGGAAATGTATATATTTACAAACATGTGAATGTCCGGATTCGAACTCGTGACCACGGGATTGCACACATTAGCGAATGAGAATTAAAGTTAATAATTAATGTTTATGTTTACGATTAATTATTACACATTAAGTCCGGTTAACGATCGTTAAGTATTTATCGGAAAAATGACTAACGACCGTTAAATGGAAAAGAGAGGACTAGAAATGGAAAACTTGGAAAAGTTATGGATTGGGCTTTGGCTTTCATTGGTGGCGGCCATAGGGCTATACAAAGCCTAATTCACAAACTTGTTCCCTAAGTTTACCTACTAGTATATAAGGAGGGTAGGTTCTAGGGTTTCACACACATGCGTTGAATTAACCCAGATCTCTCCTCTCTCTCTAGTCCATTATTCGCCAACACCCCATGTAAGGGAGTTTGGTTTCGCTTTTCTTAAACGAGGACTTGTGTTAGATCTAGCAATCGCAGATTCGTTTGGTTAATTCGTGTGTGCAGAGCGTGGTTGTAAGACATTATTCTTACACCAATAAGTACTTCTTTGGTTTGCTTTGCTCGAGGGTTGTTTTGCTTTTCTCGAGGGATTTGATATTCGCAAGAGAGGTACGTTACGCATACTTTCATTAATTAATTTATTTGTTATGATCTTAAGTCTTCCACTGTGTACTCTTGATGTCTTTATGTTTTATTGTATTTTCTATATCATAAACTCAATGGTGGTTTCAGAGCCTTGTATAACAAGTAATTAATTATCAAACACATAATTAAAATAAACATGAATGTGTTATTATTTGTATGCTTAGATCTAGGGTTTGCTTAACCTAAACCCTAATTTGAGGAGGGCGTTTTTATTATGTGCCCTAATTAGGTTTTGTAAACTATTGTTTTAATTGGATTAGAAACCCTAAGATGCATACAACTTTATGTGTATATGCGTAACTTTGATTTAATTGCATTAATTGTTAAGTGTAATTTTATGTCCATGATAATTACATGCATGTTTTATCATGGATATGCTTTTATTGTATGTCTTTCGTGGTTAAGTGATATACACTAATAATGATAGATCTGTAATTGGGGAAGACCTCAATAATTATTAATTTTAATCAATTATGTGCTATGTGGTATATATTTAGTTTTGACTTACATGATCGATGAATCGATGCATGTGGTTCACTTTGTACATAGATGAAAAGCGGGTGGAAGTCTTAATTAAATATATGCATATTAACAGATATAAAATTGGTTATTAATAAGATTTATCAAAACCGTTTGCATGTGGCTATTTGATATGCATGACTTTTATTTGTTATGCATTCATTGTTTATTTGTTTATTTTATAAATACTTGCTTGTTTGTGTTTTCTAACAAGGGTATTTTTAAAAGAAAATAAACCGACCTAAACAATGGTGAAACATGCATTTTTAAGAATAGTAATCATAATCGTTTAATTGATTGATGACTTTGGTACAAATGAGTGAAAGGCTCACCCATGAGAATGAACTAATAAAAGGGTTTAAAGAAGTGCGCAGACACAATCGAATGGATGTCTAAGGTTGTGCTTTAGCGCACTGGTCCTCCCTCTGTAAGTTCGAATGGAGCTACTTAGTAAGTCATTAAATGTGCAAGCTCGTCTTAAGGGCGAATTAGTGTTGATTCCATGCGCCACTTAGGTGGTTATTATCCAAACACTAAGTGTTAACACTTATGCAAAAGTACGGTATAATGGATGATAATTAACACTAAATTCCTTGATTGGTGAAACCAATACCTCAATTAAAGTTTGATGATGAAAACTTAAACATTAAAACAAGATATAAATGTTTTAATAAAACCTATGTTACGAAGATGAATGCATGACATCTTTGTACATATTTGATTTTACATCAAAACTATTACCCTTTAATTTAAGTTATATGCCATCCAACGAAACGGAAACACCTAAGATTATTTTTTATTTGCGTGAGACCGTGACTTAGATCGTAATCAAAGGGTAAAATGTCCACGTGTCGTGAGAAGCGGGCATGGACGATTTTGCGGTTTCTTAAGTTGACAACTTAATTGAGTTTTGTAGTGAGAACGGCAACTCAAGGCATAAGATGGGATAAAACATGTTTACATGGCAATTGAAATTGGCTATATGTAAATCCATAAATCTAGGAATTGCAATTGAAATTGGCAATTGAGCACAGCTCTACCACTTTGTATAAGGTTCATTACTAGCGGATCAACCGACGTGATGAGATTATGACAATTTGGATCCTAGTTTTCAATGAAAATTAAATGGTTATATGTTTATGAACCATGGGTGTTTAATTTTCTTGAAAAGGTAAATTATCGAAAATACTAAAATTGAATTTTGTAATTCTTTTGAATGTATAATTGCAACATTTAACCGTAAGCGAAGTTTAGTCTTTGATCAATAAATTGTTCCATTCGCTTTCAAACAAATGTTTGATCGAGAATAATTTACGAAAAGACAAGCGAAGTCTCTTTTCCATGGGAGAAGTGAGACTCAATCCTATTCCTTTTCATGAATGAGAAAGGTATAATAGGAACATTTGAATTGTCTAAATTCTAAATGTAACTCATAGCAATGAATTGCACATCTTATTTTCCATAAAGATTTCATTACCTTCATTTGGTGAATGAATTCTTTGTAACAACATGAATGTTGATTAACCGAAAATATGTATGTGAGTTACTAAATTAGAAGCTAGACTAATTACTGCGAAAATTGGTAAAAGGCAAACTAGCATATTTTATCTAGTTGTTTTGCTTTAGCCTTTAAAGGTGCTACATACCGGCATGGGCATGGTAGGCATGTTAAGGAAGAAATTGCATACCCAATTTTTCAAGTTAATGACTTTGATGGATAACCCATCATTCATAGAGTAGAATACACCTTTTAGTACCTTAGTAATGATTACATTATGGTTCTTTAAAGGTGTAGGAAAGTAAAAAGCAAGCAAGTTGTTTTAATCGGTTATGCAACACTTACAATGTTGTCGATTCGGTGGGAGCATTTGTGTTGCATTCTTGAATAAGTTGTTTAATGATTTCTAATTCGATGAGAGCTACAAGCCTTATTTCACATGTAGTAACCCAGTTATCTTCAAAGATAATTACTTTCAAATTGTGAGCACTTATGTTTTTAAGGATTGTCATGCGTTTCCTTACTAAACAATATAGTCCTACATCTACTTATTATATCTATGACACAAATCATATTAATCAAATAAACGAACGTATCGTGTTGTTTATACGCTACATGATGTTGTTCCATGCACAAGTGGGAGAAATCTTTATTGTGTGCAAGATACAACACATATAAATATGATTTAAATGGATTCTCTTGATCATGAAGGTAAGAGAGTTACGTTCTAATAGGAATTATATATTTTATATATATGATTGCCTTATTAAGAACATGTGTCAAGATGATAACAAAGACTACTTTATTTTCAAAATTTATGTCATTCAATATTTAAGAAACACTTGTAGTTACAATTTATGTTACGTGAGAACGTGAACTAGATTATAGCCCAGGTAAAATATCCACGTCGTGAGAACGAGCATGGATGATTTTGCGTTTCTTCGTTGAATTTTCATGGAATGACATAATTAAATGAAGTAATCTAATACTACTTTGAATTTAAGTATTCGTTGAATGACTTAAATATATGTAGTAAGTATTAACTTGAAATATTAATTGAAACACGAGGTGGTGTTCATAATTACTTTAATTAAAAATGTTTATGATTTTGTAAAGTCACAAACATGAAGTCTTTTAATACAAGACTTACAATATAAAGTAAGGCGTTAACTTGCTATGTTTTAAGACATATGCATGAAGTCAATGAGGGTGATCAATGACTTATAGCGTATAGTGGGATTATAATCGATATGTCTTTTGACTTGGTCGAAAATACTTGTGTTATAATACATGCAATTGACTTGGTAATTCTATTTTACCATTAAGTTTTACTTTGTTGGTAAATAGATGAGCCAAAGAGTAGATGGTTATCTTAAATATTGTTAGATTATCTTACAATATTAATTCTAATAAAATACCATAGTTTTATGGTATGTTCAGTTAGAAGAATCAAAATCTATTGGCATGTTTGATTCAAGATAACTATAGTTTCTACCAAAAGTTATCAAGGTTAGAATATTGAGTATAGATTGAATATACTCAATAAGACTCCAACCTAGAAGATTAATAAGACACCATTTGTTTATGGAATGTGATGAATCACATTAAGTCTTATAATGAAGTTACAATTTGTTAAGCTGCTTGTATAGTGAGTTGTAACAAAATAATGTTAGGAAGCATGTCAATGTTTTTGTAATATCCCAAAAGAGAACAATGTATTGTTGTTTACTTGCTAAACTATTTAAAGGTAATCTTTAAATTGTTAAAGGCAAGTGGGAGTTTTGTTTAGATCTTGAAAGATTGAATTACAAAATACATAATCTTCTAAAATACACTAGCAAATATCATGATGAGGTTAAACATGTAAATGATAGACCTCAATATGATGGAATTGTCGTTCATAGATCCGAAAGGATATCTCGGATATTTAATATCTTTGAGAAATATGAGTTCTGAGGATCATGGTAAGCGATAATCATAATGATGAATTTACCAAATGATGAATTGTGGTAAATCAATCATACTATGAATGTTGAGATCTTTGTCCATAAAGATAATCAACTTTAGATACTTGGTTTATCTTAAATAATGAATATGAGTTTCTTCAAAGGATGGAAACCTTAGTGGTTTAAATCTTTATGTAGAAATCATATGGACAATATTATACATATTTAATGCATGTCTAGTGATAATAATATTAATCATATTTAAGCAATTAACTATGATTGAATATTCTTTACTAGATCCATTAAATAGAAGTATAAAGATTATAATTGTCATACTTAGTTTCATTGATATGAAATTTTGACAATGAATGTCATAACTCTTTGTTGTGGAATTACTTTTGCGAGGGCGATGAGTAATACAAAGAAGTTTTATGAATTCAAATAATCCTTGGATATGTACAAGCTGCAAGAATCCATAAATGGATATATGCATGCATCTAGGAGATGATTCTTATGTTTAATATTAAATCCATGTTTGATTTAATAATTAAAATAAGATAGCTCATAAGTATTCCCGAAAGCTAGTGGGAGTATTATTTTATTTTCTTAAATCTTATAAGTTGTATGGGCAACTACATTCCACTTAAATTAAGTTTTAGTTGGGAATGAAACTTTGTTTGTAAGATTTGAAATAAGACATGCAACCTTGGAATATATGTTTATTACTATAAACATATGCGGTAAAATAAATGAGTCTAATAAAACATGATAAATACATATCTTTAACAAGATATAATATGAATGAGATCTTAAAGTTTAACTTGAAGATTCATCATGTACATCATGTTGTGTATAAGATTGTTGTGTCATGCTTGGTTACAAGATGATTTGACAACATTGAAAGTTGTTAGTGTAATAAATATTTTAAAAGAAATATGTTTGGATTTAGAATCACATTCCACAGTCTGGATATGCTCATAGATTCTATGGACGAAAATATGGCAATTATTTCGTAATTGTCATTGCCAACAAACTTGAGTTTGATAGGCACCAACATTACACTATAACTGTTCAAAGTTTACGGATGTTTAAAGAGCATATTTTTGTATACAATGATGCTAGTTTAATTGAGATGACACTCAATTCTAGTCATGGTATTCTTGATAATGACCATGTTGACTAGTTATGCTCAACTAAGAGCATAGTTGCATTATACATTAAAGAATGAAGAATACTTTAAAACTTTAAAAGTTTTGAAAGATGATTGTCATATAAAGGTGGTTCAAAGTTATCGCACCTTATGGAATGATATGACAATATCAAGATATGTAAACACATACAAGAAATTCAATTATTGAATTTTTGAAATAAGTATTCTCAAAATTCTTGTAGATCAAAGTTAGTTGAAATTATGCCTTGTCAACAAGTATGAGTTGCATGACTTATGGAAAAATTCATTAATCGAGAATTATCATGCATTGATCTATTTAGTATTTGGATAAAGGATGTTAAACAATTATTAATTATAATGAATTAAAGTACAGTTATCGTTTAATTTCATTTATAATATTGTGTCTGTGTTTGCATGTTTAAATCCTTGAATAACTAAAGTTATTCTAAATAGTCCGTTGTCAATCAATAACATGGGAATGATATTGAATTAAGACAAATCGAAGTATTAGTTAGAATATACTTGAAAGTATATTGATGCGTAGCATGACTAATTCGATGATATTCAATGAATTGAGTATAGGACTTATCCCACCCGCATGATGATACTTTATGGATCTTTGTCATTAAGTATATCATGGATATTTATCCTCGACTTGAGATACAAGAGATATGTCATGGATGTAGTGCATTTTGTGAAGCAATCTAACGCTATCGTGGCTGGTAGTTATAAGGGTTGTTTTGAAGTGTTGCGAAATTTATGAATCACGCTTGTAGTCAAAATGGGATTTGTTTCCTTCAAATTTATTTTGAAGTATAATACTCTGGGCCCTCGTAGGATTGTTAAGATGTTTGTATGGCCATACAGGGTCTTGTTCGGAAGAATTGGTAATCTTACTCAATCATATAAAGCGAAAGCAGAATAGTTAATTAAGAAATGAGTAAGATCCATATTCTTATTAACATGGTATTAGAAATAAAAGGATGAATATGATGATGAATCATCAAACTTGGTTTTCTCCGAGAAACCATACACGAGTTGTCACAGGGGCATTGGCGTATTGCTGACGCTAACCAATGTCATTTCACGTTTGTAAACATATCCAGTGGGAGTTGTTGAAATGTATATATTTACAAACATGTGAATGTCCGGATTCGAACTTCGTGACCGCGGATTGCACACATTAGCGAATGAGAATTAAAGTTAATAATTAATGTTTATGTTTACGATTAATTATTACACATTAAATCCGGTTAACGATCGTTAAGTATTTATCGGAAAAATGACTAACGATAGTTAAATGGAAAAGAGAAGGACTAGAAATGGAAAACTTGGAAAAGTTATGGATTGGGCTTTGGGCTTTCATTGGTGGCGGCCATAGGGCCTATACAAAGCCTAATTCACAAACTTGTTCCCTAAGTTTACCTACTAGTATATAAGGAGGGTAGGTTACAGGGTTTCACACACATGCGTTGAATTAACAGATCTCTCCTCTCTCTAGTCCATTATTCGGCCGAACACCCCATGTAAGGAGTTTGGTTTCGTTTTCTTAAACGAGGACTTGTGTTAGATCTAGCAATCGCTTGATTCGTTTGGTTAATTAGTTGTGTACAAGAGCGTGGTTGTAAGACATTATTCTTACACCAATAAGTGACTTCTTTGGTTTGCTTTGCTCGAGGTTGTTTTGCTTTTCTCGAGGATTTGATATTCGCAGAAGACGTTACGCATACTTTCGATTAATTAATTTATTTGTTATGATCTTAAGTCTTCCATGTGTCTTTCTTGATGTCTTTATGTTTTATTGTATTTTATATCATAAACTCAACACCGGCTAATGGGGTTTTCTTTTTAAGCGAAGCGGAAAAAATGAAGAGTTTATTTCTCTAAAACGAAGGTTTGATAAAGTCATATCATCCGCTTATATGTCACTGCAGGATTCGAATTATTAAAATAATAAGTCATGCGTCAACGTAGATGATTATATATTGTTTGAAAATTAACAAACATCATGATTCATGAGTGACTATTAGATATATGATTTTGTCAAACCAACATGGGCAATTGGTCATTTTGAACTATATAAAAAAACATCGTACGCATTTTTATAATAATTTAATACATATCCAACGAATAAATTTCAGTAAACAAATATGAAATATGGAACGTCTTTCTTTAGTTGTCTAGAAGACATTGAAAACACACAATATTAAAAAGATATAAAAACACAAATAAAAGTTCTTTGGTTTGTATGAATGAATCAGTTTTTTCAGTATGGCAGTGTATATGAACAAATCAATTCATGCAGAAATTTACCAAACAATTTTTAGACGTAATATTATAATGAGTATGCACTTTTTTACATCATAAAAGATATAGTGACATAATTTAACTCATAACCTGTAACTCATTTTATAAGTCTTGTACCGTTGGACTAGATTGTTGTTTAGTCTATTGTTTAAACTTTACTAAAAATTGCTTTAAATTTCAAATAAGAAAAATGATTAGCATGCATAAAGCTAATTTCATTCTTGATCAATTTAGAGATTTATACTGGAGTACTGGACACATTGTTTTATCACTTTAAATATTGATTTTGTCATGTGTGATATTTTAGAAATCAAAACACTTCTTACACTCAAGTGCACTTGGTTTAAACTAAGTAATGAAAAAGAAAAAAACAAAAAGAATATTAAGGAAAAGTAAAGGGTAAATAAATCATTCCCTCAAATTTATTGAGTAATGACCCATTGCCAACTATTGAGTAATGGGTTATTGCATTAAAGTCAATCAAGCATCATTAATCATTATCTTTGCTATTACTTACTTCTCAATACCCTCAACCAAGCGCACCCTCAATTACAAAAATAAACATTTTTAAAGGAGTTTACCAAAATCGACACTTTAAGCGAGCAAACCATTTGCTCTCCAATTCATTTCACCCACATATCTTCGCAACAAGAAAAAGAACATGGAGCAAATGTTTTGCTCTCTCTCGATTCGCTTTCTGCAATATTGCTACAAGACAAAGAACATGAAAACCCTTTCGATTGCTCTCCGCGCCGTGACGAGGCAAAACATGGAGCAAATACTTGCTCACCATTGTTTGGTCGCCTAAAATGTCGATTTTGGTAAAGCGAATTTAAATGGTTCATTTTGATAAAATGAAGGTAAAGTGTTTATTTAAAAAAAATCTCTATTTTTAGATATGTCCATTGCTCATGTCAATAACTTATCGATACATATTTCATACATGAAACTGATGAAAGGAAATTACGGCATTTTTTTTGGACATTAAAAAGGTATATATAAATGTTAAATTTTGGGGTGATAATCTGTGGCAAACATATCACTCTATCAATTCTAATAGCTTTCAAGTTATGGTTCATTCTTGGGATTAATTACGGGGTTAAACTTGGACAAAGGATAAAAGATTTAAAGTTCCAAGATGTTCATTTCTCTGAAGCTTTTATCGTTTCTGCGATGAGTCATTTATAGCCGTTAGAGGGTCTTAGTGAAACTTAATCTCGTATTTAATAAGTCCTGTTAGGAATTAGAAAATTCCATAGTGAAGAGTCGGTCACCCAAATGTTATCTAGCTTAAGTTAGCTCGTAGACTTGTCGTTAGTTTAGATTATTTAGTAGTTTATTTATTAGTTTGTAGCGTGGTATAGCTTAGTGCAACACCGTGGAGGAAGGACGGTCTTTACCCACCGTATCCCGATCCAGCAGTGCCGATGGGAGGTCGTATTTCATGTAACTATAATACCCTTCCATCCATGGAAGGGGTGGTGTTCAATCTAATATTTCCATACTTTTGTAAACCTCTAGCAAGAACACCTCTCTCTCTACTAACTCTCTAACTATGGCAAACATGTATTTTGATCATCCAAGACCACCGAATCATCAACACAATAAAAATATTGGATCCTTACAATTGGTACAGAGCGAGGTTTTGTGTTTTGTTTGATTTATGTGGTTAATCGTCAGTTAATGTGTGGTTTTCCTTTGTTTTGTTATCTTTTGGTTAGCGATTCAATATTGTTTTGTGATGTATTCACTTTGGTCAAAATATGTCTTGTCATTTCATAGTTTAAAGTTGATATATGTTTTGTGTCTTTTGGTCCAGCAATGGATATCATGTTTTAAAATTGTGATATATGTGGTCAATCATCTCGGTGGTCGTTTTGGTCTATATTTGTTGTCAATGGGTATTTTTTCGGGTATAATATTTACATGGTGGGTTTACGGGTCATGGGCACTCAAGAACAGATCATAGTTGTTATTTTACGGGTATTCATGAATATGGTGGAAAACATGGTGGAAATAATGCCGGAATATGTCATATATCATGTTAGCGAGTTGTACACAAACTGTCTATATTCAATGAATCTACCTAGCGACTTGGTCGTGTATTACCTAGCGACTTGTTCTTTAACAAGTCGTGGCGAGTTAACTGGCGACTTGCGACTTTCTTAGCGAGTTGCTTAGCGATTTGCTTAGCGACTTGCTTAGCGACTTATAGCAACTTGCTTAGCGAGTTGGCTTAGCGAGTTGACTCAAGACCATTGTCACTAACGACTTGACTTGACCTAGCGACTTACAGAAAGGATGAAGGAGAAACAACTACAAGACCAAGACCACATTGACCACAACGACACAAAGACCATATACCACAAAATATTATTCGACCTCAGTCATTACTTCATCAGTCCAACTACATCGACTAATATAATAAATGGAAAAATAACGCTTGATTTCAACAAGATCTCAGTTATTGTTTCACTTTGTGTACGGTTCTCGCAAACACACGACCATTCAAGATCTTTACACAAATGAAAATATTCATCATTGATCTTCAAAAATTCATGTCTTGCCCATTTCTATACGAATCTATTAAAAACGAAAAGCTAATATGTAGATTAGTTTCGTTTATTGTATTCGATCAAGACTCTATTTCAAAAACAACTACTTTCGATCTCAGCCACCCTCCTTTATTTATTCGTGGGATACACATTGTTATCAAGACTTTTGAGTCATATTCACGAATTAAGGAATGCATCATTGATCTTTATGTTGAAGCATCTACTTCGTATTTCATGTACGAAATGTGAAACGATTTTAACAATCAATGTTAATTCGTTTTCATTTGTTCGTTTCATTAAATCAAAACAATACGATGTACTCGTTAGAAAAGAAAGTAACCTACCCGTATTGTTCCAAAGATCTTGTAGCCGTATCATATTCTTTTACTCTAACCATCCCTGTGGTGAGTGATTATTCGTTCCATCCCTGTGGCGAGGTCATTGAAGATATGATATGTGATGAAAATGTTTTGGTATGCTGCGTTTGATGGAAGCTGGGAACTGGAGTTTGATTATGTGGTGGGCGTTTTCTTATGTTGCAAGTGGTGGCTGCGTTCTCTTTTGGTGAGATTAGGGTTTGATTAAGGTCTGAGAAATATTTGGGCATGATGAGAAAAGAGGCGGATGTTAAGAAGAGTGTTTTTAGGGTGAAAATCTTGTGTTATAAGTGGCCTTTTATAACACCCCGAAAATTAGGGTTAACCTTACCTTGGATCGTGAATGTACATCTCATGGGCTGCAGATCATGTTGAAAGTGTATGGAAATCTGATTAGTTTCATTTGTGGGCCGTCTAACTCTTTATGATTTGTAAGGGGAATGGTATATTGGTGTTGGGCCGAACAGATAATTATATACCGTGCTTATTTGGTCAAATTGGTATACTAAGATTATTTTAGGTAATGAACTTGTGCCGAATTGATTGAGCTTACACAAAGGCTATTGTTGATTTTTGCTTGACGAGATTTTGTTGCAAATCGTCATTATTTGGACATTTGGTATCTGAGCATATACAAATTTATTGTTAAGTGAGAATCGGGCTTAAGGTTATTGATAAATGCAATTACAAGCTAATGCGACATGATTATTCGGATTGGACCAAGGACATGGACTAAATTATTGTGGTGGCTTCGTGTTCCAATGAAATGGTGAAGTTGTCCGAATGTTTTATTTTCACAAGTAAAATATTGGACACATGACTCTCGATGCTTTGTGATAGTGAGTTTTGTTTGGTCATAAACGTTCAACGGATGATACATTTATTTACAGCTTCGGTTGGTATGAGCTTCTCATAATTGAATTATACGCGGTTGATGTGATTTGATGATCATGAGACCTAATGATGAGATTTGAGATGTGCATATTGAAAGTTGATGAAGAGTTTTGATGATGATGAGATTATGTGTGTTATCGATGTAATTTGATGATGAGACTCATTGTGCTTTGGTGTATACATCTTCAAAGAATATTATTTCATGGCTTGAAGTGTTTATTGGAAAAATGTTGACTACTAGGTTGTTTGAACGGTATTTCTTATCTGATTTTGAAGTAAGGTTTTTCCGGGCGCGTTCACTTATTTCGTCTTCTTTCTTTCTACCCTTTTGCGAAGATGACTTGTTTGGGCGTTTATAGAGGGTGATAAAGACTTGGCTATTTAGTTACGCTTGTGATTCTTTCTCGTTTAACTACAACGTAGCTATCACTTCGGTGTCTCACTCAGTTGAGAATGTCAAGAGGTTTTGTACATTGGGTACACCGTTTCTTTTCACAAGGATTAGTACAAGTTTAAGTAACAAATGGGAAATTTACTTCATGATCAAGTTTGGTATATCGGGTTTACTTCACCATGTGGTCATAGCAATGCCGTCGCGAATATGTGAAAGATGTGTTTACCAATGTGTTGATATTGGATAATGAACCTTTGATGAACCACGTTGATGTTCCCCAATTCCCTAAAGCAGATATTCACGAAACCAAAATTGTCATAACACATTCAATCGACATTGTTTACGGTTTTGTCTTGATTTTGTAAAATCCCGAAAGAACCTATTTCTCGGTTTAAATCATAGACTTGTAAAATCCCGTGACAATGGAAACATCACGTAATAGTAAAGTGCATTTCGGATCTATCTTACGGTTTATTCTTGGTTTTGTAAAATCCATGAAAGAAACTATTTTTCGGTTTAAACCATAGAATTTTAAAATCCGTATTGATGGAACCATCTGGAGAAAGGAAAGTGTATTTCGGATCTTTTCGATCTTTGGTGCCACTGTTTTGCTTGAAGAAGGATAAAAGGTGTACTTCATGAATTGGATGTGTGTTTGGATATTCGTCATGGCGGTTTGGTTATAACATGGTTTTACGGGTTACGTGCTTTTAACCATGGTCGGGATGAAACCATTATCGAGTTCACTTTAAAGTCAAAGGAGGCTAGAGTTGAGCTTTGAACCGAGAAGATGTGACAACGGGGTTAATTCAAGATTATCTATTTGAGGTTGAAGTGAAATATCACGGGCGAGTGTACTTAGTATCTGAAGGTATCGGGGATGGTTGGATGAAGATTCTTCATGATCATTGTTCGAGCTTATTATCAAAAACGAAGACTTGGAAATCTAGTTATTGTTGGGTGACTTTTACCTTTTCTTTTACCACTTGGGGGAATTGGGCTCTTATCACCTCAAAATAACTATCACTTTAAGGAGTTACGTTGTAGTGCTCGGTGTCACATTCAATTGTGGATTTTCAAGAGGTGATGTCGTCTTATACTTGATGGTTGGTTGGTTGAAGAGTATAGAGTACTTAGAGATTCAATGGAGGATGAAGTCTCGACACGCTCTTTGTTACATATGTGCAAGTTTAAGTCACGAGTTCGGGTTAGTTTACTTGAGGTCAAATTCATCATATTGGGTTTTCTCCATCGGTTGTCACAACAAAGAGCCTACTTGAATGATAATGGGGATGATTACATGTTTTGCTAAGAGAGCGAAAAGAGAGATTATGACGTATGAACACAACAATTCATGCCTCGTTCGCTAAAGAAAAGAAATGTATGCGTTTGATGCGCATTATCTTTGAAGAAGAAATCTTCTTATGACGTCGCTTTATCTTCGGGCCTCGTACTTCAACATTATGAAATCTTCAATTATGACCATTCTCATCGCTTTATCTTACATACTTCATGCTTTCTCATCAACATGCTTCATTTATCAATGCGCTGAACATCAATACCATTGATTGTTTTCTTATTCCACTTGCTCGTTTATAATGAAGATGGCGACATCATGTGCTAATTTTGCGGGAGAAGTGTGAATAGAATACTTTTGGATGATTTCACTTATTTAGTCAAGAATGGCATCTCCGTATGCAATTCATGAGGGGGAGAAAAAGTGTGAATTTTTTGCATTGTTGATTGATATTTGAGAATATAAATGGTCATACGGCTCTAAACTCATGTAAGAACCGAGCTTCTTCTTATCGGGTCATCTTCACATGGAGTTTTTCTCTTCTAAGAGCCGTTGGTTGACATCTTCACTCGGATTGATGATTTTATCGACAAAGTGCTTCCGGTTAATGCTTCACGTATACATCAACATGATGATTCGAACAATCTCTCATTCTTGTTTGATGTGATTGGTAGTTTGGTGTTACCATCTTGTGTGTTCGTTGCGGCTGATTCTTGATTTCCTTGATGAACATCTTTACATTCTTGTTTGATTGGAAGGATTTTAGTTAAGGGATTTGCAAGATGTAAGTTAATTGGGATGCTTTTGGTGGGATGCTTTTGGTGTGAGTTGAAGATGTTAACTATCTATTCCCCAATTGGACAATCTAGAAGAAGGTCGAGTCTGATCGGTTCTACATTTTCTCATGCTACATGATTAGAAGACTAAAGGCGAGTTGCATTTGATTATCTAAAGACTTCTTCTTAATTCATGGCATTTATTAAAAGATTGTCGGTTTAGGGAGAGCACTAATTGGGGAGAGTGAAATGCCATATTTAGTCCCCAATTAGACTTGCTCATTTTGTTCTTCACAAGTTGATTCTCACAAAGACTTCAAGCGATCTTCTCAATGATTTGGGTATTTGGGTACGATAATATGTTCTTGATTAAGTGTCAAAACCAAGCAAGGGAAAGGAGACACGCATCTAAATGCGAGTAAAACTTGATGAACTTAATACTTCTAAATAATTAAAGATATCCGGGAAGACAAATGTTATTACCGCGAGAGAAACTCAAGGTTTGACTCATGGCGAGTAAACTTGATGAACTTAATACTTCTAAGTGATTGAAGATATCCCGGAAAACAAATGTCATGACCGAGAGAAACTCAAGGTTTTACTCATCAATGCGTTTAGTGTTATTATTCCAACTATGTGGGAAGTGATGTTAGAGTTAGTTTACGAAGATATAAGAGGTACACAAGTATGACATATTCGGATGTTATAAATATATAACATGAGGAGGTGTTATGCTCGATTCTTCACTTGGGAATGTGTACTCGGTTCTTGAGCTATACACATTCATCGTGACATCCGAAGATGTGAACATTGGGAGGTGTTCTTCATTACCCTCATGATGTGTATCGGAGAGTTCTTGGATATTGGTGTACTTGGTTCATGAGCTTCATACACGCTCATCCGGAAGAAAAATGTGAACATGGGGGTTATTCTTTGGCTATTCTTAATCCTACTTGATGGTATAAGTTTCTTCGTCTTGGTAGTGTATTCGAGTTCGTGAGCTCTACTAAGAGACGGATGCATCAATTCAACTACTCGGGAAGTGGTCTCTTGACACCTTTGAAATGGATTGCGTCGGACTTGATGGTTATGAAATTTGAGAAGAATTTTAATGAGTGGGATGATACGTTCTTTGTTCTTGTTGATGATATAACCTCGAGCGAAGACTTACAATGATCCTTCTTTATGGAGCGACAAGATCGATGATATGGTGTGCGTTCTTGTGCATCTGGCTAAGGCAAGCTTGAAAGAAAGCTTAGAATCGCTCAATAAGAAGATTTACGGTTTGGGGGAAGCTACCAAAGTCTCACTTTCAAGTGGCTCAATTCTCTCTTCTATTCAAGAGTCTTGGAAGCTTTGGTGGTGAATGTTTAAGAGATGATGACTTCTTTCTTCTGACGTCGGGCCGCTCGATATCCTTATCTCGGTACTCGTATCATTATCTTCTTAAATTATATCATCTATTCTATCTTTGTATATATTTATTAAAACAAAATACAAAATTAGAAAACCTCAAAAAGAAAATACAAAATAGAAAACCAACAAAAAAAATAGAAAAATATAAAACCAACAAAACATAAAAATCGAAAAATTTGAAAAAGACCAAAATATGTTTTCACAAGACATGTCTTACGGTATCGATAACATCTACGGTCTTAGAAATGTCATTCAATAATGCCACGGGACCATAGATGAAGTTCGAGCGAGGAGGTGTAAATATTCTTTTCAAACATGTCACAAATCATATGGCTTACGAGTTATTTGAGATCAGAACCCGTGCTTAAACCATGGTTTGCTATTATTTGAGATAGCAACCCGTTCTTCAAAGAGAGGAAAGTGTTGCGCTAAACCATTTTCAAATATTTCGTGCACTTATCCTAAAAACATATTGAGGAAAGTATGTCAAGGATCATTGCTCCTACACAAATGTTTTTCCGCCTAAAATTCTTGAAAAATATTTGTTGTTTTCAAAATGGTGGTAAATGAGTTGCATTCAAATCAATCGATTCGAGTTTTTATGTAATAATTGAAAACTCAATCAATGACTTGACGCTTTTAAACTTTTTAGAAAATAAGTCATTGATTGAGGGAGAATGTTTTAAATCTATATCATCTAACGAGCTTTCTTAATTATCCTATGTGCTTAATTAAAATGATATTTGCCTATGTCGAAGGACTAAGAATTTAGGATATGATTGTTAGGTTTAGATGATTCGAGTTTGATGAACACATAATTCCCATACCTTATATGATCGATTGCTATGTTGAATTGACTTTTATTAGTCGATTCTTTGTTTGGGTGATGTCGACCACCATATATTTGCTTGTGTTCACTAACGATGCGGTATTTTGGTATAAGAATGTTCCCGATCCGGATCCCAAAATATGATGATTGGATGCCGAAAGGAAAGGGTAACTATATCTTGGGTTGACAAATGAAGAAACGGAGCTTAATTGGACTTCAATGGAGAGTTGGCATAAATGCAACGTAAGAGGTGTCAACGCATCGTGAGATGGTTTTCTTCTAAGTGATTGAAGAAACGGAGTTTAATTTGACCTCGGTTGGCATTAAATGCAACGTAAGAAGTCTCACCGCATTTGCAGCGGTTTTCTTCCAACCCTACAAACAACATCAACAAAAGCTTCTCAACCACCTAACGTATCTTTGTGCGAGATACCATTTTTAAACAATTTTGAATAAATTTGATTAAATTGTTTTGAAAATGGAAAATATTGTTTTGAAAATTAATTGGACTTAATTTTGAAAATCACGGACTTCAATTTATCAAAACTTTAGTCACTCAATCATCGACTACGGTCATCGATTGAGGGGAGAGTGATTTAAAATAAAATATTTTCAAACGATATTTCTTCATAAAAGTCCGTTTTGTACAATAAAGTGGTGATCTAAAGATTTAATGTTATGTCATGGTATGATTTTTCTTTAGAATCAAGGTCTTTCAAAATGAAATTTTTACATTCTTGTTTGATTGTGAAATTATTTTATTTTACTTAAAGATCTCTTAAAACTATCATACCGACACTAACAATCTTTAATGTCTAAATGGTCCTTATTTTCATCTTTCAAAATTAAATCTTGCCACGTCTTTCCCAAAATTTTCTAAATGATTTAAATCAATTGGGATCACAAATCTCAAATGGTTTGAAATTTTTAATCGGGGAGAGATCGTGATTTAAATCTCAAATATGTTTTAATGGAATCGGTTTTAGTCCTTTATAGGCACTCCTGCCTCCATGTGCCAAACGATTTCAAATACACAATGCACATGTTGAGGAGGAGGATTTATCCAAAAACAAGATGAGTATTTAAACCTCGCCACATTTTCTCCCATGTTTTCTAAACCTTATTAAATCACTTGGGATCCAAAATCTCAAAGGGTTTGATATTTTTGATCGGGGAGAATTTGTGATTTAATATGAAATTTGATAAAAGGTGATCATTTGATTCAATGTGCGGTTGCTCTCTAATATGTGCTAAACTCTTTCATATATTGATGCACATATTGAGAAGGAGCGAATAAAGTACCTTGTTTCTTAATGGTTTTCTTAATGGATCGTGAAATGTGCTTCAAAAGAACTCTTGCCTCTATGTGATAAAATGATTTCAAATATCCTATGCACATATTGAGGGGAGAATTTACCAAAGAAAATCAAATGGCTTTTTCTATGAAAATTGTGATCAAAGAAAATATCTCAAAGCCCTCTTGCCTCCATGTGCTAAATAATTTCTAAATCATATGCACATGTTGAGGGGGAGGTTTTCTAAATGATCAAAACTATTAAGGTACAAAATGCTTTAATCTCGTATCACAAGTACCTTGATTGTTTTTCCAAATGATTTTTCAATTGGTTTCATGGAAGAATGAACTGTACCAAAAGACCGGCCATTTTACTTTTTGTATGGAGTTATAAGGATGGTTAGGTTAGGTATTAGTTCTCACGATCCGCCGAACCGGAGGGAGTCCACTTAGGTATGATGAAAAAGGAGAAAAATGAGATATGGGAAGAGTGCGGATGAGACAGAGCTAGTCTTGGAATAAACCCAACAAGGTTCTAGTAATTAAGTCTCGGTAAGCAATGAAGGGGTTGAAGAATGAAAAAGAACTGAATGTGAAAAGGGTGAAAAGAAATAGCCTCCATCAATTCAACCTTAGGGCGTGAACCGGGTTCAATACATATGCTACGGTGGTTACTAAGGTAACGCCAGTATTGAAGACAAGACTTCATGGACCCAGTGATGCACCGCACCTAACTTCCCAAGCTACTCAAGTTCCTCTTAAAAGGGCTTGTTTCATTCTCACGGGAACCGACATTATCTATCGACTTTCTCTTAGAGATTGTTGATATTGAAGAAGGAGACCCTCTCCCTAGTCTCCGACATAGGAACCAAATGTGCACTATTGAGTCTAGAGCCAAGAGATCATCCACAATATCTCATTAGGACACTAAATTAATGAAGACTTGCTTTTTACACAATGTGGAAAGTAAGAATATATTAAGAGTCCCACGATTATCCTTGTGGTATTGCCGAACATCCGAGTGATATGTAAAAGTATTCACAATGAAGATGGAAATCCTTCTAGAGCCAACATCAAACAAGCTCTTGGTGGGTGACATGTGAGATCTTCTCGTAAGATCAAACTTGTGACAACCGGATAGAAACGATGGGAGATTCAATCTTGAATCAACCTTGGTCCAGAATGGAATTGACGAATACTTTTGGAAAACCGTTCGATGTGCAAATCTTCTTTTCTAGCACATCGAATGTGTATTTATGTTTTCAAACACAAAAGTATCTCCGATTGAAAAATACTTTTGAAAACCGTTCGATGTGCGAATCTCTTCTTTTCGCTAGCACGTCGAATGTGTACTATTTTCAAATACAAAAGTATTTATGATTGAAAATTGATCTTTCTTATAAAACCTTCGTCGATTGAAAAACTCTTTCTTCTAAGCAATACGCGATTGTTTTTCAAATCATTTTCATCAATCGGTGAATCTCAATTCGATGGTTCACTCACTCCGTGTTGTCTTCTTTGAGACGTTTCGGTTTGAGAACAACTAGAACATTGCGAAACCCCATCAAGGAGATTCTTAGAATTATACCGATCACAGCGATGATCTTGATCAGCGATCAGTGTACCTCAACCAAAGTGATCAAAGACACTTTCGTGTGTTTATTGCTAACTGTTGTTTGCGGTACATTTGGACGATTGCGGTGATCGAAATTGAGGAGTCAATCCAAAGCCACATGCTCACAAATCCACACTTAATTGAAGAAATCATGACTGGTGCATATCTACATAACTGGTTACGATATTTCTATACTATGCTTCGCTCGATCTTTGCAAATATCATGAACCAAAGAAGCTTCCGCTACTCGATGGAAAGATGTCATGATCCAAAAGTGTGAGCATGTCGGTCCTAAAGTCACAACATCACATGAAGGAAACACAACTAAAGGATGATCCAGAGATTTGTTGTGGTTGATGATCTCAATGAAAGCTCGAAGATCATCAAAGATGTGGATCAGTTAAAGGCCTCCACTCAAAGTACAAATCAATGCGGACTTTGAAGAATCACTACTAAAGCAAAAAGATTGCGGAACTTGAAGAATTGAAGTCTACGAGCTCGAGAACTAAAGACAAAGAAAGAATGCTAGGATGAAAAATGTATTTCATGGGGTGACCTCCCTTAGGGAGATTGTTAGGAATTAGAAATTCCATGTTAAAGTGTCGGTCACCCCAATTATAGTCTATCATAAGTTAGCTCGTAGACTTGTCGTTATTTACGTTATTAAGTAGTTAATTAGTTAGTTTGTAGCGTAGTTTAGTTTAGTGCAACACCGTGGAGGAAGGACGGGTCTTTACCCATCGGATCCCCGATCCACAGCCGATAGGAGGTCGTATTTCATGTAACTATAAATACCCTTCCATCCATGGAAGGGTGGTGCTTTCAATCTAATATTCCACTTTTGTATACCAAGTCTCTAGAAAGAACACTCTCTCTCTCTCTCTCTAACTATGGCAAACATGTATTTTGATCATCCAAGACCACCCGAATAATCAACACAATAAATATATCGATCCTACATCTGGATGGTGCTTATCTCGAATAGTTGAGGGTCTTTGTGTATCTTTTCACACATAACCCTCCCCTAATCTAGGGTTAGACACTTAATGCGTATCATTATCTTACATCTCTCTTTGTCTCGATCATAGTTTTGATCTTGTTTACTCTTTGTATTTACATGGTTATTGTCTCATCGACATTAATCGACTCTTATAACTTTGGATACTATTGTTGGCTTAATCTATGCCAACTATCGAGGCTTTGGTTTGAATAAAGTATTATTGTGTTCATCTTGTTGCCTATACTTTCGTACATGGTATCGAGCTCCAAGCTCATAATCACGGTTGATTCAAGAGGGTTTCTTCAGAAACTTGGGGATATCTCTCCGCAACAATCAAAAGCTATTCGGTTTCAAAAGGTGGTTTGGGGTTATCACTATTGGCGTAATCGTTGGTTATCTTCTATTACAATTAGCCCTAGACTAAGTGAATCTAGGTAATTGTGATTTGTTCTTCCCATTGCATATTACTCAGTAAGTCTACTCTTATCTTCAAACAACAATACTTAAGTCCTTGTGGGTGCAAACGGGTAGACTAACATCTTGATCGCCACCTCACGAGTGGTATGAATACCGCTCGGTTTACCCCAGTCCACAAGCTTGGTTCTTGTTGTTTCTTAATTACATGTTCTTATTTACTTTGTCTTATTGTTTTATCCGCTTTAGTCGTTACTTTTGTGCGTGTTATTTGTCTTTCTTATCGCTTGAATTATGGCTATTGGTGATGATAATATTGGTGGTTCTTCCATTGAAAAAGCTTATCTTTTGGTGATGCTTTATACTTACATCCTAACAACACTAATGGTACTCCTATTATTTCCATCAAACTCACCGGACCGAAAATTATAAAATATGGAATATGGCCATGACCTTTGCCTTAAGGAATCATAATAAGTTAGGATTTATTGATGGTACTTGCTTAAGAGATGACTCAAACCTAGTCTTGCTACTCAATGGGATACTTGTAACTCGTTGTTGTCACTGGATTCTTAACTCTCTCACCACAATTATTTGTTGGTGCTATCTATGCAAAACCGCTTATGAAATGTGGAATGATCTTAAAGATACTTATGATAAGGTTGATGGTTCAATTATTTTAATTTGCATAAAATATAAACTCTCTTAGTCAAAGTAGGTCTTCTCTTGATTACTACAACAACCTTAACTCTTTGTGAAAACAATTTGATTGTATGATTAGCTTACCTCCTGCACTTGTGAGGTCGCAAAACATTTTGAAAAACACAATCACTAATCAAATTAATGCAATTTCTTATGGGTCTTGATGACTCCTATGTTCCCATCGAAGTAATATTTTAACCGAGATCCTTTGCCTAATGTCAAAACTGCTTTCTGTTGTCTCGGAGAAGAATCTCACGAAATGTTTCATCCGGGAATAGCTCGCTAAACCCAATGCTACGCTTTTCTTGCAAAAACTTTTGATGGTGGAAAATTTTTGATAACAAAAAGGATTTAACAACAATTTCAATAAAGGTTACGGTTTTAATAATGGTAATACTCAAACAGCAGAGGACCAAGCATGAATCTCAAATGTACTAATTGCAAAAACCCGGTCACACTGTTGATAGATGTTATGATCTTGTTGGTTATCCTGCCGGATATGTCAAAAGGAACTTTAATGCTAAACCTTTCGTGATAACAATGTTTCCACCGAAACTAATTATGTCACCGATAATAGAGCTAGCAACTCTCCTGCTTCTTTATCTAATGAACAACTCTCCGGACTTATGAGTCTTTTCAATGACAACAATAATGCCAACATGGCGGTAAAAATTTTCGTGAACTTTCTTTAATGATAGTGTCAAGTTTAACATAAACTTTAATAAATTTTTAATAACAACACAAAATCTTTATCCGGAAACATCGGTCTTGGTTGGATTGTTGACTCGTGCAAATCAACACATGATCAGATTCTAAAACTTTTAATCAATGTTGTTGACATTTCAAATCTTGGTCTAACTGTTGGACATCCCAATGGTACTCGGCCTTAATTACTAAAATTGGTGATTTAAAGGTCAATAATGACCTAACTCTTTTGATGTACTTGTTGTTCCTAAGTACAATGTCGATCTGTTTGTCTGCTCATAAAATTGCTAGAGACAATAAGATGTTTGTTGGGTTTAATGAATCTAATTGCTATATACAGGATTTACATCAAAAAGGATTGTGGGATTGGTAAACAATGCAATGGGTTATATATGTTTGATATTGATTCTACATGTAAGATTACTTCTAATAATTGCATATCTGCTTTTGTCATGTTTCTAGAAATCTTTGGCATCAAAGACTTGGTCATCCTCCGACCAAGTCCTACATATACTTAAACCCACTCTTAAACTTGATAGTACATCTAAATCGACCATCTTTGTGATACTTGCAATAAAGCTAAACAAACCAGAGAACCATTCCTCAAGTGAACATAAATCAACTAAAATTGGTCAACTTGTTCATCTAGATGTATGGGGACCATATAAAGTCACTAGCAGAGATGGTTACAAATATTTTTAACCATTGTTGATGACTATTCCGGACGTGTGGGTTTATATGCTTAAGGAAAGGATGATGTTTATGTTTCCATTGTCAACTTTACTCATATGCTATCAAATCAATTTGAACACAATGTTAAGATATTCGAAGTGATAATGGGACATAATTTGTCAATAACAAACTTCAACATTTTTCCATGAAAAGAAATTTTACATCAAACCTCTTGTGTTTATACACCAAAACAAAATGGCATAGCAGAAAGGAAACATAGGCATCTTCTTAATGTAGCTAGATCCCTTGTGTTTCGTGGGAATTACCTCTATATCTTTGGCCCGAATGTGTTCTAACTGCGCTTATGTCATAAACAGTTACCTCCTTAGTGTTGTCTCGGCAAGTCTCCTTCTCCTTGTGTATGGGCATGAACCTTAACTCTCTCTCCTTAGAGTCTTTGGTCGCTTATGCTATGCCACCATTCTCAACATCTCGATAAATTTAGTAGTAGGTCTAAAAAGTGTTTTTATTGGCTATTCAAATGAGAAAAAGGCTATAAGCTTTTAAGTTTAGAAACAAAAATATCTTTTACTCCGTAGATGTCAAATTTTATGAAACTATTTTTCCCTTCAAATGAAAAATACTTTGTCAAAACCTTTTGTTGAAACTTTTGTACCAAAAGATTTAAATCACAAAATATCTTTGACTCACAAATAAGTCCCAATGATGAAGGAGAATGACATCCTATGATGATGGCACGGTGGTAAGTCATCCTACTAGGGATGATAAACATGTTGCAACTTGTATAGATGAAAATACACACCACGAGGGCACCATATCACATGAATCACATCCTGCTAATACACCTTCCGATTCTGCGATACATCTTCGATTCAAATCGACAAGAAAGAAGGGCTTGCCAACCATTCGCTAGAAGGTCAACCGAGTTTCTAAATTGCCCAATAATCTTAATGACTTTATTGTAGAAGGAAAGTTAAATATGGTGTTGAAAAGGTTGTTAATTACTCTAATCTTAACAAAGATAATTACCGCTTTGCATCTAGTCTAAATAAAAGTATTGAACCTACATATGAAGAAGCTATTCTTGATAGTAATTGGGTTGATGCTATGAACTCGAAATTGAGGCCTTAAATGAAAATCATGCTTGGGATATAACTCGATCTTCCTCCTAATAGAACTCCTATTGGTTACAAATGGATCTTTAAAATCAAATATAAAGCCAATGGTGAAGTTGATAGATACAAGGCTAGATTAGTTGCTAAAGGTTATAACCAAAGGAAGGAATAGACTATGATGAAACTTTTTCTCCTGCTGAAAATGTCTCGTTAGATGTCTTATTGCCTTAGTTGTGAAAAACAAATGGCCTCTTTTCCAACTTGATGTTAATAATGCTTTCTTGTATGGAGATCTTGATGAGGATGTCTATATGACCATTCCTAAGAGGTTCGTAATGAGAATAATAAAAATAAAGTTTGTAAACTTGTCAAGTCTTTATATGGCCTAAAACAAGCTCCCGTGAAATGGAATGAAAACTTGTCGTGTTTTAAAAGAAAATAACTTTGTTCAATCGCTCAATGATCATTCTTTGTTCACCAAAAGAGAATAACAAGTTTATTGCTCGCTTGTTTATGTGGATGACATTGTTCTTCTTGAAACCGCATTGATGAAATAAATCTTTTAAAGAGTTTCTAAAATCTAAATTTCATATCAAAGACTTAGAAACTCTAAAATATTTCCTTGGCATTGAGGTTTTAAAACTGGGAATGACATTTGTCTTTCTCAAAGAAAATATTGTCTTGAACTCCTCAAAGAGTTTGGACTTCTTGGTGCAAACCTGTGTCCACCCTATGGAACCCAACTCGTGTTTCCATACATTCCCACTTCTTGATGATCCCTGCTTATAAACATCATCGGTTATCATAAATTACTTGAGAAACTTATTTATCTCACCCATACAAGACCGACATCTCATATTCGGTTCATTGTCTAGCACAATATATGCATTCTCCTTAAAATCTCATTAGAATGTACCTCAATGTTCTGAGATATCTAAAAGGAGCTCCAAGAAAAGGTCTATGGTATAATTTCAAGAACTCGACAATCATCTTGAAGGATATAGTGATGCGATTGGGCTAAATGCAAGAAAACCGAAAATCATCACGAGTTATTGTGTTTTCTTTAATGATTGTTTAATCTCATGGAAAAGTAAAAACAAAACACTCTTTCTAAATCTTCCATAGAAGCGAATATAGATCAATGTCTCGTCTTTGTGAAATTATTTGGATTCAAAAATCTTAAAGATCTAAAAGTTGACATCAATCTTCCGTTAATCTTTTTGTAACAACAAATCGCTTTACAACTTGTCACAACCCTGCTTTCCATGAAAGATCAAAACACTTTGAAATTGATGTTCACTTCATCGAGAGAAAAATTGCAAGAGGTGTTATAAGTGCCAAAAGATTGGCTCTTCAAACCAAACTGCATACATTCTTACAAAGAACCTTCATGTTTATCAAGATAAATTGTTGTGTGAAAATTGATATTGTTTGATATGTTTGCTCATCAGTTAAGGGAATGTCGAATTAAGGGTCATAATCAGGTAAACATATCATTCTATCAATTGCTAATGGCTTTCAAGTTATGGTTCATTGGGGATTAATTACAGTGGGTTAAACTTGGACAAAGGATAAAAGATTTAAAGTTCCAAGATGTTCATTTCACCAAGCTTTCATCGCTTCTCACGATGAGTCATTTATAGCCGTTAGAGGGTCTTAGTGAAACTTAATCTTGTATTTAATAAGTCCCTTAATCTAGGGTTACACACACTTGAGTGAAACTTAATCTCGTATCACTCTCTTCTCTTCTTTCTGATCATTTCACTGATCTTGTCTTGTCTTTACATTTACATGATTATTGTCTCATTGACATTAATCTAATTTTGTAACATTCGGATACTATTGTAAACTTAATCTAAGCTGACTATTGCAGCTTAGATCTGAATAAAGGTTCTATTGTTCATCTTGTGTTGCCTATACTTTCGTACAATAAAATAAAGCTTTTACCAAGAAGCTAAGCTAGAATAATAATTACAACGACTTTTTAGCCAATTATGCCAAGCTAAACAATTAAAACTTCTACTATTTAAGCAAGAAAACGAAAAAAGACGAATACTATAATAAAGGTGACAGTAGCTTTCTCAAGTTTTGAGAGCTAAATGTGACGGAACTGTGATAGTTCCAAAGACACCAGCAAGTAGTAACAAAAATCACGGTCATGCGATCCTTGGGAGCATTTAGAATCCGAAGATTCTCGATCCAATCCAGCAAATTCGAGAGAGTGTTCAATATCGGGATGGACATATCGCACCAAATACGAATCAATCTTCATATGTTTGAAGCCACTTCACAAAAGAAGAAAATATGCTCATTTGATTCCACCCCATTTGAGCAAACTGAACACATAATCGACGGAATATCTAACCATCTTCGAGACAAATTCAAGAGATGAGGAAGCCGATCGAGCCTCTATCTCCAAAAGAAAATATTTACCTTTCTAGGGAGAATTTTGTACCACCGTGTTTGAATATCCATTGTTGGAAGCATGAAATCGTCAATGTGATTTCTTGTATCTCCAACCGTAAGAAACCCATTGTTGCCAATTTTCCAACGAAATGTGTCTTGGCCTTCAAGTCTCGTAATTGGATTCAAATCATCATTAACGGGCCAAAAGATCATTACTTTGGCATTTGATATCCTGGCGCCACAAAGACTAGACCCCGGCTACAAAACGATCAAGAACCAAACAATGGGGTTGCAAATCCAACCTAAACAGTATATTGTACCGGTAGCATAAAGGACTTTCACCGATCCAAAGATCCTTCCAAAACCTCACTCGCAAACCACAACCTACTTTAATTCTCAACGTCTCTTTTGGAACAATGCCACTATAAGGTAAATGATTTATGGACTCACCGATTTTGCCCATAAGCGATTAGTGTTGCAACCTTTTTGATCTAAACCCGTGTCCTCTCCGTGTATAGCTTTGATGACTTGAACCCATAACAAATGTTGTCTAATCCCTTTAATACATGAAATGTCTTTTGCATTTTCTTCTTTCGCATAATTGATTTAAATATATGACAATTATTAGTAACAAAATTAGACATGTATGTCATCTACAGACTATTATAGTATATACAAATCATTTCGCCTAAAATATTGAAAGAATATTTTATATTTTTACAAAATGTGGAAACTTATGCTACTTTTTATTGGAGGTGGTGTATCATTTTTATTCTACCTCCCACGAGTGATTCTTATAAAAGTCAAGCATCTCCACTTTTAATTTTTGTATATACTGATGGTCTGCACTATTTTTATTTTTTATTTTTGGTTTGTGAGTATATGTGAGATATATTGTGGGTATTTTTATATTTTTAGTTTGATGATGTTCATAAAAATTAAAGGGCAAATCACATAAAAAGGTACCAAACTTATGTCTAATTTCAATTTAAGGTATCGATCTTTTATTTTCTCAAATTTAAGGTATCGATCTTTTTTCTAGTTGCAATCTTAGTCAATTAATGAGTTTCCAGGTCATAAAAGTCTAATGAGTAAGTTGCATTCCAAACACACCCTTATCTTTATATTAAACATAAATCCAAACACACCCCATCTCTATGTATTCCACATACCCAAACACCTATCTCTTTCAACATATCATCTTATCACATCTCTTCTTCAACCTCGTCTCTTCATAACAACACACTAATTCTAAATGTTTAAACCGACTAGAGTATTCAATTCCATTGTCACTCATGCATTGCTAGCCTTTTTCCAACAAGAAAACAACTTTAAAATGAATCAAATGTAATCATATTTATCAAAATATAGAAATGATCTAATTCAAAATTCCATTTTGTTTATCATAAACTTTAAGTGACCAGTATTAGGTGGGCCTAGTATTCTTTCGGGATCCTTCCTTCACACAAATCACATAACATAACGTAAAAAATAAAACGTTTACAACTTAGTGCTAGCTAGTTTTGTTTTGTTTTGTTTTTTTTTTTTTTTTTTTTTTTTTTTCAAATCAACGGGTTGAATTTTGGTAACTCTTTTGAAACCGGTGGAGGTAATTCTGCTAGCATAGTTGATATTTAAGGTGGTGGTGGAGATACCGAGAGGAGCAAGAATGTTGGGCCATGTAGATCGATGGTGCAGCTGATTGTTTGGATGTTTTATAGTGGTAAGGTGGTTGACGAAGTTGGATGGATGTTGAAGAAAGATAGTGTTTGGATTTAAGTTTAGCAACCCGTTACATGGTTAAGAGGTAAAAAATCCTTATATTGCACAACAAAATCAGTTCGGTACCTTAAATTAAGAAGAAAAAAATTGGATACCTTAAATCGAAAGTGAACGTAAGTTCAGTACATTTTTATGCTATTTGACCAAAATTAAATAGTGGTGAGTTTTGGTGATGTGTTAAATGATTATTTGACGTTGATGTAAAAATGCTGATATTAGACCATGATGACATGTGCCAATACGTAACCTGTTAACCAACCATGACGTATAGACAAAACACATTCGAATAATGACGTCATTAGCATATTTTAAACCATCCCACCATCAAAATTTTCCTTGTATAAATCAACCTCCTTCAACACACATTCATTTCAAGTTTTCAAACATCAATATAACCATGAAAAACCAACAAAATATTATCACAAGTGATCAAAATGATCAAGAAGATGATGATGAAAAGAAGATGGAAATATTCTTTTCTTTGATTAGAAGTTTCAAACAAGCTCGAGATCGAAGAAAACAAGAGTTGCAAGCCGAAATGGAGAAAAGTAATAAAACCCGAAAACTAGATCACTTTCAAACACCGTCTTCCTCCTTTAATATCCAACCGAGTCAAGATCAGCAGCTACAACTTTCTTTATTTGACCACCACAAACCTCAGAATCAAGAACAAGACGACGAGGAAGACTTGAACCTCAAGTTATCTTTATAGCGTAATAAGTATCTTACCAAATATTGGACATTGATCCAACCTGACCCAACCAAATTATCAGTGTGTTTAGACTTTAGAGAAGACTGAGTACTATACCGATAGGCACAAATTAAAGTACTCAACATATAAAGTTATAAACCTTGTGTTCTTCTGATTGTTTGGTTTGAGTGTTTTTCTTAACTTTGTAATTGATTTTCTAATACTATATATCTTTCATATGCTTGTAGCAGGAATCTATTAGATGACAATCTTCAACTTCACATTTCACAATATTCAACAATCTTTTTCATCACCTAAATCATACTTTTGTGTCGTTTTACAGCGCACATGTAAATTCCTAGTCTCGGTTTGGATGCCATGTCCATGATTCCATGAAGTCATATATGAACACACCTTTGGTATATCTCGACCTTACCTGATCACGAAATTAAACTATCAAACGTAAGCTAAGTAGCCAAACAATAATCTGCGTAACGGTCCTATGCCTATATATGTACTTCTACCTATGGCTTACTATAACAACAACAATACCGAAACAGGCCGAAACAGGATATGAGAGATAAGATGTAGACAGTCATATCCTCATCTGAAGGTAAAGTGACTGCTTATAAAAAGACGCCGGCAAGAATGTGTTCATGTGTATATGTTGGTAGTAAATATAAAACATATGTTTGCGTGTGAGTGCTTTTGTTTAGGGACGGGCAAAAGAACCAAAAAACCGGACCGGAACCCGGAAAAACCAAACCGGATTCAGACCTAATGGTTTCAGTTTCGGTTCTTGAGTTTGAGATTTTTCGTTTCTTTGGTCGGTTCGGTTGGGAACCACCCGTTCTTAGTTCCCGAGTTGAATACCCAATAATTCTCAAAACATGTATTTTTTTTACTTTCCATACCCAATGCCGATTGTGAAAGCTTTGATTTGCACCCAAGATTGGATGAGAAATTCGAGAATTTTCGAGAATATAAATTAATTTGGATGATATTGAAGATCTTATTAAAGACGGTGAGATTGCGAAAAATATGAAAGAACAATTAGAGAAACTAGCCGGAAGAGATAAAAGGAAACAAATTGTGGAACTACAAACGGTTTTGGTTATTAGGTTGGATAAGTTTTGAAGTTATATTATTTTGTTTTTCGGATTGTTATGCATTTTTCTTTTTGTTAAAAATATGAACAATGTGAAACTTCATAATGATATTTGTTTGAGTATATACTTGTGGTTTTAAACGATATTGGTTTAAATATAATGGTTGCAAACGTTTAAAAAATTATTTCTTAGGCTTATTATTGGCTTAATTCATTAGTGCATGATTTTTATTTTTATTTTTATTTTTTTATCAGAAAATCGGTTCCTAACCAAGTAAACTCAAAGAACCGACACTAGAACCAGAACCAAAAATTATATTCGGTTCGATTCGGTTCTCCATTCTTACTTTTCACAAAATTCGGTTCTTGGATCCATAAGGTCCGGTTCTTATTTCAACCGGTTTCGATCTCGTGCTCATCCCTACTTTTTTGAAAGGGTGATAAAGCCAGCATATCTATATATATAATAAAAGAAGTTTTTTTGAAATTTCTGCCATGTCATTTAATCCAAGTTGCACTTATTGCCACGTCATTTAAGCCACCTCATTATTGCCACGTCATATATACAATTAATTTCTATCACCCATTTACTTGACATTCTCATACTTTCAATCCTCATTCAGTATTTTTTTTTAGCAAACCCTGATTCAATAGAAACCGAAAATCAATCAAGGTTACCATCTATGATTTTAAACAACATCTAATCGTTGTTTGACTTTCCACCTTTCCAATCGTTGTATGATGCACCGTTTCAAAATCAATGGTTAAACCGATGAAAAATTATACACTCCAACTGTAAATCCTGAGTCCCCCTTATTGGTTTATAGATTAATTTGTGGTTTCACCTTTTAAAATTGATGATTTCGTGAGATTTTTGGTACGTTTTTTCACCCAATTTTATCTTTGCAATTTCTTATTATCGTCATCATTATGAGATATATGTAAGTGAGATCTCTGAAGGTATTTATTGTTTGCTTTAAGTGATAATGAAGCATGTAACTATGAGCCACGTCTCCTTTTGTTCAAGGTATTCAGGTATGGATAATGATGAATTGCATCATTTATTGTAACAAAACAATCTTCAAACAATGAATTTCTATGAAAACTAATTTACAAAATCCATTTGAAATTATTTTTAACTAAACTCATATACCAAACAATGGTTTAATTAAGAACTACAGGAGATCCATTGAAGTTCAAATTAGAATTAGCAATGATAAAATGAATTACATGCTTACGGTTGGAGAAATTAAAACTATGCACATAACTATTTTTGTCTTTCTTTTTGTGTAGGTTGAACACGGATCATCTAAAGGTGCTTTGAACGACAATTCATGATACTCTTTAATTCTTCGTTACAGGTAGCCCAATATTTATATCATGGGTCAAAATGCATGTTTTTCGCATTGGTCAAACATGACCGTCCTACAAAATTGATTATAGTTAGAAACAAAATTGTTACAATATTAGTTTAGACTTTTTTTTAACTAAAGGTATCTGCAAAGAACTGTTTAGTTGAATATGTTTTAGATGACCTTTCACTCAGTTTGACCCATTTCTTTTAATAAGTCATCTTACCTTAATTTGACATGCTTAACCCATTAGAGATACAACACAACCGGATTGAGTCCTTTGTATTTGGTCCTGTGAAACTTGTATCATACAGACTTCCTCCTTTATATCGGATAACTTAAGACTATGAACTGAACAACTGAACAAATAAAAGAGTACTAAATGTGTCAGTTGTAAGGAAATTTTGTTTGCTTCATTTGTAAATGGAGATTGTGTAGCCTCTCTAGGAATGAGATTAGGCATATTATTGTTTTGATGGTGAGAATCCACTCTGCTAAGCACTAAAGATATATGTTCAAAAAAAAGTGGTAAAGATAGCTAGGTAATTTATGCAATTCTCATTTGTTTTGTGATATATATATTATATCTCCCACTTGAGAGTTGAGAATGTACTACTAATTTGATGTTTAATAGAGACTTGCGTATACAATGCTCGTGTATTGACAATATTAATGAATTAAAACATCATGTTTTTTAATATGAGTTCTACATCTATACTTTTAGATGTCTATTTGATTATCTGCTTTTGTTTTCTAATGTTATTTTTTATTATGAATTTGATGTGTGGATCGTTTAGGTTTCAGTGTAGGACTATGCAAAGGTTAAAGACAGTGGCGATGAACATTTTAGATTTAGATCAAATGAGTGTTTCAGTGCTACCATTTTGCTCACACTTTGACATACTGCTTAGGTATATTCGCAAGGCAACCATCACTTCTGTTGATTGATATAATGGCCATTTTCATTTAACTACAAAGAATACCATACTAAATAAGTATAACTAAGGTATGCCACATTTTTGGTGCTTATTCTCTCTTTGTCGTTTCTTCATGATCATTCAAAATGTGGCAATGTCGACTCATTTACTTATGTGCGGGTCGAATAACGTTATATTATATGCAATTGTGCTAATTTAGTTTTTTTTTAAACCTTACAAATAGCTACAAAAAAATGTGACCAATGAGCCAAAATATTTTTGAACCTACTAAATACAGTATTGGAAAATCTTATTTATGGTGAGTGTTGGTTTTGATTTTGTAGATATTACAATGCCTTATGGTTTATATTGGTGGTGGTGATGGAATTAGCATGGTTGAAATGTCCGAGTTAATGGTTAAAGAAAAGTTCAAGACTTTAATTTGTAGACGATGGACCTTTCCTTGCAGTGAATTGCGCAGCCCTTAAGGCTGGATGTTCGTCTTTAAGTTGTTTATAGAACAAATGCAATCTCAACAGTTGCAGCCAATGTTTTGTATAATGTTGTATGTACGAGTAAATACAAGCAATAATGATACTTTGTTGTGATTAGCTATTTTGTCTAAAATCTTTTGTTTAATATTAGCAACGAGGAAGTAACTACTCATATGTGTTCCAAATAAGCTACTTTAGTCTTAGAACTTATTTATATGATTTAACAGGTATATGGTCTTAACGTATAATACGTTCAAACTTACTAAACTTTTGAAAACAATGCCAAGTAATCAAAAACTATATAGACAGTTTATGCTTATTCATATGTGTTCCTAATAAGCTAACTTACTCGACTTTTTCAAACTTATTATAAGCCACCCGTGATTTATCACGGGTTTATAAGCTAGTTATATAATAAAAGCATACATAAGTAAAAGTGCATAAAAAGCATAGAACATATAAGCATAAAACATACAATCATGCAAACATACAATAAAATGCATGTCTATGGTCATATATAAATTCATTGTAATAAAGGATGTGGCTTAAGCAAGTGCAAATTTATACGCGTGAGCTACTATGATCATGTGAAGCCTAGAGGAAAACTAGTTGTGGATCTCTATACATAAGCGCATGAGTGAATGTGTACACTCGGAGCAAATAACATCTCATAAAAAACCTTGAAGCAAATAGCTAAAGACTTGCTTCAAATTAGGCCAAAATGCATGTGTATCACCATACACTTTCCAAAGAGAGGAACATCATTTGTTTGATATGGTTGATCTTGATTTAAAAAAAATTGAACATATTTGTTTGAATTTTTTTAATCAAACTACTCTAACTTGTTACTCCCTTTGAAGTGATTATAACTTATATATGTACTACGTTAAACATCACGAGGCTACCCTCAACCCGTGCGATGCACGGTCTAGTGGTTGAGGTGTGATGTTTTTATACATAATGTTGTATATGATGGTATTTAGATACCTATTAGAGAAGTTGCATTGTATTTATTATTTAGATGGCTAATGATGTTATTATTACTTTAGTTTATATTATTTTAGTGGAATCTATATTTAGATGTCTAATAATGTTATAATTACTTTGTATTTATATTATTTTCTTTTCATTAAAAGTTTTATTAACATAGTCTTTTCATATGTAGTATTTTAATTTGAGTAAGTTACATGAGTGTTTTGTTGCTTATTTATTTGTGACTTTTGTTATTTGGAACTATATAACTATTTGTACTCTTCAATGGCAAATTTTGAGATGTTAGAGAAAACACGCACGATCATCTAAAATGAAAGACAAATGTATGATTTGTTGCCATTTAACAAAAACTTAGCTCAAGACAAATATTATGATTTTAGTACACATTAATAATGTTTTTTTTGTCATGTACGTGTAATCCAACGTGTTCTCAAAATTGCATAATAGTAAAGAATAATCTTCAAGCACATTTTATAAGTAATATAAACTTTAGCCGTGTAAAATTTATCAACCCGTGAAAATTTGTAAGTCCAAAATATCGCTTTTAAACATGTACAAACGGTTCTCTAAATGATCTTTTTCTATGTGCATTTTGTTGCATATAACTTAAGAGTATTTAAAGTAATACTTAATTACAAAGAGCATATAAAGGGTTTGTTGCAATTTATTTCTTGAATGCATTTAACTTATCAATTAACATGAAGAGACCTAATTAAGTACTTCTGCTAGATACATTAAAGTACTATTAAGATGTGAGTTTAATGCCACACTTATATAATGGATTAGGAAATTAATGCTCACGTATATAGATATAGATTTTTTATAGAGAAATGAGAAATTTCTTATTCATAGACGATAAGATTACAAAATGGCATCAATACATTTGGCGACACATGCCACATCATTGGACATCAATATTTAATTATTTATCAATACACAAAGATAGCTAAGAAACAACAACAACTTACACCATCAGTGTATTTGTGTGCCACATCTATCATATGTGCAAGATTAACAATAGGAGCAAGCACGTCCATTGGAACATCCCTCGGCTTTAGACATCCCTCATTTATATCTTTCCATGCATTTTCGACCATCTTCTTGACCTCATCGATAGCTATAGTTTCCGAGACGCCAACGAAAAAGATCAAGTATAATGTACATAATTAACATAAACAATAAACGGGATTGTGTACCTTTTAGCTAGTTTATGCAAACGAATAACGAAGCTATGAACACGCCTATATGTTCTTTGATGTACACGAAACCCAATCAAGTTACCAAAGTAGATAACCTCTATGGTTGCTCACGTTACACGTTATTATACGGGAACGGTGAATGCTAGTTCTATCACGAATGATACAATGGTATGGTGTTCTTAAGTGTTTTCGAACAAAATCCCTCAAAGGGATAAAAGTGCCTGAATGTCAAACAAAGTAGGAAAAGAAAGTTTGCATGCAATTAATATTTGCATGAAACCTACGTAAAATTTATAGAGACATTCCATTAATGTGAGAATATATGGCGCTTAAAGTACATTTCTCGAAGAACAATAATGCATCGTGAACATGAAACTGTTTCTATGAACTTGACTTTGAATATATTTGTCTGCGTAAGTTTGCCAAAAAAGACATTGCAAATTATGTATGAGTTACCCAAACTAATCGAAGGAGGGCAAAGAACCTCACTGCATGATTATGGGCAATTTCGCGTTGTATAAAAACCTTAGATTAACACTCAACCAAAATCAAACAAAATGAATATGAAAATATTGGCATGTCATAAAGTTGTATCTCGGTCTATTTTACTCCACAACTATCAGTCAAAATGCTAAAAAGAAAAGTAGCATGCAAGCAAACTTGCATTCCATTATTACATAATTCCTACTAAAAGTTTAACAAACCATAGCATGTCTCTTTAGCAGTGATACAACTTCAAGGAAATACAGATCAAATGTAACGATGGAGCTCGATCTCCTTGGCTGATGTTGACAATAAAACCCTCTAGTTCGGAGCCCAAGCCAAGCCACCTTAAACACTTTCCCAGACAAAGAGCGAGAGATCGAAGGATAAGTTCAAAACGGACATGTGTATAACATTAAAACATATACTCATAAACATATCTAAACTATTGTAATACATGCAAAATAAGAATATAATATGAATTGCTTACCCAACCGCACTAAAGCTAGTATTCACGCCACCACCGGCTTTGGTGTCTTCGTTGTAGGCCAATAACCCCATATTCGTATTTTTGTGTTTGTGCATGTGATTTTGGCAGTTTATATAGGCATGAATTAGGTTAAATCATCAATTATTCTTGCAACCTTTTCAACTTCATCTCAATCCATAACTTGACATTCAATTCTATACTAAATACCATGTGATCAATTCCGGCAACTCTTGCACTTCCATCTTGATGTTCAATTCGAGCCTCTTTATAAACCAAATTGAATTTGCATTGAATATGAGGGCCTCCTAAAACGAAATGAGTTGTAGTTATTTCGGTATGCATAGACATGTATGTACCGTACTTTTGGTTGAGCACAACCCCCCTTGCACATTAAATTAAGGGGGATAAGCTTTAAGTATTATAGATTTCACCATGTCAATTAGATGTATGTTTAAACAAGTTAAAAGGTTGTGTACAAAAAAGGTTTAGACAAAGGAACACACAATGTTTTTCAACGTTTAAATTCTTATTTTAATGAATCAAAAAGTTTATTATGATTATCAATGGAATAACAATTAAATTTGAATGACAAAATGTAAGATGATCTTCTCACTTTCTTAAACTCAAACCTAAGAGCATCCACAATGGTGGATCTTTTAAAAGGTCTAAACATTTATTAAATCATTAATTTATAAAGCTTTTGATTTGATAAACCTTGTTACACTGTATAAACCTTTTCAAATTTATAAAATGTTTAACAATTACACATGCATTAAATTATGAAAAGGTTCAAGATTTCAAACCTCTTCATTCCACATGGACATGAAACATCAACTCACTATGGTTAAAACAAATTATAAAAAACCTTTTCTTGAAATGACCATAGTGGATGCCCTAAGTATTGAGTTTAAGTAAAAACAATGCTAACCGCCGAGTATATTTAAGGACTTAGTTTTAGGAATAGTAAATGCTCTCATAAATGCTTATCTTATTTATTGTACGAGGTTCATTTACTCCTTTACAGTATTCTATTATATAGACACACTTGAGATTGATATCTAGAGGCGGACCCATTCATGTTTCAGGTGGTGTCCAGGAACCACCTTAAACGAAAAAATCTTTTAGAAAAAATATAGAATGTTTTTTAGGACCTATTTTAGAAACTAACGAGTGTAGAAACCCGCGCGATGCAGCGGGATTGGCTTCAAAGGACTTACTTTGTAACGACACTTAAACATTAGGGACTAATTTTGCCAAGTTGCTATAGATAGCAATTAATTCTACAGGACTTACTTTGCAACCTCACTTAAACCTTAGGGACTATTTTTGCCAAATTACTATAGATAGCAATTAATGCTACATGGCTTACTTTGCAACGACACTTAAACCTTAGGGACTGTTTTTGCCAAGTTATGAAACTTTGCATTTAATGTTTGGTTTGCTACAAAAACATGTACGCCTTTTAGTGTATAAGAGTAGGAAACCGCGCGATGCAATGGATTGGTTTCAAAGGACTTACTTTGTAGCGACACTTAAACCTTAGGGACTAATTTTGCCGAGTTGCTATAGTTAGCAATTAATTCTACAGACTTACCTTGTAACACCCCTTAAACCTTAGGGACTGTTTTTTCCAAGTTGTGAAACTTTGCATTTAATGTTGAACTTACTTTGCAGTACCACTGAACCTCAGGGACTATTTCGCCAAGTTAGGAAACTTTGCATTAAATGCTTGCTTTGTTTTGCTTGCTTTGCATACAATGTACGCTTTTTAGTATTATACTTAGTGGAAACCCGCACGATGCAATGGATTGCTTCAAAGGACTTACTTTGTAACGACACTTAAACCTTAGGACTAATTTTGCCAAGTTGCTATAGATAGCAATTAATGGTACAGACTTACTTTGCATCGTCCACTTAAACCTCATGGACTGTTTTTGCCAAGTTGTGAAACTTTGCATTTAATATTTGACTTACTTTGAAGACCACTGAACCTCATGGACTATTTTTGCCAAGTTATGAAAGATTGCATTTAGTGTTTGGTTTGCACACAAAAGTGTGTACGCCTTTTAGTATATAAAAGAGAATGATAATATATAGAATATAGAATAGAATAGAATAAGGAACCACCTTGGATTTAAAAATGAAAGAAAAGAAGGAAGTAAAACAAAAGTAAGTATAAGAACTTGGCCGGAGATCGGAAGTTACAGAGAAAAGTAGCGAAGAAGATGAAAGACCAAAAAAGTAGGGTAAAAGTAGATATAGCAGAAATCTTTTCTAAAGATATTATTTTTAACTTGGGTATAGCAATTTTAATATAGAAATAACTTTTCTCCCTTTTTATATTCTGAACATAGCAACTTTAAGCTGTTTTCTAGTCATTGTCTTTGGTATGTATTACGTGTACTTTCTTGTGTCAATTGGTCTAACATTTTCAAACTTTTAAGTAACATAATTATAGTATAATTTTTTTCAATGATATTATCAATTGATAATTACAAATAGAGTAAATTACAGAAATTGTCCTTATGGTTTGCTCAGATTGCATGTATAGTCCATGGTTTTTCGAAATTGCAGGCGGCCTCCCTGTGAGGAAATATTGGTTCCGTTTTGGTCCCTGACCAGGGACGAAATTTGCAATTTTGGCAAACCACAGGGAGGTCGTTAGCACTTATATAAGGACCAAATCGATCCAAACTTTTCCCCACAGGGAGGCCGCCTGCAATTTCGAAAGACCAATGACTTAACATGCAATCTGAGCAAACCACAAGAACGAATTCTGCAATTTACTCTTACAAATATGTATTCAGTGATTCATAAATAATGCCAGTATTCAAAAAATATGTGGTAAACAACATAGATATCGTAGGCAACATGATCCTACACATAATTTGTTTTCGTTCTAATTAATGTGTGTGTATTGTCTCCGATAAAGCGCAATTTAACCCGACCCATCAACCGGATGACTAGTTAACCCGTCTATATTTTCGTTTCACATAAGTAAAGGAACCACCTTTGATTTTATCTTTGATCCGCCACTGTTGATATCCGTGGGTTAAAAGCAACGTGTCAAGCATCTAACTAGAAAGGTACACTAGTACCTTACTCAATTAAATGCTTCCATTTAAACATGCCCACCCTTGCTTTCGGTTACACCATTTTTATACCAACTCTTGTAATTTATTGATTTTCTTGATAAGTGGTTTTTACGTATCAGTTCAATAAGTTCTCGTCTATTTGTTTCAGGGACTCAGATACTTTTCTTAAGTATCTAAGTTCAGGGTATCTTGGTTTGATGAGGAGATTAAAAAGGACTCAGTGAGTTGTTGTCATAATTCATTCATTCCATCATCTTCTTCTTGGTTCAGGGACTTAGTTTCATCTAAGGAACCTTTTTTAGACGCTGGAGATGACTTCATGAATATTTCTGACATTTAAAGACTTTATTTACACTTAAGTTATTTTCCATTTAAATCCTAGTAAAAAATTATTGGACACTGAATTGACCCAACAGTATGCTCTTGTACCATTCGCACATCCATACTCTGCCACAAACAACAAGAATGAGTAATGCATAGGAATCTAGAGGTTCTCTTCAATTCTGCAACAGTTATATAATATTGGATAACATATAATAAGTTGGTCTCGAATAAAACTTATTTTAGTTGATGGTGGTTAACAAAACTTTTCCATTTCAAGCTTGTTTAAATAATTCCACTTTAAGGCATTAATTTTCTTGATAGTGGTTGATACACTTTTCCATCATGTTTAGAAAGAAAAGTGGTCTAGTAAAAGATAAAAAGGTCATAAGCATCATGTGTTATTCTTGTTTGAATCATGATAAAGAAGAAAAAAGTGATGAAGTATAAATGAAGATACTCAGCTAGAAAGTGGCAGACCAATTGGGTTGGACTATATGATGGGCTTTATAAAGCTCATGACTTTGAACCTTTTTGGGAGGTTCTTATATAGTGGGCTTGTTTGGATCATCAAATTTACCAATTTTGCTGTATTGTCTTAGAAATTACAGAAAAACTTTGAGACAAGACTGTAAATAGTAACTCACTACTCACTTTGTTAGGTGATCCATTTTAGTACTTAAGCTTCTTTCTTATCCACTTTGGTTATCACATACTCAAAATTTTATTTTGTTACGATACAGCGTGATTACTATATTATACTAAAAGGCAGTGAGCTAACATCACAAGAAAACAAAGATTTAATGCAAACTTTGCAAAATTCGCGGAACAAATTTCGGCGCTCAAGCCACACGCAGCAGCCCTTTAACATTAATAATCTTTCGCAACTTGGCAAAACAACCCTAAGGTTTAAATGTCGCTGCAAAGTAAGTCCTTAGTTAATCCCACAGATCGCGCGGGTTTCCAACACTCGTTTTATACTACTACACAAGGTAACTGAAAGACAATGATTACTATAAGGTTAGGTGTAATGATTACCTTCCATTCACTTTCAAGTTTCAACTCAGTTGGCATATCAATTTTTCAATACACCACTCTACTTTTATCTTTCGGCCGTAATGGTCACAACCTAACCAATCACATAAAAATATCTTACTTTATACAAACATACTTCACAATATACCTCACGATACTTACAAAAAAAAAAAAAAAAAAAAAGGACCGTACTACTTTTTCTTAGTTTTTGTTCGGTGAAGTGCTTCATCGAACACCCCACTTTTGCACCTCCGCACAAAGGATGAAGCCCGAACGACTTTGTGTGAGGGTCAAATCATTTTATTTCACTTTGAATGGCCAAACTTTGAAATTGCCCTAATACAAATTTATTTCATAAACAAAATACACTAAAAGTGTACATGAAAGTCAAAATTTTGGGGGCCCAATCTCCTCTAGCCCTCATTATCTTCCGTTCATGTTCGCGCCACAACCTTTTCAGCCCGTTATTATGAGAGGTGGTGGATCATCTTTATCCTACATTTCACGAGTGACCCTTATAAATGCCAAGCACCATCACTTTTAGTTTTTGCATATAGTGGCGGTCTGCATCACTTTTTATTCTTTATTTTTGGTTTGTAAGTATGTGTGAAGTATATTGTGTGATATGTTTTTTTATAAAGTGAGTATTTTTATATTTTGATTTGGTGGTGACAGTAAAATATAAAATGTGATGGGTTTGGTGATGTGTTAAATGATTATGTAACGATGACATAAGGCTACCAGCAATAAGCCTTCGACCGATTACGTTTTCGTCAGTTTTATTACGTAAATAATCAAACGAAAACAAAAAAAATGACAAAAACCTAATAACTAAAGAAAACGTAAAAAAAACGAATGAAAACGTAAAAAAATGGGCAGAAACGTAAGAAAACGGGCAAAACGTAAAAAAAAGAACGAAAACGTAAAAAATGGAGGAAAACGTAAAAAAAAGGCGAAAACGTAAGGAAACGGATGAAAATGTAAAAAAGCGGACGAAGATGTAAAAAAACTGACGAAAACTTTAAAAACGGACGAAAACGTAAAACAAAACGGCGTAAACGTAAAAAACCGGTGTAAACATAAAAAAACGGACGAAAACGTAAGAAAAACAGACTAAAACGTAAAAAAAAACATACGAAAACGTAAAAAAGTGTACGGAAACGTTATAAAACAGGGGAAAACGTAAATAAACGGACAAAAACGTAAAAAAATGAATGAAAACGTAATAAAGGAGACGAAAATATAAGAAAACGGGCGAAACTGGACGAAAACGTAAAAATGTATTTAAAAAGTAAAATAGGGCGAAACGTAAAAACGGGCAAAACGTAAAAAGCGGCGGCGAAAAACGGACGGAACATAAAAAAGATGTAAGATATTGATAAAGAGATGTTGGGTTTGTGAAAGAAGTGAAAGATAATGTATGAAATTTAGAAAATGAAAGAAGGGAAAAGAAACACTTTTGTTTACAAAAAAATAAACAGAAACATCTGCCCTCCTGCAGACAAAAAAAGTAAAAAGAGAAAGAAAAAAAATGTTTATTGAAAAAAAACAAACGAAATTTAAAAGTTGTCATTGAGGATAGCCTAAAAATTGTGATGGATAAGATCAAAAGATTTTTTTTCAAAAAAATTCTCGAAAAATTTGAAAAAAATTCCACAAGATCGGGTATGATGATGCATGAAAAAGTTGTGAAGGAATTTTTTCTAAAAGTTGATAATTTTTTCCAAAAAAAAATTATGACAAAATATGTTTGTTCATTAAATCGTTTTTTCACAAGATCAAAATTGGTTTTAATCGTTTTTTCGACTTTTTTCATCAAAATAACATCACAAGATCTAACAAAACAAGTTGAAAATTTTGGGCGTCAAAATTTTTTACAGATCAAAATTGCTTTTGTGCATTAAGAAAACGATAATACTCAAAATTATAAAAAATGTTTTCAAAAGCTTTATATACCAACATACCCGATCTTGTGGAATTTTTTTTAATTTTGAAGTTATATATATATATATATATATATATATATATATATATATATATATATATATATATATATATATATATATACAACACACATATACTTTACTTAATATTTTTCTTTTATTTTAACTTTACCCTGATAATATGGTGACTTTAAAAACTAGTCTGCCGCGTTGTTAAGGTATACATCATCCATGAATACATATGCCAATAATACGTAACCTATTAACCCACCATGACGTATAGACAAAACACATTCGAATAATGACGTCATTAGCATATTTTAAACCATCCCACCATCAAAATTTTCCAAATATAAATCAACCTCCTTCAACACATTCATTTCAAGTTTTCAAACATCAATATAACCATGAAAAACCTACAAAATATTATCACAAGTGATCAAAATGATCAAGAAGATGATGATGAAAAGAAGATGGAAATATTCTTTTCTTTGATTAGAAGTTTCAAACAAGCTCGAGATCGAAGAAAACAAGAGTTGCAAGCCGAAATGGAGAAAAGTAATAAAACCCGAAAACTAAATTGTTTTCAAACACCGTCTTCCTCCTTTATCATCCAACCGAGTCAAGATCAGCAGCTACAACTATCTTTATCTGACCACCACAAACCGCGGAATCAAGAACAAGACGACGAGGAAGACTTGAACCTCAAGTTGTCTTTATAGCGTAATAAGTATCTAACCAAATATTGGAAATTGATCCAACCTGACCCAACCGAACCCAACCCAACCAAATTTATTAGTCTGTTTAGACTTTAGAGAAGATTGAGTACCGATAGGCACCGAGTACTTAACATATAAACCTTACCTTGTGTTCTTGTGATTGTTTGGTTTGAGTGTTTTTCTTAACATTGTAATTGATTTTCTAATATATATCTTTCATATGGTTGTAGCAGGAATCTATTAGATGACAATCTTCAACTTCACATTTCACAAAATTCAACAATCTTTTTCATCACCTAAATCATACTTTCCTGCCTTTTACAGCGCACACGTAAATTCATAGTGTCGGTTTGGTATATCCATATATAGATCGACCTTTAATTTACCAGACCACAGAAACTATCAACAAATTAACATAAGATAATTAGCCAAAGGTATCATGTAAGTATACTGTTACTGATATATGTTAGGCGAAACAAATAAGAAAATAACTATATGGAAGCAATAATCTCAACTATATGAAAACAATAATCTGCCTAACGGTCCTATGCCTATATATGTACTTTTCTACGTAACTCTTACTAGAACAACAACAATACCCAAACTCGTCGAAACAGGGGTATGAGAGAGATCAGATGTAGACAGTCGTATACTAGCATCCTTACCTGAAGGTAAAGTGACCGCTTGTAGAAATACCCCCGGCAAGAGTGTGTGCATGTATATGTTAGTAGTAAATATAACATATGTATGCGTGTCAGTGCTTTTGTGAGAGGGTGATAAACCATAGAACATAAAAGCATAAAAACATACAATCATGCAAACATAGAATAAGATACATGTCTATGGGGCCTATATATATAATTCATTGTAAAAAAAGGATGTGGCATAAGCTGGTGCAAATTTATACACGCCGCTACTAAGATCGCGTGAAGCCTGTATGGATCTCTATACATAAGTGCAATGAGTAAATGTGTACACTGAGCAAAAAACGCGCTTAGAAAACCTAGAAGCAAATAGCTCAGACTTGCTTCAAGTTAAGCCAAAATGCATGCGTATCGCCGTACACTTTTAATTCACATTTAAACAATGTGTATTCTCTTCTAGGATTCGCACATCTATACTTCCACAAATAACAAAAATGAATAATGCAAATGAATCTTGAGGTTCTCTTCAAATTCTGCAACAGTCATATAATATTGGATAACATATTATAAATTGGTCTCGAATAAAACTTAGTTTAGTTGATAGTGGTTAACAAAACTTTTCCATTTCAAGCTTGTTTAAATAAGTAACTCCACTCTAGGAGTCTAGGGCATTAATTTTCTTGATAGTGGTTGGTACTTTTCCATCATGTTTACAGAGAAAAGTGGTCTAGTAAATGATAAAAAGGTCATAAGCATCATGTGTTATTCACTTATTCTTGTTTGAATCATGATAAAGAAGAAAGAAGTGATGAAGTATAATTGTATAAATGAAGCTAGAAAGTGGCAGACCAACTGGGTTGGACTATAAGATGGGCCTTATAAAGGTCTTGACTTTGGCACATTGCAACTTTTTGGGGGGTTCTTATATAGTGGGCTTGTTTGGATCATTAAACTTACCAATTTTGTTTTGTTTTTCTTTAAGTATTGTTATTTGCAGGCATGTCTTAGAAATTAGAGAAAAACTTTGAGACAAGACTGTAAATAGCAACTCACTTTGTTAGTGATCCATTTTAGTACTTAAGCTTCTTTCTTATCCACTTTGGTTATCATCACTTTTCAAATATATTATCGTACAATATACTCAAAAATTTATTCTGTTATGATTCTGATTTTATACTATTGCACAACCGTAACTAAAAGACAATAATTACTATAAGGCTAGTTGTAATGATCACCTTCCATTCACCTCCAACTCAACTAGCATGTCATTTTTTTAACATACCACTTTACCTTCATATCTCCATCTTTTAGTCGTAATGGTCACCACCCAACCAATCACATAAATATAATTTACTTTATACAAACATACCTCACAATAAACCTCACGGACACTTATAAACAATTAAAAAAAAAGTAGGGATCTGTACCCCTTTTTCCTTGGTTTTCGTTAGAAGTGCTTCACCGAACACCCCCACTTTTTGTACCTTCACGCAGTGACGGAACCTGGACGACTTTGTTGAAGAGGCCGAAATAATTTTAGTTCACTTTGAAGAGGGCAAACTTTAAAATTGTTCTAATACAACTTTATTTCATAGACAAAATACGCTAAAACTATATATAAAATTCACAATTTTAAAGGCCCAAACCCCTCCTAGCCCTCATTATCTTCCGTTCATGTTCACGCACCAGCCTCTTCGGCCAGTCATGGGTTCACCTCAGCCATTACACCGGCCTAACATCAATAATGTGATAAGAAATGACATTTGTTAGGTCAACTATAGTGTCAAATCTTTGTCTTGTGAATCATCTCATTTATCTATTGTCATGACCTTACATACAGTGAAATAAAGAAGAAAACTATATTTAGATTAGGGTGTTGTTATATGATGAAAGAAATTGATCTATGACCTGAATGAGTATGTTTGCCACTACAAAGTCAATGGATGCTCAAACATTCTATTCCATTCTCTTTTTTAGACATCAAATCCATTCCTAACCTCTGCTTTTGTTTCAAATCATTACCACTTACATGCATTTTGCACCTCTAGCTTTCATTTCAATCAAACCCTACTTTACTTTACACATAGCACATCCCATCATTCATGATTACATTACATCATACCTTATACGTGTGTTGCTTTTGCATGCAAGTATTTTTGGATTTATAATGAACTAACATGAGTTGATGACATCAAATAATCAAAAAGTGTCTCAACTTTTTCCTTTATATACAAGACCACATATGAAACATACTCCACAAACAAAGAACTTTACATAATGCATCTATACTTGTGTGAATAAGGAACCAAAGCTATTACTTGTACAAGACATAGGTATACCGGAAAATTAGAATCGATCTTTTATCCTAAAAAGCTAGTGTTATACACGCAGCACGCTTCTGTTTTGCATCATAGTTCAAGTACAAACATGAGTTAGCGACATTTTGTTGAGTTTATGATATATAAAATAAAATAAAACATAAAGACATCAAGAGTACACAGCGGAAGACTTAAGATCATAACAAATAAATTAATTAACTGAAAGTATGCGTAACGCACTTCTTGCGAATATCAAATCCTCGAGCAAAGCAAACCACCCTCGAGCAAAGCAAACCAAAGAAGTACTAAATGGTGTAAGAATAATGTCTTACAACCACGCTCTTATACACACCTAATTAACCAACGAATCGCGATTGCTAGATCTAACACAAGCCCTCGATATGCAAAACAAAACCGAACTCCCTAACAAATGGGGTTTTCGCCAAGCTATGCAAAGAAAGAGAAGAGAGAGATCTAGTTAATTCAACGCACAAGGTGTGAATGAAACCCTGAGACCCACCCTCCTTATATACTGAAGTAAACTTGAGGACAAGTTAGGGAATATGAGGCCTTGAAAGCCTATGGCCGGCCACCCATAGGAGCCCAAAGCCCATCCCATAACTTTCCCAAGTTTCCATTTCTAGTCCTTCTTTCCATTTTAACGGTCGTTAGTCATTTTCCGTTAAATACATAACGATTGTTAACCGGATTTAATGTGTAATAATTAATCGTAAACATAAACATTAATTATTAACTTTAATTCTCATTCGCTAATGTGTGCATCCGTGGTCACGAGTTCGAATCCGACATTCACATGTTTGTAAATATATACATTTCCAACAACCCCACTGGATATGTTTACAAAACGTGAAATGACATTGGTTACCGCTCAGCAACACGCCAATGCCCCTTACATAACTCGTGTATGGTTTTCTCGGAGAAAAACCAAGTTTGATGATTCATCATCATATTCATCCTTTGTTTCTAATACCATGTTAATAAGAATATGGATCTTACTCATTTCTTAATTAACTATTCTGCTTTCTCGCTTTATATGATTTATTAAGATTACCAATTCTTCTAAACGTAAGACCTTGGGTATGGCCATACAAACATCTTAACAATCCTACGAGGCCCAAGAGTATTATACTCAAATGAATTTGAAAAACAAATCCCATTTTGACTACAAGCGTGATTCATAAATTTCGCAACACTCGAAAACAACCCTTATAACTACCGATTACGTGTAGCGTTAGATTGCTTCACAAAAATGCACTACATCCATGACATATCTCTTGTATCTCAAGTCGAGGATAAATATCCATGATATACTTAATGACAAAGATCCATAAAGTATCATCATGTGAGTGGATAAGTCCTATATTCAATTCATTGAATATCATCTCGAAATTAGTCATGCTACGCATCAATATACTTTCAAGTATATTCTAACTAATACTCGATTTGTCTTAATTCAATATCATTCCCATGTTATTGATTGACAACGGACTATTTAGAATAACTTAAGTTATTCAAGGATTTAAACATGCAAATATAGGACAACATTATAATAAATGAATAATAAACATAACAAAAATACTTTATTTCATTTCAATAATAATGTTTACAATATCCTTTATCTAAAATACTTAGTCACAGATGGGCATGAAATTACTAGCTAAACGAAGTCCAAACTTATCGACAAATGATTAAGTTTTTCACCGTGCAAGGCCTTCGTTAACGGATCCGCTAGGTTATCATCTCAGTGCGAACTTTGAGCAACTCAATTTCACCTATCTCGACTTGCTCTCGAACATAGTGATATTGTCTAGATAGTGTCTCGTGCCCTTCATGACCCAGTTCATGGGCAAAAGTAATTGCAAATTGAATTGTCACAATATACTTTAATAGGATGTTCAATCGACGGCATGACACCAAGCCCCAAACAAACTTCCTTATCCAAACAGCTTCCATGGCGACCTCGAGCCGCTATGTACTCACTTCTTCAGTAGCGACATCGCAAGTGTTGTCTGCTTTACTCTTCCAATCCACAAAGACCTCCATTGATGACAAAATGTAACCCGCTTGAGACTTCGATCATCTTTGTCACACTTCCAGATGCATCGCAGAACTCTGTAATGCACGCTCGCTCGATTTCCTCCATACACTATGAACATATCTCTTGTAGCCCTAAGGTACTGAGAATATGCTAACAATGCCCGTTGAATTTCACCCGGATTCGCTGATACCGACCGTCAAGTTTTGAGCAAACGCCACATCGGGCCTTGTGCATCGTCATCGCGTACATGATAGATCCTACACCAAGCATAAGGAACTTTCTTCATACGCCACCGCAGTGTCAAGCACACCTTGGTCGCTCAAACCATGATTCACTTGCATTGGCAAAAATCCTTCTTGGAATTTTGCATATTGAATCTCTTTAATATTTTGTCAATGTAAGCACTTTGGCTTAAACCAATTAGCCGCCTCGATCTATCCCTGAGATCTTGATTCGAGTATATATGCTGCTTCCCTAAGTCTTTCATCGAAAACATTTACCAAGATAGCTTTCACCTCATTTAGACTTGGTATATGATTTCCCATGATTAATATGTCATCGACATACGAATAAGGAAAGTAACACGACTCCCTAGCTTTGTGATATACACATGGCTCATCAAGATTTTGAGTAAATCCAAAACTTTTGATTTCCCATCGAATCTTTTATTCCATTGCCTTGATGCTTGCTTCACCATAAATGGACCTCTTAAGCTTGCATACACGGTTAGGAAATAATGGATTCATAAACCCTTCCATACGCGCCATATAGATGTCTTCATCTGAGACGGCCATTCGTAAAGCGCTTTTGACATCCATTTGCCAAATCTCATAGTCATAGTGTGCAATATAGCTATGAGAATCCTAATAGCTCTTATGTCCGCTACAGGAGAGAATGTCTCCTCGTAGTCAACGCCATAGGTTTGAGTAAAACCTTTAGCCACCGAGACGAGCCTTGTAGGTGTGTACATTGCCATCCATGTCGGTTTTCTTTTGAAGATCCACTTACTCCCAACGACCTTAGCCTTGGGAGGAAGGTCAACTTCAATCCGCATATCATTATCTTTCATGGATTGCATTTCCCATTCATAGCAATCGCCATTTATCCTTTTCGTGGATCGCCCATGGCGACCTTATAGTCAAGTGTGTTCATTAAGATCCCCAACCATATTTTCCTCCACCTCACGTTAAGACATAGACGGTCAGTGCACGTATAGTCCTTTCGGACCTACGAATGGGAACAACTTCGTGAGGAGCACCTAAGCTTGTGTTCTTCTTGAAGTTGGCTAGTGGTTTCGAGAAGGTGTTGTATCTTCTCGATCATATTCCGGATCATATACTCTCCCATCGAGTTCTTGAGATATGAGATTCCTTTCAAGAAATCTCCATACCTAGCCACAATGACTTTGTTCTCACTGGGTAGTAAAGTAGTAACCCATAGTTTCCTTAGGGTATCCTACAAAGATACACTTAATGATCCGGCTTGAGTTTATCAAAGTGTGTCACGCTTAACAAACGCTTCACATCCCTGCACCTTTAAGTAAGAAAAGTTGAGTTTTTCCATCCATATTTCATATGGAGTTTTAACAACCTTCTTAGTTGGAACCATATTCAAAATGCGAATAGCAGTTTCAAGGGCATAATCCCAAAAGTAAAAGGTAGAGTCGTAAGTTCAAACATTGATCGTACCATGTCAAGTAAGGTACGATTTCTCCTTTCAGACACACCATTTTGCCAGGAGTATAAGGAGATGTGAAATGTTGGATAATTCCACATTCATTAAGTAATCTTTGAACTCTTGACTTATATACTCACCACCTCTATCGGATCAAGAGCTTTAATCTTCTTTCCAAGTTGTAATTCTACTTCACTTTTGAAAACCTTAAATGTTTCAAAGACTTCATGTTTATGTTTAAGTAAATAAACATAACCATAACGATCGAAATCATCCGTAAAGGTTAAGAAGTAACAAAGACCACGCTTTTGACACATGTCTAAGTGGACCACACACATCGCTGTGTATCAATCCAAGTAGATCGAAGCCCTTTCCACTGAGGTGAAAAGGTTTCCTTGTCATCTTCCCAAAGAATGCAAGACTCGCATTTGTCAAATGATTCATCATTGACCGCTTGTAAAAGCCCATCGTGTTGCAATTTTTCCATGCGTTTCTTGCCAATACGGGCAAGGCGACAATGCCAAAGATAAGAAGAGTCACGATCGACTTGCTCTTCTTATTGCTAATGCTATACAACAATTATTTTCATTGGATATACAACCATCCATATCAATTTCAAACACACCAAGAATAGGAATTGCATTAAAGTAAAAACATTATTTAAAGAAACCGAAATTCCATAACTTGTAAAGTGTGCACAAAACCAATATCTTTTAACAAAGAAATCGAAATGACACCCCTAACAATAGAGGGTGCATAATGACAATTATTTAGTTCTAAAATTAAGCTCAAGGCAACACTAAATCAAAAGTCCCTATGGCTTCGACAATGCACGCTTCCATTTCCAACGTACAAGTATCTCTCCACAGTCGCCTTCTTCGCCTCTAAGTCCCTGCGATGTATTACGGATGTGAGTACCACATCCCGTATCATATATCCGAGAATTTAACTTATGAGGAAAAGAAAATAATTCAAACATAAAAATACCGATGAGCTAGGCACCATCTTATTTTTATTCAAGGCACTCATTCGTATAAACCGATAGCCTTCCGGTGACCGGTGAGTTGCGAAATGGTGGCAAGACAAATCCTTCTTAGGATTCTCCTTTTCTTTCCGTGGTTCTTCTTAGGAGTCGTGGGATGACAACTTGTTTCCCTTTCCTTTCCTTTCCCTTTCTTATCGCTTGCGGCTTAGGCTTATTCACCCTACCACCCTCATAGCGAGCACAAGCCGGTGTAGGAGCCTTTTTGGCAATCTTTTCGTAGTCTACAAGCATTGCATGTAACTCATTCACCGCCTTCCCGTGCGATGCATGTTAAAATTATGGACAAAATCACCAAATCGCTCCTCGATTAAGGAATGATTGATGAGTCCACACATACATCGCTCGAGTAACCACAAATGAAGCTTCTCCAATTGGTCCAAGTGATGTTTCATCTCAAGGACGTGGTCGGAGACAGATTTGCCGACCTCCCGCTCGCAATGTGAACCTTTTCAATAAGTTCATACGGTTCACCGCTGGTGGCTTCTCAAACATACGTTTGAGTTCATCTAGCATGCTCATAGGCGGATAGTGCTCAAATTGTTTTTGCAATTGAGCGTACATCCCCAAAGCATTAGACACGCCACATCATTATGCTTCTCATATTCAACACGATATGCCTCTTGATCAAGAGCAAGAGCCGTGTTGGGAGGAGCTCAGCGAGGTGTAGTCAAAATTTCAACCCTTTGGCAACACGAAGGATGATCCTAAGTGAACGATGCCAATCATTGAAATTAGGGCTACGGTTTGTCCTTCCAATCATATCTTTGAAAGCGGCACTCAAGAAGCTCATAGTGTTATCGATTGAGCCATCTACATAAAAAGTTCAAAAACCATCATTAGTATTTTGATAATTTTCCTTTTCAATAAACAATTAAATACCCAAGGTTCATATTCATATAACCAATTAATATTTATTGAAAACTAGGATCCAAATTGTCATAATCTCATCACATCGCTTGATCCGTTAGTGATGAACCTTATACAAAATGGTAGAGCATATGCTCAATTGCCAATTTCAATTGCAATTCCTAGATTTATGGGATTTACATATAGCCAATATCAATCGCCATGTAAACATGTTTTATCCCATCTTATGCCTCGAGTTTTCGCCACCGCTTAACTCAATTAAGTTGTCCAACTTAAGAAACGCAAAATCGTCCATGCCCGCTCACGACACGTGGACATTTCACCCTTTGATTAAGATCTAAATCACGTTCTCACGCAAATAGAAAGTAATCTTAGGTGTTTCCGCTTGCTTGGATGGCATATAACTTAAATTTTAAAGGGTAATAGTTTTGATGTTAAATCAAATATGTACAAAGATGTCATGCATTCATCTTTGTAGCATAGTTTTATTAAAACAGTTATATCTTGTTTTAATGTTTAAGTTTTCATCATCAAACTTTAATTGAGGTATTGGGTTCACCAATCAAGGAATTAGTGTTAATTATCATCCATTATACCGTACTTTTGCATAAGTGTAAACACTTAGTGTTTCGGATAATTACCACCTAAGTGGCGCATGGAATCAACACGAATTCGCCTTAAGATGAGCTTGCACATTTAATGACTTACTAAGTAGCTCCACCGAACTTACAGGGGAGAGGACTGTGTGCGTGCTAAAGCACAACCTTAGACATCCATTCAATGATGATGCGCACTTCTTTAAACCCCTTTATTAGTTCATTCTCATGGTGAGCCTTTCACTATTTGTACCAAAGTCATCAATCAATTAAACGATTATGATTACTATTCTTAAAAATGCATGTTTCACCATTGTTTAGGTCAGGTTTATTTTCTTTTAAAAATACCCTTGTTACAAAATACAAACAAGCAAGTATTTATAAAAATAAACAAACAAACAATGAATACATAACAAATACAAGTCATGCATAGCATCAAATAGCCACATGCAAACGGTTTTGATAAATCTTATTAATAACCAATTTTATATCCGTCAATATGCATATATTTAATTAAGACTTCCACCCGTTTTCATCTATGTACAAGTGAACCACATGCATCGATTCATCGATTATGTAAGTCAAAACTAAATATATACCACATAGCACATAACCGATTAAAATAATAATATTGAGGTCTTCCCAATTTAAGATCTATCATTATTTAATGTATATCACTTAAAACATGAAAGACATACAATAAAATGGATCCATGATAAAACATGCGTAATAATCATGGATATAAATTACACTTAACAATTAATGCAATTAAACAGAGTTACGATATACACATAAAGTTGCATGCATCTTAGGTTTCTAATCCAATTAAAACAAAGTTTACAAAACCCAATTAGGCACCAAAAAACCCCTCAAAATTAGGGTTTAGGTTTTGCAAACCCTAGATCTAAGCATACAAATAATAACACATTCAAGTTTATTTTAATTATGTGTTTCAATAATTAATTACTTGTTATACAAGGCTCGTGATGCCACCGTTGAGTTTATGATATATAAAATAAAATAAAACATAAAGACATCAAGAAAGACACACACAAGACTTAAGATCATAACAAATAAATTAATTAACGAAAGATGCGTAACGCACTCTTGAATATCAAATCCCTCGAGCAAAGCAAACCACCCTCGAGCAAAGCAAACCAAAGAAGTACTAAATGGTGTAAGAATAATGCCTTACAACCACGCTTCTGTACACAATTAACCAACGAATCAGCGATTCTAGATCTAACACAAGCCTCAGTATATGCAAAAACAAAACCGAACTCCCTAACAAATGGGGTTTCGGCCAAGCTATGCAAAAGAAAGAAGAGAGAGATCTAGGTTAATTCGACCCACAAGTGTGAATGAAGCCCTGCACCCTACCCTCCTTATATACTAGAAGTAAAAACTTGAGACAAGTTAGGGAATATGAGGCCTTTGAAAGCCTATGGCGGCCACCTATAGGAGCCCAAAGCCCATCCCATAACTTTCCCAAGTTTCATTTCTAGTCCTTCTTTTCCATTTTAACGGTCATTATTTTTCCGTTAAATACATAACGATTGTTAACCGGACTTAATGTGTAATAATTAATCGTAAACATAAACATTAATTATTAACTTTAATTCTCATTCACTAACGCTGCAATCCCAGGTACACGAGTTCAATCCGGACATTCACATGTTTGTAAATATATACATTTCCAACACATTTATGTCACTTGAACTCAAGTTTACAGACTTGAAACACAATTTGAGCTATACATAGGTGCTACTACGTATTTATCTTTATGTTGAACTCAAATTAAGGACACTTATATTTATATATATGGTCAAACTATTCAAACTCGGATCGGATTTGTTTTATCAACATTTACTAGATATCAAATCAAGCATCAGCTTAGCCAGATACTCTGAATCGAAAATGAGTGATAAATTATGGGAGATAGTATAGTGTAGAAAAAGATGAAGAGCACTTCATAAATACATGACTCGAAAGATAATCTAGCTTCCTTTAGTTGAAAGGGGTTTATTCTAAACTGTCATGCAAACGTTAATATACATTACTACCGTTGTAATTACATAAAAACCAATACAGGTTATCCTGTTACAACACATTAAAAATCATTCCAACGCGTGAATTAGGAATACGAAGTTCAATTTGAGGACTTTTTCCCAAAGAAGAAGGTGCATTTGGACTAAAAGGTTCTCTTGGAGCGGATCGTGGACTATGCATTGCCCTCAGTTCATTAACCCTGGGACTTTTAAAAGATAACTGTGGACTTTGAAGACTTTTGCCATCTCTTGTGGGGGTTGCCGTGGAGCTTGTAATTCTTGAACTACATGTGCGCCTGATTTCACCACGGCTTCTCGTAACAACCTCATCTAGCACTTCTCCAACGTCTACATTTAAAGGCCTAGCACCAAATTCTCCCTCCTAATTCAACCAAAAAAAAAATCAGATAATCAGATGTTTGAATGTTTGGTAAAGTACTTTTTTCTGTGTCCCATTTGGATCATTCCTGAATACCGGTCAAAAGTACTTTGGTATTACGTGCCACAAACCCTTTGAAGATTTATGTGCAAAATGACCCTTTGCAACTAACTTAAACTGATTATTTACTAGTTAATTAGATGCACAAAATAGCTGGATAAATAAAAATAAGCTTCACTTACCTGAGGATAATTGAAAGGTATAGCCGGGCCTCCTCATACTCGGCTGCATCCAAGTCTTGAAGATGCACGCCTTTGAAAACTTTGGCAAATGTATTGTCTTACAGGAACCAATAGCATAATCATCAAAGGAACAAAAGTCCCGCTATTGGAACCCACGTAAGGCCAAAACATATGAGCAAGTATGATGTTTGGAATACTGTAAATGTCGCAATAGTCCCGAATGGCACTGTTTCCACAAACGTAGCATGGTAGTCTTCCAGAACTCTGCAACGTCATAATATTTGTATATTAGTAAAACTATTCTTTTATATCAATAGCTAACAAATAATTTTTTTTTTTTGCAAAAACTTACTTGAATCTTGACTTGGTGCAGTGAAAAGGAGTAATATTCTTTCCCAAAATTGGTTTCCGGTAAGCTTTCAATCGCCATGAAAGCAAAGTAACCCCAAAGAACTGATGTCGGGATGAGTTTAAGAAACGGCATAGCAGCAACACATCCTCCAACCATACACGATTGAAGTAAGTTACTCACACGTTGTTCTTTGACTTCAACGGGTAAAAGGTCATCTATTTCTTTTTCCACATCGAATATAGTCTCGTCCACAGGTGCATCCATGTTCCCCATGCTTGCAGCTAGTTGAAGCGTTGATGGTTTCAGTTCCTTCAACCCACGGTCTGATGGTACTTGATGCACTAAGGGAGTCTGCATTTGATGATATGCTTCTTGCATGTTTCCGTATAATTGTCCTAAGCTTGAGTTGGTTCTCATACTTTCTCGTGCTGACTCAACGAGTCGGTTCCTGAGCAACTGCATATTCACATTCAGATAAGTTTGTAATGACTTTTGTTATTCCAAATACAGAGTTCGTGTTGACTTTTTTAAGTCAAGCTAATGAACAGGTGATTACCTGATGCTTGAGAGTAGCAAGACTCTTGGTATGCATAGGAGATTGTGGAATGACACCGTTAGAAGGCGGGATCCCGAGCAAACCACATAGTAATGTCTGACATGAATACATAATCATTAAGTATGATACTACTACTACTGCAAAATATAAGTTTGAATGAAGTCTACAAATTGTCTTTACCAGAAAGCCCAAAAGAAGCAAGTCATAATGGAAAGAAGGCGGTTTTCTCAAATTGAATTCTTTTGCTGAGCGAGTTGAGATGCTACACTGTGGTCAAAGTAGTACAAAACTACGATCATTGTAGCAGGAACAAATGCTCCAAATATGAAGAGAATAGGGACATCTAGCATATCCTGCACATCATTTAGTATTTTAGTCTTTCATTCAAATTTAGCAGGACAGTAGCGAATGAGAAATAAACAATATTATCGAAGAAAAGTTTACCTTGATAACGGTCCAGTTCTCGTATGCACCAGGAGACCACGGGTTTGGGCTAAAAAGACGCGTGGGATTCCTGTTGGGACACTTCCAGATGGCGCATAGGACACTGCTGTCCACACAAGGACCATAAGGGTACCCGTAATCTGCTATAAGGCTTCTAATCCAACCTGTAGGCACAAGAGCAGATGCATTTAAATTAGGCACATGGGTTTTGGTTTAGCGTTTTTAAAGTGATCCATGTAGCCCGTTTGTTACAGTAGACTATCCGACTCTGACTACTAAATACGGTGTCACATATATTAAAACACAATGCCAAACACCACCTTAATATCTGACATAATATTAGAATGCGTACCAGAACCATATCTCCATGATCTAGCTTTCGGCTTTTCAATCCAGTCAGTAAAAGACCAAAAGACAAAACAAGTGCAAACATTCCATTGGCGAATCTCCATGAAGCAATAAACTCGATTGACTTCATATTTGCCCGCTCTGGTATGCGAAACTCTTCTACTAGTCCCTGAAATAATATTTATAACATAATCAAATCCCGTATATAGTTTATGATATACAAAACTCTAAAAAAAATTGTGAATCAGTTGTACATACTCTGATTGCTTGTTGCATAAAAAGCATAGCAATAAGTAGTCCAAAGAGTTCACCAGCCACACGTGTGAACCGATTGATAATAGAACATGCTCCTAGTATCGCTAGCATGAACAGCAAGACCGCGGTCCAAACACATACCCTAAAAGATTATACACAAAGAACCATACAGTCAAACACATACCGTCTATTTTTTTTGGTCCAAGGGCTGAGAGGTGTTCTTTTGTCCTCAAATATTTTAGTGGTATCAGATGATGTTTCTCATATATAATTAAATACCAATAACAACGCGAAAACAAATTTAAAAATAAAAAGTTAACACACTCACCATCCGGTCCATGCAAGAAACAGTTTATGACCCAGTTCTGGTCTTTGTTTAGCAAAGTTATACATAAAGGTGTACATGAGTACGGTAGGCTCAGCAACACCTAGAATCAACAACGGTTGACCTCCAATGATGGAATGTATGATCCCACATATCGCAGTGGAAGCCAATGTTTGAACCGCAGTCAAAGCTCCTTCTGCATGTTCCAAAACGAGCAATTTTAACATATAATTGCTTAATGTTTCAGTCAGCGTGCAGCTTAGTATTCCAATAAACATGTTGCATACCCGTATTTCGTTCTAGTTGTTCCCAAACGATATAACCGGGATTGCTGAGGCGAAGAAGATGTATGTCGTTGGAGCCAAAATCCTAAGGTTATGAAAATAAATGAGGAATCAGTATGACAGACAATTAAATCAAATTCAATCTGGTAACAGGTTATTTTCATTTACTCATTTCAAATAAAAGAATGTTTGCGCACACACTTGCCGGAGGTCTTTCCGAAGCAGTCCTTTACCCTGTGTAGGGGTGTGACTGTCTCACATCTCACCGCCCATAACTCGCTCTGGCGGGATTGGGTATTATTGTTGTGGCATAGTGAAACATATTTTGATTATTTTCGGTATTAATTAGTTTAGAAGTAGCTACAACAAAACATTTGATTTTCTAGAGGTCCAATATACATGTAGATATTTGAATAATTAACAAAATCACATCTTTCTAATTATCATATTTTAGGAACCACATGGTAAGTAGTTGTAAATCAGGTGACCTAGTGGTAAGATGGCCCAAAGGTCTTAAAAGAGACCCGGTTCGAACCTCATAGGGTAAACATCTTGGGATGTACATGGAAGAGTCTAAAACAGCCATGAAAATACCGGTTAGGGCACGTATCTCTACTTTCAGGAGGTCACTTTACATGTAAACTCTTAAATAAAAATCAAACCCGACCTGAAGTGGCTACGCCAACCTCCTGAAAAGGTAGGTCTTTACCTGTTTGAGTCCGTGTGGCAGTGGGTTCAAACCCCGTTGATTAATCGATCAAAAGGTCAGAAACCATGGTTAAAAACTTAAAATAAAATAAAATAAAAAATATTGCAATGTCACACACCCATCAAAACATCAATCTAATTCTTAACCAAATCTAAACACTATCTCTTGCTACCTATTTGCTAATTAAACTTTTAGAGTGCAATGTCAAACACCCCTTAAAAGGTAAATCTATAGGATTTAAAAAATAACACTTTTGAAACCTCAAAGTTACTAGTAATAAAGATTCACATATAGATAAACAAAAAACTAAATTTATAGAAATAAGCAAAATGCATACCGAAAACCAGCTCTTACACCACCTGTCCAATCTTGCTTGTAACATTTCAATCTTCCAGCAAGATCATTCTTGATACCTTGAAAAGGTACAAATGTTTCTTCCATCTAAGCACTTAAGCAGGCAAAGCTAAAAATAGAAAGTTCCTTGTAGGAATGTGCTAACAAGATTTATGGGCTACCCATTATGTTTTATAAAACAAGTAACTCAAAAATATGAAAGAAAATGTGAATCTGAAATATGGTGCAATGTGTGAAATGAAGCTTATTTATAGAAATGTGAAGGTGCAAAAGTAGATGTAGAAATGGTGGTCAAAATGGGATGAAAGTATCAAAAGAACATCCACTGTCATTGATCAGATATGACAGATATAAGTTTACTTTTTTATATAGTTTTTTACTGTGAGTGAAGTTGTGAACATAAAACAATGTAGTTTAAAGAATTGGGAGTGACAACTACAAAGCTAGCTGGCTTCATTTATTAAAATAATAGCAACAGTTTTGTAAGTAGGAGGAAGATGGCTTTTATTGCACTTGGCTACCTCTAAGTTTAACATGTGTGCTACTTGTGGTGGTGAGTTTGGTACTTCTATCTTTATTTTCGGTTAACGAAGTTAAAGATCGAGGTACCAAACGCTGATGAAAATGGGGTGTCGTATACTTAGATTCTGAAACTAAACCGCGTAATATTGTACTTGCAGTATTTTTTAATTACATTACTTATTTTCGTTTATTTCAACAGTTTCTCTGTTGTTTTACAAGAGAAAGCTCATCGTAAAGAAAAGTTTTGTGTTGTTTATAAAAATGACATTTATGTTCAGAATTTATGTGCATTTTTTGCATTATTATTTTTTTCGAAAGGCCAAAGATAAAAAGGGACTCAAACAAGTCTAAAATATACAGACCTGAGGAGCCTAAACACAAACTTCAGCAAAAAAGTAACAAGAGAAACTCAAATACACATACGATAAGAACGCGTATAAACTCTCGACTAAGCTGGAAAACACGCCGTAAACTAATCTTAGCCCATACCCATTAGATGCAAAACACGACATGGAAATAACACGAAAAACAAGTAGTACGAGGCCTGAAATCATATCAGAAAAGTGTTTGCATTATTTAATATGGAGAATTGTATATATAACGAATGAAACTTAAACATTGCCTATTTTTTAAAATACAAAGTTATTAATGCATAATGTATAATATTGTTTAAGTATAAATAATATGCAAGTTTGAATAGATATAGATATCATATTCAAGATAAGATAGTAAGTTAAAATTGTTGTGAAGACATTGTAATAGATTTGTCATTGTACCATAAATTTGGACTTCTATCATAACTCCATTTTGGATGTTATTGCCGATAAGAGCATGAGTAATGACATTACTCAAATGTAAGTTCTAGACACGTTGGTAAAAATGATAAAGGTTACTCAGTAATGTCAAACAAAGTTATCAAAAAGGCCAAAGGGGAATCCTACTCACAAGGTATACTATGTTGTATTAAATTTAATACCTCAATCATATAAAGTTTTTGTTTTATAATTTTAATGGCAACTTGCTCTTTGAATATCCTAGTGGCTATTTATAATTCATCAAAGGTATTCCACCAGTCATCACCGTTGCAGTTGGTGGCAAAGGTAGCAAAATGAGGTTGTATTGATGCATTTACGTAACAAATACATAAAGAAATAATTTTTTTATGTATACGTTAAACAACATAGTCATGATAACATATTATCAATATTATGATTCTTTTAATGCATGAAATATGCTTGCCATCCCATGTGAAGACATGACATTGCTAATGGCATTTTGACTTGTAAATATTATTTTATTATAGCATATATGAAGCCCTATAGCAACTTCGTAAACACAAATAATTGATCATCTATAATACACGGTTTCTATTAAAAAGTGTAAACTAGATGCACAATCGATATAAAGACAACTCGCAAGTTATTCGAGAATCATTACTCGAAAGATCTAGATATAAGTGACAAAACGACGTACAGGAAATTTTTGTAAAAAAATATTTTTTTTTTCTAAAATGCATTTGGTTAAAAATATATTTATAGTTAGGTTTCGTTTTTCATAATTCTATCAAGTCATTTTTATTCATTGTTCGGTCCCTGTCTAATATAAATCCGACCCTTGAAGTAGGAGTGAGCTTAGAAACCGAAAAAACCATTGAGAATTGTATTTGGGCGACAATGTTTTATGACTATTGTTGGAAATCCAGTTCAGTTAAAAGTTTTAGGTCGTGTTTGGAGGTACAGAATGTACACCAATCAGATCTCTGACCTCCCTGACTCTGATAGTGGTAAAGACTAAAGTGTGATTCAGGTTGTTGATGAAATTCAGTGAGTCTACTCTTTAGTGAACATACTTTGAACGGCATTCATCGGTGATGAGTTCGACTTCATACTTTTTAAGTAGTAGTGAAAGATCTCATCATGGATTAGTGAGCAAACTCGGTGTTCGGCTCTTCGAGAGCATGTTCATCAACGAGTAAACACGTTGGGCCGAATTCAAACTTACTTGTAACGACTTTGCCCTATTCAAGGCCAGTTATAACTGCAACTTAATGAACATGTTTAACGGTCATATAACCACTATTTTCTATAATGAAAGATGTAAGTAATGGGCCGGTTAATTATCATAATTTAATTATTGGGCTTTGAGTTTTCCTGTAAATTGGAACACATACTTGTATGGAAGATACACAGAAAAGCCAAAATACTTAGAAGCGAAAGGGTTCTTGCTTTGTGCCTAAAATAAGAACAAACACTTGGTTTTTATTCCAAGAAGATATTCGTGTAACCCAACTTACCCAAGCATTAGGATCGAATAGTTTCCTTTGAAAAGTGATTACACGATTATAAGTGATATCTGATACATTGATTATCTATACCCGGCAGAAAAAAAACCACGAACAACTATCAAAGCATTTCATAACTGGAAGAGAACTTGTGGTTAGAATATGGATAAAAATAACCATACAAATAGCGCTAGTTACAAAATATATGATATGGCTAGGGTTGGGAAAAGATGAGTTAGATGTAAGCCTAACAAAAAAAAAATGGTTTGGGAAATAAAGGGATTAGACATTAAAATAACATGTGGTAATGTGGTATTGTCCCATTACAATCATATACAGGATGAACATTTGTTTGTTACGATATAATAAGGTTTTTATGAACCAAAATGTGTATGCCAATTATTTCTTTTAACTTCTTATAGTGATATGGAAAAAGAGTTTGTTGTAATATATTGATAGATAATATTCTTCAAATGTATTTTCTACGTCTTCCCAATATATTGGATACTTCGTAGATGAAAGAGCTCAAGGACATTGACTTTTACTTAGATTCGTCCTAAAATATAACGTTTTTCTTTTCGAAAAGTGTACTCATATAACGTAATGAAGTTTTAAGAATGAAAAAAGGACACAAGTATATTGGCTATACATCATCAACTCTATAGCACATAGCTCTTGCGACTTGGTTCTTGATGTGTTTCATGATGATGATTTAAGTTTTCCCTTGTTTTCTCATTTTAGCGTTAACACTTAGAATTTGTTATTTGTATGAGATCCATATTTTTAAAATAAACTAGAAGAATGCTTCATGTGATGCGTGACAGTCTTCGATGATTATTTTATAGCTAGCAATATGTTTTCGTTTTAAACTTTCTTATTTAGCGTGTCGAATCTTATAAAGTAGACGGATATGTTTTCAAAGTATAACGTCTAAATCAATAGTATAAATGGTTCTAAATTAATAGTATAAATGGTTAATACTTTTATTTTTCAAATTTTAACATTAGATTGGTGGTTATAAGTTTAATGAGCTTTTCTTATAAACGATTTCATTAAAATGTATCATTATAAAAGGGCAGTTACATATGGTTTAAATGAGACTTAATTTTTCATATTTTACATTAACTTTCTACTTTTCCTTTTATAGTAATTTTTGTCTTAAAATTTTAAGATTTCCTTTTATAAAAAGTCAAAACGCTTTATAATGTAGTATAAATTATGACTAGTTGAGTTGAAGTAACCTAAAATTTACGAGAATGATTGATCTTATTTTAAACATCATAATTCACTTTTAAATATAACCTTCTCTTCTCCATACGTAGATGCTTTCCCCCTATCGCTATTCTTGTGTTGTCAAACCTATATATTATGATTGCTTTTGTTTTCTCTTTATTTTTTAAAAATGCATAATTCATAGATTATTTTTTCTTGTTTCTTCTTCATGATTCCATCTTAATTCTAAATAGCAATTTTTATAAGCGATTGATTGAAAAACATCATACTTCTGTGATTTCTTTTTGTGGGTATGAACAAAATTTTTACTTTTGTGGGTACTTTTCTTTAAGGGTGTCTGCAGTTCGGTTTGAGTCGGTTTTGGCTAAAAGCTGCTCGGTTTTAGAACCCAAACCGAAACCGTTCGGTTTTTACGGTTCGGTTTTTCGGTTTGTTATCGGTTTCGGTTCGGTTTTCGGTTTTGGTTTCTAACCGTTAATATTTGGTATGGCGAATTATACCAACAAACTTGTTTCGTACAAAATTAGTTATTCTTCTTTACTTCTTTTCATTCTAAGCATAATAATGTTTATTGCATAATTCTACAATTACAAACATATAAATGAGACGTACACATCAGTGAACATACACGTAGTATAATCGTTATCGAATCTTATTGATATATTCACACAAAACACGCGACACGACAAACACACATATAAATATAAGCGTTAAGATAAATATATTATAAATCCACTCACAAAATGAATATGAATTTATAAATTTTATTTATTTAGTTATTTAATCATATTATATTAATTAGATATTATTATATAATAAAAGCGGTTCGGTTCGGTTCGGTTTTGCGGTTTGGTTTTGAATGGCGAAACCGAACCGCATTTTCGGTTTTGAAAAATAAAATAGAACCATCGGTTTTAGTTTGGTCGGTTTTTGGTTCGGTTTTCGGTTTTCGGTTTTTTCGGTTTGTTTTGTTCACCTACTTTTCTTTAAACTTTATCCTTTTAGGGTATTTTGCGAAATTTTTGCTCTAAGCTAATAGAAGATTTTTTTCCGAAGAAAACGAAATGTCGTAGACTATAAAGGATAAATTGAAAGAAAAGACTACAAAAAAAAAAATTGTTCACTACCTACAAAAAAAAAATGATGATGTATGATAATTTTTCGATCGTTTCACTTTTTATCGTCTACAATTAGTGCATATACACTTTGACCCGGATAACCTACCACCAACAAAATAATTAAATCTTTCCTTTTTCGGCTTCTTTTGTCAAACAAAAATACTTTCTAATTTACTTTGCCCATTAAGTAATAAAGCCCCATTGTTATCTTATGTCATCCAAATATGTATAACTTCTGTTTTCAAAGTGTTCATTTTTTATTATAAGGAATGTGCACCAAATGTTTCATGCATGTTTTATTTTTCGGTTTTTAATCTCTTAAATGAATGCCATTAGGAAGTGAAATTGTGTAACCAAAACCAAAACTTACATCACAATTTGATATCGTAAATTGTGTAACTAGTAATTTTATTGGTGCATGTGCAAGTTATCAAGATTTATAAAGATATATATGAACTAAAATATGTCATATTCAGGCATATTTATGGTCATGTAAATCAATTTTGTTGCTAATGAAGTTAGATTGCTAGAAGGTCCTATCCCATAAAGTGAAGATAGAAGATGGAAAATGTGAATGTTATCTATCAATCTTTTCATCAAAGATTAGAAAAATGACAATTGGTTATTTTAATTGCATGCGAATAGTTTCCACTGATAATGTATTCCTAACTCTGTCAGTTTAAGACCTACTTATGTCTATTCAAGCATTACGACTTAACTAAAACAACATGCACTAAAGAAAGGACAATCAAGAAGTGTGAAAATATCTTTCGTTTTTTGTTTTAACTAAGAATATCTTTTGTTTGAATATTAAAGTTCAGTTGCTTAAAAACCAAAATCAGTTGTTGTTACGAATTATTTTAATTGAATCAAGTGTGTCTGTTGATTCTGATTTTGACGTGGGAATTCCTATTGCTTTGGTTCAAGAGGTTAATAATATATTGAAGAACTCGCTCTATGGGTATTTCATTGGCAAAAGGTTAGCTTTTCTTGTCGTTGAATTGTTTGTTCGAAATACTTGGGGCAAATATGGGATTCAAAGAGTTACTATGAATGTGAAGGGATTCTTCTTTTACAAAATTTCGACCCTCCAAGGTGCTGAAAGTATTTTACAAGATGATATGTGGATGATTCGGGGTACTCCTATATTTCTTAATAAGTGGACACCATCTATGAGCCTTACAAAAGAAGATATGTCGAAGGTTCTGATTTGGGTGAAAATGCATGACGTTCCTTTGGCCGCTTACACGTCGGATGGGCTAAGCATGATTGCTACAAAGATTGGTAAACCCATGATGTTGAACTCGTACACTAGTACTGTGTGCTTAGACTCATGGGGGCGTAGTAGTTATGCTAGAGCTTTGATAAAAATTATTGCGAGTAATGGGATGATAGATAGCTTGGTTGTGGCGGTTCCTAAGCTAGAAGAAAGTGGATACACAAAAGAGACCATATCTATCTAGTACGAATAGAAAAAGAGAGCACTACTTTAGTTCAAAAAGATGTTGATGATTGGTTTCGAGTGGTTAAGAAAGGAGTAAAAAACGTGAACAAAAAGACTTGTTATTCGGCAAAATCAAGATTTGAATATAGAAATGGTACATCAAAGAGTTTGAATGCTAATTCTAGGGTTAATGGGGCCTCGACTTCACAAAACACAAATGATAATATGGCCAAAACCTCTAGCAATAAGGGACTTGATGATATAAATCTGATTACACTTGGGAATTTGTTTGCAGAATGAAGATGAGAAGGTATTCGAGAACGTGGACACTTCGAACGCAGGTAATGATGGTAATATTCGAGAATATTAGTGTGTAAGAGTTAGGATATAAGTTTAGGGGGCTAATTATAGTTTAGCTCATACATAAGGAGGTTAGTCATGTATTAGAAAGTCTCATAACGTCCTTAATTATATATTCTTTGTTCGCCAAGGATTAGGTTTTGCCCCATTATGCTCTATAAATAGAGTTGAAGGGGTGAGATTTATTTGTTCCTTCTTGTCTAGCTCACGTCTAATAAAAGTTTGAATGTATAAATCTCGTATGTGTGTTGGTGCCACTCGACATTAAGGGACCATAACGCTTTGTCGAGGTCTTGTTTGAGTTGTTTTTTATTCTTGGTTTTGCTCTAGAAATTGATTTGTTGGATTCGTTCCAACAATTGGTATTAGAGATTTGTTTGAGAAGAATGAATCACTCAACGTGGAGATAGCCAAAACAAGATAAGCGAGTGAATCGGATTTGGTTTGTCGGTTCTTCTTGCGATCGTGGTAGAATTGACTTTCATGAAGTCATCAACCATTCATTTCTCGAATTCGAATGGTAGGTTGAAGACACAAAGATCTAGGATCTCACCGAAGGGATATTGCATTGGAGCTTCAAGAGGAGATATTCACCGAAGTTTTTGATGTGGTGGTTGTGTTCTTTTCATTTTCAATCATTGTTTGGCTATCGTTGTTTAGATTAAAGGTGAAGGTTTCTAGGTTTACAGTCAATACTACTTGGGAAACAAGGTTCTTGAAGTTGTCTTGCAAGAGGTGGATCGATTCTCCTAGGGATATAGAAAATAGTTTTATTTTGTCACGAGGTTCTTGGAGTTTCAATTTTGATCTTCAAAGGTGACAAGGTTTTGCAAGTTCGACTCCAAGGTTTTGGCTTAAAGAAGGTTAATAGGTGGTGAAGTTTGAACCATTTGAGCAAGGCGTCATCAAATGGTTTTCTTTGTTTATTTTGTTCAAGGTTTTTGGTTGGGGTTTTTTATCATCAAGGGTTTTGTCGACTAGTCTGTTAATTGGGTTTCAAGTTTCAGGTTTGTTAAAGTTTAATTGACGAGATCTTTACTTCAAAGGGTTTTTTTGGGTAGTTCTCAGGTAAGTTGATTTATTGTTAGGGTTTTCTACAAGGGTTGAGTCTATTGAATAGTGAATAAAAATCAATACTTTAAAGGGTTGCACACACGATACTTGTTAGTCGATTTCAGGATAGATTTTTCATTAGGTTCTATCGATTTTACAAAGGTTTACAAGATGTCAACAGTTAAGTTTGAATTTTTTTATGTTTGGGGACATGGTTTACTTTGAGAATAGTTTGTATACGAATACTCACAAAGTACCTAGTGTAGGTACAGCTTCAACGCAAACGTTGCATGGAGTTGAGTTTGAGGTGGAACCACAGGAAGATAATGGATTTGAGGTGGAACCTATAGGGATTTGCTATCTAGGTGATGGTTCACATTTTTTCAGACTCAAGATTTAATCGCCTATCGGTTTGCACACGATATGGAGCAATGGTTAATACGAGAACCACTCAAGTATATAGGTGACAATAATATGGTTGCTTTAGGAGTTGCTAAAGTGATAGAAGAAGATTCACATGAGTCATTGACTTTTAGGGATGCAATTTCTTATGAGGTAATTTCCAAGTTGATGGTTGTAATGAAAGAAAATATAGATACTTGGTCTGGTATATGTATGCTCAACAATGGTTTTAGGCGAGTAGTGGCGACAACAACAAATATTACTAGAAGCATGCACCAATTATAATCAATATTTATTCCTATTATAGATTATATGGGGATTACTTGCAGCAAGGATGAGATCTGAGTTACCAAGGGTTTGCTAGATGAAGTAAAGGAAAATATACTTGCTATGGAGATCTTCGGGAATCAAAGTGGTAATACTTTGAGGTGTCACGATCGAGGTTTTCCATCAGGATATCGATTCAGTTATTGTTAGGGGGCACTCTATGCTTTGTCGTTGGAGGTGTTACGGCGGGGAATCGTGATGGAGAAAACAGGAGTAAGGGGTCATGTATATATACAATTAGAAGTCATGAGTATCAAGTGGTATCAGAGTCGTGTTCGAGGGCACTTTGTTTCTAGGTCGACTATTGTGAGGCTAGTTTCTTGCGATCAAGATTTTTGGCAGCAGAAGGTTCGGTTTAGAGGGTTCTTCCAAAACTGTTGTCAACACAAGGGTTTGCTTTAAGGTTTGGTTTGAGTCTCAAAAGGTGTCGGGTTTGCTGGAAATTTGAATTTCAAGGGTGTTTTTGTGTTCATTTTATTGGACTCCAAAGACAAGAGAATTTCAAGCAGGGGTGTTTCCTATTTTGGTGGTTCTTTCCAAATCAGAAGTTCGGCACAAGGTTTCTTTGGGATTTTTGATTTTGAAGTCTCGAAAGGCGTCGAGGTTGCTTGTTCTACACAAGGTTATCTGTTGACAGAAAAGGGTTCTTGAACCTTTCTTGTTTGTCTAAGCTATCGACAAAGGTGAAGGAAGTTCAAGCGTTGCTTGATTTTTGGGTTTAAAGAAGATAAAGGTGTCAGGTGTGCAAAAAGGTTTTAGTTTGAGGTTTTGCTCAAACCAGATTTTTCAACACAAAGTTCTTGAAATTTTCGGGTCTTTGAAGATTTCAAAAGTGTTGGATTTTTGCAAAGATTATCTCGACAAGGTTGATACTTCAAATATATCATTTGGGAGCAAGATTACGTGTCGTGTGTGGGTCTTTACTTTTCTTGTCGAGATTATGTTTGTGTGTTTGTGTCAAGTACATCACAAGGTTTTTTCCGCATTCTAGTTTCCAAGGTTGTTGAGTTTTTCCAACAGTCTAGTTGTTAACGGTTTGGTTTTTTATTCTAGTCGATTAGTTTGGCTCAGTTAAATTGTTTTCTTTTTTTTCCTCAGCCCTACAAATACACAGCTACAAGCCTAAACCATTTTAGACCCAACATCAAATTGCGATACATTAAACTAAAAATGAAATACCAAGAAGAATTACAATGTGAAGTGAAAACAAACAAACGATAATGTGCAGAGCTCAACTGCTCATGCTTTAATCTTGATGTAAATATGTCAACTTTTTCGGTTGCTTTTTCATTTTTAATTGTTGCTTGTTGTATTCAAATGATTTTGTCTAGCACCATAATTTGGTTTCATTCTCATAATTTTTCAAGCTACAAACCTTTAATCTATCACTTAATGACAAGTCACGATTACCTTTTCTTTTCTCTCTTTTTTTCTATCGTGATAAACAAATAAGCCAATGTATATATTGCAAGCAATAAATTAATTTGACCCGAAACTTTGCATCATCAAAAAAGTATATGCAATCATCTTAACATGCTTAAAGAATTAGTCAAATGAATAGCATGATTGTTCATCTTAATGATTAACACTCTTTCAATATGATCAAATATAAAAACAAAATTTGTGAACCACCAATTAAACTCCATGAATCATTGAATCTTTAGAAGTAGAAACCCACCATAAATCCTTCATTATGCTTTGCTACTTTTTTTTTTCTTTTTTTTTTTTTTTTTTTTTTTGAGTTCCTTAAGTTTGTCATCTTTAGCCACTATTATTGTGGAGCAGTTCTTTCATTTCTATGTAAAGATCATTTCCTTCATGAGTCTCTTCACCAACTCGCTAAATACAGGCACGCCTATGTGAGCTTTGACAATGTTGTTAATCAATTTCATAATGAATATTATTTTACCCACGCCACCTCCCAAATAGTCCAATTATGTAGCCCTATTCCTAATAAATTGACCCCAAAATAGAATATCCAAATTACAAGAAAACTTAGGCTGCCTCGGTAAAGGCAAGCGATCGATTGGATCGATTGATCTCCACTCGATCTCCTTATCATGGGTAGTCGACCGCCTCAACTTTTACCCAATTTGGTCGTGATGCCGATCGAATAGAAATGTGGTTTTGTGTATGTATTTAATAAATATAAAAGGTATTTTTTGTGGTGTATGCTTTTTGTAGTGTAGGTAAATGCTTGGTGAGACTCGATCGCGCGAAGATGTTGGAGAGAAAGGCGGCGCGACAGGGAAAATGAGAAGGATTGACCCTTCTTACTGAGGCACCTTATAGCCACCACAATTGCGGAATTTATCCCTTCAAATATTTAGGATGCGTTTGGTATCCATTCCGGGAATGAAGGAATGAATTTTCATTTCAACCATCCATTTGTTTAAGATGCAAATCAATCAAATATGGTAATGAATGATATATATATTCCATACTCTATATACCTCACAAGAGTAGGGTATGGATCTTTCATCTGGAATTCGGCCCTTCTTATCAAACTCATCTTCGTTGTGATTTATAATACTCAAACGCACCCTTATTTGTTCGAGTATGCTAATAAATTGTGAATATGATCCAAGTAATAAATGCCCAAATTTCCTTTGGATCCCAATCCAATATGATCCGCTACTAAGAAAGACATTCACTTCTTAAAATATCTTACGCACGTAGGTGGAAACAAAAGAACAGGCCATATTTATCTAGACGGGAGCAAGAGTAACAATACAATTTATGATGCTACAACATCAGATATACCCATTCGAGAAATACACACATTTAATATTCAGCTTAATACAATATTCGAATAACTCCAATAACTTACTATCACAATTATTTGACTTGATAGATAGTTACTAGAAATATTATTATTTTTGGGTTTCAATGTCGACTCGATAGGTTGTTCAAAAAAAAAAAAAAAAATGTCGACTCGATAGGCAATAATTATTATTTGTCAACTACTTAGCTTAATTCTTATTAGAAAATCTTAAAGGAATATGATTCACACGCCTAAAATATAAGCGCAAAGATTAGCGCTAACCCATTAAACAGTGACGTGTGGATTGCTGACTACTCTCTCTCTCATTACATACCATTGATCTTGATATGTGTTTCAAGATCCTCATTAAGCATAAAATTAGGCGTGTAATTTGGCACGCCTATCACCACTCAATCTTAAATAACACATGTAAATTTGTAATCTCCTTAGAGTTGAGAACTTGTGATGGTACAACCTTTGCTTTTCTCCTTTCGTATCTCACAATGTCAAAATATATTGGAAAATTTAATGCACTTATTAGATTAGTTCATATTTGGAATGGGTCGGAAAGGTGCAGTGTATCCCATAAGGTCGCGAACACCTCGATTCTATAGTGAGAGATTCGGAAGTTACTATTGTTAGTGCTAAGTTAGTAATGGTAGACAAGTTTCTCTTGGTAGTGCTAAGTTAGTCTTGGTAGGTAAGTTTCTCTTGGTAGTGCTAAGTTAATCTTGGTAGGCATGTTTCTCTTGGTAGTGCTAAGTTAGTCTTGGTAGACAAGTTTCTATTGCTAATCTTGGAATCAACTTGTAATGAGACATTGACCTATTCAAGTGGCAATTTCACCGCACAATGACCACATTTAATTGGTCATGTAACCACTATTAACTATAATGGGGATAATTATGAAGCGATTAATGGGCGATTAATTCTCATAATTCCATTTGACTAGTTAAGAGTAATTTTCTATAAATAAGGAATCGATTATGCATGAGATACAGAAAAACATAAACACTTGTAAGCAAAAGGGTTATTGATTTGTGCCTATTTCAATAACATACATTTGGTCTTATCCCAAGTAGATATTCGTGATACCGGGCATTGGGTCGAATAGTTTACTTTGGAAAGTGATAACACGATTCCAAGTGATATCCAGTAACCTGTTTCGGTATTTCTTAGCTATTGATTATCTTACCCTGTTCTGGGCACATCACAACCAACAATCAAAGTAAACTATTTTGTGATAATCAATGGTTGCTGCTGCTATGAAACACATGGCTTCAAACTTTGCCAAGCTTGACAAGTTTGAAGGGGTGGACTTCAGAAGATTGCAAAAGAAGATGCACTTTCTTCTTTCAAGCATGAGTGTGGTGTATGTTCTGACTACATCTATTCGATGATGGGGATGATGCCATTGTGGAGCAGATCGGGAAGAGGAGCAAATGGAAGAATGATGATTACATATGCAGAGGTTTAATCCTCAATAGTATGTCGACTCTCTCTTGATATTTATCGAATTTTGAATCTTCAAAGAAATATGAGATTCCTTGGATGCCAAATATATGGTGAGGATGCATCAAGTAAGAAGTTCCTTGTAAGTAATTTCACAAATTACAAAATGAGTGATTCAAGAACGGTTATGGAACAATACGGTGAACTTCTTGGTATACTTGGAAGGTTTACACAACACAAAATGAACATGGATGAGGCTAATTCGGTCTCTTGCGTCATTGATAAACTTCCTCCTTCTTGGAAAGATTTCAAGCATACCTTGAAACACAAGAAGGAGGTTAACTCTTGTTAAGTTAGGCGGTCATCTGCGTGTTGAGGAATCTCTCGTGGTGCGGAAAATGACAAGCCAAAGAGTAGCAATGCTCTTGGTGCATTTGTTGTCAATATGGTGGAGCATAACAACTCCACCGGTAATATGACAACAAGGGTAAATGTAAACATCGAGGATAACACAAGGGCATACCCAACAAGAAGGCAACACCTACTTGTTGGAAATATGGCAACCGGTTACATTAAAAGGATTGCAAAGGTGTTAAGGTTGGTGGTAAAACCAATGGATCGATCGCTAGTGGATCGGGGAATGGTTCGGTTCCTTTGAAAGGTCGAATATGTTTAATGAATCTCTTCGAGTTTATTATGTTACATATGTATACGAATCAAACTATGTGCGAGGATGATGATGTTGCGTGGTGGGTTGACTCTGAGCAACTGCTCATGTGCAAAGATAGAAGTGGTTAAAGACTTATGAGTCATTGAATGATGGTTCTATTCTTCACGTGGAAATGAGTCATGATCCCGTGCATGGACATGGTTGTGTAGATCTTAAATTTAGTTCGGAAAGATTGTAACTTTGTTTAATGTTATTCATGCTCATGATATAAGGAAGAACTTGGTTTCAAGTAATGTTTTGAATAATCATGGTTTTAAACAAGTTATTGAATCTGATAAATTTGTTTTGTCTAAAAGTGGTGTATTTATTGGTTTTGGATATTTGTGTAATCAAATGTTCAGGTTGAACATTGTTAATGTTTGTGATAATTCAGCCTTTGTGACCACCTCTAACCTGACTGACTCTACCCTATGGCATGCTAGACTTGGCCATGTACACTACAAAAGGATGCAAGATATCTCTAAGGATGGGTTAATCCCAGCATTTGACATGGACACTGAAAAGTGTAAAACTTGCATGTTGACCAAAATTACTAAGAAACCTTTTCAGGGTGTTAAACGTGAAACTAAGCTCTTGGAGCTAATTCACAGTGACCTCTGTGATTTGCATGCCACTCCCTCTTTGGGGAATAAGAAGTACTTTGTGACATTTATTGATGATGCTTTTAGGTTTTGTTATGTCTATCTGTTACATACTAAGGATGAAGCATTAGATAAATTCAAAGTATTTAAAACTGAAGTTGAATTGCAACTTGGGTCCCTAATCAAAAGATTAAGGACTGATAGGGGAGGTGAGTACATGGATACTATGTATTTTCAGTCTGTTCGTATAATCCATGAAACAACTTCTCCCTATACTCCTCATCAAAATGGTATTTTCGAAAGGAAAAACGGGATACTGAATGAGATGGTTAATTCCATGTTGTCCTATTCATGACTAAGTCAAGGGTTCTAGGGTGAAGCTATGTTAACAGCTTGTTATTTATCAAATAGGGTTCCCACCAAAAGGAACAAGGTTACCCCTTATGAACTCTGAACTAAAAGGAAACCCAACCTGAACTATCTCAGGGTTTGGGGTTGTAGGGTTGTTGTAAGACTCCCAGATCCAAAGCTGAAAACTTTGGGTGAAAGAGGCATTGATTGCATCTTTGTTGGATATTGTAACCACCGGTAAATTTCGCCGCGTATTAAATTAATATAATATCCTAACGAAAGGATACTTATCCTTTTTCTACGTACAAAAAAAATTTCTTTTCAAACGTTATCAATTTATTTGGTCACAACCTCTAACTAATGTGACGTAACTCACATCATCAAACATCCTTATATGTTAAACTATAAAAGTTTTCAACTTTTATTTACCACTTTACGCTATTCGTTAACATACGATTTTTAACTGTACAAACTAAAAGTTTGATATTTATTAGAGTTTTCACGAAGCCCTAATTTATTTTAACTATGATTTTACACAACTAAATCATAAATACTAAAGTACAACATTTTATACCTAGTGTACAAGTTTTTAAAGCACGAAAACCTAACTTTAATTTATTTCCCGTTACAAGACCTAACTTACCATTCTATGAGTGTATGTAAATAAAATCACAAACCCTAATCAATATGTACATGATTTTTATAAAAATAGAAATGTACAAGACTTTCAAGCACATGCACAAGTCCTTAATACATAGAAACTAAATATTAATATAAATCTCATTATAAACCTTAGTGTACCTATTATACAGCACATAATACAAATCTTTAATGCACAAGCCTTAAATTAGATTTTATTATAATTTACAAACTCAAAGTGCAAGTCCCTAATGCTTATGGTACAAGTACTTAATACATGAAACTAAAGTCTATACTTTTCATAAACCTAACTAAACTAACTTAAATCTAGTTACAAACCAACTAAACCCTCTCTAGGCTCAAATTAAACCACATCATCATGTCTCTTTTAATTTTCTACAACTAATCAAACTTGTCAATCTTCCATGTGGTACTTCCTAACCCATTCGATTTAAATGGAGCAAAACAAGTAAATGTGTACTTTGTAAAAACCATTTGAATCAACTACTTAAATTATGAACATAAATTAGACACTTCACCCCTCCTCTTCTACCCTTGGTTAAAAATGGTGATACATGGTGTCTTTTGAACCACTTGAGCCAAAAACATAGTGCATGGACATATTGAGAACACCATGCTCCATGTCCTCTTGGACAAGTATCCCTAGTTGTAGCCATACATTGCATACAAACCCAAATTCCTTTTTCTATAATCGATCACACTTTTCTCTTTTTATCTCATCACTAATCGAAACACACAATACACAAATACACCATTATAATCTGATCTTAAGTACCAAGGTGAAGTAAAGGAAGGGTACATTAGAGCCTAGGAGGAGGGAAAGAGTCTTGTTCCATTTAGAAGCCAATCTATCCTCATTTTGTTCTAGTCGAATCCCAAGTTTGTAAGTCTATTAAACTCATTAAATTTCGTTATCACTTTTAATATGAAGTGTATACTGTTACAAAGGAGTTTATAAGGAAAATGTAGCGATTTGAATCACCTAAAACGAGTACACCAGTCAAAAGATACGGTCTAACGAAGTTTACTAAAATATGTCCAAAACCTTTTGTGGACAGAAGGGTCGGGCATGAAATTCGAGACATTTATGGTCCCATTCATCAAAATGTTAAAATGCAAATGTTGTTCGGAACGACGTTTTCTTCAAAAACTCGGGAACACGGGTCCAGAAAGTGTAAAACGAAGTCTAAATTTAGCCAAAACCGTAACATCTGTCATATAAAACCCAAAAACCCCTTGTCAAAAACGCTCCAAACACCCCTTTTTAATAATTATTTTCTCCTTAACCGAGAATACATAAAATAAACGGCTTAAGCCATTTTAAAGAGGGCACAACTATGTTTCTAAAACACCAAGAACGTTGTAAAAATCTCTCATTGTCTCGTTTTTATATGAGCCTCTTTTGGGCTTGTCGAGTTTAAAAACAAACACCCTCCTTATTGAAAAACGACCCAATCCCCTTACTTTGAAAATTTATTGCGACCAAACCATAAAAGCTTATAACTTAGAATCTGAACCATCAGAAAGACCACCTAGAAAATATTTGAAAGGATCAAGAACGTCGTAAAAATCTTGCAAGGCCTCGTCTTTATTAATTTCACTTTTAGGCCTTTCGTGACAAAACCAAACATACCTTTTTAATTCTTTTAAAAGCCATAAGCCAAAATATAAGCTAATAAGCTGTTTTCAACTTATTTTCAAACTTATAATAACTTATTTTAGTAAGTCCTAACCAGCCATGCCTTTTTCAAAATCGAAAACGCAACAAAATTGAATAAAGGACTATGTATATAAAGTCGAATAGCGTTTAAGGGTAATTATTGTCAAAACTCTATATTTCTTTTATAACAAGGACTAAATTGTAATCAACATGAGACATAGGAGTATAAATTGTCATTTTCAAAACTAAAGGGTAGAAACTGTCATTTCACCAAAGTTGAAGGGTAAAAGTTGTCATTTTATGAAAGTTCGAGAGTATAAATTGTCATTTTATGAAAGTTCAAGGGTAAAAGTTGTCATTTTATGAAAGTTCGAGGGTATAAATTGTCATTTTATGAAAGTTCAAAGGTCTAAATTGTCATTTTAAGAAAGTTTGAGGGTATTAATTTTCAATACTTAAATCTATAAGGGTATAAAGTGTAATACTTTCATGTTTTCTCGAGAATATGTTTTTAACTTGTTTTGGCTCGGTTTTGATAAAACTCAACACACGAAATATTTTCACAAACACATTTGAACAAATCGAACTTATAAATGCTAACGTTAGCATAATCAACCGGCTATAAACCTTATCTTTTATCCTTTCTCGTTAAAGCTTTCCGCGTTATACAAATTTTCACTCAAAGGATTCAATATATAATTATCGACACTTCACCATTACTATAAACTTTTCCAACAATCTATTAGTCGTATGAATACTAAATCTAAAGTCGTGAACATAAACAAGCATACTGAAACTTGACATGTCAACTCAGGTTACGTGTTGGAGCCATTTACCATTTCACTTTGAATTAACTTTTGACATCAATCAGATTTCCATCCAAGGTGAGTTCATGGCCCCTACCTTTACTTGCTTTTAAACTGTTTTGGGGGATATATATGCTTAACTACTCGTTTTTACTTTCACAAGTACTCTAAAGCTTTTACATACTACTATGAGTTCATAATCACACTTTATCCGTTTTGCTACAAACACGAACACAAGTACTATCTCAGATGCTATCCCGATTGTTATTGCCTAAGTTATACACTATTGTCATTAAAGTCCTCTATCATGAGACATTAATCACTTGCGGTGAGCGAATATAGTGAATAGATCTATTGGCGATTGACGCCCACTTGTGTAGGCGGATAAGTAGCCAAGTGCACTTTATTGAGAACCCCATAAGAAGTTGGCAAACTCCTGCCGAGGGCCTTGTTACTTACATCATCTCTATGATGTCGTAACTTACATCATTAGTTCATTACTATGATGTCGTCTTTAAGGTTTGCGTATCATGAGGCTTAGAGCAATAATACGATGCTCGCAATGATACTAATGTTGCGATACAACAACATGACCCAACCTTGAAACTTGTGTTCAAATGATTACTAAACAAACGAACTATGGGTGTATAACAACGTAGCCCACTACTTATTTTATCGATATCTATATTTATTACGATTATCACTCAAACTCGAAACTACTGAACTCAACTATTTTATTTATAAACACTATGAATTCACTCAACCTTTGTGTTGACACTTTTTGCATGTTTATCTCAGGTTCATAATTTACGAGGATGGCACGGAAGGGCACGGATACTCAAGAAGGCTATATTATCAATTTATCATTCGAAAACTTATTTAATAAACTGTAAAACCACTGGAACCTCATTTTGTAAACTCGATATTTATATAAATCGAATGATAAATCTTTTAAAATGACACAATTAGAGTTCGTTTTCTATTATTGCTTGTTGAGCAATGAAGTAACACCCGACTTGAATTCCGCTGCGTATCACGAAATTTGGGGTGTTACAGATTGGTATCGAGCCTCGATTATAGAAAGCGGGTCTAATTGAGACCTAAACTATAACTACTTTTTCACAAAAATATTTTATAGCCTTTTCGCTCTCGTGCCTTCCATCCTCCAAACGATTATGTGACTTCTAGGTAATTTATACTACGCAAACACTTTAGTATCTTGATATATACTTGATCACTCTATACTGAAATAAACATACACGCATATGCCTATTCTAAGGCATTACTAGCTTAATCACATATCCACGAGCATGTACCTACTCTTACATTTTTCAAATTTATGATACCTTCTTAAGACATTACACAATATACCCACTATTTTGAGTACTATGTCATTTTTCTTAATATCTTACTCTCATCTCTAAAAGATGAGTGTAAATACTCCTTCTATACTCCTAGAATACCTAACTCATCGATTAAGTATGATTGTTGAATCGAAATTCTTAAGTAGGATGATTTATAATGTCTTTATTTGAATGAATTGGGACGCCTTTTTATTTAAATAAAGAAATTATAAATCGCAGAACCATAAGTTTATATTCCTTTATTTACATTGTTTGGGACGCCTCTCTATGTAAGTGATGGATTATAAATGAGTGGACTTATTTGTATCTGAAACGCATGAGTATGAACTCGAGGATCACAAACTGATTCATAATCTACAAAAGCTGAAGTTCAGGAACTTTCTCTACACCCATAAAATTCTCATCCAGTTTTCAACGCAATTATCAAAAACTAACAATCTTCATTCAAAATAAAATTTTCTTAAGTTTATATGACCTTCGGAATAATGTTATTCACATGTAAAAACAATAAGTTCTAACTTATAAGCTTTCACAAGTGAAACCACATTTTATCCTCATTACTTCAACATCTAACACGATTTGAATCTCGGGACGAGATTCCGATTAAGGGGTGAGGCTGTAACCACCGGTAAATTTCGCCTCGGATTAAATTAATATAATAACCTAACGAAAGGATACTTATCCTTTTTCTACGTACAAATATTTTTTCTTTTCAAACGTTATCAATTTATTTGGTCACAACCTCTAGCTAATGTGACGTAACTCACATCATCAAACATCCTTATATGTTAAACTATAAAAGTTTTCAACTTTTCTTTAACACTTTACGCTATTCGTTAACATACGATTTTTAACCGTACAAACTAAACGTTTGTTATTTATTAGAGTTTTCACGAAGCCCTAATTTATTTTAACTATGATTTTACACAACTAAATCTTAAATACTAAAGTTCAACATTTTATACCTAGTGTACAAGTTTCTAAAGCACGAAAACCTAACTTTACTTTATTTCCCATTACAATACCTAACTTACCATTCTATGATTTTATGTAAATAAAATCACAAACCCTAATCAATATGTACATGATTTTTATAAAAATAGAAATGTACAAGTCTTTCAAACATATGCACAAGTCCTTAATGCATAGAAACTAAATATTAATATAAATCTCATTATAAACCTTAGTGTACCTATTATACATCACATAATACAAATCTTTAATGCACAAGCCTTAAATTAGATTTTATTATAATTTACAAACTCAAAGTACAAGTCACTAATGCTTATGGTACAAGTACTTAATACATGAAACTAAAGTCTATACTTTTCATAAAACTAACTAAACTAACTTAAATCTAGTTACAAACCAACTAAACCCTAACTAAACCCTCTCTAGGCTCAAATTAAACCACATCATCTTGTCTCTTTTAATTTTCTACAACAAATCAAACTTGTCAAGCTTCCATGTAGTACTTCCTAACCCATTCGATTTAAATGGAGCAAAACAAGTAAATGTGTTCTATGTAAAAACCGTTTGAATCAACTACTTAAAATATGAACATAAATTAGACACATCACCCCTCCTCTTCTACCCTTGGTTAAAAATGGTGATACATGGTGTCTTTTGAACCACTTGAGCCAACAACATAGTGCATGGACATATTGAGAACACCATGCTCCATGTCTCTCGACAAGTATCCTAGTTGTAGCCATACATTGCATACAAATCCAATTCCTTCTCCTATATAAATCGATCACACTTTTCTCTTTTATCTCATCTGTTGAACACAGACGGACCTTGACGGATCTTGAGCACTCGTAGATCGTTAGTGTTGCTGATGATGAGTGTCTAAATACTCATCATTTTGTCTTGTTTAGAATGCCAAAACATCCGAAAACACTTAGAAATGCATCAAAATGGTGAAAATATCACAAATAAGTGTTTTATGTGTTTTAAATGCAAAATATCAAAATCGGATGAAAACGTATCAAGTTTGCAAAATTGGCGCTTTAGTCCCCAAGTTTCAAAAGTTGTCAAAAGCAGTCCTGGTAAATCAAAATAAAGAAAATATCATTCAAGGTCCCTGAAATATTCTAAGTTGTCAAAAAATGGTCCTTGAATGAATTTTTGGTCAAATGGCAGAAAAGGTCCCTAAAGTTTGAAAAAGTGTCATAAATAGTCCTTGGAAATATAAAAATGGAATTTTATGCAAATGTGTTCCTTGTACTATTAAAGATTGGCAAGTTTGGTCCTTTTGATAACATTGGAAAAAGTTCAGTTTTGGTCCCTCAAAAATCCAGAAATTACAACTTGGGTCCTTGTGATACTACTAAACCAAACGGACCTCTTTTAATATCACAAATCCAATCCAACAACACAGCTGGCCCAGTCATAAGCCCAAACACTTGAGCTTGGACCTTGACCCTTGGACCCCTGCACTTGAGCCAGTCAAATAACCACTTGACCCTGTCAAAACCCAATTGTGAACCCCCCGTTATTAATAAAATCCGGTCAAAAAGTCAAATACGAGAGCACTGTTCATCCCTTACCTCTAATCCCCGCCAAAACCAGATACCATGGTAGTTTCCTCCACTTGATCCTTCTACCTTTACACCTGTCTTCCAAGTTGTTTACCCACCCCCCTCCAACTTCACAATATCCCAAAGATCATTAATTGATTGAAACCTGCTTATAGACTTTTCGCGCAAAAAACTCCACATGGACGAATATGATGAATTTTGAGGATCCAATGGCTAGAAAGAGGTGGGAAAGTCTCAGAGATGTCGACTAGAGTCAAAAAGATCTTTATAAAGAGAGAGGAAGCAATGTGGGAAGCTATCTAGCTTAATTTAGTTTTATGTATGTCGTTTAATTATTTTCAAATTTCCGATGTAATTTAAAAGCTTTCAAGTACTTTTTAAGTAATCTTAGTGTGTTGTGAATCATTTTCGATTATAAATTTCAAGTTTCAATATCCATTTCAGTTTGTGCATTTTTCAAGTCAAAAATCTCATATGAATTTAATGTTGTTATTAGTTGTTGATTTGGACTCATAAGCTCACTTAAGCTCCTAGATAGCTTCTAAAAGCTATTAGATACTTTAAAAGTCGGTTTAGAAGCAAATAGAGAAAAATACCAAAAATAAAAAAAAAAAAATTAGTGAAAAATCAAAAATCACAAGAAATGGTGATCAAAGATGGGCAGGTAAATCTGAGGATTGCCCTTGGGTTTAGAGCTTCTTGGTAAGATATAGGGTGTGTTTGTGTGCCTTGGTTCTCGGTTTACCTTGGAAACCAATTTGTAAGCCTTTGCTCAATTTTGGTACTTCTTGTTTTACTTTGTTAGTGTTGTTGTTTAATGCTTATTTAGCTTTAATATATGATATTATAAAGTCTCAGTAATCAATAGCATGGTCTTAATCTTTGTTTTGTTTTGAAAAGCATCAAATCGGTCTCATTAAAGGTGTTTGGTTTTGCTTTGTTAACTGTGATAGAGGTTATTATAGTTGTTACTTGTTAGTGTTACATGTTCTAATAGGTCATAATAACTCAGTGCAACAAGAAAACTCAGTCCTTATTTGGTAAAAAGTCAAAGGTACCTTTAATCCAATCTTACTTATTAACTGTTGGATTTTAAAGTTCTATGATTATGGTTTTGTGTTCATAAGTTGTTATTGTTGATCAAGTCAGTCTTTATCCACCTTAATACATCATAATCAGTCCATAGAATTGATTCAAAGTTCGTTTTAGTCAACCTATTTGGTTTTTATAAAAAGTCAAAATTTCAGTTTGGTCGTTTTTGAATAAAATAGATTATTTTCTATAGGACTTAACTTTGAGTTTTATGTTTTGAGCTTTTGGGATATCAAAATATAGTTGCTCGACTTTATACAAGTATTTTTATAATTTTCAATTAGCTCTTTAAAGCTTAATTCTTAGCTTATTTCAAGCACCTTGTCCAAAATGTGCTCTGTACGATTGAGCTAGCCACTTTCACAAGCTCCCAGAGCTTATTAATGGGACCAGGCATTGAAACTTGGCTTTTGGAAAGCTTATCTAGGCTGTCTTAAGGTTCCAAAGCTTATTTTCAATTTTTAGCTTATTTGGTAGGGCTGCAATTAGCTTAAACCTTGTCCCATAAGCTGTCTTTAACATAGAAGCCAAGTGCTTATCTGCTTATTCCTAGCTTTTCAGTATGCTTCTTTGTGTCTTTTAGCTTCATTTGAGTAGCTTGTAGCTTGTTTTATCTTATTTCACTTTTGGTTTCAAGCTTGTAAACTTGTTTGAGCTTAAAACATCATAATAAGCTCATAAGTCCACTGTTGAACCAATAAGCTCACAAACTGCTTATTTTAAAGTTTGTAAAATTTTTGTTTTCATTAAAGTAGCTTATAATCAGTAGTATAATAGTTTTCAAAAATAAAAATCACAAAAACATCATTTTTAAATATAGTGATAGCATTTATTTAATAGAAATTAGCTTTTTGATTTTTCTTTTCAGCTTATTATTAAGATATTTGTGTTTTTATAATTTTCTTAGTTTTCTGTCATCATAATATATTTTTAGAAAAAGTTTCATAATTTTCTCATCTTGTTTAGTATTTATTAGAATTTAAAATAGTTAAAAGTATTAAATAGTTAGTAATAAATAATTAAAAAGCATAAAAAAATATCTTTTCATTTTTAAAATTAGTTTTATAATATTCTAGATTTTTCTAAGTTAAAATTTTATTTTTCCAGGTTAATTTTATAATTTCTTGTATTTAAGTGTATTTTAAATAGTAATTAATTAATAATAAATAGATAAAAGTGTAAAAATATATTTTAAATTTTAAAATAAGTTTTATAATATTTTAGATTTTCCAAGTCATACTTTTATTTTTCTAGCTTTATTTCACATTTTATCATATTTTAAGGTATTATTAAATAGTTAAAAATAGTTTTTAATTAATAATAATTAAATAAATAGTGTAAAAAATAATTTTCTTTGTCCAATAATTTTCTTTTATTTTTAGGATTCCAAAAATATCATTTTCATATTTTTAGGTCTTTTATTTCTTTAAAACTCACGTTTTGTTTTGTACGTTTACGTTTTTAATATACGTACGTATTTACATTTGTCTTATCTGATTGTTGTGCCTTACAATTCTGTATCCAAATACATTCCAATCAATCAGTAGTGTAGTTATCAATCAAAATCTTTACTGATCACTATCCTTAGTGATTATTCGACATCTGAATTTGTTCAAACACCATTCAGTCTCCGTGGGACTTAACGACCCAGGAATCCACTATATTCCTCTGATCTTAATTGCATTTGGTTCTAGACTGTTTGGACTTTTATTACGGTTGACCATTCACAAGTGGTTAGCTTGTGTGATAAAACCCGATTGTTTGGAGCTCAATCAAATTTTAGGCGCCATTCTTGGAGGTCAGGCGTGTTCTAAGCTTTTCAGACCCGTACTTGCACATATACCACCTTTTTGTAAACAGTTTTTTGTAAAGTTAATCAAAAATCAAAAAGTTCATTAACACTTTTCCTAAAGTGTTAACAACACCAAACAAAATATAAAACAACAAAACAATCGTAACGTTTTCTAGCTTGTGTTTCCTTTAAGGTGATTCTTAAAGAAATACGATTTGGTTAAACGAGACGATACCAAAAATATTGTCCAAAAGTTTTTAAACCATCAGCACATATCCATAACTACGTCTTTTCAGTGGTACTTAATAAATACATAAAAATCAACCACCGCAAATCAAGGCGGTACACCTACCAACCGGGGTGTGAACATTAATAAGTTCCCGAACAATGATTTAAAACTTGCCTTTGTGTCCTTGTGATTTGGTGTACCTTTTTCAAAGAAGCCATTTCATTTGTGATTATTGGTTTAAGTTCACTTGTCGTTTTGCCTCGCATTTGTTTTGAAAATTGATTTTATACTTAGTGCATGCGCTCGTTCTTCCATTCTACAAGTCCACTTTCCGAGCTTGCAAATATTCCTCGTGAGCGTGAGGGCGTTCGCTCCTTCACCGTGGTGAGGGCGTCTACCACCACCACCCACGTCGTAATGGCGGAAGATAAGCCTATGAATGAGCTTCTCAAGCACCCATCGAGGGTTACGGAGATGCCATCGTTGTCCCACCATCGTGGGCGATACCTTTGAGCTCAAAACCGGGTTGCTTAACTGCAACCCAAAGCCAATTCTATGGTTTTGGCGGGATGATCCTCATGCACATATTCGATGGTTTAACAAGATTGCATCTATCATCAAATACAAGAATGTCCCATGAAGCCATTAAGCTTCTTCTGCTCCCATTTTCCTAGAGGACAAGCCGGAATTGGCTTGAGAAACAACCCTCGTTCCATTGAGACATGGGAGGATCTAGTCACCAAGTTCGTTAACAATTCTATCCTCCATCCCGAACTACAAGTCTTAAGAATGAGATAATGAAATTTTCTCAAAGATTTGATGAATCATTCGGGGAGGCATGGGATCGTTACAAAGAGTTTCTCCGCAAGTGTCGCATCATGGTTTCTACCGAGTTAATGCAAATGGATACTTTCTAAAATGGTGCGAACCAAACTAATCAAGACTCTTTAAATGCCTCCGCTGGAGGTAATTTCTGAGCAAGACCACAAAGAAGCCTTGCAAATCATTGAAAACAAGTCCCGAGTCCGCCTTTCCGAGCAAAGACATATCGGTCTCGATCTAATCTGGACCTTCTACTTCATCTCCGTGAGTACATCTAGCACCGATGCTAAGATTGACAAACTCACGGATATTGTTCGAGCTTTGGTTCTTGCTAACCAAAGAAAGTCACCTTCACACGAGACACCATCACATGGTGAAGTGAAGAAAGTCGAGGTTTGTGTTACTTGTGGTGGCCTCATGCATACTACAAGCTGTCACGCCACCGATGGTAGTCCGTTTGAAGCCAATGCTATAGCGGTACTTCACATCGGGGAGGTAATCAATACCGTCCTCAAAATGAACCAAACTACCGTGCTAATACTTATCGGCACCACCCGTTTTAACGGAATCTAACAGAATCGAATCAACCTAGAATGAACCAAGGTTATCAAAACCAAGGTAATTTCTATCTCGGACCAAATCAAGGTTTCCAACATCAAGGAAACCTTAATCAAAACAATTTCAATCGAGGAAATCAATTTCATGGGAATATGAATTCTAATCACGGAAATTTTCAAAATCAAGGCCTATTCCTAACAATAGAGGCGAATTTTCCTAATCAAACTCAAGCCATTGTTCCAACTGGACCATCATCGATGAGTTATTGAAGCAATTCATGAAATCCCAAGATGAAATGAGCAGGTTGTTGGTCGGTCGATCACGATCTAAAGAAGTCTTTAAATGATCAACCCTCGGGCTCGGAAAACTTCCGAGCAACACGATCGCTAACCCGAGGGCGTGCAAAGGCGATCACAACCGAAGTGGTGTTTCATACAATGGACCGCTATTCCTACTACCCTTCTTCTTCTTCTCCGAAGGTAGTGGAAAGTGAACACGAGGCTACAAAGGACAAGGAACTTCCTACTAATAACGGAGGTACCAACAATGTCCATCCTCAAGTTGTCCGAAACAATCCGAGAGTTGTTTTTGAACCACAGTAGCTCTGTTGAAAACCCCAATCCAAATCTTCTATTCCTTACCCATCACGTTTGAATGAGCAAAGCTCCGAAAAAGCCGGTCATCAAATGGACAAATTTTTTCAAATTTTCCAAGAACTACATTTTGACATAAGCTTTGCGGATGCTATCATCTTGATGCCCAAGTTTGCATCAACTCTCAAACACATGTTAAGCAACAAAGAAAAAGGCGTTTGAAATGGCAAAACTCCTCTAAGCGAGGCGCTCTGCGATTATCTTGAAGAAGCTTCGAGAAAAGCTTGGAGATCTGGAAAATTTCTCTTACCTTGTGTATTTCCGGGAATGGTTGAATGCTTTGCCTTAGCCGATCTTGGTGCAAGCATCAACGATGCCTTATTCGATATGGAAGAAACTTTCTCTTGGAACTTACTCCTACATGCATGACTCTCGAGCTTGCGGATCGTACAATATCCGTCCACTTGGCATTGCAGGGCGTATTTATGAAAGTAGGAAAGTTCCATTTTCCGGTGACTTTGTGGTTGTTGATTTCGATGCCGATCATCGGGTTCCTCTCATTGTTGGACAAGGATTCCTAAGAGCGGGCCGTGCTCTCATTGATGTATTTGAGCAAGAAATCACATTACGTGTTGGTAATGAAGTCATCACCTTTAACCTTGATCAAACTTTGAGGTACTCCGCAAACTATGATTACGAGTCGGTTAACCGAATAGATATCATTGATGTTGCTACGAAGAGTACTCTCAAGAAGTTCTTGGTTATTCTCATAATTACGTGAGTGGGATCCCACCACATCTTCTCAACCTATCATAGCCAATTCTACTCCTTCTCTCACTCCGTTTGAGGAAGTGACTTCATCTTGGAAGAGATTGAAGCATACTTGGCTAGTGATTACATTCCATGGGAAATTGATCACGCTCAATCGACATTGAGGGGACATTCTTCTCATTGAGAAGATGCTTAATGATGATCCATCATCAACCCTCACACTAGTGATTCAATTCAAGATGAGATTAATCACAATAAGATTAATCCGGAAGGAGATATTCTTCTTGAGAAATTGTTAAATCGGACACTTCTCCTCCACTCCCTCCCGTCGAGCTTCATAACAAGGAAGTCAAGTCGGTTGAGAAAAGCGAAGAATTTCACAAGTCGAACTTAGGACTTACCACCTCATCTCGGTATGCATTTCTTGAAGGTGATGATAAATTACCCGTCATTATTGCTCGAGATTTGAGTAAAGATGAAAATTTGCTCTCATAAAGGTCTTGAAGTCACACAAGCAAGCAATTGCTTGGAAACTCTCCGACATTAAGGGTATCAACCACGAGTTTTGTACTCACAAAATCTTGATGGAGGATGACTTCAAGCCAGAGTTCAACATCGAGAGAAGAGTAAATTCAAAAATCCATGATGTTATCAAGCAGGAGGTTATCAAACTTCTTGATGCGGGATTAATTTACCCGATCTCGGATAGTCCTTGGGTTAGCCCAATTCATTGTGTTCCTAAAAGGGTGGCATAACTGTTGTCACAAATGAAGATAACGAGTTAATTCCAACTCGATTGGTTACGGGATGGCGTGTGTGTATTGACTATCGTAAGTTGAATGACGCCACCAGTAAAGACCATTTTCCTCACCCTTCATGGACCAAATGCTTGAGAGATTAGCGGGGAATAAATACTATTGTTTCCTTGATGGTTTCTCGGGTTATTTTCAATTCCCATTGATCCACGGGATCAAGAGAAGACCACATTCACACGCCCATATGGAACTTTTGCCTCTGGGGCGTATGCCATTTGGCCTATGTAATGCTCTGCACGTTCAACGATGTATGATGGCCATTTTCCACGACATGATCGGGAAACAATGGAGGTGTTTATGGATGACTTCTCGGTCATTGGGGAATCATTTCAAACATGTCTCCCATTTAGAAAAATGCTTCAAAGGTGTGAAGACACCAATCTTTGTCTAAATTGGGAGAAGAGCCACTTTATGGTCAAAGAAGGCATAGTCCTTGGCCATAAGATTTCAAAAATGGGATTGAGGTAGATAGAGCAAAGTTGATGTTATTGCTAAATTACCTCATCCTACTACCGTCAAAGGTATTAGGAGTTTTTAGGTCATGCGGGTTTCTATCGATTCATACAAGATTTTTCTAAAATCGCCTGCCTATGACTCATCTTCTTGAAAAAGATGCTCCTTTTATCTTCTCACCCGAGTGCATCGAAGCTTTTGAAACATTAAAGAAAAAGCTTCTGAGCACCCATTCTCGTTGCTCACGTCTGGGATTTACCCTTTGAGCTCATGTGCGATGCAAGTGATTTTGCTATCGGTGCAGTCTTAGGGCAACGTAGATCCAAGCATTTTCAGCCTATCCACTACGCAAGTAAGACTATGACTGAAGCTCAAACCCATTACACCACCACAGAAAAAGAGCTATTAGCCGTGGTGTATGCGTTTGAGAAGTTTCGGCCATACCTTATCTTGACCAAATGCGTGGTGTATACGGATCATTCGGCTCTCAAATATCTCTTTGCAAAACAAGATGCAAAGCCGAGATTGCTCCGTTGGGTTCTTCTCCTGCAAGAATTTGATATCATTATCGTGATAAAAAGGAGTGAGAACACGGCTGGCGATCATCATCGTCTAGAAAACCCTCACCAAGATGTTTTCGAGAAAAGGAAATAAATGAAACATTTCCTCTCGAGACACTCAATGCGGTTTCTTTTCGTGGAAACTCTACAACCCCATGGTTTCTCGACTTCATGAAATTACCATGCGGGTAACTTCATAGTGAAAGGGATGTCGACCCAACGAAGAACAAATTCTTCAGGATGTTAAACATTACTACGGGACGACCCCTACTTATTCAAAATCATGCGGATCAAGTCATCCGACGGTGTATTTATGGACGAGAAGCTATGGACATTCTCAAAGCTTGCCATCTTTGGACCACCGGGGCCATCATAGTCAAACTACACCGCCAAAAGGTGTTTGATTCCGGGTTTTATTGGCCCACAATTTACAAGGATGCCCGAATTTGTCAAAACTTGTGGCCTTTGTCAACGTCACGGAAATATCTCGCAAAGAAATGAAATGCCGCAAAACGCCATTCAAGTGTGTGAGATCTTTGACATCCGGGGCATTGATTTTATGGGGCCATTTCCATCATCTCGAGAAACAAATACATACTTGTAGCTGTTGACTATTTGTCAAAATGGGTTGAAGCAAAGCTTTACCTACTAATGATGCCGAGTTGTTGTAAAATTCTTAAAATCTCTTTTGCTAGGTTTGGAACTCCACGAGCTATAATCGATGATCGTGGTACACATTTCTGCAATGACCAATTTGATCGTGTCATGCAAAAGTATGGTGTAACCCACCGTCTATCTACGCATACCACCCTCGAACAAGTGGGCAAGTAGAAGTTTCAAACCGTGGTATTAAAAGAATTCTTGAAAGGACGATGGCGAAAATCGTGCATCTGGTCGGATAAACTGGATGGCGCACTGGGGCCTTCCGTGCGACTTATAAAACACCCATCGGTGTACTCCATACAAGCTAGTGTGCGGAAGGCATGTCATCTTCGATTGAGCTTGAGCACAAAGCATCTTGGGCCTTAAAACATGCAAACTTCGATATTGAGACGGTTGGTGATCACGAAAAGTTCAAATGAATGAACTAAATGAACTCCGTGATCAAGCATCGAGAACTCTTTGATCTACAAACAAAAGACAAAGAAGATTCATGACTCTAAAATCAAGAACCGCGTTTTCAACGTTGGTGATCGAGTCCTTCTTTTCAATTCAAGATTGAAGATATTCTCGGGAAAGCTCAAGTCCGTTAGTGCGGTCCATTTATTATTGCTAAGGTTTATCCTTATGGTACCATTGAGTTATCTCAACCTGATGGTCCAAATTTTAAAGTAAATGGTCATCGATTGTGTGACAACCCGTACTTCCAGGTCATTTCTCGACACCATTCATGTCTCATTATTTCAACATTTATAGTAAACTTGGTTTACTTGTTTCAAATTCGCGTAACCTTGAAGGTTTAGCGGCGAATTCATGATCATGACATCACGTACATTTCATATGGACTATGATTAGTCTACATTACATTGACATCATGTGCATCTCATTAGTGCATTCACGACATTTCATTTCACTTGCAACGCGTAATTTTATATTTAATAATCTTTATCGCGTGAGTTATTATTTTGTATATTTAATCCGTTACTTTCAAAAATGATCCGGGTATTTTTAAACTTACATTTAGTTTATAAAACTATATTTTTAGTTTTCCTAGTGTTTCAAATTTATTTGGTACATAAATCGTTAAAGTTTAATTATTACGTCGTTTTCTTAAAAATTATCGATAATTATTTTATCACCCAAATTTCACAAGGAATGTATTTTAACAATTTTATTATTTCATTACATTCTATTTTGACCTATTAAAACTTACTTGTACCAAAATTTCCATTTACCTTTACTTGTACATTTCCTACAATTTACTTACACTTTCTTACCAATTTATACAAGTAAATGCTTATACATTTTAAAAGAAAAAATAAATAAATCTTTGAGAACATGATCCCCAAATTTCGACTAGGGTGGATGCATTTATTGGATTGGTGATTTTTCTTCTTTGAATGTACAAATTTACACTCTAAGTATCACTTCATTTATTTACAACATTCATCTCATTTTTTCATAGATAGCAAAGTGTTTCCTCTCCTTCTTTTCTTCTCTCTAACGGCCTCATCAAAGAAACAAGGGATCAAGATTTTTTATCAAGATCAAGTGTTTACAATCTAGTATATACTCTATATAAGGTTTGAAATAAAAACCAAGAGTATTTAGGCTAATCCTTGTTACTTTCACCTCATCATTTTCATTTGTCAAGATTAACGTATCACATTACATCTCGGTGTACTCACTTTTGTCTTCGCATCATTCCACCAAGTGAGTTCCATAGCCCCACTTTTAATTGTTTTGTACTATTTTTGGGGGAGATACATGCTCAACTACTTGCTTTCATTTACACAAGTACTTTAAACTATTACGGATTACCGTGAGTTTTCATAGCCCCTGCTTTTACTTGTTTTCATAAATGTTTTGGGGAGATACATGCTCAATTATTTTCATAACTATCATGATTATTTGAAACTACATGTTTAATCGAATCGAATGCTTAGTCATGCGTAGTAATGCAGTTTTCCACACTTAGAACTTCCATATCATATTCATTGGGCTAATGGTCTTGGTATATTCATTGAGCTAACGGACTTGGTATAATATTGATCTAACGGACTTGGATAATGTTGAGCTAACGGTCTTGGTATAACATTGGGCTAACGGACTTGGTATATTCATGTCTGGGTACAATCATGGACTAACGGTCTTGGAGCGATTTGATCAACACTCATACTTGTTATATCAAGTAACTATTGATACATTAAGTCATGCACTATTATGTGAATTCATTGGACATCATTTATTGGAACATAAACTTTACACATTTTGGCAATGGGTTGTGAACACACAGTTGCAAGTTTTGTATGGGCGAACTTGGGCGAGTGGATTTTCAATGCCTTTCTTGCATAAACGATCTTGAAAGGCTTTATATTTCAACTCAAACTCTATGAACTCACTCAACCTTTGTGTTGACACTTTTAGCATGTTTTTATCTCGGTATCTAAGGCATTCACTTCATGGCATGCATTTGGACACATCATGGAGTCGCGATGACGAGCGTCTCACTTGGGTTTTACGCTTTAAAACATCGTTTGAATTATAACAAACTTATTTCCGCACAGTTGATTTTCATTTGGGACCTATTTTGTAAACTCGATTGTTTTATTAAATCAAGCGATGTTCTTTTCAAACGACACTTTAGGTCGTTCAATATAACTGATTGTGGTGCTATGGCGGTCAATCCCGAAATTCCATTCCGCTGCAAAGCAGTAATTTGGGGTGTGATGATTGAGCACTATTTTGGAGAGGACATTCCACATGATTGTCCGGATCTACAAACTTTCCCCATGAACCAATGAATCGGGGATCGAGTCAAGCTAGTGACTCGGTAATCAAAAACAATAGCACACCACATGGGTTTCACCCATGAGTATCACCCTAGTGTGGGGAGTTGCCCACTGTTGTATATAAGTACTCTCTAAAAAAAATTAAAAAAATGTATATATCAAAAATAAAATAATGGCCGTAGTATTTCCCTTTTCGTTCTATGTTTCGGCATAACATGCTGTACTTTGAATATTGAGGGCAATATTCATTTCTAAGTGTGGGGAATTCTCACGAATTTTATCATGTAATTATTCCACCCATTCCCGTTTTTGCCAAAATTTTTTTGGAGTAAGTGTTTTCACTTACTCGAAGAAATGGTCATCCGCCATGTCTAACACACATAAGGATTGGCTAATCCAGAGCAAACGGCTCTTGGTAAAGATATCTCAAATCCGTTTATGGCTTGCAATTTGCCCAAAATTGTATGGTGTTCACTCACCATATCTTTAACTAGTGAAGAGTTGGCTAGCCCGCAAGTTTATGGCTTGTGGTAAAAGCGATTAAATCCATAATTGGTAATCGGCTCACCAAAGATAATATTGATAATTTATCTAAGAGTTGGCTAGTCCGAAGCAAGCGGCTTACGGTTAAGACAAATCAAATCCGTTCTGGTGATGGTTTGCTCCAAATCATTTGGTTATCATTGTACCAAGGTTCTTACTTGAACTAAAACAATTGGCTACTCCGAGTAATGGCTTTTGGTAAAGAGATGAAATCCATTAATTTTCTCAAAACATTGCTAGGGACTAGCAATATCTTAGTGTGAGGATTGATGAGTGTCTAAATACTCATCATTTTGTCTTATTTAGAATGCCAAAAACATCTCAAAACACTCGAAATGCATCAAAATGATGAAAATATCACAAATAAGTGTTTTATGTGTTTTAAATGCAAAAATATCAAAATCGGATGAAAAGCGTATCAAGTTTGCAAAATTGGCGGTTTAGTCCCCAAGTTTCAAAAGTTGTCAAAAGCAGGTCCACTGTAAATCAAAATAAAGAAAAATATCATTCAAGGTCCTGAAATATTCTAAGTTGTCAAAAATGGTCCTTGAATGAATCTTTGGTCAAATAAGCGAAAAAGGTCCTAAAGTTTGAAAAAGTGTCATAAATAGTCCTTGGAAATATAAAAATGGAATTTTATGCAAATGTGGTCCTTGTACTATTAAAGATTGGCAAGTTTGGTCCTTTTGATAACATTGGAAAAAGTTCAGTTTTGGTCCCTCAAAAATCCAGAAATTACAACTTGGGTCCTTGTGATACTACTAAACCAAACGGACCTCTTTTAATATCACAAATCCAATCCAACAACACAGCTGGCCCAGTCATAAGCCCAAACACTTGAGCTTGGACCTTGACCCTTGGACCCCGCTGCAGGCGATCGAATAACCACTGACCTGTCCAAACCCAATTGTGAACCCCGTTATTAATAAAATCCGGTCAAAAGTCAAATACGAACCTTGTTCATCCTTACCTCTAATCCCGCCAAAACCAGATACCATGGTGGTTTCCTCCACTTGATCCTTCTACCTTTACACTGTCTTCCAAGTTGTTTACCCGCCCCTCCACCCGCAATATCCCAAAGATCATTAATTGATTGAAACCTGCTTATAGACTTTTCGCGCAAAAAACTCCACATGGACGAATATGATGAATTTTGAGGATCCAATGGCTAGAAAGAGGTGGGAAAGTCTCAGAGATGTCGACTAGAGTCAAAAATATCTTTATAAAGAGAGAGGAAGCAATGTGGGAAGCTATCTAGCTTAATTTAGTTTTATGTATGTCGTTTTAATTATTTTCAAATTTCCAGTGTAATTTAAAAGCTTTCAAGTACTTTTTAAGTAATCTTAGTGTGTTGTGAATCATTTTCAGTTATAAATTTCAAGTTTCAATATCCATTTCAGTTTGTGCATTTTTCAAGTCAAAAATCTCAGGTGAATTTAATGTTGTTATTAGTTGTTGATTTGGACTCATAAGCTCACTTAAGCTCCTAGATAGCTTCTAAAAGCTATTAGATACTTTAAAAGTCAGTTTAGAAGCAAATAGAGAAAAATACCAAAAATACAAAAAAAAAATTAGTGAAAAATCAAAAATCACAAGAAATGGTGATCAAAGCTGGAGCAGGGTAAATACAGGATTGCCCTTGGGTTTAGAGCTTCTTGGGAAGCTATAGGGTGTGTTTGTGTGCCTTGGTTCTCAGTTTACCTTGAAACCAATTTGTAAGCCTTTGCTCAATTTTGGTACTTCAACGTTTTATGTTGTTAGTGTTGTTGTTTAATGCTTATTTAGCTTTAATATATGATATTATAAAGTGCATAATCAATAGCATGGTCTTAATCTTTGTTTTGTTTTGAAAAGCATCAAATCGGTCTCATTAAAAGGTGTTTGGTTTTGCTTTGTTAAGCTGTGATAGAGGTTATTATAGTTGTTACTTGTTAGTGTTACATGTTCTAATAGGTCATAATAACTCGATTGCAACAAGAAAACTCGATCCTTATTTGGTAAAAGTCAAAGGTACCTTTAATCCAATCTTACTTATTAAGCTGTTGGATTTTAAAGTTCTATGATTATGGTTTTGTGTTCATAAGTTGTTATTGTTGATCAAGTTAGTCTTTATCCACCTTAATACATCATAATCAGTCCATAGAATTGATTCAAAGTTCATTTTAGTCAACCTATTTGGTTTTTATAAAAAGTCAAATTTTCAGTTTGATCGTTTTGAATAAAATAGATTATTTTCTATAGGACTTAACTTTGAGTTTTATGTTTTGAGCTTTTGGGATATCAAAATATAGTTGCTCGACTTTATACTAGTATTTTTATAATTTTCAATTAGCTCTTTAAAGCTGCTTAATTCTTAGCTTATTTCAAGCACCTTATGCGAAAATGTGCTACGTGCACAGTTGAGCTAGCCATTTTCACAAGCTCTCAGAGCTTATTAATGGGACCAGGCATTGAAACTTGGCTTTTGGAAAGCTTATCTAGGCATCTTAAGGTTCAGTGCTTATTTTCAATTTTTAGCTTATTTGGTAGGACGCAATTAGCTTAAACCTTGTCCATGCTTGTCTTTTAACATAGAAGCCAAGTGCTTATCTGCTTATTCCTAGCTTTTCGGTATGCTTCTTTGTGTCTTTTAGCTTCATTTGAGTAGCTTGTAGCTTGTTTTATCTTATTTCACTTTTGGTTTCAAGCTTGTAAACTTGTTTGAGCTTAAAACATCATAATAAGCTCATAAGTCCTTGTTGAACCAATAAGCTCACAAGCCGCTTATTTTAAAGTTTGTAAAATTTTGTTTTCATTAAAGTAGCTTATAATCGGTAGTATAATAGTTTTCAAAATAAAAATCACAAAAACATCATTTTTAAATATGGTGATAGCATTTATTTAATAGAAATTAGCTTTTGATTTTCTTTTCACTTATTATTAAGAAATTTGTGTTTTATAATTTTTTAGTTTTCATCATCATAATATATTTTTAGAAAAGTTTCATAATTTTCTCATCTTGTTTAGTATTTATTAGAATTTAAAATAGTTAAAAGTATTAAATAATTAGTAATAAATAATTAAAAGCATAAAAAATATCTTTTCATTTTAAAATTAGTTTTATAATATTCTAGATTTTTCTAAGTTAAAATTTTATTTTTCCAGGTTAATTTTATAATTTCTTGTATTTAAGTGTATTTTAAATAGTAATTAATTAATAATAAATAGATAAAAGTGTAAAAATATATTTTAAATTTTAAAATGAGTTTTATAATATTTTAGATTTTTCCAAGTCATACTTTTATTTTTCTAGCTTTATTTCACATTTTATCATATTTTAAGGTATTATTAAATAGTTAAAATAGTTTTAATTAATAATAATTAAATAAATAGTGTAAAAATAATTTTCTTTGTCCAATAATTTTCTTTATTTTTAGGATTCCAAAATATCATTTTCATATTTTAGGTCTTTTATTTCTTTAAAACTCACGTTTTGTTTTGTGCGTTTACGTTTTTAATATCGTGCGTATTTACATTTGTCTTATCGATTGTTGTGCCTTACAATTACATGTCCAAATACATTCAATCAATCGATGGTGTAGTTATCAATCAAAATCTTTCTTGATCACTATCCTTAGTGATTATTCGACATCTGAATTTGTTCAAACACCATTCGGTCTCAAGTGGGACTTAACGACCAGAATCCACTATATTCCTCGATCTTAATTGCATTTGGTTCTAGACTGTTTGGACTTTTATTACGGTTGACCATTCACAAGTGGTTAGCTTGTGTGATAAAACTATTGTTTGGAGCTCAATCACCTATGTAATCATAAGCAAACTAATAGAAAATCTCTACAACTCGTATTCTATAGTGGAATGTAAATACAATTATTATAACTAAGAACACTTAGATCCTCTATGGATCTTTTATTAACTGAAACTCTATGTTTGAATGAGTTTTATTACAAACTATCAAGTTCCTTTTATAGACAAGGAACCTAAACTATTACTACTCGATCGACTAAGCATGCAAGCATGCATTTAATGACTAAAACACTAAACAATATTGAGCGATGCAAGAATACCCATGCTAACCTCGGACGGTTCAAGAATAATGATGGGTTAGCATTTAAATAATAAAGCATGCAGATCCTAGTCGACTTCCACTCTTCAAATGAGATACATGCACGGCTTTTATACTTGAGAATCTCTTGATGATTCGCTTCTTCAATGAGAATCCTTGGCGAATTGTGATGAAATTCCTACTTAGCATAATTCCCAACATCATCACTAATCGAAACACACAATACACAAATACACCATTATAATCTGATCTTAAGTACCAAGGTGAAGTAAAGGAAGGGTACATTAGAGCCTAGGAGGAGGGAAAGAGTCTCGTTCCATTTAGAAGCCAATCTATCCTCATTTTGTTCTAGTCGAATCCCAAGTTTGTAAGTCTTATAAACTCATTAAATTTCGTTATCACTTTTAATATCAAGTGTATAATGTTAAAAAGGAGTTTATAAGGAAAACGTAGCAATTTGAATCACCTAAAACGAGTACACGACTCAAAAGATACGGTCTAACAAAGTTTACTAAAATCTGTCCAAAACCTTCTTTGGACAGAAGGGTCGGGCACGAAATTTGAGGCATTTCTGGTCCGTTTCATCAAAAAGTTAAAGTACGAAAGTTGTCCGGAACGACTTTTTTTCAAAAACTTAGGAGCACGGGTCCAGAAAGTGTAAAACGAAGTCTAAATTTAGCCAAAACCAAAACAACTATCATATAAAACCCAAACACCCCTTGTCAAAAACGCTCCAAACACCCCTTTTAATAACTATTTTCTCCTAATCCGAGAATCCATAAAATAAACGGCTTAAGCCATTTTAAAGAGGGTACAACTATGTTTCTAAAACACCAAGAACGTTGTAAAAATCTCTCATTGTCTCGTTTTTATTTGAGCCTCTTTTGGGCTTGTCGAGTTTAAAAACAAACACCCTCTCCTTATTGAAAAACGACCCACCCCCTTACTTTGAAAAATTATTGCGACCAAACCATAAAAGCTTAGAACTTAGAATCTGAACCATTAGAAAGACCACCTAGCAAATATTTGAAAGGATCAAGAACGTCGTAAAAATCTCGCAAGGCCTCGTCTTTATTAATTTCACTTTTAGGCCTTTCGTGACAAAAGCAAACATACCTTTTTAATTCTTTTAAAAGCCATAAGCCAAAATATAAGCTAATAAGCTGTATTAAACTTATTTTCAAACTTATAATAACATATTTTAGTAAGTCGTAACCAGCCATGCCTTTTTCTAAATGAAAAACGCAACAAAAATGAATAAAGGACTATGTATATAAAGTCGAATAGCGCTTAAGGGTAATTATTGTCAAAACTATATATTTCTTTTATAACAAGGACTAAATTGTAATCAACATGAGACATAGGAGTATAAATTGTCATTTTCAAAACTAAAGGGTAGAAGCATCATTTCACCAAAGTTGAAGGGTAAAGTTGTCATTTATGAAAGTTCGAGGTATAAATTGTCATTTTATGAAAGTTCAAGGGTAAAAGTTGTCATTTTATGAAAGTTCGAGGTATAAATTGTCATTTTATGAAAGTTTAAAGGTATAAATTGTCATTTTAAGAAAGTTTGAGGTATTAATTGTCAACACTTAAATCTATAAGGGTATAAAGTGTAACACTTTCATGTTTTCTCGAGAATATGTTTTAACTCGTTTTGATAAAACTCAACACACGAAATATTTTCACAAACACATTTGAACAAATCGAACTTATAAATACTAATGTTAGCATAATCAATCGGCTATAAACCTTATATTTTATCCTTTCTCGTTAAACCTTTCCGCATTATACAAATTTTCACTCAAAGAATTCAATATATAATTATCGACACTTCACTATAAACTTTTCCAACAATCTATTCGTCGTATGAATACTAAATCTAAAGTCGTGAACATAAACATGCATACTGAAACTTGACATGTCAACTCATGTCGCGTGTCGAACCATTACCATTTCATTTGAATTAACTTTTGACATCAATCGATTTCCATCCAAGGTGAGTTCATGGCCTACCTTTACTTGCTTTTAAAGCATTTTGGGAGATACATGCTTAACTACTGTTTTACTTTCAGTACTCTAAAGCTTTTACATACTACTATGACTTCATAATCACACTTTATCGTTTTGCTACAAACCCGAACACAAGTACTATCGTATGCGATCCGATTGTTATTGCCTAAGTTATACACTATTGTCACTAAAAGTCCCTCTATCATGAGCCATTAATCACTTGCGAATGAGCGAATATAGTGAATAGATCTATTGGCGGTTGGCCCACTTGTGTTCTTTGGATAAGTAGCGAGTGCACTTTGTTGAGAACCCCATGGAAGTTGGCAAACTCTGCCGAGGGCCTTGTTGCTTACATCATCTCTATGATGTCGGTAACTTACATCATTAGTTCATTACTATGATGTCGTCTTTATTAAGGTTTGCGTATCATGAGGCTTAGAGCAATGTACGATCTGCAATGATACTAATCTTTGCGATGCAACAACATAACCCAACCTTGAAACTTGTGTTCAAATGATTACTAAACAAGCGAACTATGGGTGTATAACAACGTAGCCACTACTTATTTTATCGATATATGTATTTATTACGATTATCACTCAAACTCGAACTATGGGGTGACAAAATGAAAGGAATGGCTTAGAAGGGTGTATCTAGGGGTATCTTGCACTAAAGGGGAGTGCAACAAAATGGTTTCACATGGGGTCAAAAAGTCGAGGTGACTAATCGATAGACTCACAATGGTAGGTTTGTTTGGGTAATAATCCTATAATCTTGCCTTCTAAAAGCTGAAAAGTCCAAATACATCGAGCTAACTCAACATACCTCGTCTATGGTCTCGAAATGATGCAAAGGCCAAGTTCTAAAGTTTACAAGTTACCAAGCACACTCATAATTTGGTGGATTTGGGGTAAAATATTGGAAGCGGATAAGGCTAATCTCACCATGTAATATCAAGGGTTGTATGTGCTCGCTAAGGTCTAATCTAGTTAGGTTCGGAAAAACATGTCAAAATTTTAAAAATGGCATAATTTTTCAAAATAAACTAGAAAAATGAGGAAATAAAGTTCAAGAGATAATTCTACTCCAGTCCCCCACTTGAATTGTACAAAGTCCTTTTTGTACTAGGCATAAAAATAAAGGTGAAGAAAGGTAGAATTAGGCGAGAACTTCACAAATTTGCTCCATAAAGAAGAAGGCCCACGAGAAGGATCGTGCCTTCGTTTAAGCGTCGTGAACAAACTTGATCCACGAAATCACAATACCGACAAGCATAATTCTAAAAAGAAAAATAAAATGAAAAACAAACCTAATTCACTTTAAGTAGGAAACAACATTGCATTTAGCGAATGCAACAAGCCTTTAAACCACTTGGTGTCCCAGTGGACGAGTGAAAGTCTCGTGAGGGTTCTGAGGGAACACACCCACAAAGTTCATTTAAAAACTAATACAAGGTTCTTGTTTTAAAATGAAAGAATTAGAAGCGAGAGAGTTACGTCGTAACTCCTATGAAGGATTCTGCCGTGGCGGCAAAACACAGTATGAGCTATGAAGCGAATAGTTCTGTGATAACCATTGAGATGGTATTACGCCGTAATTGGTAATCGACAAAATTACTGCTGCTAAAATGTTGGTTCTGCGTAATCACCAAGATGAGTTCTGTAGTAACTCTGTTCATATCGACAAGCTGCGACGATAATTACTTCATTGTTTCCTACAAAAATGGTTAGAAACACAAAACCAATGAAATGAAATAAAAACAAAGAAAGGGATAATTGGGTTGTCTCCGAAAGAGCACTTTTCTTTATTCTGATCTTTAAGTTAGACTCGAGCAGGGGGCTCTTATGGGGGAACCTTTGAGCTTGCCTACTTCTTCAATATCCTTCATTAAGTTATTCCGGATCCAGGTGACATCTGGTCCTAAGGAGTACCTAGTGAATACGAACCTTTCAGTGACAATAGGAGGAGGTTTTCTATATTGGATCCCAAGTAGTTTGCATCTGTTTTGTTCATACTCTTCATCATCAATGTTAGTTACACATACCTCTTGTCGTGGTTCATAGTTAGTGGTTCCATTAATGCGATAGTCTTTTGGTTCAAAAGAATTGTCTTCAATCTTGTAACTGCAGTCTTCTCTTAGGTTAGGAATGTTATCAACTCCCGCGTCTCCAGTACCTTGAAGAGTTTTATTATCATCTTCTCTTATGCAGTCCTTACAGATTTTGTTTTTAGTTGACGAATCTATTCTCCCATACTTGATTTTTACCCAGTCATTAAATCTTAATTTGCCTGTCCATTGTGCCTCGGTGCGTTTATGGTCGATTGTAGAAATCGAGAGAATTGTCGGTCCGACTGCGTTTAGCATTACTTCCTCCATTACAGAAGTTTTCGTAAGGATCACAAGAGGCCCAAGAATTATCAGAAGTTTTAATCATTTCGCACCAATGCTTTCGACCAAAGACTCTCAACCCAGTTCTTGTTGATTTGTGATTATTGGTTTGGTTGAGACAAGGATCAGTCCATATTTTTATTTTAACGTCGTTGCTAACTTCTCCATAATGAATTCTTATCCAAACTTCGAATGTTATCTCCTTATCATTGGTTGAAGACCATAAGTATTTGTTGTTTTTTGTCCTTTCCTTGTTTGTTCCCCGTCACGATTTGGAATAAGGGTTGCATGAAGCCCATAGATCAAATCCTTTATCGTGGTCAATAGGGATGGCTGGCACCAATGATATTTCAATTTGGGAGGTGTTTGTAATCTACTTTTGAACTTCGTGCCATTTTTGTTGGACCGTCCTTCGTGTCATCATGGCCGAGCTTTATTCTTTGAATTCCTTTGGTTTCTTATCACGCATGTTACGAAGATTAGAAGCGCGGTGCATATTCATGATGGAAGGAGGAGTTATTTTGTTTTCCTTTTTGATAACACAAGCGGATTCGACTAGGTGACATTTACCCACGTCATCCATGTTTAGTGTAAGTTTTCTATCATTTATTTTTAGAGTGATGATTTTTGAAAACATTAATCTTAGCACTGACGATAGCTAGAAGGGTCTTCCTAAAATTAAAGGAATGTCGAGGTCTTCTTCCATGTCTAAAATGACAAAGTCAATAGGGAGGTGAAATTATTAATTTTGATAAGCACATTCTCAACAATTCCTCTAGGTATACTAAGCGTCCTATCGACCATTTCAATGGTCATGCAAAGGGTTTAATGGGTCCTAAATTCAACCTTTTACACATAGAAAGGCATAATACTAATACTAGCCCCTAAATCGGCTAAAGCATTTATATTATGTAAATTATTAATAGTGCAAGGAGAATGAAACTTCACGGGTCTTTTTCTTTGAGAGGATCGATTAAGGATAAGCTGTAGAGCATCTAGCGTTTAATTTAACCGTTTCAGGTCCACCTTAGTCATTAGATTGTGTTTTGGCCTCAGGCAAACTTGTCTTATTGCATAAGCCTTCATCTTGTGCTTGTAATTCGGAGGGCTCCTCTTCATTGCATCGGAAAGGGGTGTAGAGAGGTTTTCCATTGCTAGAGTAAATGGCATTACAGGAATTATCATCCAATGACTTGTTTGGGATGACATCGTCTCTTAATTTCTTGTCGTCCTCCATATGTTGTAGAAGAGTGTTTCTGGAATCCTGGAATTTTTTGAATAGTGCATTTCTGTCTGCTTGCCTTTTGTTTTCTTCGTAAAGATAATTTCTTATTGATTCTTCGAGTGAAGAAGCTCTTGCATTGGAGTGGTCATTATAGAACGATATCCCTTCTCCATAATTAACCTTCTCGATTCGTGGTTTTATGTCATTTATAGGAAAATTTCGGGCATATCGATCATCATTATTCTTTGCAACGAATAGCACGAACACTTTCGGGAGTTCCTCATATCTTTTCAAGGTTTTCCAATTCTTTGGAAATGGAAGCAATGCTTATCGTCTTAGTCTTAGGGCTTAGGGTGTACCCTCGTCATGCCCTTTTGAGGTGGTCCGCTATTTTTGAATGGCTTCAATTGCGATGGTAGGAGTCATGTTTGGAATAGGTCCTTGATAGTCCGACATATGTCTTATAGTTACATTTATTCCTTTGTAGAAAATATTGACCTTCTTTGGTTGTTAAGATCATTGGTAGGACACTTATAAAGAAGATCGTTGTATGTCATCCCAAGCTTGATCTGAGTTTAGTCGTCTTCTTGTTTGAAATTGTGGATTTCAAGTTGATTGGAAATCTTTGATGGTGGGCAATATCTTTGGATAAAGTATTTCTTGATGGCGCCCAAGTATTAATTGCCCGGGGGATCTTCGATCCATCTTCTAGCCGCTCGATGAGAGTCATAGGAAGACCACGAGCATATGACATCATGAGACACGCCGGAATGTTGAAAAGGCTAGCGATGTATAGGACATTTTCAGCGTGCCCGTATGCGTCTTTGTCCTGTTTCACGAAAAGGGTTGTACGAAGCTCCTCATAAATTGGTCTTTAATCTCGAAGCGAACATCGCTCCGATTGGGTCTTACGAGACCCGGTCGTTGATCTGCTCTAGTTAACGCCAAGTATTCCTCAAGAGTGAGGTCATCGATGTTAACAACTTCCATGGTACACGAAAACTTGAAATATGATCGTGAGAAAAGTTTAAAATGAAATGAAAGACTTAATATCAATCCTAATATAGCTCCCGGCGTGGCGCCAAAAACTTGATGCATGTTTCTTGACCAGGTCTTAATATTTATAGTGTCTCGCTATACCTATAGTACACCCTAATGCACTTAGCAGGCGGTGTGCCGGTCGTGTGTAGTGTAGTAAATGGTAAAGCGAGGTCGTCCCAAAACTATGTGTGTCGGATAATTACTAAGTCTAATTGTCACGAGAATATTAATGGTTTGAAAGGGTTTTAATTATATAAACTACTAATCGAGAATATAAAAGCAAATAAATGGTAGAAGGAAATCAATAGAGGAATAGTGATGCTAACCTAGTTAATCCTCCTAACTAGTTATGTCTCGTCTACCTACTTCCAATTACTTGAGTGGGGTCAAATTCGAGAGGGCGACATTTGGTCGATTAGCCTAACCTATCGACAAAGATGCCACCACCGGAGAAATCGGTAGCCGTCATAAGTCTGTTGTTCCTAGTCCCTAAGCCGAGTCATAAAGTACCGCTACATGCTAGATTCTAAATAGTGAGTGCACGGCGTTGGAACTTAGACACTACACCCCCAATTCTTAAGTTCATCCAAGCGATAGGTGATCGGTTGGTCAAATCGCACAAGTAGAAAGGGTTAGTGGGTTGGTCATATCTTGCCGTCCGTCTCGATCAAGCTCATCTAGAATTGAGTTGGTCATATCTCTGAGGCAATTGTCCTCTATCGCCATTCAAAACTACGAACCGGGGTGACTACCAAAGAACTATGCATGCATACACTTAGAAATAATTGTGCGGAGTAAAGGTAAGCATAAACAAAACAATTAAGGAATCATAACTAGGCTAGCACCAAAGGGTGCTTAGCAGCTAATAATCATGCACATCAATTCAATATTCAAAGCTACGAAATACATGAATTGAAAGTAAAAGAAATAATAAACGCTAAAGCTTATCGTAATGGTGTGACTTCTCCCTTGGAAACGACTCGTATGCTTCCCTAGACCTCCTTGATCTTTTCCACGTTCTCAGTGTTGTGTGTGGAATGGGATGTTTTGAAATCTTTGGAATTAGTAGGGTATTTATAGGCGGTGCGGGTTGCGGCGTAACCAATAGATGAGTTCGCGTAACCTTCTATTTCTCGTAAATGCACTAGATCGACTAGTTCGGCGTAACCTAATAAGTGGTTACGCCGTAGTCTTCAATAAACTCGGTTCGTCGTAAGTGATGCGATGAATTCTGGCGTAAAGTATCGTGGCGTGGAACCTCTTTTGACCTAATGGAGTTACGTCGTAACCTTTGGGAGGAGTTCGCGTAACCTCTTGATAAGTTGGACTTACGGGTCACGCAATAGTTACGGCGTAATTTGAGAGATGAGTTCTGTTGTAACTTCTTCAAAATAAGCATATTGTGATAAATCTTTAGTAACGTTTCCATTTCGCGTCTCTTTAGCTCAATGCTCGTAATTTACAGTGTTGGGTCACTAGTTTTACAAACACAAGTAATATAGAAAGAGATAAGGCGATTGAACAAGAACCAAACACACACACACGATAATATAACACGGTTATGCGTAGAGGTGAATGAAAATAACTTGAACAACCAACCCTCAAGTGAGGGTTTACATAAGGTATTTATAGGAGGAAAGCTAGGGCAACACTCTAGTTTCCATCCTTTCTTTAATGGGCTTGGGCCTAAGCTCATGGGCCTTCTACATAAGCTTAAGGCTAATTGCAAACATAAAGGCCATAATAAAGCTAACTATTACATATTAATTACTAACACTTGATTATGGTTTAGGAGTGATTCCAACAATCTCCCCTCAGTGTTGGTGATGAGCGGTGAAGGCGTTGATGTAATAGTAGCTCGACATCTTCGACATTCTTCTTTCTTGTGAGAAGAATTGCCTCGATTCGAACAATCTCCCGGTGTAGAGATAGTTTTCCTTGGCGGTTATGCTTTGGCGTCATCATTAACTTTGTTCTTTGATTATTGTTCTTTGTGGTGAAAGTGATAGTATGTTGTTATGCGCATCAAATCGCCTCTGCAGTGCCTTCCTTTGCTCCGGTGTCTCCACGTCATTCTTCAACATGCTCACACGCTCTTTGGCGTTGGAATTCAATCTTGATGAAGTTCTTTAAGTCTTTAACTTTGTAGATTCTTTGATTTGATGAAGAATCATTACATTGTTGTGTTGCTTTTGGATAGAACTTCCATTAGTGATAATGTTGGCGTGAGCATGAGAAGAATCGCACGATCATCCCGCTCGGAGCTTCCATAAGAAAACATTTCAAGCGGTTAGTAATAAGCGGTTTCCGGCGCTTACAAGTTTGAACTTGAGGCGTTAACGACATAGTGTGAAAACACAACTCTAATTCTTACAAAGGCCGTTCTGAGCTGGAGTCCTACAAGTGAGATAACGCGATGTGCGAAGTACATCTGATTCGAGATAGTCGTTGAGGTACACGAAGCATCACCTCTCTGACGTAGACCGTTTGAGACACACTCCGCGTAATCCACGGGGAGTTACAAAGTGACTGCTTTGTCGAGGTTTGTTTGATGTTGACCACGGCGGGAGTTTCCATTCAATCACGAGGATCACGGTTGTGAACCTCTCATAAATGTTCTCGATAGATTGCTAAGATGCATGAAGGACTCGAAAATGTACCATGAAATTCTTATTGTTGAGCGTCAAGTGATAAAATGTCAAGTGTACCTAAGAGATCTTTTGATGAATCTCGTGGCTCTAGACTCAATAGTGCGTTTTGGTTTTCTGAGCGGAGACTAGGGAGAGGTCTCCTTCTTCAATACTAGCGATCTCTAAGAAAGCCAATAGTTTACGTAGGGTTCCTGTTAGAATGAAACAAGCTTACATTGAGAGAAACTTGAGTGGCTAAGAAGGTATAGTGCATGCGTCCTTTGGATCCATGATGACTTTTAATCTTCAATACCGGCGTCATCAAGTGACAACCCGTAGCATATGAATTGAACCGGTTATGCGCCTAAGTTGAATAATTTGGAGGCTATTTCTTTTCACCCTTTTCTTTGCATTTCTTTTTAATTCTTCAACTCCTTCTTTCTCCGATTCTCATTTTCTCCTTTTATAATCGTACCTAAGGACTTCTAAGTACTAACTATTTGTGATGTCCTTGGGTAGATCCCTCCGACTCTGGCGGATCATAGGACAGTTATTCTAACCTTAGTCACCTTATAACTCCATGACTAACCTATGTTGCCATTAAAACCATTTGTTGTGAAGAATCTCTCAAAGGGTTTGTTAATGAAAATCATGGTTGAACCCTTTGTGAGAGATAGGATTTTGCATAAATACTCCCCTCACATGTGCTTTAGAGTTTTGACGAAATCACCTTTGTGTGGGAAGAGCGCTTGCTAGAATTGATCAACTCAAGATAGACAATCCCCGAGACACGATTCGTTGTATAGTTAAAGAGTTACATTGTCGGGTTTTAGGTGACAACTAGCTCTAATAACTACCTTGAAGGTGTAGAAAAACCTCGAAGGTTGTCATACCGTCGAGTTCATGTCTACCAAGAATTTCTCGAATGGTACATTCTACTCGGACAAGTCCTTTGCGAGACACGTTTACATTACTAGCGGACTAGCTTGAAATTATTACCCGTCCGGGACAAGTCTTTTCGAGTTACTAACGATTTAATACCGTCAATTCGTTGGTTAAGTCTATTACACAAAGATTCATTTGCATTTACACAACATATTTCTTATCACATAATTTTCTCCCCTCAAAATGGCATATAAAATGTTATTTTGAAAAGTTGAAATAAATATGACCATTTAAGTGTTGCGGAAGATGACCACTATGAACAATTTGTGAACATAGTTTTAATTCAAATACTCCCCTCGACTAGTGATATAAGCGGTTGAGGTTTTGAAAATCATATGGGAAGTACTTGTCCTTTTGAGCAAAACCTTGAAAAATGAAAGGTTTGATAGGTTTTACTCAAAAGTAAAAGCTTTCGCTCCTTTTATAAGGATTGTGGCAGAAGCGTACCACGGGGTCCTTTCTTGACAATTACGGGTTGTACAACTTTGTTATATGTGCACAAGCCATAGACATATATAATCACACATCCAAATGTAATAATGAAGGAAACAATTCAAGGGGTACCGGAAGTGCGGTGATGTCGCGAGAGTGCGAGCAGGCGTTGATAGCGGTGATGTTAATCACGGGCGACCACCAACAAAGCTTTCCAGCGTTACAGGCGATCCCTTGAAACAATCTTTCATCAATCATTCGATGATCCTCCTCACATCCTTTGATCACGAGAATTCCATCGCTTAGGAGACCCAATGTTGTGGCGTATGTCCTTGACCTATAGGCGATCCGTCACTAACCATCTTCAAAGTGTGATCCCCAAACTTGTGAAGTTCACTACCGCCATTAAGCAATTTCTTTGTAGTTCACTACGATGGCAGCCGAAAGGTTTCTTGATGAGTGTATATTGTGAGGCTGGTTGAGGTCGGGAAGATCTAGCGGAGGTGGAGTGAAGTTGACACGGTGCGATAAGATTCAGCGCCGGTGAAGATCTTCTACGTTCCTTGATGACTATCGTCGATGAAGATGAGCAATGACTTGATGAATTCACATTGTACTTGGTTGAAAATTGTCTCATGCGACCTTGTACTTTGGCAAGGTACATGTCTTCAATGTCGTTGATAGACAAATTCTCAAAGTCGACCTCGGAGAATGCATAATCTTTTCATCTTGTCGTTTGACCACGATATTCTTTAGGAAAGTGTAGTCCACTTAGATGAAAGACAGCGTGTTTGATGGCAGCGATATCCTTAATCTTGAACACGCATGTTGAGACTTCTAAACGGCGACTTCGTAGTAGATTATTGACTTTCCGCCCGGTGATGAATCCGTACATTGCATCTCGGTCGTATGCTTCCACGTTGTCGGAGAACAAGTGATTGGCACGTTCCTCGATGGCTATCGATTCGAGTATATAGGCTGCTTGGGAATGGAAGTGTCAGCGATGTAGCGTATTTCCTTGAACCATCGCCACCATGTAGAAGAAATTCGGTCTTTGTTGAAGAAATATCTGAATGGAATCCTCGGTTCATCTGGTTGGCGATCGTTGGTAGTGGTTTTGACCGATCGGTGTAATATGGAGGGTTGTCCGTTTAGTGAAGTCGGCGTTTGCTACAGGTTGAGCCAATCCATGTTGTTAGACATAGCTCGAGCAATGTTTTCAAGGTGATATTCAACCTCGATGGCACTTTTTGAGCTATCTTTCCACGGTTGAAAAGCTTCATTCTTGATTACGCCTCAACTCGGTTCGTCATCTTCTTCACATGGAACTTTTCTTGCATTATCTTAGCATGCTCCAATGTATTACCGTCTACGGATCTTAACCTTCTTGGGTAGGGAGTTGAGTTAACAAGTGTAGAGAACCATTCAAATTCCTCTGTTTTATCGTCATCTAGCCATGATCGGACGTCGACCATGGGCGCCTTCTTCTTCTTTTGTTTTGGCCTAGATGAGGATTACGGTTTCTTAACTTGTTTGGGAGAGGTGGGTTGTTGTAGGGGCTCGAGGACCTCTTCATCGTCACCACATGTGAACTCAAAGTGATCACCGGTTTTACGAGTCGGGGTGGTAACTCGGAATCGTCACGAGGTTTATCTTTAGAAGAGCGAGGAGGAGACCTTTGTTGAGTAGGAGTCCGTTGGAGAGGAGGTAACATAGAAGATGATTCACGGACTTCTTGACGTTTAGCTTTATCATGCTTATCACGATCCTTATCTTCATCATCTCTAGGGCGTTTAGGCTTTTACGCGAATCTACAAGCTTCTTTGAGTTGGTAGTCCGCAATGCTTGAAGCGACTTACCTTCATCGAATTAAATGTCCCGGATCGTTTAGACATTTGAGTGATGAGCTTGGCCACCAATTCATTATCAGAGAAAACTACGGGATCGAGATGGATTGATTGTGACGGTTAAAGGTGTTGATCTTATAGTTTGCTTGGCTATCGCATAAGATTCGGATATAGTTATGCAGTAAACATCTCCTTTGTGACTTTAGGAGCGATATCACGAAGGTACTTGTTAGTGTAACCTTGATCATTTCGTTCGAGTTCCTCTTGGCGATGACTTTTCATGAACTTGAACAAATCCCTTTCTTTACGCATCTTGTCTTTCTCATCATTTAAATCTGTATTTGGTCGACCAAACCAATTCGGTTTTACGTAAACATGTCCTTCTTTCGACTTGTTGGACGACTTTCACAATTCTTTCATGAGTTTGAGAATCCAAGATCGAGGTGGTTTCTTCTGATTTGGATGTTGATTTGGTTGATTTCTTTGATGGTGGTGGTGAGGTGAGATGAAGAATCGATGAGGAGGAGACATGAGGAGACTCGGGGTCCTTGGTCGGTTCGAAGTGTCCTACGTATGCGTGTAGGACTTTCGAGCGACTTGTCATAATCATCATCTTTATCTTTCTCGGACTTCTCGGTTTGGGTTTCTCAAACTCATATTCGATAGTATCCTCCACAAGCTTTTGTTGTTGCACAAGAGTGGTGGCACGGATCCTTATCGGGTCGATTAACGCATCGGGATCACGGTGGAGAGTGGACAACACCACTTGATCCTCGGGGCCACCCATTTGGTCTTTGCAAATTCTTGGCTTTTGAAGGTGTCGGCGATTTTAAACTTCTTCTGTATGATTGATCCGGTAGCTCTTCTTCTTCTTCATAGCTCTCATCATAGGGCACAAGTGTGGAGTCTTCCTTTTCCTTTATCGACTTGAGGACTTGGGGTTTTGTCTGAAGGATTGTCATCCTTTGCGGTTTGAGTAGGTAATCTCTTCATCTATGTCGGTGCCTTGAGCTTTAGTCCACAAGCTTTCTTTGCGGTTCGGTGTGGGAATAGGTTCGACTTTCTTTACGGGAACAATCCTTTTACGAGGAGGATTCCTTTTGGGAAGCTTCCTATAACTTCGAACTTCTTGCACTTTCGGCACTTCCTCTTACGGTTCTCCGGTAGGGTTCTGAAGTTTTTCATCAAGATGACCAACTTTGCCTTCTTTTCGCAACTAGATACCTTTTATGCGTTTCAAGTTTATTGAGTTCTTTAGATAGAAGGTGATCGAGGCGACGGCACCACAACTTCTTAGTTGTCGATTCCTTGATTACGATAGAAAGGATAGGTTCGGACAACAAGTCGTGATTGTCGGGGTCATTGAGCCTCTGTGGAATATCGAGTTGAGTCCAAGTGCTCTCGGATCAAAAGCTTTGTGTATCGACATAGGGAATCTTTGAGCTAAGCTTCTTGTGAAATAGCATCATGTCCTCCCATATCGATTGCTTGATTTGATGTCCTTCTTATTGATCAAAGACCGAAGATTTGCGGTTCCATGAGCTTTGGATGCTCATAACCACTTTATCACGACCATAAGCAGACTTGGTAATGATGATGTAGAGGTTCTCCACGGTTGAGGAATGTTCTTAAGCTCCACGTGAGAATGCTTAGTAACAACCCTGAAGCTTCATCATAGCCAATGTCAAGAAGAAATTGCGAGCTGTCTCTTGATGGGTGTGGCAAAGAAGTCGGTTGGCTCGATTTAAGGAATGAGAAGAACGACCCGTAAGTCGGCATGAGTGATGGTGACTTGTTTGTGATTAAGTGTCATTTATCATTTGCACTTTGACTGTGATCCTCGCATAGAATTCCAAAATTCTTGAATGTAGATTTCGATGCGATGGCAGTGTGAGAGCATGTTACGGTAGGGATGATTCCTTAGAATATCCACATCAATCAGCGGGAAGATTACGAGCAAGTAAGGGTTTCAAAGTCAACCCTAAGGTTGTTCTTTCCAATCTTTCTAGGATAGCCATTGGGAAGATATCGGCAATAGTGAGAACATCGGTGCATCCGCATTCATTTGAGCATCCATGTCGTGATGCGAAATAGCATTAGCCAAAAGAACCAACATATTGAAAGACATAATGTTAGTCAACGAAGGTCTTATTGTCTAGTTATTGAATATCTGATGTCAATGATTGTTCTGAGTCCTAAGTCACTTGTTTGTCCAATAGTCCAATGACATCGTGAAATGTTTAGTGAGTTAGTTAACTTTAAGTTTTAAAGTTTATTTTATCACTTATAGTTCACAACATATCAAGCGTTTAAGTTTATTAGTGACATTATTGGATTCGAGACGATATGATTTGTTTATTAATAAGTTTGTACACGTAACAATTCATAATGAAGGTCAATCCGAGGCTTAGGCGTAGTTTTGGCAAAGTTAGCGTGCGATGAATGACATGCGCGTGAGCGAAAGCTTATCGTGGGATCTAACTTCGCGTAAGAAATGTTCAGCGTGGGAAAGGGGACCTTATGCGTGGAGCTTACGCGTGGCGTATATAAACCTTACGCGTAAGGCTTACTCGTGAGTAGACCTTATGCGTAAAGGTCACTATTTCGCATATCCTTCACGGGATCGCGTGGTCCCATTGTAGAACCTTCGGCGTAGCGATTCTGGCGTAAAATTTCTCTTCGCATAACTTTCTCGCGCGTAAGGTGATCCTTATCGTAGAGATTCAAATGACCTTGATTACGAATTTTTAAGCGTACCAAGCACGAAATAAATTCATCAAATCGACAATCTTAACATGTATATTCATTTTACAACGGATCATGGCATGACAACACATTAAACATTTACGCGTGAAAGTCATACGCGTGGGTCAAAACCCTAAGGGTTATGAATTACGCGTAAGATTTCTAACCATGGAAATTACACAAACTTTTACGGTAGGTCTTAGATGTTATAAGAGTCTAATAACCAAGTTTTAACACTCGATCCGTGATGAACAAAAATACCCAAGCTTTAGAACTTTAAACCCTAATTCCTAATTCTGAGTAAATCAGTGTTTCTGGGTTGTTATAGAACCTGGATATCATCAATTCAACATCATATAAACATAACACAACAATCTTTTAACCAAAACCCTTCACATTTGAAAACACCCAAATCGACTCATAAACCCTAATTATCAAAATCCATTAATTCGTGTTTACGGGTGTATTTTGAGCATAGAAAGATATCATTGATGTTGTTAAAGCATTTTGACACAATCTTTTAACCAAAACACACAACAAATGATTATATGTTCTAACCCTTATCGTAAAACACAAAATTCATTGAATCTTAATTTTTAACCGTTGGATTTGTATGAAATTCAAAACCATTGTTTAAAATTACGTTAAGAACACAAAACCACTTACAGATTGATGATCAGAAACACAGATTTCTTGAATGAATATTAGGCGTAGGATCTTTTAGGTTAGAAGTAATAAATGTGAGGTGAAAAGTTCGGTGGAGGATGTTTTTATTAAAATAACTTTAACATTTTGACAGTTTTGGTCCCTCCACCTTTTCCTTTTTCAAACAAAGCCTTTTAACTTCCATTTTGGTTACCAAACAAAGATTTTAAGAAAGAAACTTTAACGACACTCCTCCTCGACTTATGAAATTAGTGAAAGGTTATAAATTTTAGTTCGAGGAGTGTCAGTGAACCATAAAATTTAACACCATTGATGAAGGAAACAACCGGGATAGGATAACATGCAAGTACACTAATATTTTGAAACAGTTAAGTATTTATTTTCTCCCCCTCAACACTTGATCGTAAAAAATATTGAATTTTGAAAGATTATAGTGATGACGGAAGAAATGTACTTGCCATGTTGAAAGAAAATAGATAGAAGAATATTTTTGTTGTTTTATCGGGTTTTATATTTTGTATTTTGTTTTGAAAATTATTTACAAAGAGATTTTGGTGTTTGTGGGTTTTAAGATTGTTTTAGAGGTCATCCAATTCCTCTTGAGTCAAACACCTCATACCAATCCGGTGGACCAACTCATTAAACCTAGCGGGAGGCAAGGCTTTGGTGAGTAGATCGCCATTGGTATTCTCTACCATAAAGTATAATTCAACGGTACCACTGCTCCACGTGGTCCTTGATGAAATGATAGCGGATCGATGTGTTTTGATTTGAATCTTTGGCGAGTTGCACAAGATCGCAATGGCACTCCGATTGTCGCGATACATCGGGATTACATCAAATCGTAACCATAGTCTTTGAGTTGTGTTCTCATCCATATGACTTGAGCACAACACGCGGACATGGCGACATATTACGCCGGTTGATGGCGATGTACAATCCTGCTTCTTTGATTGCCAAGACACGGTTTATCACCAAGAAATTGTAGAGCTCTGAAGTACTTTTCCTTGAGTCTAAGCATCCTGCGTGATCGTCGTCTGGCGATTAGTTCAAAACCGAATCCTTGGATACGGATCCCAAAGTTAATGGTTCCTTGATGTATCGGAGGATTCTTTTAGCCTCATAGAGGTGGGTTTCGGTTGGTCGCGATGATAGCGGAGCATAGATAAGCGGCAAAGACAATATCGGTCGCTGGTTGTTAGATACATGAGGACCCAATAATACTTGATATTTGGTAGGGTCAACTAATTTCCCATGTAAATCGGTCTAGCTTCTTGGAATGAGTCATTGGTGTGGCATAAGTATCACGGTTTTCATTCCAAATTTGTTTAACAATTCAAGGGCATATTTTGGTGACTCAATAAAATACCACGGGGTGATTGATGAACTTGTAATCCTAGAAAGAGCGTAATTTCACCCATCATGGACATTTCAAAATTTTCTTCATTATTTTTGCAAAAGCGATTGAAAACTTTTATGTGTAGACCCAAAATGATGTCATCCACGTAAATTTGAACAATTAAGATATGTGCCTCGTGATATTGTATAAAAGAGTTGGGTCAACCAAACCTTTGGTGAAATTATTAGCAATGAGGAAAGATGATAGCTTATCGTACCATGCAGGGGCTTGTTTGAGACCATAAAGAGCTTTGTTCGGTTTGTAGACGTGGTTGGGAACTCGGATCAACGAATCCTTGGGTTGGTGACATAAACCGTTTCTTCGGTTGTCGTTGAAAGCGCGGTTTGACATCCATCGAAAGACCGTCATATTCATATGAGCATGACGCGAAATATCCGCAGCGACTAAAGGCGAGCAGCGGAGCAAAGATTGTTCAAAGTCTATTCCTCTTCCGATGATAACCCTTAGCAACTAGATTCTTGTTTGATTCGTTCCCTTGACATCAATTTGTTTTCCAAATCCATTTGAGACCAATAGCGTAGACCCTGTTGGTCTTTCAACGATTCCATACTTCAAGGCGTTTGAATTGGTTGAGTTCTTCTTGCATGGATTCAATCCGTTGTCTTTGTCATTGCGTCTTTAATGTTTTAGGCTCGATTGGCGGAGCGGTGAGTGCATAAATGCAATGTTCACCATCGTGTGAAGGCGTTGTCTCGTAACGGCGGTTGATTCGGGTTGCCAATAATATTTGCGGAGGATGGTCTTTTGTCCATCGATGTGTAGAGGTTGATGTTGGTATACATTGTGCGATTACGAGGATTCAAATGGTTTGTTGACGATTCTGCGACATCAGTGCGGCGATCTCATTAGCAAACGGGTTAAAGAACGCATTTGGATCAAAATCTGCGGTGGGGTACTTCATTCGAAATATCATCGGCGGTTCATCATTGTTGGAAGCGGTTTGTTCAAGCTGTTGTGGTGGAGTCAAGCGGTGTAGGTGCATCTTCAACGATGGTTGTTGTAGCAGGTGTATCGGTATAGGAATATTATCGGGTTGAGCGGTGAAGCAATGGATACACACGAGCACGTTCATCAATATCGTCACTTTGAACGTAGGAGCAAATAACCTTTCCATTTGTTGTGAGTTAGATGGGGGCTTTGTTCGGTGATGATGGGGTTGAGGAAGTTTAAGCGGTTGTGACGGGTTCTAAGTCATTATACTCGAAGCCATTCCGTGAGTTCATCAAAATGAGCATGAATCGTTTCCATCACTTGTTTTGTACGATGATTCCGGATCCGGTAACCTTTAGAATTCTCACAATATCGATAAAGACTCAATGTCGACTTTGGCTTTGAGCTTTCCAAAATCATCACGATCATTATTCGGATAGCAAAGGGATCCAAATACATGAAAGTGTTTGAGATTCGGTTTATGGTTGTGGACAAGCTCGAAAGGTGTTTTGTTGTGGCGTTTGTGATCATAGAGCGGTTTTGAGTGTAGCATGCGATGATCGACTTACGCCCATAAGTGTCTGGAAGTTTAGCATTGATTAACATTGTTCTTGCGGCTTCCACTAACGTTCGGTTTCGTCTTTCAACAACTCCGTTTTGTTCGGTGTACGTGCAATAGATGTTTGATCTTTGAATTCCCACTTTCTCATAGAATTCACGAAGGGTTTGGTTAACAAATTCGGTTCCTTTATGCATTACGATTAGCTGGCGGTGTTGCGGAGTCGAACACATATTTTCGTGAGAAGGTGATGATCATTTGTGGAGCTTGGTCTTTGCTTGAAGAAAGTATACCCAAGTCCGGTGAGTAGTTATCAACAATTACTAAGATGTAGCGTTTGCCATTGATCGTTTGCACGCGCATCGGGCCACACAAGTCCATGTGAAGAAGATGAAGCACATGCTCGAGGCTGTGTTCCACCTTTGAAGGAAAATGAGCACGAGTGATTTTCCCTTGTTCACGGTGAGCAAAGGTGATCTTTAGAATACCGAAATCGTGGGAGACCTTCAACTAGTTTGTGTCGAGCAAGGTTGGTGATGGTTTGAAAGTTTAGATGTGAGAGGCGAAGGTGCCATAGCCGAGTTTTGTTGATGTTGCCTTTGAAAGTAAGCGGATGGGAGATGAAGCGACCATGTCTTGCATAGAGATAGTGTAGAGACTAGAATTACGCGAGCGGACATAAGGTCATTTCCTTGTAGATCACGAATGAAACAAGTTTTCTCCGGAAAGCAACCTCCAAATCTCCATCACAAAAGCCGACCTACGAGAACAGTTATGACCGAGGCCTTCCACATAGTAAACCCTGCTGATTTCGATGTTCCCATTGACATAATCTCCGTAGCCCATGATAGTCGCTGAGTGATCATTCCAGAACTGACGGTGCCAATGAACTTTGCAATAAAGTTTGATAACGATTTAAGGTTGCTGTCATGTGTCGGGAACATCCGCTATCAACAATCCAGAGAATAATCATATCACCGCATTACACATGACGACACGGATGGAATAGAAGTAGATGTGGAACCCAAATGTTAGAGGGTTCGAGGTGTATATTAGACATGCACACATTAATGATTTTAGGCATCCATTTAAATCCTAGTGTGTTATATATCCATTTCGCCATCTATAACTACTCTTTGCTTTAGTCTTAGTGAATGCACTAGGTGGTACTACATTCTTAGGAGGTGGCTGGAGCTACATGGACAACAATGTTAGCCTTAGAATCTAAAGAAGGCGGTCTACCAAGCCACGACTTAGAAGAACTAGTGGGCCTAGAGGTATTCGATTCTTAGGATTCCGTAAGCGAGATTATAGCTTTAGCAACACATTTGTCATGACAATCGAATTCATACTTTTACGACAAATAACACAAGGTGCATCGGTCGAATATCAAAAGTGCTTAAAGGTTTAGCATTCGTTACATCACTATTTCTATTACATTTGCGGACGCAACATCTATAGTGGAAGCAACGTGAGTCTTACTCATAGTCCTAGGGTGTTCTTCTACTTTAGCATTCCTTATTGATCTTTTCTTGGGTCGCAACTTCCTATTCTTGATTGAGTGCTCCTAGGGCGTGAAGTGCGGACGTTTGGAAAAGCAACTATTCTGTTTCGGTAGAAGGAAGCACGTTAGCAACTTGTGATTTGGCGGTAGAGATTCTAGGTGCACGATTACTAAGTGTTACAGTGCTAATCTCTTAATGATGGTTGGCGGAAGTTGTTCATACTTTCCTAACATTTCTCTTAACTTAGAGATAGTGTGAATCAAATCTTGATTTTCGAGCGAATATTACCAAAGAAATTCATGACTTCTCTAGTATGAGCAAGATAGTGATCAAGTTCGTTTGATGCTTCATGACGAGTCTTATTGAGTAAATCAAATATGACACCATATTCTGTATAACTTTTATAAGTTCTTGTTCATATTTTGAGATTTGACTTTTCAAAGACACGTTTTGATCATCCATTCACAAATTTAGGATCGAAGATTTTTCATGCAACCGAGTGATTTTCTTTTGAAACCCAAGTTGTTGATTGTGAATATCTTTTTCACACCAATTAAGAAGGCGTTTTGCATAGGAAAGTTCGTTAAGCAATCGTTCATTTTCGACTTTTAAAGACTCAATTTGAAGCATCTTATCGGTATTCTCAACAGCTACCACAGAGTCAACATTATCGCAGAGATATAATCGGATGCATGTGGCAAAGAATGGAATAACACAACATTATGGATATCAACACGGATAACATCTTTCAAGAGTCGATCAACATCTTTTCTCAACATTTTCTTTTTCGTTTAGTATTAGAAATAGATGTTTGATTTTCTCGGCGACCTTCATCACTCAAGTTCCTTATGAAAATCCTTTTCCCAAGCTAATGCACAACTTTTCAAATTTTTAACGTTTGGTAAAGATTTTTCGAAAGATGTCTCTTTGTTCTCGCGCGAGGCGATTGAAAATGATCAATTTTGATTTGAGCGATATTCTATCTCATGTTGTAAAATTTTGAGGTCGACCATGAAAATGTCAAAATATCTAAAATTTTTGATTTTCGGGTTTTGAGTTTACTTCATCGATGGAAGGTAAAGGACCATAAGTTTGTGCATAATCGGTTGGGGATTAACATTAGAAGACTCGGTGTTTTGATGATAACCCTTGGTGTGTTAGAAGAATCCGTTGGTGTGTGAAAGTGACCGCGTTTTATAATTAAATGGTTTGTTGTAAACAACATTTTTAATTTTGATCGACTCGCGTCTTACGCATCTAATTCCTCTTGACGATGATATTCAACAACACTCATGACAAGATATCAATTTTGTATTATGCATTTGGAAACTTGTGGATTTGGTTTGAATGTTTTTAGTGAAAGCTTTGGTTTGTAATCACCTAGATTTGATCCATATCCTTTTGGATTGGGTTTTAAGATAAACTTTTCAATAGTCATTCTTGATTCACCATGTTTGTAAACAATGCTTTTAAACTCTTTAATTTTGTTTTGCAAGTCGATAATTTCTTCAAGAAGGTCATCTACCCGATTCGTTGAATGCTTTTTGTATGCGGAGAACTGTTTTGACAAGTTAACAACTCGACCTTAGCTTTTTGATTTTCCAAGGTGAGGCGTTAATTTGCTTTTTATGTTCATGTTTGAGCTTGTTCTATTTCGCACAACAAAGCATTCTTGACGCTGCTAGATCACGATCTGTCTCTAAATATTTTTGTTTTGATGAGATTTAGCAAAGCGGCTTCAAAACCTTTTCACGGTTTTCTTGAGTTTTGAAAAGTTGAGTTGCATTTGTAAGCATTCAAAATCCTAGGTTAACATGCATTTTTGCTTTTACTTCCTTATTTAATGCATAACATTCCTTCATTTTGATTTGATGGTCTTGAAGTAAGCGAGCAAAATCGGATGAGGCAACGATTCGGCTTGCTCAACGTGAGTAACAACATGATCATTATTTAGATCCTCAAGTACAACCACGGGTCAATTTGATTATCAAAGGAAACCATAAGGTCATCTTGATCGTCAAATGTAACTACCGGGTTTATTTGAAAATCGTCGAATGAGATGTAGATGACTCATTTTGAGCGATCGAGCGTGCTTGATTCGGATATTGGCGGAGATATGAGTTCGAGATATGATGATGGTTTGTTCGGTGCACGAGACAAGCCATCGATGTCATCTTGGGCTGTTTCACTCATGTGTAACTCATGCATGTTAGCCATCAACATAATGGTGCATTGGCGTGCAAGTCCTCCATATCATCATCGAGTGCATACGCCATAAAGCTCTGTTCTTTGTTTGTGAGAGATCCACCACTTCATCCTTAAGAGCCAAAGAAGAGCCTCTTTGAAATAAGCACGCCCTAGTCCTTGGCTTTGGGCATGCATTAGCCAGTGTCCTTCTCATTGCGGTTGTAGCATCGAAGACCATTCAACCCATTACGAGTATTTCCTGTTCCACCACTTGAGCTCTGTTGTTATTCCTTCCCATAGCATTGAACCCTTGACCACCTCTCGTTTGTGACCATAACCACGATTACGAACTTCAACTCGTCCATTGTTCACAACAACTGATTTCGTGTATTTGATGAGGAACGAATCGATTGTTGGATTTGTTGGTATAACGGCTAAAGCATTAGCAATCATAACAAATCCTGTTGCAATGCTTGAGCGGATCGGATTCCTCATTAGTTTGACTATGAAGTGCTTGATCATTGTTGTTGTTGTAAGGAACCAATTGATTTTGTTGAGATTCTTGTGATTGATCGTTTGGTGTGGTAGAGGCGCTTGGTTGAGTTGCTTGTTGAGGAGGATAACTTTGTTGAGCATATAAGGCAAGTTGTTGATTTTCCTGATGTGTGGGTGGAGCAATTTGAGCACGGAGAATCCTTTCCCGATCAACTTCCTTTTCATGAGGCTTCAAGTAATCATACAACAATCCATATGTAGAATGATGCATATTCTTAAGCAGCGGAGAAAATGACATACTTCTCCCATTCGGGACCAAGACTACTCGGGAACTTAGTATTCACCGCAATTCTTGGCATGATGATGTTGTGTTTATCCAAATCATTGATGATGTCGAAAACGATGATGATAGGACTCTAGTGTCTCTCGGGTTCAATCATGAAGTGTTCATAAGCCAAGTAAATTTTGGATTCCAAATCCTCCCGATTGAGTCTTGATCCTTCCATAAGAAGGCGAATATGATCCCACATTTTCGTGCGGTCTTTTGAGCATCAACACTACGAAGAATTGGGTTTGGTAATCCTAAGAGGATATATTCCATTGCAAGTTCATCCGCTTCATAGTGTAGAAGTTCTTGAGGATTCAAGTGCATGTGATAGCAATGTTCGTTTGTTCATCTCTTGGTGGAATGGCATTTGGATCTCCGGGTACAATGACGGTGAGGCATCTCAAATGGACCTTCAAGATAACCTTCTTTAAGAACTTTCCATGTGGCTTCTTGGATCACAAAACCTAAAGAACCTTATCACCCATTGATCGTAGTTTCGGAGTGAGCATTGGGGTCTATCAAGTGATCCACCTCATGAATTGATTGTTGGTCGCTTAAAGCTTCACACATCTTTGCAAACCAAGTGGGTTCCTTCATAGTGTTCCTTGATGGATGTTGATTGAAGTCATTTGTGTAGGGTTGAACTTGAAGACTTGGCGGTGGTTGAACCATTTGTGGTGGAGGAATTGCTCCAAGTTGTGGAGTATGTTGTTGATTAAATTGTTGTTGATAAATAGCTTGTTGTTGATTCCATTGTTGATGTTGTGGACTTAGTTGTTGTTGTCGTTGAGGATAAGTATAAGGAAATAGTTAGAGTATGGTGGTTGAGACATGTTGAAAACTTGTGTTGGTAAAATGGATCTTTGTAGTCGAATGAACCTTTGATGAAGAAGTATCCTTAGGCGTAGAAATCACAATAGCCAAGTAGCACTTATCGTAAACACACCAAAGTTACACGCGTAACAATTAGAAGTTCTGCGTAGAATTTAGCTTACGCGTAAGTAAGGAAAAGACGCTAAAGTTATCGTAGACAAAAGTTAGGCGTAGAAAGTTAGGCGTGGGATTATCTTATCGTAAGACTAGGCTTAGGCGTAAGAAAAATCTTATCGTGGGATTTCTCGCCGTAAGCTTATCTTATCGTAATTTTGGGTTTTATCCCAAATGATCTTTTACACTTCACGGTTAAAAGATATCCAAAGTCGACGTATTTTCGGGCTTATCCAAGCAAGAAAACACGGAGTAAACCAAGAAAACGAAGATCAAACCAAGGAAATACTTACGCCGTAGTTTTAGGGTTTCACTACGCGTGGGTCTACTCGTAAATTTGATATTGCTCAAAGATGTTTCTAAACCGGTTTTGTGTGATGAAATAGCTTCAAGATCACCAAATAACACAAGAATGTGAAATTTGATGAATCAAACCATCTAAAACAGTTACGCGTAGAACTACACCCACGAATAAAAACTAGCTCAAAAACAATGATCCACGTATAAAGTTTGAAACTTTTTGCCAAAAACAAGTATTTTAACATTGAAAGTACAAGAATCTTGGATTAAAAAGTGTAAAAAACAAGTTTTTAAGCGAACCAAATAATACGTTATCTTTACGCGTAAGACCCAAAACCAAAATCTTCAAAACAAAAGTGTGCACCTAACTATTTGGCGATTGATACCACTGTTAGGTCACTAGTTTTACAAACACAAGTAATATAGAAAGAGATAAGGCGATTGAACAAGAACCAAACACACACACACACGATAATATAACACGGTTATGCGTAGAGGTGAATGAAAGGAAATAACTTGAACAACCAACCCTCAAGTGAGGGTTTACATAAGGTATTTATAGGAGGAAAGCTAGGGCAACACTCCTAGTTTCCATCATTTCTTTAATGGGCTTGGGCCTAAGCTCATGGGCCTTCTACATAAGCTTAAGGCTAATTGCAAACATAAAGGCCATAATAAAGCTAACTATTACATATTAATTACTAACACTTGATTATGGTTTAGGAGTGATTCCAACAACCTAAAAGTGTAAAACAATGGAAAACAAACGTAAATCCATATAAATGATATAAATAACGAGCATTAACGGGGGAAATTGACACTTAATATTCAGGACTATTTGATGTTATCAGGGGTTAAAGAGGTGCGCACAGTCGCACCAAAAGGATGTATAGGTTATGCTTCAGCGGTTACCTGGTCCTCTGCCTCCCTGTGCGTTCGATTGGAGCTACCGTGAACCATGATGATCACTACAGTGTCATTACCAAAGTTTTTAAAATAAGTGTTACAAAGTTGTTTTGCATGCTTCTTTGTACACGACTTTTACCACATTTATATGTGCATACCTATTTGTTAATTTTAAGTCTATGCCATCCAACTATGAACACGTGCATTTGGATTGACTTCTCAGTCGACCTAAGGGCCTTTCCAACCCATGGTAATTATTTCTCCTTTGGTCAAACCTATGGTTATTTTTACACGTTCATACTTGGTCGACTTATCTCGAGTTGGCTTGGTCAGACCTTGAACCCGAGGCATAAGATGAGAACTAAATATTCTTTTGACATTATTACTTGATACTAATGTCTTAAACAGTCTCATAAATCTAAGAGTTGCATTATGCAATTAACGCTCGTCGCTTACCTCTTGTCCTATTTATTTATGCACTGGTCAGACCTATCGTAATTAAGTGGGGTTTCAAGATGGATCTTAGTCTTATTAGTAATTAATTGGGTAGTTAATTCTTTTAAGAATGTAATTATCGAAAATACTAGAATTGAACTTTTTATGTTCTGATTAATTGTGTTATTGCAACATAATTCGTAAACAAAATTGTTTTTCTTTGAAAGACAAACTTAGTCTCTTTTCCTAGTAAGAAGAGTGAGACTTATACTTATCTTTTCTCCTTAGTTGAAAAACTAATATAGGATTACAAATTGATAAACTCATTTATGATCTTTCATTACCCTTTTGTGGTCTAGAGTTAACTGAAAGATAGAATATTTTGTGTAACTGGAAACATTATGTTTAGAGCTACCAAAATAAATAACATCCTGCACTTGTCACGATGTATGAGTTTAAACTGCAAAGAGTAAAGGAATTACTAGCATATTTGCTATGTAATCTTCTTGGACTCTTGTTTATTCCTAAAGTGCTAAATACCCTTGGGGCTTTGTAGGCGATAAAGGAGGAATTGCATGCTAAAGATTCAAGTTAATTGAATAAAAGAATGGCTAGTCCATTGTCTACATAAGTAGAACTTCATATAATCTGTTCAATACCTAAGTACATGCTACTCGTAGGCATTTGAAGAGAATAGGAAAGTATATAAAACTGCTATATGCTTTCTACTGGAAATGTAACACTTACAATATTGACAAATCCAGTGGGAGCAGTTGCATTTTATCACTGAAATATCATTCATGTAATGTTGTCAATTTCAGTGGGAGCTACCGGATTTATTTCCTTGTTAGTCACCCATATCATTTCAAAATTGCTTTGAAATAATTCATTACTTTTCGAATATGAACAACCATTGCTTAAAGGAAAATTGCATTTTATATTATTAGATAACACGTTGCCTACCTGCTGTCGCTTCCTGAAATGTTATCTATAGAATAATAATCCACAATTCCTTATTACAGGTTATGGTTCTAAAACTACTTATGATATCTATGACATTATCATATCGTTTGAACAATCAATCACGTGTTGTTTGTTTTCATAATATGATGTTGTACCTTACACAAGTGGGAGAAATCTCAAAGTATGTGCAAAGAACAACAATATTATTGGTATTTCTTGACCGCAAGGTAAAGGAAACTAATAATTCTACTAGGACTTAAACACATAAGATGTTTATTTCCCTACTACATTCTAATAATGATTCTACTAGGACTTGAACACGCTAGATGGTTGCCGCCCTACTACATTCAAATGTCATGATATAGTGTAAAGATACTTCAACATATGACTACATGTTTTAGTAAACATAATTATGGTTATATGATAATGATCATAATTATGAATTATAAAATTAACTTGAAATTACTATATAACTCAAGTGTTTGCGTTTGTGATTACTTTTGTTAGTATAAGTATGCTTACATGTTAAGACATAATTATAAAGTCCTTGAATTAATCAATGACTTATAACATAAAGTATATATAGTAAAAGTGTTATGTCTTCTTGTTAACACATAAACATAAGGCCTTTGAATTATTCAAAGAATTATAATATATTATTGAAATGTTCTGTTTTCTTGTTAACACATGAACATACAATCCTTGAACAGTTTCGTCTTCTTGTGAACACGTGAACATAAGGTTCTTGTATTGTTCAATGAATATACATTATTGCATGCACTTGGTTCGTAAATACTTTATGCAATTTGGCCTGACCCAATTGACAAGTATTTGGTCCAAAGAGAATTAAGTTATCTATAAAATTCGGATATAGGTTCACAATTCTAATAACTCATAGGATACCACTTCATTATGGTATGTCTAATGTGTTGGATCAAACCTTATTCATATTGTTTGGTTCCTTATAGCTTTAATTGCTCTACCTCCAAAACATATCAAGGTTAGAAATTGCGTGTGTCATGGATACACTCAATATAGTTCAAACCTAGAAGGTATTCAAGACGACACATAACTGAAAACCCTAATTCATTAGGGATTTTAGGTTTTCCACTCAAACCAATTGAATCATAAACCCTTTTGGATTTTTGATTTTTCTACACTTCCTAGCTTGAAGATTGTAGTTTTGTGTTCTTCCTAGCTTGACGAAACACAAAACTGTTGCTAGAACTTTTGGTTAAAGAGTGATACTAAATTAGAGTTTTTCTATAAACCCTAATTTGAGTTGTTGGAAGGAATTCCATTATGTCTTGATTTAAGTTCTGATTTTGTTAAAATCTTATGACGCATTTTATTAGCAAATCTTGAGATGAGAACTTAAGATGTATTTTGTGGTTCCCTATAAAGAACAATTCATTGTTGCTTAAATACTTAGTATTTAGAGAATTGTCTCTACTTACAAAAGTAAGTGGGAGTATATACATATCTCAAAGTTTTTAAGAACAAAATACTTAACCTTCTAAAATCTACTTATTAATGTCATACTAAGGTTAAACATGAAAATGTTGACCGAAGTATAATGATTACTCTCATTCATAAATCCGAAAGGATGCCTCATCACTTGAGTGATATTTTATATCAATGCTGAGGAATATAAGTTAGAAGATTATTATAAATCAGCTAACTACTAAAATATATTATTACATCTTGAATCTGATAAATGTTTTAGAACTATGAATGATAAGATATAGTCCTTAAAAGGCAAATCGAGTTTTGAGCTTGATTGTTATTTCGCCTAACAATTAACCTATGAGGTTGGAATGAGTTTCTTTTTAAGAATGACTCACAAGGACAAAATTGTATACATATTATTGCATGGCATTTTATAAAAAGTTTTTAATCATACTTAAGAAATTGACTGTGATTAAATTTTCTTATATATACACGCATTAATTATATAAAGATATTTAATTGTCATACATGTGATTTGTAGATTGAATATGACAATTAGATTTTATAACTCTTTCTTTATGATTACCTTTTGCGAGGAAGGTGAGTAATCAAAAGGGTTATGAATCTATATAATCTTTATGAAGTATACAAAATTTTAGCAATCCAAGTTTGGATTGGATCATGCATCTAAAAGCTGAGATCTTGAATTTAATTACAATATGATTCTGATTGAATTAAGATATCTCTTGAGTACATCTGACATTGAGTGGGAGCATTGTGTTTTTCCTTAAAATTTACATGTTGAAGATATCATTTTATTTAAGCTAGATATTGATCCTTAAGCTTGGAATGAAACTTCACTTGGAATTTAGGGAATAAAACAAACAACCTTGGAATAAATGTTTATATGGAATAAACAAATGCGGAAAATAAGTCTGACACAAATGCAATATATCATTTGAGCAAGTATTAAAATGGTATATTTCACTTGGAATAATTTACATGGATGGAAACCTTGTGTTTTTAAACTAAGGGTTTATCATGTATATATTATGTTGTGTATAAGATTAGTTGTTGCTTTTGTACAAGAACAAAATGAGCTGACAACAACAATATCTAATTGAGAGTGTTTAGATTATTGTTTTTATAAATGTTTACGAATTATAAAGCATAGTGTTGTAAAAGTACAAATGATGCTAGAGGATTATTTATACTAGTTGTAGTAGGATTTTATCATTTATGATAAATCTGCTAACTAGTTGTGCTCAACATAGAGCATTATTGCATTACACATTAAGGAATGAAAATACTTTACACTTTTAGAAACTATAAAGATGACTGTCAATATGTCGTTCATTTCTAATACCTCATGCAAGGTAGGGTGACATCTCCATACTATAACTCTTGCAATAGTATGAGCATATGAGATAAGCCACTCTTTTTATATTTCAAATCACTCACTACATGTGAAATTTGAAACAAGTATTCTAAAGTTTACTCGATGACTATTTAGTTTTCTTTTAAAGAAAGTTTGAGAATGTTGAAAACATTAGGGTTCAACTTACTAAATGAGTTTCATGCATATCTGCTTTTAGTATTTGGATAATTGGGATTGATAGACAATTTTACTTTATGATGAATAAAGATACTTGGTATTTGTTATTCATTCATATAATAATTGTTATCCTATATTTGCATGTTTAATCCTTGAATGATTTTATTATTCTAAATATGTCCATTGTCGGTTAACAATATGGGAATATTGTTATGTAAGGAAAATGTGAGTGTTGGTTATATTCTAACGAGAATGTGGATTGTTCCCGCCAAACTCATATGTATTCACTAGAGATGCATATTGGATTCCCCAACTTTCAAACATTTACTTTTGGATCCTTGTCATAAGTAAAATATTGAAAATGGTTTGTTATCTTCATCCTTAGACTTGAGATGCAAGAAAGTTGTGTTATGTGTGGATATCATTTTTTGTAAGTATACGCAAAACGCTATCTGAATAAGATAGTTATAAAGGCTATATTTCGGAGTGATGTGAGCGGCGATTCACAACACTTGTAGTCAATAAAGGATTTGTTACTCCACTTGATATGTGCGTAAAGATACCATGACGCCTCTCGGTTTAATCGGATAATCTGTTCGCTGGACCCAAAGGGTAATGCAAGATGATTCTTGATTACATTTGGTATATCTGAATTAAAATCTATAACGAGATTCTAAATGCTTAAACTATATGGAATGATTTAAGATCCATATCCATGGTTTAACGGTATCTATAACAAAGGATGATTAGAGCAAGACATTGAATGACCATGCTATCAAAAACTTTTACGAAACTATTCTCTCGCACACTTTTAGTTAAAAGCGAGTGAGAGCGTTTGCTAAGCGTTTTGTCGTTATTTTTGTGTGCCATTCGACACACCAACTCCCAGTGGGAGCCGTTGGTTTGTGGAAGTTGAAAACACGACAAAACGACTAAGAGTGTGTGAGTCGATGGGGGCACACACGATAAACACGAGTATACGTGTCGAACGTAAATATAACTTGATTCTCCTATACCCGATATGCATAATAACTTGACCCGATCATTGTTCGACCCATGGGATGTTCTTGGACATGGACTTGGGTCGATTTGGTTTTGCCTTGGGCCTGGAGCAACCAAACGATCAGGCAAAGACTGGAATGGGTTACTTGGGCTTGATTGCTTGTCGACCAAGCCAAGATCCATACAAGTGTCGTTTTTGGTTTGTTATATATACATGTCATACCGCCATTCTTGTACGACATATCACATCCCTAAACACATCACTAAACCGATTCTTTACCGACTTCATATTCCAAATGAGTAGTTCACATGATCGACTAGGGTTCTTGGTTGTTTTGATTCCTAAACTTGCATCAATCTCTTTGATTCAAGTGTTTAGATTTAAATCGTTTAGTGATTACTTGATTCTTGTTCCTCCCGATCGGCGCAAAGAACATCAAGTGATAAAGGGGTTTTCTGGTTTTTGTTCTTCTCGGACAACAAACTGGAAAGGATATCGGATAGGTTTTATCCGATATCGGGTATTGGTGGATGTTACTGTTCATCGAGCAATAGTAGCTCTTTGACAGCTTCTTTGTTGGACAGAAAAGATAGACATGTTTCTTGGGTATTTTCTAGTTCAAGTAATATTCAAGTTGTATCACTTGTTGATTGGTTTTAATTACGTTCTCGACTAGCTTCAATATTGAACGTATACATTATCGGGTTTGTGTGTGATACTCATTGAGGTATCTAATTTAGATGCTTGGGGTTTCGTTTGGTTTACTTGTTTGTTACTAAAGATCAATTGCCAAGCAAGGTTAGGTTTTCTTTTATCCCTTCTATTAATTAATTATTGTATTGATTAATTGTTTATTAATTACGTGCTTAACATAATTGCGATAACTAGATCCAATATCCGCTGCGTACTCGTAGAGGTTAATTGGTTAACTTGTTCTAAAATCCCAACAGCAACGGGGCACATGCGACGAGTCATTATGTAGGGTGGTTGTGCACGACATTGCACAAAGACCACATGTTGTTGATGTAGTGACATGTATGGGTGTCAAAAATCCCGACCCGACCCGGACCCGAACCCGACTAAAGATAATCGGGTCGGGTTACTCGGTCCAAAGTCTAACTCGGTCAATCGGGTCAACCCGCTTAACCCGAGTATGAACTAAGTCGGTATCGGGTTCAAATACTTTGCTTATTCGGTTCGGTCAACCCGACTAACCGTAGTTAGGATTTTTTTTTTTTTTTTTTTTTTTAACTTTTGTAAATCTTTATTTAATTTTAATTGTTGAATGTATTCTTTAAAAGTCTAATTAATGTTGTTTTAAATATGTTTAAAGACATTTATATGAACGTTGAATATGCATGCATTACACATATATGAATTAAAACCTTATATTTGACAATGATGAAGTGTGTTTCTTTCCATTTTATAGGGAACAAAAAACACTTGTATCAAAAAATATGTAACAAACAAATGCAAACAAAAATGTGTCATTTATATATGTTATTTTAAATTAAATTATATGATTTTGTAAATGCAGTGCACTGAACCCGATCTCGACTCGACCCGACTGAACCGACCCGACTTGACCCAACCCAACTAACCCGAGTTCAAATAGGTCGGGTTCGAGATATTATTTTTAGCCTCGACCCGACTTGGACCCGAACCGTTTGACCAGAACCCGACCAACCCGACCCGATTAGCACCCCTACATACTGACATGCATCTAGGGTTAGCAGAGGTAGTATATAATGAAATCTTCAGGGTAGAAGATACTGGGATGACAATAGCTGTGTGCATTAAACCGAAATTTCTCAATTCGTTTAGACACACACATGTGCGTACATGAACACTTACGCATTTACATGATTATCAAATTTATACTTTTGGTTTTGGTCATTAGCAAATAGCAACCAAATGACTGTTAACTAAACTGATCCATAAAGTTTAGTTGCCTAACAAATTGGCTTTTTCATTATCAACTTGCTTAGCACATCATAATCTACTTGTAAATTTGTACTTTAGTCATGTCTAAATCAGATGTATACACATAACATAAATAGAATGTTGCATTAAAAACCAAAGACCAATTGACTTTGATACCTCCCCTTTGGTCCGAAACCATTTTCTTTACTTCAATGAAACAACGTTCGTTTATACGAAAAACTAGACTCGAATCACTAGCTAAAATCTTCAATTAAATTGACATGCGACAACTTTGAGGACGACATTCGATTCTCCTTAAACTTCGCTAAAAAATGGTCACGTTTCCTAAAATGAACATACACTACTTGATCAAAAATTATCTTTAACATGACGTTCTGACAACACGTGTAAAATGTTAACATCGTTGGTTATCAACATTTTCCCAAAAATACTAAACAATCTCGATTTCGAACATTTTGAGTTCAATAGATCATCACTAGTACACCTTTGAAGTGGTAACAAAAGGATCAGAAACTATCACGAAGATATCTCTGTTAAAGTAAGAATCAAATGATAAATAAAATTAAAATGAGAATGATGATAAATAAAATTAAAAGAAGATGTGTGACATTTTTTTTTTGTTTTTCTTTTTTTTTTAAATTTTTTGTTGAAATGTGTAACTTGAAATATTTATCACTCTTCTCATTTTTATTTCTCCTCTCACTAGATCTTTGTTAAGCCGAATGCATCTCAGTCACAACCCTACTCATATTATTAGTATATATACTAAATAGCGTTAAAAAACGGTGCCACAACATGTCGTTTTGACATTGGGCTCCAGGTATTTTCACATGCCATTTTTCTTAGCCTGCTAACGTTTTTTTTACAAACTTAATCCTAGAGAAAATCTCATCTCACGACCTCTATTCCTATCAAATGACTAAAGATTCAAAGGACGAGCATTGAAATGAGAAAGACTTATAGACTCGTGCTGCTAAACAAGACATCAAAAACCAAAATAAGTTCACATATATAATTCATAAAAAATACGAAAAACATACATAAAAACCCTTATTCGGATGACCCAAACCCGAGCCAGTGAAACATTTTCAACACGATACCCGACCCTATAGTATTCGACCCGAATAAGCTTAATCGGTTTCGGGCACTAGTTAGCATAGTTTCTAGTTTTGGAGGTCCATTCAATTGGGCCGTGATCCATTTAAAAGTTCAAAAGCCCATTATCTAAAAAATATCCAAAGACAGAGAGATATAAACAAGACTATCACCTACACACACGAAACCCTAACAATTCATCACAGCAGCCGCCATAAGCAGAAATGGTGTCGTTGAAGCTGCAGAAGCGGTTAGCCGCAAGCGTGCTAAAGTGCGGGAGAGGAAAAGTGTGGCTTGATCCTAACGAAGGCAATGAGATCTCCATGGCTAATTCTCGTATGCACCTTCCTCTTTTCATTTTCATCTTATTATTATCTATTCATTGATGACTTCATCACCTGTTCCGTTATTATGTTTATTATTATTTTTTTAGCTGATTGAAATTTATTTTGATGACGTCATCGTTATCATTTTTAGCCGCTTTTTTTTTGTTCTTTTATCTGTTACTATTATTTATAAATAAAAAAAAGTTTATTATGATTAATTTGCTCTTCAGCTGATTGATGACGTCATCATCATTATCATTCAGTTACTGTTTGTATATAAAAGCTTGTTATGCTTGATTAGTTGTTCATCTGATTGATTACGTCGTTGTTGTTGTTTTGATCATACGTGTTGTTATTATGAGGATTTAATATGTTATTTCTTATAAAATGAGGTTATTACTAGCCATTTTGTGGCTCGTTTAGTTTTTTTTATCGGTAATTTCAGCTAGTAATAAAAACACATGGCTAATCTGGCTGTTCGTTTAGGCCGATAGTTTTAGCTGATTGAGATAGTTTCAGTTAACAGTTCTAATTATCAATCATTATTTGTTTGACTAGTTCAGTCAAGTAATTCACGGCAATAGTTTCAACTGATTGAAAATATCATGATAGTCTGTGTTGTTATGAATGAATTGCTCATGGTTTATAAAAAAAATTGTTACCGTCAGTTTTTTGTTTGTTGTGGTATTTTTCAGCTTATGGAATTACTACTAAATGAAATAGAACACTGTTTCTTTTCACACCATATATGTTGTTATTCAGAAGCTTAACATGTAAGTTTCAATTGGTAACTTCTTAAGCTTATTGTTTAGGAATTAAACATATTAATGTCATGTCTTCTTGTTCGTTTAGGTCTTTTGTTCTGTTTAACACAATGATGTCAGCTTATTTAGTAGGCCCTAATCTAGGGTTGATATTGGTTTTATGATTTTGCACTATGCTGTATGAAATTTACATTATAATTGGTTATATAAACAATTTTGTGTTTCAGCTGATTTTTAAAAACTATTGGAGTGTGTAAGGTTAGAAGTTGTAACTTTTGGTTGATATATCATGTTGGCCGTTTCTGAACTTGCCATGCTATATATCAATATATGTGTTGTGTATATGTTCATGAGCTTTTATGTCTTTGAAATGCCAACTTACACTTGTTATATTTGTTGTTTCATGACTGTAGGCCAGAACATCAGGAAATTGGTCAAGGATGGTTTTATCATCAGGAAGCCAACCAAGATCCACTCCCGATCACGTGCTCGTCGCATGAAGGAAGCTAAGAGGAAGGGACGTCATTCTGGATATGGTAAATTTCTTGTGTAATTCAAGATCATTTCTAAAAGAAAAACAGACGAGCTTTTGTTTATTTTTTCATTTAGATATGAAACAACTTGACACACTAAAAACTTTTTGCTGTTATTGATGTAGTTTTCTTAACTCAAATAAACGCCTCAAAGAGTAGCCGTATGAATGCTTTTTAGGATTTCATATCGAGCTTAGTTAAGAGGCTGATATCTAACTTGTTTTTTTGTACTAATTAAAAAAGTTTTATCTTCATTGATTTCTTTTTAATTTGTATTAAGAGGCATCCACGATTTGTTTATTGGGTGTTTGTTTGACTATCAAACATCCTTTAATACGTCACGGACATTTTACCTTTTCATTTTTCCGAAAAAAATGTAACTCATGTTTTTCAAGGTGACGAAATGTTTAGATAGGTTTAGATAAGTAATGTTTTGGTTTGTGTTTGGATGCAATTTTAAGTGTGTATAAGTGCCCTCGAATAACTCAATGTTTGGGATTGATCCCCATTTGGTTCAGACAGGGGCATAGAACAATGGTTTTGAGCTTGTTTATCAGTTTGATTATTGTTTATTAATCTTCTGAAATTAGTTTGAAGTTAAGGAGCTATGAACTTTATGTTCATTGTTCCTTCAACCTACATCTGTTCTGTACAATAATGTGGAATTAATATGGTCTTTTATAAGGAGTAAAGATTAGTTTGTTGACAAATATCGAATCTTAAGTTTAAAAGCAAGCACTCCACTGTTTCAGGTAAGCGTAAGGGTACCAGGGAGGCAAGGTTGCCAACTAAGATTCTTTGGATGAGAAGGATGAGGGTGTTGAGACGTTTGCTCCGTAAGTACCGTGAGGCTAAGAAGATTGACAAGCACATGTACCATGACATGTACATGAAGGTTAAGGGTAATGTTTTTAAGAACAAGCGTGTGTTGATGGAGAGTATTCACAAATCAAAGGCTGAAAAGGCCCGTGAGAAGACCTTGTCTGACCAGTTTGAGGCCAAACGTGCAAAGAACAAGGCAAGCAGAGAAAGGAAGTTGGCCCGAAGAGAGGAACGATTGGCCCAGGTATAACATCTTTTGTGGGTGTTTGAATGCGTGTTTTGGTATTGGTTATACATTACATGATTTTTAGTAAATCCTAGACCAAAATCAAATTTAATTAGACGGGCTGTAGGAAATAATGTTTGGGTTTGGCTTTTTTACATTGAGATGCAATAATAAATGGGCAAATGATTATGTTTTGTTACAGCGGGTATTAGAAATGATGATTGGGATTTGCATGTGCTTATCTGCTGACTGCATTGTTTAAAAGCGGATGCATAATCTGAAACACTATTAGAATTGCTGATCTGCTTATTTATTTGATTATTTAACCCCTGTACAATGTAATCAGAAGCCTTTTAACGCTTGTTTTTTTATATCTGCAGGGTCCACAAGAAAGAGCACCAGCAGCCCCAGCTGCCGAAGCTCCTGCTGCACAACCTACACAGTGAGTGTCTGCAATTTCGTCGTTCTGATTGTGAATAAGCTTTGTCGGATGTTTGTATTGATAAAATTCCATTTATTCTCTTTCAGGGCGCCGAAGAAATCCAAGAAATGAGGTCATACCCAATATGTTGGATGTCTTTAGTAGCTTTGTGGGTATTTTAATATCTTGTTTATCTACATTTCATTTTGTCTGGGAATATTTCTACCTAGAAGGAGATTAATACTCTTGATACAATGAATTTTGTCTGCTTATTCCATGTTTATTTTGTTGTATTTTCTTTTCTATATATCTGCTCAGGTTCGTTTACGATTTATTGCAGTTTTTCCTTAAAACTGGATAGTGTTTAATCATTTGCTTCGATTTGTTGTAGTTTTCTATAACTATTACGTATTACTCAAGGTCTGGTTAACACATACTAGTTTCCTAAACAGGTAATCGAGTATATGATAGAATTTCATATCTTTTTGGCACTCTTCAGAAAATGTGACATTGCTTTTATCAGATAATGAGAATTCCTGTATCTGATTCTCTGCTATGTGAAAACTTCATACAAACACTTAAATTCTTGATAGCACAATTCCAAACGCCCTCTTTACCGTCTTAAAAAGTGATACCTGTAACAGTGATGCAGTCATATTTGGATGGATGACGAGACATGCGCCTTACTACAAGGATATATTGTATATAAGGAAGTGATTACCGAAGAAAAATATACACTATTTCAGATAATCCTACAATTATGAAAAAATGCAATATCCTACTGTCCTCTGCAGCTTCACTAATGAGCTGGACATTAAGCGCAAGCCGGAAAACCATTGCAAGTTTAGAAAATTTGTGGAAAGCTAAAATAGACGAAATGAGTAGCATGGTGAGTGCTGGCTGTGGTCTTTTGTTTAACAGATAAAAGAAAAGAAAAAGAGTAAGCCAAACGCGAATTGTTTCGGTCTTCCAGCATTATCATTTTGTCCTTCCCATTTTATGGTAATATCTTTAATAAATTTTGTGTGTGAAATCTTTGTGGTTCTAGCATTACTAGTTGTGCCTTAATACACCTATCCTAAAAACTTAAATAAACCGAAGGCTTTTCTAAATCCATCGTAAACGCTAATCTAGTCACAAGAAAAAAGATTAAGTGTCGCAACATATGAAGTCACTGATACAAGCAAAAGATAACAACTTCACAATAACAACGAGAGCCAAGTGATCTGAAAATGATACTCGGCTCCCTTTAGAACTAGTGGGTGTCAGTTTAGCTTTGCGGTACATAGTGAGCTATTTAAGGATCTTACCAAACTCGACGGTTAAAAAAATGAATGAGAAAAGGAGATGCAATGAGTATACTAAGGAATATAATAGGTAAATAGCTTATTTATAAATAAATAAATATTAAAATATGTTAGATTATTCAAAAACAATATTAAATAGTGGGAGAAAAACTGTTAGACATAAGGCTTTACATGATAAAACTTTTTGTTACCCCTAATTTAGTGAGTAATGAGTCATTACTTAATTCTAAATAACGAATGAATGCATATACATAATCAACCATCACTTTTTATTATAGTACCCTTTTCTCACCTCCTAAAACCTCAAACCAAGCAACCCATAAATATCACAACAAGCAATTGATGCTGACTATCACATATAACCACTACCAAAGTGGTCTAGTGGTTAGGCACCTAAACTTTCACAAGGTTTGACGTTCAAACCTCATTACGTACATAGTTGAGGGTAGTTGGCAAAACGGACATAAACGGTCACGATAATACCTTGGTTAGGCCACAAACATAAATCGATGCTCTCCTATTAAATTACGAGAATGACATCGAGTAAGTTTGACTGTGACTTTTATGAGTTAAAAGGCTTATGTGATTGGCTTTCTTAGGCGACCTACTAATCCCCACATAATCGTTGATCGTTCAATAAGCGCCCGAATGTACCATAATCGGCCTATTTGATCGGTTTGGTCAAAGATTGCTTAAAAATCGGTCAACAAACCGATTAATCGGACAAAATCGGTGTAATCGAATTAATCGAAAAAAATCGCTTAAAAAACGGTTAATAAAATCGGTCAACAAATTGATTAATCGGACAAAATCGGTCAAACATCGCTTAAAATGGTCAATAAACCGAGTAATATCTATGTTTGACTTTGAACTTCAAGCAATTATGACATGCTTATATTTGAACACTGAAATGTTTCAACTTTGACGACCGCGCTTATATCATACATATAATATAATATAATATCTAAAATTACAAATTTTGTGCATAAAAATTCCAATCCGATTAATCATCGATTAATCTATTAATCTCTGCCTAACCGATTAATCGATAAGCTCTACCCGACTACCTCACTAGCGTCTAACGTTTTTACAATCTTAGTCAAACTCGATAGTCAACTATGAGTAGATTGTACCATGTAAATGGGTTAGAAAGTTATATGTGTCACAAATATTAGAGATTGTGACTTTAGGAACCATAATTGCCATTTAAGCAAACTTATAACATTGATATCTAGAAAATCCAGGAATTTCCACGCTCTTCTCAAGTTTTCTAGTTTTGTATAGTGTGTTCATGGGGTTGTGTAGGTGACGACACAAACAAAGAAAGAGGAGGGAACGTACAAGAGATCTTGATGATCAATATTTATAGTATTCCTATTATGTATTTAAAGTGTTTTTGGTTATGATGATTTTAGTTTAGGTCTTTAGGAAGCAAGGATGATGGTGATGAACTATTGATAAAAATAGCTTGGAGCTAAGGTAAGTAAAATGTCACGTCGTGTTGTTAACTGCTTAAGCTTATTGTTTAAGAATTAATAATGTCACGTCGTGTTGTTCGTCTAGGTATATTGTTGGTTTAACACAATGGTGTCAGTTTATTTAGTAGGCCCTAATCTAAGGTTGTTATTGGTTTTATGATTTTGCACTTTGTCGGGAGAGATTGTTATTATAAGTGGCTATATAAACTTGTATTTTTATGTCTCAGATGATTATTATTTTTTTTTATTGAGAGTGTAAGGTTTTAAGTTGTAACTTTTGGTTGATGTCATCATGTGTCACCTTGAATCAAACACTGTCTGCAAAAGGTTGCGATAGTTAATGCTTTATTGATTTTGTTAATCTTAATATGTTATATAGAATGCTGGCCGTTTCTTAACTTGCCATGCTATATATCAATATATGTATTGTGAATATGTTCATGAACTTTTATTTCCTTGAAATGCCAACTTACACTTGTTATATCTGTTGTTTCATGACTGCAGGCCAGAACATCAGGAAATTGGTCAAGGATGGTTTTATCATCAGGAAGCCAACCAAGATCCACTCCCGTTCATGTGTTCGTCGCATGAAGGAAGCTAAGAGGAAGGGACGTCATTCTGGATATGGTAAATTTCTTGATTAATTTCAGATCATCACTAAATGAAAAACCGCCAAGCTTTAGTTTATTTTTTCATGAAGACATGAAAGAACTTGACATATATCACTATGCTCGGTGTAGAGTAATGTCACAATTACACATATGCTAAACAAACCCTTACCCCGTCGTCACTGTACCCGCATCAACATACATCATATCTTTCAACAATAAATCCAAAGCCAGTTTTTGTATACTAAAAACTTTTTGCTATTATTCATATTGTTTTGTTAACTCAAATAAACGCCTCAAACTGTATGAATGCTTTTTGGGATTTCATATCGAGCTTAGTCAAGAGGCTGATATTAAAAGACATCCGTGATTTGTATAGTGGGTGTTTGTTTGACCATCAAACATCCATGAACTCGTCACGGACATAAAACCTTTCCATTTATTCCGGAAAAATGTAACTCATGTTTTTTTAAGGTGACAATGATGCAATAAGTAATCTATTTGTTTGTGATTGGATGCATTTTTTAGTGTGTAAAATTGCCCTCGAATAACTCAATGTTTGAGGTTGATCTCCATTTGGTTCAGACAGGGGCATATAACAATGGTTTTAAGCTTGTTTATCAGTTGGATTATTGTTTATTAATCTTCTGAAATTAGTCTGAAGTTAAGGAGCAATGAACTATATGTTCACCGTTCCTTCAACCTACATCTGTTGTTGACTTTTAACCAAAGGAGTATATATATTATGATTAAAGCTTATTTACCGTATAAAATTGTTAATGAGTTTTGCTGTCATTGACGGCACACATTTTTTATATAATAATGTGGAATTAATATGGTGTTTTATAAGGAGTAAAGATTAGTTTTTGAGAAATTTGAAACTTAAGTTTAAAAGCTATCACTTGACTGTTTCAGGTAAGCTTAAGGGTACCAGGGAGGCAAGGTTGCCAACTAAGATCCTTTGGATGAGAAGGATGAGGGTGTTGAGACATTTGCTCCGTAAGTACCGTGAGGCTAAGAAGATTGACAAGCACATGTACCATGACATGTACATGAAGGTTAAGGGTAATGTTTTTAAGAACAAGCGTGTGTTGATGGAGAGTATTCACAAATCAAAGGCTGAAAAGGCCCGTGAGAAGACCTTGTCTGACCAGTTTGAGGCCAAACGTGCAAAGAACAGGGCAAGCAGAGAAAGGAAGTTGGCCCGAAGAGAGGAAAGATTGGCCCAGGTATAATATCTTTTGTGGGTGTTTGAATGCGTGTTTTGGTATTGGTTATACATTACATGATTTTTTGTAGAGGTGGCAATCACAACCCATTTAGAGAAAAATGGGTTGCTATGGGTCAAAAATAACAACTTATGGTTGGATTGGGTACCCAATTTGCAAAGAAAATGCGTCAAACGGCCAACATACTGACTTATGAATCAACAAATGGGTCGAATGGGTCACTTAAGGGTTGGATGATAACTCAACCATCATTAGATGTCGTGTTTTTATGTTTTTATACGCTTTTATATTTTTTCGCCGCTTTAACATTTTCATCCGCTTTGCGCTGGCCATTTTTTACGCTGCCGCTTTTAACGCTACCGCTTTTTAAGTTTTCAACCGCTTTTGCCGTTTCGTCCGCTTTTACGTCATCCGCTTTTGCGCTGTTTGCTTTTTACGCTTTTGACGCTTTTGCGCTTCGCCTTTTTACGCTTTTGTCCGCTTTTGCTGCCCCTTTTTACGCCACCGCTTTTTTTACGCCGCCCTTTTTACGCTTATCCGCTTTTGCGCGTTTTCGTCCGCTTTTAACGCTTTCATCCGCTTTTGCGCGTTTTCATCCATTTTTACGTTGCTCTTTTACGCTGTCACTTTTTACGTTTTCATATGTTTTTCGCTTTTTCGTCCATTTTTACGCCGTCCGCTTTTATGTGTTCATCCGCTTTTGCGCGTTTTCATCCGTTTTCGCTGTTATCCATTTTACGCCGCTCAGCATTTTCGTTTTCGTCAATTTTTACATTTCATATGTTTTGCATTTTCGTCCATTTTTTACGTTTCGTCCGCTTTTATGTGTTCATCCGCGCGTTGCCGTCCATTTTTACGTTTCGCCTTTTACGTTGTCGCTTTTAACGCCGCACTTATTTTACGCTTTCATCCGCGCGTTTGCGTCATTTTTTTCATCGCCATCCGCTTACGCCGTCTGCTTACGTTTCGCCGTTTATGCGCCGTTTTACGCCGCGTTTTCGTCCGTTTTACGCTCGTCGCTTTTTACGCTTCAGATGTTTTACGCTTTGCCCTTATTTTACGTTTTACCTTTTCGCCCGCTTTTACGCACAAAACGCGCAAAAACGGACGAAAACGTAAAAACGGATGAAAACGCCTAAAAACAGATGAAAACGTAAAAAAAGGGCAAAAAAAAAAAAACGGATGAAAACGCGCAAAAACGGATGAAAAAGTAAAAAAAACGGACGGAAACGTAAAAAAACGGAAGAAAACACGCAAAAACGGACGAAAAAGTAAAAAAACATACGAAAACGTAAAAAAATGGAAGAAAACGCGCAAAAACGGATGAAAACGTATAAAAATTGACGAAAACTTTAAAAAGGACGAAAATGTAAAAAATTGGATGAAAACGCGCAAAAACGGATGAAAACGGAAAAAATTGACGAAACGTAAAAACGGACAAAACGTAAAATGGATGAAAACTCGCAAAACGGATGAAAACGTAAAACGGACGAAAACGCAAAACGGACGAAAACGTAAAAACGGACGAAAACGCGCAAAACGGACGAAAACGTAAAAATTGACGAAACATAAAAACGGACGAAAACGTAAAAATGGATGAAAACGCAAAACGGATGAAAAAGTAAAAATTGACGAAAACGTAAAATGGATGAAAACGCGAAAACGGATGAAACGTAAAACGGACGAAAACGCGCAAAACGGATGAAAACGAAAACGGACGAAAGCGTAAAACGGACGAAAACGCGCAAAAAACGGATGAAACGTAAAACGGATGAAATGTAAGAAACGGACGAAAACGTAAAAAGACGAAAACGTAAAATGACGAAACGTAAAAACGGATCTAGCATGATTACGGTGGAAATGTAACGAGTCGACCCGACCCAACCCGTTTGACCCATGACCCATTCAACCCATTCTTATAGTATGACCCGTTTGACCCATGACCCATTTGACCCATAAACCATTTGACCCATGACCCAAACCGACCCGACCCGACCCATTTGCCACCTCTAATTTTTAGTAAATCCTAGACCAAAATCAAATTTAATTAGACGGTCAGAGGAAATAATGTTTGGTTTGGCTTTTTACATCGAGATGCAATAATAAATGGGCAAATGATTATGTTTTGTTACGCTGGTATTAGAAATGATGATTGGGATTTGTATGTGCTTATCTCACGACCGACCGCTTTAAAAGCGGATGCATAATCAAACACTAATAGAATTGTCGATCCGCTTATTTATTTGATTATTAGAATTTTTATGTCATCAAGGTAGACGTAGTTGAGTCTCCCGAGCTGGTCCATGTAACTCATCATTTCCAGACAATGGGCACAATGGGCACTCACAGGTTTCCCTTCCCTTTGCTTGCAACTGTGTAGAGCATCTATCAAATCATACAACTCTACAGCTGCAGGCTTTTCAAACAACCGAATAAGATCGATGAGCATGTCCTTTGGGAGTATGTCTTCAAACTTGCAAAAACAGTTTGAAAGTTAGTACTTTTGATAATTCAACCTTTCAAGAAAATAAAATACCCTTAGGTCAATATTCATATTAACTATAGAATTTTCCCTGAATCTAGGACCCTCATTATCATAGTTTCACCACATCAGTTGATCTGATAGTGATGAAAGTATAGAATAGGTAATTGTCGAAGAACAATAATTAACAAACAAGTTTTCAATTCCTAGAAAATATGGGATTTACAATTTTGCCAAACAATTATGCAAACGTAAGCATGTTTTATCCCATCTTATGCCTTAAGTTATATGTCTCACTAACTTAATTAAGTTGTCTAATTTAGAAACTGCAAATTATTTTAGCTGAGGTCTCACACAACATAAAGATTCACCTTGTTGATGTAATCTAGTTCAATGTCCCACATAACGTATATTACAACTTCAAGTGTTTCATATCATTAGATGGCATAAAATTAAATTTAAATGGTACAATTTTTGATGTGTAATCAAAACTTATGTATGAAGAAGCATGCATACATCTTCATAACATAAATTTTTTCAAAACCTTACTCATAGTTTTTAAATATACTAAGATTAATTCTACAAAGTTTTAACCGATGCATAGAGAAACTTACAACTTTGCACTAAGATGCTTCGTACATAGAATAGTTATACTAGGTAGCTCCAAATATAACGCACAAAATGGCAAAGAAGCTGGTCAGCGCGAAGCATATTATGAATAACCCTTCTTCTTTCGAGTCGCAATTTAATGTCGAACCCTCCTTAAACCACTCACACAGTTTGTTATAATTGGTGAGCCGTTCTAACCATTTAGTACAGTCGCATCAATCGATTAAAAGTTCAAGATTTAAGTCTAAGAAAACAAATCAAATTTCGCCATTATTTAGTCCACTTAATTTTCTATTCTCAAAAAACCATTTTTGCTTACTAACGTGTCATACAATATAAACAAAAAGCATTTTAATAAAAATTATAACGAACTCAAATAATATACATATAACTTAACTATTAACATATGTAAAAAACAATTAGCCACATGCATAATTTGTTCGATAAAACCTAATAAACAATTCTAGGCGTAAAAACTATGCATATATTAACTAGGGCTTTCACCCACCAATAAGGTGAGCCACATGCATCGACAAGTCGATTGCGTAATCCAAAGTTAATGATATACCATATTGCACATAACGAATTATTATTAGATATATTGAGGTCTTTCCCAATTTTATATTTATCAAACTAATTAACATGTGAATTTTACTTAACAATTTAATCAAAACAACCAATATACAATAATCCAAGGCAAAACATGCATGTTCCACCATGGATTCCTCATAACAATTATAATCAGAAACAACTTATCAATTTTTATTATTTTTTTTCGTTTTCTGTGCTACTCATAATTTTTTGGAAATTCACAGGTCTTAATTTTTCATAAAAACTGCAAACATCCATTCCACAAGCATTATATCTTATTTAAGTCTGGAATTACATCGAGTTGTGATTTTTATTTGTTCGGTTTGATGCTTTGGGTTGTCGTTTTCTTATGAGTGTGCAAGTTATTTTGAACAAGAAGAAGAAACACATTGGATGAAGCTTATTACTTATGCGTTCTTCTTGGAAGAGGATTTAACCGCAACTTCATATATATCCTACCGAGCTAATCAGGGAAGTACTAGTTTTTTCTTTTACTTAACTTCCTTTATCATAACTTTGATACTTTCGGGAACATTGTTTTTATTAGAAGCCTTTAACGCTTGTTGTAACGCCCGACCCGCCAAGGGTAAAGGAATCACAAGTAATGGTGTCATATCAAAGCAAAACATTCATAACCAAAAGAAAGTCTTAACATAAATGCGAAAATAATCCAAGTCAAAATGACTTCAATACATAGGTCCCAAATGAAGCATAATAAACTTCAAACATAATATCCGAAATAAATAAGTCTAAATGGCATCATAAGAAATCAAAGCTAAAATCTCTAAGGTAAGTCCACTCAAGCACTCATCCCAAAGCAACCCAGCCCAATGCTTAGATACCGCCATGAAGAAAAGAAAGTGCGGCCGAGCTTCAAAAGCCCAAAGGAATGATATGAAAGCAAAAGCTAATACTAAACGATAACGGATACGAAATAAAGTGAATGAGCAATAACAAAATCTTTATCATTTTCAAAGCATAAATCATAATTTCAAAAGATATTTATAGTCAACTACCACGAGCCCGTAACTTATATCGATCACATTCATATTCACACAAGGCAACATTTTGTAGGGAGACCTACCAGAGTTATGAAGGACGCACGCACGCAAAGATCAATCATCGACAACATATAACATATAATGATAATGATCTAGGATGCATCCATACGCCCTTCCTACATATTCACAAATATGCTTCACCATCCGTAGACGCGGCGTAACATCACTCATCGCCCTAGAGTCATATCGAGGTGCATCATCGATACGGACATGGAACCCCATGACTAGTTAAATATTTGGCTCGGTGTCAAACTATCTTAGGTCAAATCGTAATGTCATAACCGACACGCATCATATTTATCGAAAATCATTCATATTTCCAAAATCATAGTTTTCATATCGATAGTTCAAAATCGATGTTTCATAATTCGTAAATCAAAGTTCGATAAGCAATAGCTCAAACAAATCGATTTGGGATTCATAGCAAAGGCTTAGGAAAACCTAATACGAAAGAAAACATTAAGAGAAACCTTTATCGAAAAGGTCGTAATATCTCAGCGATAACATAAGTGTTATTCCAATTCGCAAAGATCGAAAAGCGTAAAGACGAAAACAAAGGATTACTCCTCTTCACGTAACCTATAGACATTAACGGTCGCCCAAGTTATTAATGATTCCATAATCGCAAAATGATCTTTTAATATTTAGTATCCATAATTAGTAATCTTTATACTTTTAGGGTTTTATTAATGAGTCTTAAGTATTTTATAATCAATGTTGTAGATTAGGGTTCGTTATATCATTTATTAAAGTCTAGGTTAAATGAGAAAATAGTTTTATAAGTTATAACTCACACATGAAATAACACTTACTATATTTAGCTCAAACCCTAATATACTCTCATTCACGTTCCAGGGTTTCTTACTCTTTAATATCTCATTAATATGCATTTACTTTATATGTTACGTCTTAATGACTTGCTACTTAACCTAATACGTAATTAATAACCTTCTTTACTTTTACTCTTTATCATGCACGTTTATGATTTCATGTGACCATAAGTTATTAGGGTTTAGTATACTTCATACGCTTTACATATTTTAAAACTAGGGTTTATGTTTACGTACCCTTACTCATTAATTACATGTCTAAAACTCATGTACATATATACTCGGTTCACTTAGGGTTTCGCTAGCATGTTTTACACAAGACCTAGCTCAACTAAACATGTTTCAGATACAAGTTAATATGTTTTAAACCTCATTCGAAACTCATGCATGCCTCGTCCAACCTCATGCATGTCTCGCTAACATTAACTCAACATATACATGACCCGATTCAATATTACTTATCACTTACACGCTCCTTATTAATTATATGTTAAAGTAAATTAGGGTTTCTTGTTTCCTTGGTTACCACCTCTCGCCCAAAACAAAAGAAAAGAAACGCGACTAATCAAATATATCTCGACATACACATGCAAGGTACGTTAAAGGAAGATGAATAAACGTTATACCTTCACTTGAATAAGAAAATCGACACCAAGGGTGTGTTTGAGACTCTCGCCGAGCAAAAGGAAAAGAAAAGGCAAAGCAAAACTAGGGTTTCAATTTAATGATTATGTGTTGTATTTATAGTTGTAGTATTTGAGTTAGATTAGGAAAGTGATTGGGTTTGGGTTGGCTTGGGTCCAACCGAATACACACACACACAACAAATGGGCTTCGCCCCTCCTCCTTGGCTCACACGAACACAACAAACATCCTCTTGGGCTTAGGCTTACGCAAAACAAAACAAAAGACACGAGTCCAATAAACAAACAAACGCCCAACTTATTAGCGAAACATATACGCCCTTCGTCGTACTAAAGTCATCCACGAAATTATATTCGTTAAGTTTTTATTTATTAGGTTTTTAATTTCAGAATTTATTATAAACGTGTTTTACGATTTTATTATTCTTGGTTCCAAGGGTATTTTAGTCTTTATATAAGTTTTAGATTTTCGGTTTTACAACTCTTCCTCTAAAAAAAATTTTCGCCCTCGAAAATTGAAATGAAACGAAACGAAAACGATAACGAAATGAGAACATACCGAACTATTCAAAGAAATGAGGATAACTAGCTCGCATCGACTCTTCGGTCTCCCAAGTAGCCTCACGCCCGGGTGATTTTTCCAAAGAATCTTAACGAACGGAATAACTTTACTTCATGACTCTTTCTTGTCTTTCCAAAATAGCTTCGGTTCTTCGTGCAAAGACATATCGGATCGAATCGATCAAACGGATACGAAGCAACGGTAATGGATGATAATTGTATCCTCTAAGGAGAGATACATGGAACACATCATGAACATGCGATAACCGAGGCGGAAGTGCTAATCGACACGAAACTTCTCCTATATGCCCGAATTTCAAACGGACCAATGAATCGAGGACTAAGCTTGCCCTTGATTCCAAAACGTTTCACACCTCTAAACGGCGAGACTTTCAAAAACACACGATCACCAACACGAAATTCTAAATCACGACGATGCTTGTCGGCATAACTTTTCTGACGAGACCTAGCCTCCTTTAACTTCTCTCTAGCAACAGCTACTTTCTCATTAGTGATCTCAATCATTTCCGGACCTTCGATTAGACGCTCACCTACTTCATCCCAACAAGTAGGTGATCTACATTTCCTTCCATAAAGAAGTTCAAACGGTGTCGCTTTAATACTAGCATGCCAACTGTTATTGTATGCAAACTCTACCAAACACAAATATTCATCCCACCGCCACCCATTCCAAAGCACAAGCCCTTAGCATGTCTTCTAAGGTCCGAATAGTCCTCTCGATCGACCATCCGCTTGAGGATGAAATGCCGTACTAAAATTAAGTCGAGTACCCCAAGCTTTTGCAAACCCTTCCGTAAACGAGAAGTAAAACGCGGATCCCTATCTCGACACAATAGCCGCTTGAGTACCATGAAGTCTAACTATCTCTTGTCGAAAAATCTCGATAACCGCCAATACCATAATCCTTCCTAATTGGTAAGAAATGAGCCGATTTGGTTAGTCGATCAACAACCACCCAAATCGCATCATGCTTCTTCTTAGTAAGAGGTAGTCCAACACAAAATCCATAGATATCTTATCCCACTTCCATGTCGGAATATCCAATGGTTGTAACAACCACTAGCTCTTTGATGTTCGATCTTCACTTGTCGACAAATCATACACTTCGACACAAATGTCGCTACATCTTGCTTCATGCCGCTCCACCGTAAATATCGTTTCAAATCCCTATACATCTTGGTAGAACCAGATGAATAGTGAAAGGAGAACTATGAGCTTCACCATAACTTTCTCAATGGCACCGATCATTTGGAACGCAAAGCCTATCTTCATACCATACAATCCCATCGTTATCAACCTTAAACTCCGCTCGCTTACCTTCTTCAACATTCGAGCTACGCCCACAACTCGTCATCTTTCTCGAGCTTCCTTAATTTGCAGATAAGGTTCGACTCCACCTTCATACTAGCCCAAGATCCATCGTAACCTCGACGCACAACTCAACATCCAAACGCTCTAAGTCACGAATAATCCTAGGCTCAATCTCAATACTTGCAATCATACCGATTTCCGCTAAGCTAAGGCGCCAAGAATCACATTAGCCTTACCAGATGGTAATCGAATGTTAGTGTCATAATCCTTAAGAAGTTCTAACCATCTTCTTTGTCTCATATTGAGTTCCTTTTGAGTGAAAATATACTTGAGACTCTTATGGTCGGTGAAAATATCACACGCCTCCATACAAGTAATGTCTCCGCATCTTCAACGCGAACACCACAAAGCCTAACTCAAGATCATGAGTTGGGTAATTCTCCTCATAAGGTTTCGCTTGTCTTGAAGCGTAAGCTATCACCTTACCATGTTGCATCAAGACACACCCAATCCTTTCTTAGATGCATCGCTATAAATTTGATATCCTCCGTAACCGTATGGAAGAGTCAAAATAGGAGCGAAACCAATCTCCGCTTCAACTCTTCAAAACTCTTTTCTTTCATCCGTCCACACGAACTTTTCACCTTTCCTCATCAATTGGGTTAACGGCAAAGCTAAACGAGAGAAACCTTCAACAAAACGTCGATAATATCCAAGAAGTCCTAGAAAACTCCCGACCTCAACACCGTCGAGGTCTTGGCCACTTAGTGATAGCCTCAACCTTAGACGGATCCATGGTTATACCATCACCGACACGATATGACCAAGGAAAGCGACTTGTCCTAACCAAAATTCACACTTCGAGAATTTGGCGACAACTTCTTCTTCCTCAAAATCTCCAAAACTATCCGGAGATGTTGCTCATGCTCTTCTTCGCACTTAGAGTAAACCAAAATGTCGCCGATGAAAACAATAACGAACTTGTCGAGAAACTCATGGAAAACACGATTCATCGTGTCCATAAACACAAGAAAGCATTCGTCAAACCAAAAGGCATAACGAGAAACTCATAATGACCATATCCGTACGAAACGCGGTCTTAGGAACATCTTGCTCCTTCACACGTAGTTGATGATAACCGCACTCGATCAATCTTAGAAAAGAACTTAGCTCCTTGCGCTGATCAAACAAATCGCCTATGCGCGGAGAGGATAACGGTTCCGAATAGTAATACGGTTGAGTTCACGATAGTCGATACATAGACGCATACTTCCATCCTTCTTCTTCACAAACAAAACAGTGCACCCCATGGAGAAACACTAGGTCGAATGAATCCATTATCTATCATCTCTTGCACTGTTCCTTCAACTCCTTCGCCTCTACAGTGCCATACGACACGGAGCTTTTGAAATCGGTTTAGCACCGTGAATCAACTCAATGCTAAACTCAACTTCTCGAAATGGAGGAAGTCCAGGAGTTCATCGAAAAACGCGTCGCTGAATTCACAAACAACGGAAAGATTTTCAATGTTAGGACTCTCCAAAGATGTGTCCTTAACAGATGCCGAAAACCTTGACACCCATGAGCAATCATGGTCCGCGCCTCATAGCGTAAATGAACTTAACAGATTTGAGTGGTTTAGAACCATAATAAACGAATTTAGGATGTTTTACGCTCCAAAGATCACAGCTTCTAGCATAGCAATGATGGAAGCTCTATGATAAGCCAACCAATCCATGCCTAGAATGATATCAAAGTCGACCATATCGAGAGGATACAGATGTGCATGGCGAATACGATCATCAAAACGAAGAGGACACTTAACGATTTATGATCAATGATCATGTGACTTTTCATAGGTGTAGATATAGATAAGTGATTCGTTAGTGGTTGTGGCTTCATATTTAGTTTCTTAGCACATGTGATGATATGATGGAGTGTGTGCGCGGTGTCAAATAAAACGAAGATGTAATAATCATCAATGAAAAGAGTTCCGTAATGGTACTCAAGTATGTCTACCGATTTCGAGTAGTAGCATAGACACGCCCAAGAGTAGGTGGCGGCTTGGTATAGTTTCCGTGAATCGCGGGTTCCTCTTAGGGCAATCCTTGATCTTGTGAGTAGTAGAACCACAAGAGAAACATCCACCAGGGCCTTGAAACACGGTCCCGGATGAGCCTTTCCACAAGTAGTACAGATAGGGGGGAGGCAAAACTTCACCGTCCTTTGTCGACTGTAAGATCCTCAAGCACGACCGATTCGATCCTCGAGTCGATCGATCTTTGTTGTAACGCGGTTATTGTTACCCCGATTCGACGATCATTTCCATTCTTACCAAGAGCTCGCTATCCCGACCCTCGCCTCGTGGCGCCTAGAGTCCACATTCCTTCCCGATCGACCTCACCGATCATAACCCTTATCCACTTGTCCCTTCGAATCATAACTCCGCCAAGATTTCTTTATACTCATTACTTTGAGTCCTACCTTGAATCCGATCACCATCGCGACACGCTTGTTGTAACCCGAACCTCATGAAAGATCTCAATGTTACGAGTCGCATCATTGCAGCCGACACATCCTCATAGTCGCAGTTAAGCAATGGTCCAACACCCACTTCTTCATCCCCCATTTGAAATGCTTAGCTTGGCGCCTACCATCTCCAAAGAATCGCTCCAACAAAGCTTACCAACCTCATAAACCTACTCATGTACTCGTTGGAGTTCTCATTATCAAACCGGTAGATCGCCTCGATAATCCTCTCATACCTTTGTCTGCTCAAAGATCGTGGAAGTAACGGTTATAGAAGATAGTCCAAACTCCGCCCAAGTACAAGTAACAATAAAGCATCTCCTCCTCGTGCTTGTTTCAATGCTTTCCACCAATTTAAAGCATCACCTTCCAACTTAACGCAGCCAAACGAGTCTTAAACTCGCCTCCACAACCCAATACTTCAAACAGCTTCTCAACATGAGTGATCCACCCTCGCCTTCAGAGAGAGAGCAAAGAAGCTAAAGAAAGAGGCTTGAGCTATCAAACGCCGAGCCAAGTATGAATGCCTACGGGTTGATTTCCTCCACCACTACCCAAGCACCATTCGACACGGATGTTGTTGATCACCTGCTCCATCATCTCGTGTAGTCAAACCAGTGAAAAGAGAGTTGAGAGCATTCGCAATCGCAACATCCATGTTAACCGCATCATCGCTCCATCCGCGCCACCAAGAGTACGAGTTCGAACCATCTAAACGATATTCAAACGATTAGCAAAATGAACAAAGATGAGATACGAAATGGAAGTTCGCAGAAGGAAACCTAAGTCTACCCAATCCTCACAGTCAAATCTTAATTCTAAGGGATAACTTAAGGTTCTTATGTTCACGTGTCCCGACTACAAGTCGAAACTGGGCTCGATGCCATAAATTGTAACGCCCGACCCGCCAAGGGTAAAGGAATCACAAGTAATGGTGTCATATCAAAGCAAAACATTCATAACCAAAAGAAAGTCTTAACATAAATGCGAAAATAATCCAAGTCAAAATGACTTCAATACATAGGTCCCAAATGAAGCATAATAAACTTCAAACATAATATCCAAATAAATAAGTCTAAATGGCATCATAAGAAATCAAAGCTAAATCTCTAAGGTAAGTCCACTCAAGCACTCATCCCAAAGCAACCCACCCAATGCTTAGATACCGCCATGAAGAAAAGAAAGTGCGGCCGAGCTTCAAAAGCCCAAAATGAATGATATGAAAGCAAAAGCTAATACTAAACGATAACGGATATGAAATAAAGTGAATGAGCAATAACAAAATCTTTATCATTTTCAAAGCATAAATCATAATTTCAAAAGATATTTATAGTCAACTACCACGAGCCCGTAACTTATATCGATCACATTCATATTCACACAAGGCAACATTTTGTAGGGAGACCTACCAGAGTTATGAAGGACGCAGCACGCACGCAAAGATCAATCATCGATAACATATAACATATAATGATAATGATCTAGGATGCATCCATACGCCTTCCTACATATTCACAAATATGCTTCACCATCCGTAGACGCGGCGTAACATCACTCTATCGCCCTAGAGTCATATCGAGGTGCATCATCGATACGGACATGGAACCCCATGACTAGTTAAATATTTGGCTCGGTGTCAAACTATCTTAGGTCAAATCGTAATGTCATAACCGACACGATCATATTTATCGAAAATCATTCATATTTCCAAAATCATAGTTTTCATATCGATAGTTCAAAATCGATGTTTCATAATTCGTAAATCAAAGTTCGATAAGCAATAGCTCAAACAAATCGATTTGGGATTCATAGCAAAGGCTTAGGAAAACCTAATACGAAAGAAAACATTAAGAGAAACCTTTAAAAGGTCGGAATATCGAAAAGGTCGTAATATCTCGCACTTTATTCCAACGCAAAGATCGAAAAGCGTAAAGACGAAAACAAAGGATTACTCCTCTTCACGTAACCTATAGACATTAACGGTCGCCCAAGTTATTAATGATTCCATAATCGCAAAATGATCTTTTAATATTTAGTATCCATAATTAGTAATCTTTATACTTTAGGGTTTTATTAATGAGTCTTAAGTATTTTATAATCAATGTTGTAGATTAGGGTTCGTTATATCATTTATTAAAGTCTAGGTTAAATGAGAAAATAGTTTTATAAGTTATAACTCACACATGAAATAACACTTACTATATTTAGCTCAAACCCTAATATACTCTCATTTACGCTCTAGGGTTTCTTACTTTTAATATCTCATTAATATGCATTTACTTTATATGTTACGCCTTAATGACTTGCTACTTAACCTAATACGTAATTAATAACCTTCTTTACTTTTACTCTTTATCATGCACGCTTATGATTTCATGTGACCATAAGTTATTAGGGTTTAGTATACTTTATACGCTTTACATATTTTAAAACTAGGGTTTATGTTTACGCACTTTACTCATTAATTACATGTCTAAAACTCATGTACATATATACTCGGTTCACTTAGGGTTTCGCTAGCATGTTTTACACAAGACCTAGCTCATTTAAACATGTTTCAGATACAAGTTAATATGTTTTAAACCTCATTCGAAACTCATGCATGCCTCGTCCAACCTCATGCATGTCTCGCTAACATTAACTCAACATATACATGACCCGATTCAATATTACTTATCACTTACACGCTCCTTATTAATTATATGTTAAAGTAAATTAGGTTTCTTGTTTCCTTGGTTACCACCTCTCGCCCAAAACAAAAGAAAAGAAACGCGACTAATCAAATATATCTCGACATATACATGCAAGGTACGTTAAAGGAAGATGAATAAACGTTATACCTTCACTTGAATAAGAAAAATCGACACCAAGGGTGTGTTTGAGACTCTCACGAGCAAAAGGAAAAGAAAAGGCAAAGCAAAACTAGGGTTTCAATTTAATGATTATGTGTTGTATTTATAGTTGTAGTATTTGAGTTAGATTAGGAAAGTGATTGGGTTTGGGTTGGCTTGGGTCCAACCGAATACACACACACACACAAATGGGCTTCGCCCCTCCTCCTGGCTCACACGAACACAACAAACATCCTCTGGGCTTAGGCTTGGCGCAAAACAAAACAAAAGACACGAGTCCAATAAACAAACAAACGCCCAACTTATTAGCGAAACATATACGCCCTTCGTCAGACTAAAGTCATCCACGAAATTATATTCGTTAAGTTTTTATTTATTAGGTTTTAATTTCAGTAAATTTATTATAAACGTGTTTTACGATTTTATTATTCTTGGTTCCAAGGGTATTTTAGTCTTTATATAAGTTTTAGATTTTCGGTTTTACACATACTTGTAATCCCTTTTATTTTACGTAAATGGCGGCCTCGCCCTCGCCCTCCCGTTATAATCAAGGAGATATTCCAAAGAAGAAATTGCTCGTATGACGCATTGTATTTGTAAGTTCCCAATCTATGAGCGTGTTTCATGGACTCACGAGAATCCCCAAGAAGATTCAAAGCTTGTCCCACTGTAAGTTGTAATACACAAATCCATTTTGTTTTGTTGAGTATTGTATATTGATTTGTATATTTACAAGTGTTTATGTTTTTCTAAAGAATAAAGACAAGAAATGTGAGGTATATGGATTCCTTGATGATGAGTTGCCATCGGAGTACTACAAAGACCTCATGTTCAATCTTCATATGGACAACAAGAAGCTTGAGTCCAACATTGATGCTTTAACACCGCAAGATGATTCCGAAAAGGTGGTTTCAAACAAGCGTCAAGATGACTTTCCAATGGAAGCTATTTACCAAGAATTAAAGGAACTCAAGTTGAAGGCAAAAGTTTACGACATGTATTTGGTTGGTTGTGTTTGTTTCATGGTTCTTGTTCTCATCTTCGTTGTTGTTATTGTTCTTGTGTCCGTTAGGAATTAGCATCGAGGTTGTGTTGTTGCACGTTCTTGACAAATATTGCCTTATTGTAATATTCTCATGGTCATGGTGAACAAAAGTTAAGTGGTTTTGTATGACTGACATTGGCCATATGCTATTAGTTATTCTTTGTTAATGTTAACTGTATTTTGACTTGATGGTTGCTTCTTTGATAATTACAGAGTTTGGGCATATTGTATTACTTATCTGTTTGTGGGCATCATGCTTGTATCTTTGTCACTGATATGTCATTGGTGTCCAGTTACTGCACCAAATGGTTTTTTTAAAACATTTACTTACCGAATGGCCTTTTTCATGTGAACAAACAAGGATGTGCATAAATGGTGTTCTTTCATAACATAAGATAATGTATCTCGCAATGCAATGACACATTGTTACAACCGAACACTTGCATGCAAAGTTCTTTACAATGCCCTTCAAGACACAAAATAGGGCTATGTAGTGGCATCAACAAAGACTACATGAACTATCTTACACAAGTTTATAGTGGCAATAAGTGCAGCACTATATAAGTTTCAGTTGCTAATAAAAGTAGGCCCTTCAGTGAACAAAATAGGGCTAGCTAATTATACATACACATTGATTGTTTGTAGGAGTTTGAAGGTTCTACTCTAGGACAATTTCATTGTCCACACTTGAACCTTGTCCTGTAGTTGGTGTAGCTAATTTTTTACCCAAGATTCTTTGACTTGGCAACCTTGGTGGTAGCATTGCAGTTTTGCCTTTTTTTCGTGGTTGTTCCATTTGGTTTGCGTCAGCAGATCTTGTTTGTCTTTCAACAACCTTAGTCGTTCGTCCACCCTCCGAGCAAGCACCTTTAGCAATCGTTGATCCTCTTCGACCCCTACATCCTCCTGTCATTCTTCTTGTTTCCACAATCTCTGATTCAGCTAATCTCCTAGCTCTTGTCAAAACAGGTCTGGGAATTATACTAGGTCCTCCAACTTGTGATTCTTGTGTACCTATGAACATATACAGATAAACTGTACTTCAGTCACGCAGAAGCAAATTACTATAAACAATGTAAAATGTTTGTCAAATCGACACTACTAACTAAACAAACCCATTACAAAGTAATGTGACATCAAATGTACCTGGTATATTAGCTTGATTACTAGCTGTTTCAGTTCTGCCAGGCATACCCGAGTTCATATTTTGTTGTTCCTCAATCGTATCAGAACTTGCAGGATCGACAGCCAACTAAGTTCCCATTCTTGCAACTCTCTGCGCTGGAATTAGTCTTCCACTCCGGGTTTTCCCGCCTCTCATCTTCAAGTGACCCCTATTTGAACTTCCTCCTCTTTTCTTTCTTTGTTTTCCTAAATAAAAAAGTCGACCATCTCCTAACACCCCTCTAATGTTTGAAGCTCCCATTTCATACTCATTCAAGTCATTGTTAACAAACCTTGGAATGTCATGGTCATCTACTAACTCTGGTTCAACATTCTTTTCCTTAAATGGCCTACCAGGCTTTCCTTTTTCCTTAGTAACTGGTGGTTTTGGTGGATTTGAGCATCCCTTTCTATTATGACCCATTTCACCACAGTTCTGACAGGTCATAACGATTCCTGCTCGAGTAATCTTAGTGGTTGATTTTTTTTCATGTGAAGCCCTAACCCTCTTTCTCTTAGGCCTACCAGGCATAGTCTTAGGAATGGGGCCTAAAATCCTTGAAAGATTACTAACATCGGGCCAAAAGTCAATCCCACCAACCGGTTTCATATATCGACTATAGGTAGACATGTATTTTCCTTCCTAAAACAATCGGTACATACTCCTCTACCATCCTACGGAGTTTAAATATACATGCTATAGCGTGGCAAATAGGCAAACCCGATAGCCGCCACATTCTCGCAAGAGCATGTTCGATTTAACTCATCAACCTTGAATGCTTCATATCCTTTCCTCACTTCAAAGATGTTACCCCACAAGAGACTACATGCGAACTCATCAACATTACGACAATTACAAAATGTTATTGACGGCAAGTACATCTCAATTTAGAGCCAAATATAAGCATTTGTTTATAGGTATTATTAAAGAATTTATTTACCTTTGTTGATCTTTTGAGTGTTCAAGTATACTCAATGTTGGGGCAAATATCACCATTCCATTTATCCATTAGCACCGCATGGTATGCATCCTCTCCATAACAATTACTCTCATGGACTCCAACATAGTTATACTCGGTTTGTGTCTTATGCTTACCAAAACAAAGATTGAAGCACTCGCTAAACCCATTCTCCACAAACCACAAAGATACACTTCTTTGAAAAAAGCCCTTGACCATGTCTTCGGCTCTTTTTTCATCAAGTAATCATGGGCTCTTGGATTAGCTCTTTTTATCTTCACCTTGTTGTGTAAAGCTGTGTACGATGCTTTTGAGGCTGCCCAAAATAGTTATCGATACTCAACACCAGGAAACTTTTTCCGGAACCCTTCGTAAATATGACGGGCACATTGTCTATGCTCTGCAAGTGGCATGACCTCCTTCACCGCTTCAATTAGCCCCTGATCCAATTATTAATAAACATTGATAAGTATGCAAGGCATCAAATAACAAAAGATGAAACTGAATGAGTAAAACTAACACGCACCTTATGTTGGTCCGACATCAGTGTTAACCCTTGAACAAGTGGAATATCCAAGTCGTCACCCAACAGTTGTAAAAACCAGCTCCAGTTGTCTTTATTTTCTACTGTTACCACAGCCCAAGCAACGGAGAATATGTGGTTATTACCGTCCCTACCCACCGCAGTTAGAATCTCCCCTATGTTTGGTTTCTTTAAAAAACAACCATCTAACGCCAAAATCCTTCTACATCCTATTTCCACCCTTCTTTCAACCTACTAAAACACACATAAAACCGGTCAAAGTATGTCTTTTCATCAGGATTTACTGTGACTCCTACCTTAACCGTACTACCTACATTTGAGTCCACCAAAGCCTTACCATATGATCTTAGTAAACCATAATGGTCCCGGATAGTTGCGCCCCTCTCATTAAGAGCATATGTCCTAGCATTACGACATTAGGTACGGCTAACGTGGCACTTTATATTTTCTTAAGACCAGCTTCTTGTAAGTTAGTGATTGTAATATTTGGATTCATCCTAATCTTATCTCCAAACTGCCTACCTATCCACTTAAAGTTAACCAACCTACCGTAATGGAAGCTACGACACAAGTGTGATTATCTACCAAAGATATCACCGGAAATGTCTTCTCTGATTTGAGCATCTTGCCGTAACACCTCCACGGGCAGTCACAATTCCCAGCCTTCTCTGAAGGGTACTTGTTGTACGAAGTCTGTTTTCCTACCGACGGATCCCTTAGAGTCTCCTTTCGTTGTTCACATTTTGCTATAACCTTTGTCTTCGTGCTCCTCTCGAACCAAAGTGAGAAACCATTAGCAACTCGTAGTATGTTAGGCACCTTGAAACTATCAAGATCCGGAAATTGTTGCCCAAGTCGCAAACATAAATTGTAATTAGTTATAAGCAATATAAACATACCGAAATTGTAATCTTTGATAAACGTAAAAGTGAAAAGGTATATTGAAATGGATTACGCTGGTTTTTCAATCTCCGTGTGTCTCGAATCAGAATTGGGTACTTGTCATCCTTGTTAGGCTTCAGAGAGTTGCAAAGGGTCGGTTATTCCAAAGACCTTTGCCTTTAATGTCCTTCAACAAGTGTGCCATATACTTTTCATGTTCACGAACCAACGGTCCTAAACCAGTTGGGCCATCTCCAAGCACATGATCTTGTTCTGCTTGATCGGCATCATCCTCGCTTTTCTTCGTCCACATCTTGGTCGCTCGCTCGTCAGAAGAAAGATTATTGGAATTTTGTCGCATCTTTCTTAGCTTAATAACCTCGTCCTCTCCATTGCTCAAGTAATCGCATCGACTTATCGATTCCATCTCGCACTCGTAAGACTCATACGCAGAAGAATAATGTGCGAGTTACCCTTGTTTTTGCACTTTCACCTTCCGAGTTAGTGTCATAGTATTCATCAACGCCGGTGTCACCTTCGAACGATGAAGCGACGGATTCATGTTCTCTGTAATGACTATACCTTTGGTTGCACGGACACCGGCGCGGTATAGGCGCCTTCTTTGCTATTTTTTTTGGCGTGTCATGACAGACTTACCCTTATCAAGTTTCTTCTGCCTTGCAAGCACGGCATCTGATAAGTCACCATCTGACGCACCATCCATTTGCAACCCATCTGTATCATTACCCGCGGTCAGTCTCCTGAAGTATTTCGTCGTCCACATTGATGTCAGTGTCGCCAACCATTTGATTATCGTCAGGCCTTACAAAAGTGTAACAACATAAATCATTAGTAGGCATACAATATATAATAAAAACAAAAAAATATTATAACAACGCGTATTCACCGATACCTATTAGTGTCCAAAGCCATATCAATCTCCTCAAACAGGTATACTAGTTTCCATATGCTTATCACAACCCTCATTCTCCAACGACATACCTGTTTCAACACCAACGCTGACTACATTATCAACTACAACGTTGTACTCCCTATAGACCTCTTCTTCGCTAGCATAGGATAATCATACGTAAAGTCATCGTCCGCATTATAAACTCTAGTGAAGGTAACCTCACCATCAAAATCCTTTCTAAGTGGTCTGCCTTTACCTGAGGAGACCTTAAATAAGGTGATCGTTTCTTCCTCACCCCACGCAACCAACTCCTCACAAGACATATTCCCAAAGATCTTTTTCATCTTATTATGTTTCTTTCTTTTGACGTAACTTCCGAGTCTCGAACTATCCGTCTTAGGTTTCGTGGTAATATGGTGCTAAGTTTTGTAGGAATGAGCAACAAACAACTCGATCGTCTCAAATTGTTTAACTTGCTCATATAAATACACAACATCCGCATCCCTTTCAATTATCTTTAAACCACCAAAGGTCTATGTCTAATGTAGGAATGCATATGTATAGAGCCCATATGTTATTCTTAATCTTTGCAACTAAGATATCTAATGAGAGGGCTACACTTAATCCTATCTTTGATGAGGCCTCCATTATAATGTCCCTACCATAATCGTATTCTTAAAGGGTCAAACATAAATACACCATTATAGTGTATTTTGAAGACCACATCTTGTGGTACTTCCATGAAACCAAGATAACTTGAAAAAAATTAAAAACCCTAATTGAATAAGCCCTAAATAAGAAATAGATTTTATTAAAACCTAGCACAAATCGGGTAATAAAACATTAAATATGAAGAGCGAATATACCTTTTGTCTACCCAATTTGGGGAAAGAGACAAGCAATTGATAAATATGTGTGATTAGGTTTGAAAAGTGTTTTGGGGATCTTGATAAACCGTAAGTGTCAATCCTTATAATGGATAAGGAACCACTTTGATGTACTTGTAATCTTGAAATCGCCCTTGTTTAATGTAAACCTCGCACTCGTCAGACAGCAACTTCCACGCAGTGCAGAACGAGGTGAACGTGTGTTCATCAAATGGTCGTGTACGAGGATTCCAAAGGGAGATGAGTTGGTAATAACTAGATGAACATAACCGGCACCGTTATGTGTGGTATAATGCGATAAAGACAAAATAATCGGGTCAAATAGCCAAAAGAGGTATTTTTTGTTGATACGAATCGATTTTTGTGACAAGTATGATGCTTTAATAGGTTATTTACCCTATCTTTAATAAATTTTGTGTGTGAAAATCTTTGTGGTTCTAGCATTACTAGTTGTGCCTTGATACACCTATCCTAAAAACTTATTTATAACGAAGGCTTTTCTAAATCCATCATAGACGCTAATCTAGTCATAACAAAAAAGATTAAGTGTCGCAACATATGAAGTCACTGATACAAGCAAAAGATAACATCTTCACAATAACAACGAGAGCCAAGTGATCTGAAAATGATACTCGGCTCCCTTAAGAATTAGAGGGTGTCAGTTTAGCTTTGCGGTTCATAAAAGTTGATAAGATTGTTGCGATTTCTTCGGTCCACATAGTGAACTATTTAAGGGTCATACAAAACACAATGGTTCAAAAAAAGGAATGAGAACGGAAGATGCAATGAGTATCCTAAGAGCCCAAGGTATCATAACTTGAGTTATGAAAAAAAATTCCGCCACATCAGCGCTCCATCAGCATTAACACAAAAAAAAAACACCTCTTATCATAACACAACCTCAATACCACCTTTTGGGATCCACATTTTTTTAAAATATAAAAATTACAAATTCAACCCCTAAACTAATATTTCATTTATTAAATAACCTAACATTATATTAATAAACATAAAAAAAAAAATACCAAACGAGCTTTCAATTCTAAAAGCAAAACTTCCAACCACCTAACACGTAGGTTGTATGTAACAATCTTTGCATGAATCTTTAATCAATCTATTCACTCATTAATCAATTATTATTTTTATTTCCCTCAAAATAGTCGATTCTTTTATACAACTTCATTTTGAATATTACAACTAGGGTTTTACTTTTGTCCAAATTACTTAAAACTTTTTGATGTTATATAAATTATACCTTTCATTTCATTGGTATTGGTATAATAGAAGGTTGTGGCTTTTTTTACACCCTACTAGCCGTTATACCACAGGGGATGTTTTGGTTTTGTTTTTGTTGAATTCAAATCCACAACTAGCCGTTCTGGGACTGAATACGTAAATTATTTGGTTGCTGTTTTGTCGCCTTGCATGTTGCCTTCTATGTTGGCATTGCAACGCAGACCACAACGCCACGCGAAGAAGGTGGTATCATAACGCCACCTCAAAACTTACAAAATCAGCATAACGCGGTACCAAATGTTATGGTACCGTGTGCTCTAAGGAATATAATAGGTAAATAGTTTATTCATAAATAAATAAATATTAAAATATGTTAGATTATTATATTATACTAATAAAGTACAAACCATGGGAACGGTGTCGCAACCGGGTGGCTCAAAGTGCTTTAGCCCCGCCCCGGCCCAATCTGATTCGCTCCACCTTATTTCTGCTCCGACCATACTCACACACTAATTCTGCTCCGAAGATGAAACTGTGCTCCGAAACCCCCCAGAATACATGAATTATTGAATTTAATATCATTACTACAGTGATTTGTGAGAGGGTGATTTGTGATTGCTACAGTGATTCGATTATTAAATTTCTAAAGGCACCTAAATCCCCACCCACTTATGTGAGAAGATGAATGTGGGTTCCGGATTCTTCATTTTTCCTGGTAACCAGATCTCACCCCCTCTCTCTCTCCCCCCAATATTAGCTACACTACTTGGGTTATTATATTATGTTAACTCACAACTAATCCCCACTTTGTTTCCAATTCATTCTTTAGGTTATTGCACGACGGCTATCTGTATCCCACTAATTTTTTGTGTTAGAGATTTATATAGTCTCATTTTTTGTGGATTTGGTTGTTGGTTGCTTCAATCCACAAGGAAAAGGGAATCGATGTTAGGTACGACATTATAGTTGTTTCAACACTGGACATGTTTATTTAAGATCTTATTGCTTAGGTGGGAATAATGAATTTTTAAATTAGGGCTTTATTGTAATTTGGGGATTTTATTATTTTCTTGTTAAAGATTGAATATTGAAACTATGGTTTTCTAATTGTGGGTTTTGTTGCTTTTTGTTATTGATAGTTAAATTTGGGGATTTTCTTATTTTTGGGTTGAAGATTGAATTTTGATATTAGGGGTTTTTAATTTTGGGTTTAAAATATGTTTTTAATTGATATATTTGCTTTTTAATTTTGAATAATGAAATTTATTTTTTTCATTTTGGCTCTAATATATGCTTTTGACTTGTGTAGGTTTGAGTAAGATACATAAGGCCAAAGCATTACGCATCATTTGGTTATATAATATGTTCTCGAGCTTTGTTTTTTAGTTATAGAGTATGTATTGATAACATCGATTATAGTTGAGTTTCTCCGCACTTTGACACGACGACTAATTACGGTTGCAACCATGGCGGATGTATCCTCTTTGTTTAACGCAATATAAAAGGCTATTGGTTGTTGATGCTTGAGGCTATTGGTTATTGATGCTTGCATCATGATTTGAGTGTCATATCCTGAGCCTTGGATGAGACTTAGGTTGCTGATGCGCCACTGTGTTTGGGGTTGTAGTGGTATTTGTTTGTTTAGTTGTTTATCTATTAAGGAGTTTATGCTTTTTCGGTCCACATTTTACTTATGCCCATATTTTTGCGTGGCAACCACACTCCCAATGTGGTTGCAGCCATGGCAAGCATTTCAAACCGTTGGTATATTTGTAGACCTGAGCCTCTTTTTTATTGCAATTTGAACACGTGGGAATTACCAATATTGTGGCAGGGCAGTCACATTCAAAATATAGTTGCAGCCATGGTCGATATGCAAATGATATGTCTTTGTTTATTTATTAAGTCCACATGTATAGACAAATCCAATTATTCACATAATGGCCCAAACTATGGACAAGCCCAAAGGCCCCCATCTCATCATCTCTTGTCCTAGTTCCACCCTATATACCACATGATATAGGAAACTAGGGTAAGCAAACTCTACATAAAGAACATACACCTTCTACACAAAAACACTTGACATCCCCCAATGTGTGCTCGTGATGTTCAAATTATCCCTGGTTTGTTAAGGTCGAGAAACAGTCTTGAAACTGCCATTGAAGAATTGACAACCGAAGTTAGAAAGTTGAAGAGGACCTTTTCTTACCTTTTGATGTTCCTATCCCAGTTTCATTCAATCTTTGCACTTTACATGATCTTCTGTTGCGGCCAAGGTTACCACACTTCAAAATGTTACAATTTTATATGCCCTTGACAGTTTCCCACCATTAACCATGCTTGCCTTCTCTTCTTTTGTTTTTCTTCTGTTCTTCTTTGGCCTACCCACTTGTGTGTGATGGTTAGGTGGAGTGAGTATTGAAGGAATTTTTAATTTCTTCCACATTATCTTACCATTTAAACATCCAATCTTATAATTGTAGGCCTTTTCCCATGTATCCAACTAGAGATGGCAAAAAAATCCGTACCCGATGGGGACCCGATCCCCAAACCCGATTTTGATTGGGGAATCCCCGAGTTGACAGGGGAAGGGGAATCCCCAAAATATGAAACCGGGGATGGGGCGGGTATGGGATAACATAAATCCCCGAACCCGACCCCGACTCCGATCTTTCTAGTGTATAAGTATTTAGAATTTATATGTTATATCCATACTCGATTAACTTGTATATGTATATGTATATATGTTTATGAGTATCGACATGTATATTTATATGCGTATGTGATATTTATAGAATCAAGTACCTTTAGAATTAGAAACATAAGCACCAACTACATATTACTTATTATTTCGTCCGAATAGACACATGATATATATTGTTTTTATATTATATGTGATGTTACAATATTGAGGATGCTTTAAAATTGAATTGAAATCATAATGAATCCAACTATGTGTGATGTACGCACGTTTCTTGAAACACTTTATAAGTTAAAATTCTTTATATTTTTAATGAGTTGGTGGAAAATTTATATTAGTTCATAAGGATTGAAAATCCCTGAATCCTCACGGGGATCCCCGATCCGCATTGGGGGCGGGGATGGGGATGTAAAGCAATTCCCCGATGGGGATGGGGATGGAGAGTGAAAACGGGGATGGGGATGGTAAATACAATCCCCGATATTCCCCGCCCCGTTGCCATCCCTATATCCAACCAATAACACTTATGGACCCATTGTTCTAGTAAACCAACTTCATTCCTATTAAGTGACATGTTGTAGTTGTTTGCTACAACATGTACATAAGGGATGCATGTTAACTCCCACTTCCTACAACTACACACCTTATAATCCACATTTACCACACATTGCCCAAGGTCTCTTGACCTCATATTCTCTCCCCCAACACACTTACAATTCCAACCCACTGAGTAATTGTTAGCTTGGTCCATAACAGCTTTCAATAATCTAGTTGCAATAACTACACAAACAAGTTCTTCCCACGGTCAAATCTGTGGGAAAATCCGTGGAAAAAGGCCCTATTCGACGGATTTCACACGGAATTGTTCCGTTGGTAAAAACCTTGTGGGTAAATATTTTCCCATCAATTTTCTCACGAAGCGTTGACTATTTCCCACGAATATTATTGTGGATAATCCGTGGGTTACTTTCCCACAGATTTCTCACGGGTTACTTTCCCACAGTTTTCTCACGAAATTCCCACAATTTCTATTAGCCATTTTCCACACATATCCGTGGTTTTTTTGCCACAGATTTCCAACGATTTTCACACTACTATTTCTCCCACAGATTAGTCACAAAATTTCCCACAGTTTCTAGTAGCCATTTTTCACACATATCCGTGGTTTTTTTGCCACAGATTTCTAACAATTTTCACACTATAATTTCGACGGTTTATGATGATTTCCATGAAAAATAAATTTCCCAAACAAATCAGGAATTTTGTGATTAATCCGTGGAAATGCATGGCTAAATTCCGTAGTATTTGTATTATAATTTCAAATTTCCGAACTTGTAAATTCAAAAAATTAATATTTAAAACAATAAAAACCAATAATAAATCATCAAAATAAACAAATCCAGTACCCAAAATGCATAAATGTTTCGCCCAAAGGACATAAATCCGTAATTCAAAAGACATAGGTTAGCAACATGTTATCGGACAACGCAACATCAAAACTGTTTTCAATATACTACAACACAATAGTTCTAACACAAAAACTAAAGCCTAATGCCAAATTGGACTAGCTAGGACCAGGATCTGATTCAGCAGTTCGGGGAGGATAATTCTGAGCAAAAGACTCCAACCTATCATTGAGTGTTTTATGCCAAGCCAATAAGTCAGCTACTCTTTGAGCCTCCGCATCTGCCCTCTCATCTTCCATATATATACACAATGAAGGTCATAAACATACATACGGAACATATACGTGTAGGTATCCACAAATATACAAGGATTTGTTATACAAAAAGGTTATACCTTAACCTATACATAAATTTGTGATACTCACATAAATAGTTACATTAATGAAAAACACATATAATATGAAACTGAAAACATATATGAAGACATACTAAGTGTTGTGAGAATGTTTAAACATACACAAAACATAAAAACGATATTTTTGTGAGAAATCCGTGGGTATTTACACACATATTTCCCACAGATTTATGATTTATCACATTAGTGGATAATCCGTGGGAAATTACTGACGACTTTCCCACATACATAATCGTTTTCTTTTAAATTTTTGATATAGTTACATGTTCACACATATACACATCCGTATACCTACATAAAAACTTCTAAAGATACAATAAAAGTCATAAAAGGACATACAGAACATATACGTATAGATATTCATGACAAACAAAAAAATAACATTTTGTGGCAAATACGTGGCTAGTGTCCCATGGATATCCCACATGCCAATTACATAGTTATTTTATCAGATCAGACCGTGTGAAATCCGTGAGTAATGTAGCTAAAATTTGCCACAGAATTTGGCTGTGGCTATTATGTGTGAGATCTGCGACAAGTTTCCCACTGAAGTTTAATCAACACAATAGTGTGAATATTGTCGCAAATCATGGAAACTTGTGACGGATTTCCCAAAAACTTGGTCAACAATTTAGTGTCTAAATAGTGAAATCCGTGGAAAAATTACTACATATTTCTCACGGAAATTTAGTCAACAATTTGGTGTGTAATTTGTCGGTTTCCGTGAGAAATTTCCACAGATTATTTTTCGTGTGTAAAGTTTTGAGGGTAAAACCAGTTTGTGTAGTAGTGTTAGTGGTCCATCAGTTTTGTTTATCACACTAACAACATTCACAATCCTTCTCATCAGATATTCTCTAATGTATTCTAAAGATGTGATTATAGGCGCATCTCTAGCGTCCAATATTTTCCCATTGAACACCTCACACAAATTAGTCAACAAGATATCAGATGTAGCTCTACATGTTTTCAACATAACGAAACAACTTAAGTAAATTGAAACAATTACTTATCTACACTATTAAATAAACCGCAACAACTTAATAAACTGTAACAATTACCTGAAAAATGGGATCTGGACCAAGAATGAGTTGGAATAGCTGATAACAAATTAAATGCTTCAATATTAAATTTATTTAACTCCTCCATTGCAAGATTAAAGTGAGGAACTCTTGTTACAGTAACATATCTCCACGGAAGATCTTTATAAGATTGTCCATCCACTTGTGCTTCATCCTTTCATGTACATGCCTAAAGCAAAACCTATGTAACACTCCAAAATAAGGTTTTAAGTATTAAATTACGATAATGACATTGAGTAAGTTTGACTACGACTTTTATGAGTTAAAAGGCGTTATGTGATTGGCTAGTCAAACCCGATAGTTAACTATGAGTAGATTAAAGTAAAGTAAAGTAACTCCCAGTACCGTCTTCCACGGTGTTTGGGGAAGGTTGAGATGTAGACAGCCTTACGCTTACCTAAGGTAGAGAGGCTACTTTCGGGTCTACCAAAGGTAGAAAAAGACCTCCGGCCTTGCAAAAAGTAAGAATCGAACCCTTAACCTCTGTCTCCAAAGATAAGGGTGTTAACCACTTGATCCAAACCTTGCTATATGTAGTCAACTATGAGTAGATTGTATTATTGGATTGTATTACGAATGGGTTAGAAAGTTATATGTGTCACAAATATTAGATATCGTGACTTTAGGGACCATAATTGCCATATAGGCAAACTTATAATATTGATATCTAGAAAATCCAGGGAATTTCCACGCTCTTCTTAAGTTTTCTAGTTTTGTATAGTGTGTTCATGGGTTGTGTGGGTGACGACACAAACAAAGAAAGAGGAGGGAACAAGGGATCTTGATGATCAATATTTATAGTATTCCTATTATTTGTTTAAAGTGCTTGGAGCTAAGGTAAGTAAAATGTCACGTCGTGTTGTTAACTGCTTAAGCTTATTGTTTAGGAATTAAACTTATTAATGTCATGTCGTGTTGTTGTTGTAGGTCTGTTGTTCTGTTTAACACAATGATGCCAGCTTATTTAGTAGGCCCTATTCTAGGGTTGTTATTGGTTTTATGATTTTGCACTTTGTCGGGAGAGATTGCTATTATAAGTGGCTATATAAACTTGTATTTTTATGTCTCAGATGATTATTAAAAAATATTTGAGAGTGTAAGGTTAGAAGTTGTAACTTTTGGTTGATGTCATCATGCGTCACCTTGAATCAAACACTGTCTGCAAAAGGTTGCGATATAGAATGTTTGCGATATAGAATGTTGGCCGCTTCTTGCCATGCTGTATATCAATATATGTGTTGTGAATATGTTCATGAGCTTTTATTTCTTTGAAATGACAACTTACACTTGTTATATCTGTTGTTTCATGACTGCAGGCCAGAACATCAGGAAATTGGTCAAGGATGGTTTTATCATCAGAAGCCCACCAAGATCCAATCCCGATCACGTGCTCGTCGCATGAAGGAAGCTAAGAGGAAGGGACGTCATTCTGGATATGGTAAATTTCTTGTTTAATTTCAGATCATCACTAAACGAAAAACCGCCAAGCTTTCGTTTATTTTTTCATGAAGATATGAAACAACTTGACGTATATCACTCTGCTTGGTGAAGTATGGTACCATATGCTAATAAACCCCGAAATCACCCTTCCTCCCCGTAAAACCCCATTGCCACTGCACCCACATCAACATACATCATCTCTGTCAACAATAAATCCAGTTTTTGTAGTTTCAATAACCTATGTCATACTAAAAACTTTTTGCTGTTATTCATATTGTTTTGTAAACTCAAATAAACGCCTCAACGAGTAGCCGTATGAATGCTTTTTAGGATTTCATATCGAGCTTAGTTAAGGAGGCTGATACTAACTTGTTTTTTATACAAATTAAAAAAGTTTTATCTTCACTGATTTCTTTTTAATTTGTATTAAAAGACATCCGTGATTTGTATAGTGGGTGTTTGTTTGACCATCAAACATCCATGAACCCGTCACGGACATAAAACCTTTTCATGTATTCCGAAAAATGTAACTCATGTTTTTTGAAGGTGACAATGATGCAATATATATATACAAATATTAGTTTTCCCAAAATCTCATTTGTTGTAAATAACACTTAATAACCTCAAATAGATTCGAAAACTCATATTTAAGTCATAATAAGTTATATTGTGCAATAAGTTAGTTTATATATTTCTATTAGTTTGTTTTATTAAGTTCTAAATATGTTTAAACTTATAGTTTTAAATTACGAGAAATTATTAAGTTTCAAAATAGTTTATTATTGTGCAAACGGAATTTTAAGTCGAGTCAAATAAGTCAATGATAAGCCGGGAAAAAAGCAGAAACTAAAATAAGCAATTTCAAACACCCTTTTGAGCCCGATTGGGCTTCTCAGCCCAAACACCCTCAACGCACACAAACACAGCCAAATCCAATGCCAAATTAATGAAACAAGATTAAAATCAAAAAGCTATAACTTCTACAAATAAGCACTTAGTTCGGGACACTTCAAAAATAAGCAATTTGAACACCCTTTGGGCTCTCGGCCAAACATACCTTCGACACAAAAAAATAATTCCGAACCACACAAATATCCGATAACCCAAAAATTAAATCACATAAGCTAATGGTTTTGGAAATAAGCACTTCGACCAAATAAGCTAAAAAAATAAGCAATCCGCCACACCCCTTGGGCCTCTCGGCCCAAGTCTCCTTCGAGACCTCAAAAGCAAATCCGATCCAATGCTCAAGTCCAATAAGCAAATTATTAAGTCAATAAGCTAATAAGTAAAACAAGCGCTCTTTCTGTTTTGAGGCAAAACTTAAGGTTTTCATAGTTCTATATGCAGTTTTTTTTAATAGATAAGAAAAAAGAAAAAGAGAGTATACGATTTTTGACGTAGAACGGAACTGTAAAACAAACCCTAACATATTCTCTTATAAAACCTAAAATCCGATAAACACGTATCTTCGTTGAATGTTGTTGCCACTCGCAACATTATAATATTTGGGAACATCTATATGTTTTTTATTCCTTTCGTGTTTTATACTTTTAATTTTTTGCACCTGAGGCAGTGGAGTTTTTCAATAGAGTTCAACGTGTTGTGCATAGTAATGTTATGACGTACATTTAGATCCAAATATGTTGTTTTTAAGAGAATTAGTTTTGCAATCCAAAAAGGGCTAGTGACGGCGTGACGCAGCTTGTTGCTCGTTTGCCTTTCAACTCCATGTAAATTCAAATAAATTTATTAATGAATACCTTCCCTCAGTTGATAAGATAAACATTTTTTTATTATTATTTATCTATTTATTTATTTTTTCAAAGAGCAACCAAGTTGTTACTCACGTGTATTTCATGAGTATTGTGGATACCGGGCCATAGTACCAAACATATATGTTTCAATCTGTTATGGACTTTTGAGTTTGACCATCTGGTACATAAACTAAAAAGTCGGTTCTCACATATCTGGACTAAAAATTATAGATACTTGCGGCATACCATGGGTAGTTTTCAATATTTTTTGGCATGTATGTGTTTTTGTGCATGAAAGATGCATATTATTTTTAGTTGAAATAGATTACACATAACCATCCTAGATAAACGAAGTTATAGTTGAAATTGATGTTTCAAATAGCCCACACACTGAAAAACAACCCCAAATTTCTCAATTTTATTTCAGTCTCTTGCAACATAAATCCTAGAAAAACTTTTTGAAATGTTAGACTACATGCCTCTTGAAATCCAAATGGAAATCATAAATAAGGTTTCTAATGTCAAGTCTTTGATTTGATTCAGGTCAGTTTTGAAACCATGGAAGTCTTCCATCGACAACTCTGAGTTTATCAAAGGTTACGGTGTCTGCCACACGCAACCATATAGCTGTATTCTAAGATTAGTATCGGGTTTTCTATGTGATTTAAGGTACATGTGCTTAGTAGACGATGATATCGAAACATTCAAGGTACAACAACAAGAGTTTGCTCCATTTGTTGTGTCTCTTTTGCTTAAACAATTTTGTGTTGGTAACGTTATTGTCGAGGCGAAGAAAGCCAGGGGGCTAAACAAAAAACGCCCGGCCGGGGAGGGTGGCTCCGGCCAGCCGAAGAGGAGGAAACCAAAGAGCCCTACTCCTGTCATCCATGTAGAGTCGAGTACACATGCTTTATCTCATACTCATTTGAATATTGCCTATCCGGATGAGACAGGGCCGAAGGACCATCGGGAAGGTCAGTCCAGCAATCGGCTCGAGAATGTGGACACCGGAGGTGATAATGTCAACAAGGAGCAAGGCCACACTTCTCCTCTGACTGAGTGCCCTCCCCTACCCCGAAAGATACAAGTAAGTGCCCGTGTTTGTTGCCATTATAAACCGTGTCTTTGCATGTTGACTTAACTGTTTTTGTGTGTGTGTGTGTGTGTGTGTGTAGGGGTTTCACCTCCGGCTTCCCCGCATCGAGAAGGGAAGGCTATTGATCAGGGCGGGGAGGCAATTGCTGAGGAGGTATTCGTGCCGGGGTGGTCAATTAAGAAGGACCAGAGGGTTAAGATTTATGATCTGTGTCGGGACTTGTTGCTTCATCTTCCTCCTCCGGCCGAAGAGACTTATCTTCGGAATCTGATCGACTTGGAGGCGACTCAGCGATCATGGGCAATTTTGGCCCGGGGAGCACTGGCTCAGACGGATGTGCTGGTCCGGTTTGAGAATCTTTGTCGTGAGCACGAGCAGTCGGTTGCCACGCACCAAGTATGTGAAAAGAGTGTGCCTGACAACTTCAACTTATTTTCAAAGGTGTGTGAAGAGTTGAAAACCACTAAGGACGTGCCCGCCGGTTGCTCTACCAAAGAGGAGGATATGAGTAAAAGGATTCGGGAGCTTGAAGAGGAAAAAGCTGCTTAGTTGAAGACCTCCTTGGCCCAAACTGAAAAAATATCATCTTTGGAGAAAGAGCTAGGGGAGGTAAAGGGTGCCTTAAAGGATGAATAAGAGGAGAATAAAGCTTTTCAGCAGGTTCGTACGGATTTAGCGGTGAACCTGGGAGTTGGAGATGGAGCGTTTCAATGTTGTGAAGGAACTCATTCCAACCGTTGTGTCTTGCCTTCTGGATAGCCATGAGTATAAGTCTTCATTGTCCATTCCCTCCAGCCTTTGCATCATGACTTGTTGGTTGGGCGGGGTGGCTTTGGAACGATCTGAAGAGGATTTGAAGGAGATATTGGAAAACACTGATATGTGGATATCTATGCCACCAAAAAGTACAAAGGCGAGTACAACAAACTCTTTGTCAAAGAGTATCCTCATCTAGAGAAGATCTGAAATGCTTATTATCGCCCCCTGGAGGAACTTATGCAGATTTTCCGGACCCTGCTCCTCCCAAGCCTGCTGAGCCTACCGGAGAGCATGCCGAGGGGTCTAAAATTGCTGAGGAAGAAAAGAAGGTCGAAGAGGGGAAGAAGGTTGTTGAGGAAGAAGAGAAAGTCGTTGAGGAGAAGAAGGTTGTGAAGGGGAAGAAGATTTTCGAGGAGAAAAAGGTTGTGAAGGGGCCTACCGATGCGTGACTATCTGTTTTTACAAGTGTTTTGTTGTGCATTTTGAAAGTGATGTGTGTTGCATTTACAGCTAAATCTGGAGAGTCCTTATGCTTCAAGATGAGGTTACATGTAGCATTGGATGCAGCCAAAGGCATTCTTTATTTTCACACCAAAGCCTACCCACCTATACTTCACTGTGATATTAAAAGAAGCAACATTCTCATTGATTCCAAACTCACTGCCAAACTTGCTGATTTTGAACTTTTAAGGCTTGCACCAATTTTGGATGACCATGGAGTCGGTCCTAACTATGTATCCACCGATGTGGAAGCTAACAAGATATGTTTTCGTTTAATTAAGGTTAATTAATTATACCTATTGATCTATTCTTCCGGTGCGTGCTTTGTAATTATTTGTATGTCTTTAATCTGATTAGTAGTACATAGATTCCATCAAATTGCTCACTTAAAAAAAAAAAAAAAAAAAAAAAAAAAAAACTCGCCTACTTTTTGCTTTGCTCAACGTTATTCTTTTAAGCTAATAGATAAGAGTGCCGTTTATAGCCTTGGAGTTGTACTTTTAGAGATCTTGACAAGCATGAAACCAATATTACATGGCAACAATATCGTTCGTGAGGTATTCTTTATATTTTCTCTTTTCCTTAATATATCCATCTCACTAGACCGTCAAAATCAATAATTTTTTGGTATGGTTTGGGTTGACACATAACACTTTTTCTCCTAAAAAAAGAAAACATTTTTGCTTCAATAATGAGTTTAATGGTTAAAATATTGTCAAGCAATGTAAGCAAAAATATGGTTCAACCAGGAACAATGTTGTCCATCATTACTAACCGGATGGGTTTATACCCTTTTGAATGTATTGAGGGGTTATTTGGTTCACCAAAATTTGATGGTTTTGGTTGGGTGGCTGTTTCGTATTTTAAATAGAGAACAAAAGAGAAGTTTAAGATACCACACAATATTTAAACGAGTGTTTTTTAAACCCACTCATAAGTGGATGCATTTTGATATGAGTGGGACAAAAGCTTTTAATATATATTTTTAATATGGTGAGCCACAAGCATTAGTGATAAAAGGATGCTATTAGTAATTATTAGTATTTATATTTTATATATGTGTGGAGATATGTTTCAACCAAACATACAAAAGGATTTTAAACCTCATAATTTTAAACTCTTAACCCTGCTAGATTTTCAACACCATGATTTATAATTCACGAACCAACGTCCCCTCGGAGGTTTTATCTTTAGCTCTTTGGTGTTGCAAAGATAACCTCGAAAATCGAATAGGGACGACAAGTCTGATTTTGGGTAAAACACAAATCATCTACTTTAACGCATCATCTCACTAGTAACCATGATATGTCGTTCATAACATACATATATTTCTCTTTCAGCCGGTCCATTTTCAACCTTTTTTTTGAACACGCATTTTCAACCTTTCACTCAAATGATAATAAGCTTTTTTTCATAATTCATCAACCAATTTTTAACATATTTGTTCATGTATCTAATTTCTGAAACGGGTATAAGTCGGGTGGTGGAGGTCCGATGCTCGGTTTCCCGTGTTGAACGGTAAGGACCCCTTGAGAAAGATGATATTCCTGTTGTCGGGGTAACACTATCATTCACCGGATACTTTCATCTCCATCTCGTAGGAGAGGATGAAGAGAATAATTTATGTGGTACTGATGATATCAAATAATCCTGATATTTAAGTGTCAATTTCCCCTATTATGCTCATTATTTGTATCGTTTATATGGATATATGCTTTGATTTCTTTATATTTCATTTCCAGGTTGTAAATGAGCATAGGAACAAAAGATATGCGAAATTGGAAAAGAACTTACAAAGATACACACTTTATTATGCTGACTGTGAAGATGTTACGGCTTTGTTCCACTCTCCATTTACGCCGTAACTATGAATTCAAACATGAAGACCAAGTCAACGCTATTCAAGGATTACGGCGTAACTACCACATAAGGTTAAACCGTAATATTCTAATGACTTAGAGATTTTTATGACTAAGAAGGTTACGCCGTAACCAGTGTATGCGGTTACGGCGTAAAAAGTGAACATAAGGGGACTTATGATATTGACAAGATTACAACGTAACCAAGAATGAAGATTACGGTGTATATGAAACCCTAGGAGGTTACGGCGTAGCTATCCATCTAGGTTACGTCGTAAATATCTATTTATGGATAAGATTGTGGATAATTACACTAGTTATGGCGTAACCACAACTCAAGGTTACGCCGTAGCTGTGTCGGGCCTATAAATACCAACCCTATTTCCTGTATTTTACATATCTTTCTCACCACAAATCACCAGAGAACGAAGTAGGGTGATGCAGTTTTCTTGACTGTGTTTAATATTTATAAGTCTCGTATACCTATGGTCTACCTAATGCACTAACGGGCGGTGTACCGGTCGTGTAGTGTAATATTCGGTAAAACCGAGGTCGTCCCAAGAGCTACGAGGATCGGAAATTAACTTAAGTATATGTCACGATTTTAATTGCTTTTAAGATTGAAATAATAAATTAACTAATAAAACAAGGAAATAAAAGAAAGCAGATAAAGGAAAGAGTTGTGATCAATGAAGGAGAATGGTGTTAACCTAGTTACTCATCCTAACTAGTAATGTTTACATCTAATTACTTCCAATTACTTGGTGGGGTCAAAGTCGAGAGGACACATTTGGTCAATTCGCCTAACCTATCGGCAAAAATGCCACCACCGGAGAAGTCGGTGTCCCCTCATAAGTCCAGCTTGTTCCCGGTCCCCTAAGTCGAGTCGTTAAGTTCCGCTACATGCTATACTTATAATAGTGAGTGCCCAAGTTAGCAACTTAAACACTCACCCCTAATTCTTAAGTTCATCCAAACGGTAGGTGATCAGTTGGTCAAATCGCACAAGTAAAAGGGTCATCAATTGGTCATATCTTACCCTTCCCGCCCGCCTACTCACTTAGGGTCAGTTGGTCATATCTCCTAAGCAACTAGTCTCTACCGCCATTCAAAACTACCAAACAAGGGTAGCTACCAATAAACTATGCATGCATACACTTAGAAATAATTAAGAATGTTTGCGATATAGAATGTTGGCCGCTTCTTGCCATGCTGTATATCAATATATGTGTTGTGAATATGTTCATGAGCTTTTATTTCTTTGAAATGCCAACTTACACTTGTTATATCTGTTGTTTCATGACCGCAGCCGAACATCGTGAAATTGGTCAAGGATGGTTTTATCATCAGGAAGCCAACCAAGATCCACTCCCGATCACGTGCACGCCGCATGAAGGAAGCTAAGAGGAAGGGACGTCATTCTGGATATGGTAAATTTCTTGATTAATTTCAGATCATTTCTAAAAGAAAAACAGCCGAGCTTTCGTTTATTTTTACATGAAGATATGAAACAACTTAACTTATATTACCCTGCTCGGTGTAGTATGGTACCATATACTAAACAAACCCTAAAATCACCTCGCCTCTTCTTAAAACCCTATCGCCACTGTACCCATATCAACATACATCGCCTCTTTTATACATCACCTCTTTCAACAATAAATCCATTTTTTGTGTTTTCAAATGTCATACTAAACTTTTGGCTGTTATTCATATTGTTTTGTTAACTCAAATAAACGCCTCAAAGAGTAGCCGTATGAATGCTTTTTAGGATTTCATATCGAGCTTAGTTAAGAGGCTGATATCTAACTTGTTTTTTTGTACTAATTGAATAAGTTTTATCTTCATTGATTTCTTTTTTAATTTGTATTAAAAGACATCCATGATCTGTTTATTGGGTGTTTGTTTGACCATCAAACATTCTTTAACACATCACGGAAATTTTACCTTATCATTTATTCCGAAAAAAATGTAACTCATGTTTTTTAAGGTGGCAAAGTGTTTAGATATGTTATATATTGATGCAATAAGTAATGTTTTTGTTTGTGTTTGGATGCAATTTTAAGTGTGTAAAATTGCCCTCGAATAACTCAATGTTTGGGATTGATCCCCATTTGGTTCAGACAGGGGCATATAACAATGGTTTTGAGCTTGTTTATCAGTTTGATTATTGATTATTAATCTTCTGAAATTAGTTTGAAGTTAAGGAGCTATGAACTTTATGTTCATTGTTCCTTCAACCTACATTTGTTGTTGACTTTTATCCATAGGAGTATATTATGATTAAAGCTTATTTACTGCTAATTTGTAACTAGTTTTGTTATCATTAATGGCACAAATTTCCTGTATAATAATAACGTGGATATAATGTTGTGTTTTAAGGAGTAAAAATCAGTATTTTGAGAAATTCGAAACTTAAGTTTAAAAGCAATCACCTGACTGTTTCAGGTAAGCGTAAGGGTACCAGGGAGGCAAGGTTGCCAACTAAGATCCTTTGGATGAGAAGGATGAGGGTGTTGAGACGTTTGCTCCGTAAGTACCGTGAGGCTAAGAAGATTGACAAGCACATGTACCATGACATGTACATGAAGGTTAAGGGTAATGTTTTTAAGAACAAGCGTGTGTTGATGGAGAGTATTCACAAATCAAAGGCTGAAAAGGCTCGTGAGAAGACCTTGTCTGACCAGTTTGAAGCCAAACGTGCAAAGAACAAGGCAAGCAGAGAAAGGAAGTTGGCCCGAAGAGAGGAGAGATTGGCCCAGGTAAAATATCTTTTGTGGATGTTTGAATGCGTGTTTTGGTATTGGTTATACATTACCTGATTTTTTAGTAAATGCTAAACCAAAATCAAATTTAATTAGACGGGCTGTAGGAAATAATGTCTGGGTTGGCTTTTTTACATCAAGACGCAATAAAATAAATGGGCAAATTGTTATGTTTTGTTACAGCTGGTATAAGAAATGGTGATTGGGATTTGCATGTGCTTATCTGCTGACTGCATTGTTTAAAAGCGGATGCATAATCTGAAACACTATTAGAATCGCTGATCTCTTATTTGTTTGATTATCTAACCCCTGTACAATGTAATCAGAAGCCTTTTAACGCCTTTTTCTTATATCTACAGGGTCCACAAGAAAGAGCACCAGCAGCCCCAGCTGCCGAAGCTCCTGCTGCACAACCTACACAGTGAGTGTCTATGCAATTTCGTCGTTCTGATTGTGAATACGCTTTGTCGGATGTTTGTATTGATAAAATTCCATTTATTCTCTTTCAGGGCGCCAAAGAAATCCAAGAAATGAGGTCGTACCCAATATGTTGGATGTCTTTAGTAGCTTTGTGGGTTATTTTAATATCTTGTTTGTCTACATTTCATTTTGTCTGGGAATATTTCTACTTAGAAGGAGATTAATACTCTTGATACAATGAATTTTGCCTGCTTATCCCATGTTGGTTTTGTTGTACTTACTTTTCTATATATCTGCTCAGGTTCATTCACGGTTTATTGCGGTTTTTCCTTAAAACTGGATGGTGTTTAATCATTTGCTTCGTTTTGTTGTAGTTTTCTATTTCTATTACTCAAGGTCTGGTTTCCCAAACAGGTAATTGAGTATACGATAGAATTTCATATCTATTGGCACTCTTCAGACAATGTGACATCGCTTTTATCAGATAATGAGAACTCTCGTATCTGATTGTCTCTGTTATGTGAAAACTTCATTCAAACACTTAAATCCTTGATATCGATTGTATCTGTTATATAAACACATTATAACTAGATATTCGATCCGCCAATGCAATTCCAAACACCCTACTTACCGTCTTAAAAGGTGATACCTGTAACAGTGTGCAGTCTTATTCGGATGCATGATGAGACATGCGCCTTACTACAAGGAGTTTGTATTGTTTGTTAGGAAGTGAACACTGAAGAAAAATACTTTATTTCGGATAATCCTACAAAGGAAGTGAACTAGTTGTGCCTTGATACACCAATCCTAAAAACTAGGGGGTGAGCATCGGTCCAAGACCGGACCGGACCGACCAAGACTGATTTAGTCCAAAAGCCGAGACCAAGGACTGGACCGTTTGTGGTCGGTCCGGTCCGGTCTCGGTTGATTCGTCCGGTCTAACAAGGCAAAATAGTCGGTTTGTGGTTCGGACCGGACCGACCAAGACCGAGAATGAATTAGCCTAATAGCCGAGACCGAGAACCGGAACGAATGTGGTCGGTCTGATCCGGTCTCGATCGGTCCGTTCGGATGGTTTGCTCAGCCCTGCTAAAAACTTACAGTATATAAAACTAAGGCTTTTCTAAATACATCATAAACGCTAAAACAAAGCCTTTTCTAAATCCATCATAAACGCTAATCTAGTCACAACAAAAAAGATTTGAGTGTCCAACATATGAAGTCACTGATGCAAGCAAAGATAACATCTTCACAATAACGAGAGCCAAGTGATCCAAAAATGATACTCGGCTCCCTTAAGAATTAGAGGGTGTCAGTTTAGCTTTGCGGTTCATAAGAGTTAATAAGATTGTTGCGATTTTCTTCGGTCCACATAGTGAACTATTTAAGGGTCATACAAAACACAATGGTTCAAAAAAAGGAATGAGAAGGGAAGATGCAATGAGTATTCAATATACAAAGAGCCCAAGGTACCATAACTTGAGTTATGGAAAAAAATCCCGCTACCATCAGTGCTACATTAATATTTCAACACTAAAAAAAAAAAAAAAAAAAACAAACAAACTTATCATAACACAACATCAACACTACCTTTTGAGACTCACATTTTTTTAAAATATAAAAATTACAAATTCAACCCCTAAACTAATATTTCATTTATTAAATAACCTAACATTATATTAATAAACATAAAAAATACCAAACGAGCTTTCAATTCTAAAAGCAAAACTTCCAACCACCTAACACGGCGTAGGTTGTATGTAACCATCTTTGCATGAATCTTTAGTCATTCTATTCAGTCATTAATCAATTATTATTTTTATTTTCCTCCAAAATAGTCGATTCTTTTATACAACTTCATTTTGAATATTACAACTAGGCTTTTACTTTTGTTCAAATTACTTAAAACTATTTGATGTTATGTAAATTATACCTTTCATTGGTATAATAGAAGGTTGTGGCTTTTTTTTTTTCTTTTTTTTAAAGCTTTTTTCGCCTCTTTGAATTGCTCAAACAGCGTGATAATGTCGATGATAGCTTTTAGATGTGCCACATCCTCTTGGTAGCATTGATTCAGGACATACGCTTGAATTTCTTCGACGGAGTAGGGGAGAGAATAAGCCATTAATGAAAGTTATAAAGTGTAGAAAATTTTTAGAGAATGGAAATGTGTAAAAATAATAAGTAAAAGCGTTATATATAAAGTATTTTTTTTTCTTTTTACCCTACTAGCCGTTAAACCACAGGGGGTGTTTTGATTTCTTTTTTGTTGAATTCAAATCCACAACTAGCCGTTCTGGGACTGAATACGTAAATTATTTTGGTTGCTATTTTGTCGCCTTGCATGTTGCCTTCTCTGTTGCCATAGCAACGCAGACCACAACGCCACACGAAAAAGGTGGTATCATAACGCCACCTCAAAACTTACCAAATCAGCATAACGCGGTACAAACCCCTTGTGCTCTAAGGAATATAATAGGTAAATAGTTTATTCATAAATAAATAAATATTAAAATATGTTAGATTATTATATTATACTAATAAAGTACAAACCCCGGACACGATGTCGCAACCGGGTGGCTCAAAGTGCTTTGGCCCCACCGACCCAACTGATCCGCTCCACCTTATTTCTGCCCGACCATACTCACACTAATTCTGCTCAAGATGAAACTCTCTCTTAAACCGCCCCAAATACATGAATTATTGAATTTAATATCACTGCTCAGATGATTTGTGAGAGGGTGAACATTAAATGCTACAATGATTCGATTATCAAATTTCTAATATTAGTCGCACTACCCGGTTATTATATTATGTTAACTCACAACTAATCCCCACTTTGTTTCCAATTCATTCTTTAGGTTATTGCACGATGGCCATCAGTATCCCACTAATTTTTGTGTCGAGATTTATATAGTCTCATTTTGGTGGATCCGGTTGTCGGTTGCTTCAATCCACAAGAAAAGGGAATCGATGTGAGGTACGACATTATAGTTGTTATCAATAGTTGTTTCAACACCGGAGATGCTTATTTAAGATCTTATTGCTTAGGCGGAATAATGAATTTTAAATTAGGGCTTTATTGTACTTTTGGGGATTTTATTATTTTTCTGTTAAAGATTGAATATTGAAATTAGGGTTTTTAATTGTGGGTTTTGTTGCTTTTTGTTATTGATAACGCTTAAATTTCGGATTTTCTTACTTTTGGGTTGAAGATTGAATTTTGATATCGTGGGTTTTAATTTTGGGTTTAAAATATGTTTTAATTGATATATTTGCTTTTTAATTTTGAATAATGAAATTTGTTTTTTCATTTTGGCTCTAATATATGCTTTTCACTTGTCTAGGCTTCGAGTAAGATACATAAGGCAAGCATTACGCATCATTTGGTTATGTAATGTGTTCTCGAGCTTTGTTTTTAGTTATAGCGTTTGTATTGATAACATCGATTATAGTGAAGCCTCAAGACTTCGACAGTATTAATCGATTACGGTTGCAACCATGGCGATGTATCCTCTTGTTCAACGCAGATATAAGGCTATTGGTTGTTGATGCTTGAGGCTATTGGTTATTGATGCTTGCATCATGATTTGAGTGTCATATCCCAGCCTCGATGAGGCTTAGGTTCGACGCGCCACCGTGTTTGGGGTTGTAGTGGTATTTGTTTGTTTAGTTGTTTAGCTATCAAGGAGTTTACGCTTTTCCACATTTTACTTACACCCATATTTTGGCGGGCAACCACACCTAATGCGGTTGCAAATATGGTGCATTTCAACCGCTGGTATATTTGTAGACCCGAGCCTCTTTTTATTGCAATTTGAACACGTGGAATTACTAATATTGTAAGGTATGTCCACATTCAAAATGTAGTTGCAGCCATGGTCGATATGCAAATGATATGTCTTTGTTAGTTATTAAGTCCACATGTATAGACAAAGCGAATTATTCACATAATGGCCCAAACTATGGACAAGCCCAAAGACCCCCATCTCATCATCTCTTGTCCTAGTTCCACTCTATATACCACATGATATAGGAAACTAGGGTAAACAAGCTCTACATAGAGAACATACATTTGACAAGCTCCTTAAGCCCCTTCTCCACAAAAACACTTGACATCCCCCAATGTGTGCTCGTGATGTTCAAATTATCCTCGGTTTGTTAAGGTCGAGAAATAGTCTTGAAATTGCCATTGAAGAATTGACAACCGGGTTAGAAAGTCAAGAGGACCTTTTCCTACCTTTTGATGTTCCCCGTCCCGCCATTCAATCTTGCCCTTTACATGATCTTCTGCTGTGGCTAAGGTTACGACACTTCAAAATGTTACAATTTTATATGCCCTTGACGCTTCCCACCATTAACCATGCTTGCCTTCTTCTTTGTTTTTCTTCGTTTTCTTGGCTACCCACTTGTGTGTGATGGTTAGGTGGAGTGAGTATTGAAGGAATTTATAATTTCTTCCACATTATCTTACCATTTAAACATCCAATCTTATAACTGTAGGCCTTTTCCCATGTATCCAACCAATAACACTTATGGACCCATTGTTCTAGTAAACCAACTTCATTCCTATTAAGTGACATGTTGTAGTTGTTTGCTACAACATGTACATAAGGGATGCATGTTAACTCCCACTTCCTACAACTACACACCTTATAATCCACACATTGCCCAAGGTCTCTTGACCTCATATTATCTCTCTCTCTCCCCCCCCTCACAATTCCAACCCACTGAGTAATTGTTAGCTTGGTCCATAACAACTTTCAATAATCTAGTTGCAATAGGGGTTAATGGTCCATCAGTTTTGTTTATCACACTAACAACATTCACAATCCTTCTCATCAGATATTCTCTAATGTATTCTAAAGATGTGATTATAGGTGCATCCCTAGCTCCAATATTTTCCCATTGAACACCTCACACAAATTATTCAACATGATATCGATTTAGCTCAACTGCTTTCATCATAATGAAACAACTTAAGTAAATTGCAACAATACTTATCTACACTATCAAGTAAACCGCAACAAATTAATAAACTATAAAAACTACTTGAAAAATGGGATGTGGACCAAGAATGAGCTGAAATAGCTGATAACCAATTAAATGCTTCAACATTAAACTTCTTCAACTCCTCCATTGCAAGATTAAAGTGAGGAACTATTGTTACAGGAGCACATCTCCACATAAGATCTTTATAAGATTGTCCATCCACTTGTGCTTCATACTTTTATGTATATGCCTAAGGCAAAACCTGTGTGTCACTCTAAAATCTGGTTTTAAGTATTAAATTACGATAGTGACATCGAGTAAGTTTGACTATGACTTTTATGAGTTAAAAGGCATTATGTGATTGGATAATCAAACCCAATAGTCAACGATGAGTAGATTGTATTATGTAAATGGGTTAGAAAGTTATATGTGTCACAAATATTAGAGATTGTGACTTGAGGACCATAATTGCCATTTAGGCAAAAACTTATAACATTGAGGGTCCGTTTGGTTGAGGGGGCTAGATTGGGTTTTGGGCTTAAAAGGACAAATCATTTGTTTGGTTACACAATTTGGATTAGGAATTTGCTATCAATCACAAATATAGGTACTGTTTCAAAAGGAGGGAGGGAGGGTCGGATTTGATAAAGTTGTGGGTCCCTTTTATTTATTCTCTGTTTCTCACTTTTCATTTATACTTCTCACTCATCTTTTATATATATTTTAATTATTTATATATTTTAATAATATATTTTTTATTATATATTAAATTAAAATCCAAATCCAAATTCAAATCTTAAACCCATCTACAAACCAAACGGGCCCGATATCTAGAAAATCCGGTAATTTCCAAACTCTTCTCAAGTTTTCTAGTTTTGTATAGTGTGTTCATGGGGTTGTGTGGGTGACGACGACACAAACAAAGAAAGAGGAGGAACAAGGGATCTTGATGATCAATATTTATAGTATTCCCATTATGCATGTGTTTAAAGTGTTTTTGGTTATGATGAAGCAAGGATGATGGTGATGAACTATTGATAAACTTAGCTTGGAGCTAAGGTAAGTAAAATGTCACGTCGTGTTGTTAATTGCTTAAGCTTATATATTGTTTAGGAATTAAACTTATTAATGTTACGTCGTGTTGTTCGCTTAGGTCTGTTGTTCCATTTAACACAATGGTGTCAGCTTATTTAGTATGTGATATAGAATGCTGGCGTTTCTTAACTTGTCATGCTATATATCAATATATGTATTGTGAGAATGTTCATGAGCTTTTATTTTTTGAAATGCCAACTTACACTTGTTATATCCGTTGTTTCATGACTGCAGGCCAGAACAGGAAATTGGTGAAGGATGGTTTTATGACTTTATCATCACGAAGCCAACCAAGATCCACTCCCGATCACGTGCTCGTCACATCAAGGAAGCTACGAGGAAGGGACGTTATTCTGGATATGGTAAATTTCTTGTTTAACTTCAGATCATCACTAAAAGAAAAACAGCCAAGCTTTCGTTTATTTTTTAATGAGGATATGAAACAACTTGACATATATCACTATGCTCGGTGCAGAGTAATGTCACAATTACACATATGCTAAACAAACCCTTAAATTACCCTTCCTCCCCTTAAAACCCCATCGTCACTGTACCCGCATCAACATAAATCATATCTGTCAACAATAAATCCAAATCCAGTTTTTTTATTTTCAATAACCCCTTTTTGCTATTATTCATATTGTTTTGTTAACTCAAATAAACGCCTCAAAGAGTAGCTATATGAATGCTTTTTGGGATTTCATATCGAGCTTAGTTAAGAGGCTGATATTAAAAGACATCCGTGATTTGTATAGTGGTGTTTGTTTGACCATCAAACATCCATGAACTCGCCACGGACATAAACCTTTCCATTTATTCCGAAAAATGTAATTCATGTTTTTTTAAGGTGACAATGATGCAATAAGTAATGTATTGGTTTGTGATTGGATGCATTTTTTAGTGTGTAAAATTGCCCTCGAATAACTCAATGTTTGAGGTTGATCTCCATTTGGTTCAGACATGGGCATATAACAATGGTTTTAAGCTTGTTTATTAGTTTGATTATTGTTTATTAATCTTCTGAAATTAGTCTGAAGTTAAGGAGCAATGAACTATATGTTCACCGTTCCTTCAACCTACATCTGTTGTTGACTTTTAACCAAATGAGTATATTATGATTAAAGCTTATTTACCGTATAAAATTGTTAATGAGTTTTGCTGTCATTGATGGCACACATTTTTTGTATAATAATGTGGAATTAATATGGTGTTTTATAAGGAGTAAAGATTAGTTTTTGAGAAATTTGAAACTTAAGTTTAAAAGCTATCACTGACTGTTTCAGGTAAGCGTAAGGGTACCAGGGAGGCAAGGTTGCCAACTAAGATCCTTTGGATGAGAAGGATGAGGGTATTGAGACGTTTGCTCCGTAAGTACCGTGAGACTAAGAAGATTTTAGAAAAAATAAAGTAAAATTAATTCCTACTTTGACCGATGCCTCAAATTAAAAGGCCCTACAAAGTCATAAACTGTCAAAGTAAACGCCCCAAATTTCATATTGCTAGCAACATAAACCTTAGAAAATGTCAGACAACATACCCTTTGAAACCAACGGAAATCATCAAAAGGTTTCTAATTTAGTTCAAACCATGGAAGTCTTTTATCGACATCTTCAGTTTATCAATGGCACGGCACCCGCCATACGCAGCCACATAGTCGTATTCTAAGGACTTGTGAGAATCATTTGAACCTTTAAGTAGGAAACAAAGCCGAGCCGAGCCTGCCGAGCTCGAGCTCGGCTCGCTCTATATATAAAAGTCGAGCTCGAGCTGCTTCGAGCTCATTTGAGCTCGAGCTCGGCTCGTGAAACTTTTCACAAGCTCGAGCTCGCTCGTTAACACAAAGCTCGCTCAACACAAGCTCGAGCTCGTTAACACGGTTATACGAGATAGAAAATATATACGATATATCTCTAGGGCTCGCCAGGCTCGAGCCTAAACGAGCTTTTTGTAGAGCCTGGGCTCGAGCTCGATTATTAAATGAGCCAAAACTTAGGCTCGCTCGAGCTCGCTTAGGCTCGGCTCGCTCGAGCTTTTACCGATCCGATCCCGAGCTTTTCACGAACGGCTCGGCTCGTTTCCACCCCTACTTTTAAGGTAGAAGGGGTGTTTGGCATTGTGGAATCATTTTGAACCTTGCACCATGTTGACTGCCTTGTTTGTCAACTGATTTTGTTGTGACTTATGGGGTTTTGGCTGTTATTTTGCATAAAGTGGATGTCCCACTGGGTAGCCAACAAGGCTTTGTAGCATTGCTCCTTAGTACGTCTTTTCTTTAAGTAGTTTCCACAAATCTCACCCTTTATAAAAGTACTACTTGTCTAAGATGATTCACCCATGTTGGCTACACTCGGTTAGTGTTAATTTCCTCCTCAAAGCAAAACACAGAGAAAAAAAAATGTTTACCGGTATAAAATTACTATTTATCACAGCATAAAAAATGTGCAAGGTTTAAATATAAAATTGCTCACCATTCGAAAAAGAAAAATGAAAATTTGAGTGAGATAAGACTAGGGCACTAGGTAATACACACAAAAGAAAAGAAAAGAAAAGTAAGGCCCAAGCCCACAAAAAATCAGTTAAGATTAAGAAAGCTCGGTCGTATGACCAAGAGATGGAGGAGACCATGGTCTAAAAGACATATAAGATTTGTACAAGACACACGCAATCCACTCTCACTCGCCATTGACTCAGAAAAGGATCGATTTGCCGTTCAAAGACCCGAGCTCATTCCTCCTGTTTTGAGCATTATGGAAAATTTGCCTTCTACCTCCTTACGATTCCGCTATTTCACGCGGCTTGTTATTTCACAGACTCGATTCATTTGTTGTTAGTTGCTTTCTCCCTTTAAATTATTTAATAATTATTATTTTATTTTATTAATAAAAATAATATCTTAGATTATTATTAATAGGAGTACCATTGGGCATACCGCAAACGCCCGCCAACCGGTCAAAGAGGAGAAATTTGTTCGGGTTCACCCCAACTCCTCGCTAAGCTAAAGGTCATCAGAATATCCTAAAACGGGTGCCCGCCTTTTTAGGATTTGTATAAGGATTAATCCATCACTTATCGGCTTACTCCAGCATTATTATGCGTAATTATTTGCCTGGCCAACTATCGCTTGTGCTATTCAGATATGGTGGCAATCGCAAGTAGTGGTGTTAATCGGTCGGGTTGGTCGGTTCGGGTCAATGGTCGGTCAAAGTCGGTCGATGCTAAAATAACATACCGAATCGATTCTATTTGAACTCGGGTTACGGTTGGTCAATGTGCGGGTCAAGTCTGTTGACCCGATTGACCCGCTGTTAGATTTTGAATCGGTAACCCAATTCAATATCCTATTCGGGTTCGGGTCAATTATATGACACCCCTAGTGGCAAGGTATCATTTACTCCTAATAATAATAATAATAATAATGATACTCTTCTATACCTATGAGTCATATTATATTGTTACTTTTGTTATTTACAATCTAACCTTTTGCTGCAGGTCGATGAGGATGAAGGTAATATTACAATGTCTAGCATTATTAGTAGGGCTGTAATTGAACAATTGGGTAAAAAGTCCATATTTATTTATTTAGTTGAACAAACATGAACATATTTTTTGTTCGTTACTCGCTTAGTTAAATGAACGGCATGAACACAAGTTTCATTCGTGAACATCCGATAATACGCTCGTTAATCTTACATTAACGTATGTTTATTTTATATGTTCAAATGTCATACGTTTTTGTTATATACACTAAATAAAATAGCCATTTTCAGACAAACAAACACACGATGTTATCTATATTTTGAATATTTTTTTGCCTGTTCTCATATGTCCATTTATGTCTGCTCCATTATGTTCGTTTTAGACCTAAATGAACGAACATGAACAAGAATGTACCCCGGTAAACTTAAGCGGATGAACACGAACAAGCCTCCGTCCGTGTTCGTCCGGTTCCTTTACAACCCTAATTATTAGTAAAATGCTAACAGTTCTGGTAATTATTTAATCACTTGTTTTGACTTTCTAACAGAGCCAACTGGCAAGGATCTTATTGAGAACTTCCTGCTGCTGAATAGCGAGATAACGGTATGCTCATTTCGGGTTGATACATAAAATATGTGTTAGTATTCTTATTTACACTATGTTGTAACTGTCTTGTGCAGCCTAGGGCTTTGGCACTCGACGTGCCTCTGTTTCTGCAGGTTCTTGGTATCGAGGTGTCCACAACAGTTTTCTGTCCTTTTGGGATTGGGGTAAGTATCTGAAGTGTTAAACAAGGTTATAGTAATACAGTTGTACTGAATTTGTATTCTCTCCTTTTGCAGTCGACCGTGCACTTTTTTTTCGTGCTGGTTTGATTTCCGCCGCGGCAATAGCTGAAATCATAAAGAGGTAGAAGGGCAAATTTTCCATAATGCTCAAAACAGGAGGAATGAGCTCCGGTAGTCGGCATCTTTGAACGGCAAATCGATCCTTTTCTCAGTCAATGGCAAGCGATAGTGGATTGTGTGTGTCTTGTACAAATCTTTTCCTTTGTGAAATATGTCTTTTAGACCGCAGTCTCCTCCATCTGCTGTCTTACTACCGATCTTCATTTTCAGATTCGCCAAACATCCCTTTAGGATCCTGCCGATTGCCGACATTTATATTTGGATTTTTTGGAAAATTATTTGGATTTTAGGGATTTTTGCTTTTGGTTGGACAAGATGATGAATAGTGACTGACCGAGCTTTCTTAATCTTAACTGATTTGTTTGTGGGCTTGGGCCTTACTTTACTTTTTGTGTCTATTAGCCCAGTTACTTATCTCACTCATATTTTTTTTTTAAATTTTTCAAATGGTGAACAATTTTGAATTTAAACTTTGCACGTTTTTTATACTGCGATCAATAGTAGTTTTATACCAGTTAATTAACACTAACCGGGTGTAGTCAAGTGAACATATCAACATGGGTGAATCAACTGAGACAAGTACTACTTTTATAAAAGGGTGAGGTTTGTGGAAACTGCTCAAAGGAAGGACCTACTAAGGTAGTAATTAATGATGAACAAGCCTATTAGATGTTCATTACATGTTGAAATCTAGTTAGCGTCCTTTGCTTTGTTACATTCTCCTCTCGTTTTGCTTGGGATCTATTTTGAATAATCTGTAAATACAAACATGAGTTTATCGGTCATTGAATGTGCAACATTTGAACGTGTAAATGCTTATGTGTGAACAAGATACTTTAACTCAGGATTAGAGGAGTAAAGGCATTAGTAGTGGTTAGGTGATGTTTGGACGAAGTCCTGAGTTTTTCTATAGAAGATTTATTGTTAAGGGTGAAAAGTTTCAATATATTAAACCGGAAAGTCTAGCATGTTTCCAGACAAAATGCACAATCTCCCAGTTAGAACTTCCAAAGTGTAAAATGACATAACAGAAAGTAGAAACAGAGCCGCGGTCAACTATGCTTGCATCAGTTGAGTACCACTAGGGAGGCTGCAATGCATTCAAGCTCTTACTGCACCTGCATTAGACTTCTTACCAGTAGGTAACTACACAAAGTAGTGATATTATCTTTGATTCATCTCACCCCACTCCTTGTTGGTCCAAGTCTTTTAGAAAACATATTTGATTGCAACTAAAGTAAAACCATTTTAGATATATCCTCAACACAAGTTTTCCCCTACTATTCTCATGTCTATTGAACTACTTAAGATCCAACAATAGTTGGCAACTCTCAAGGCTTCTTTTGTTTTTGTGGCAGTTATTACATTTGATTCCCATAGAAATTTCTGTGATTCGGGGAATGGGTTCTGCTGTTCTTTGGAAACCTTTGAATTGCAGAATCAGTTTTTTGTTGTGCCAGATGTTACCTGCTCTATATGAAAATGTTTTTGGGTTATGGAGTTTATCCTAACAGAGTGATCCCGTTGCATCCTTTGTCAGGTAGATGTTTTTGAGTTAGGTTCACAGAAGTCCAAACCGTAATCTACCTCGTAAATTGGTTTACATGGACTTGTAGCTATAGTTGCCAGTTTCCAAAGTGCACATGAACAAACCAGGAGACGGTGCTTGGTATGAGCAGCACAAGTCTCCCAGCATTTCATTTTCATGGTAAACTACCGATATGTAACCCAACAAAAGCTTTATCATTAACGGCAGGCTTGTAAATTAACATCCGACAGTAACGAATGCCACAGAGTTCAATAGCATCCATAGCAGGCTGAAAACCAGTGCAAAAGATTGTTTTTAACAGCATTTTACTTCTTTGCAAGACTATGAACCCTGTTTTGTGCTTGGGTATCTGACCACTGAAACACTATCCTTTGACTCATAGAATCGACTGATACTTTTGTTTCTTGAAGCTATTTTCTTAAATGTTAATATCTGACCACCAACTTGAGTAAGCGAGTTGCTATAATGTGCATACAGTGTGACTTTGTGCTATCCATTCAAATTTCCACAATGAGAAATTATTCTCATTGAACTTTTCGATTTCAAATTTCGCCTCCATTGCTTTAATTACAATATTCTTTTTGACAAAACTATTATTTGTTGCGAATATATAATAACAGACACATTTTGAATGCGTATAATCTTATTTATCTTTTAATATTAAGGGTCCACTTATAAATAACAATCACACAAGATACGATAAACAATTATACATAAAGTCATAAACCCAACATTAAGTATGATACCACCTGATAAGCTACCGTCCATTATTGTAAACTTATGACCAACAATTCTACCTTTACAATTGTAGGCTACCGTCCATTAGACCACCTTCATGGTCCAAGGCTATTTTTATTTTATCATTAGTTATTGCTTATACCAAAATTTTGGTCATTATAATGCGTTCACTTTTATTTATTAATATTGGTTCGTCTTATATATAAATGATTGTAGACGTATATTCTAAGTAAATTTTCAAAAATGAAGCCAGCAATAATTTACTTATCATCTTCCTCTCGATCTCTTTCTCTTTTATGGTCTCTCGATTATATGGCTTACTTCTGCCACTGTCTTCGCTTCCTATGGCGGTAATGAGACTGATTATCTCGCGTTGTTGTCATTTAAGTCAATGATCACCCATGACCCATACAAAGTTCTAACTTGTGGAACAATTCCTTTCATTTCTGTGACTGGAGTGGTATTTCATGTGATAAGCGGCACAAACGAGTGACTGCATTAAGACTGTATTCGAAAGGCTTAGAAGGCTCGTTGTCTCCTCATGTAGGAAACCTCAGCTTCCTCCGTGAGCTTTATCTCAAGAACAACAGCTTTCAAGGAACCATTCCACAAGAACTTGGTCGTCTATCTAGGTTACGTCGTCTTTTTCTTGCTGAAAACAACTTCAGTGGAGTCATTCCAACAAACTTGTCAGGTTGTTCTAATCTTGAAGTGCTTTGGCTCGCTCGAAATAATCTAGCTGGAAACATACCGAAGGAGATGAGTTTACTCTCTAAACTTGTTGCTCTAGTAATTCACCAAAATAAGTTAACAGGTGGAATCCCACCTTTCTTGGGGAATATTACATCAATGGTATGGTTCTCTGCTTCCTGGAACCCGTTGGGTGGGAGCATTCCATATACCTTAGGTCGTTGGAAAAGCTTGAAGGCATTTGGCTCTGGTGAGTGTAACTTACATGGAAGCATACCTCATTCGATTTTCAACCTCTCACTCCTAGTTAATTTTTCCTTACCTGGTAATCACCTCACTGGTAGTCTTCCTTCAGAGATTGGTAATCAGCTTCCGAATCTTGAACTCCTTCAGTTAAGGGATAACGGACTGACCGGAGTTCTTCCGCCTTCTATTTCTAATTGTTCTAAATTAGGATATCTAGAAATGAGTTACAACAATTTCAGTGGGAAGTTGACAATTGATTTTTCAAAACTAAGCGATGTTTATATAATTAGATTACAGTATAACAACTTCCATGGACGCGGAGAAGCTGATGACATGAGGTTTATTGATTCTTTGAAAAACTGCACCAGATTAGTAGATTTGGAACTTACGAACTGCAACCTTATAGGAGTGCTCCCGATATCAATAGGTAATCTTTCTGATCAACTCAGCTTTCTAAGTCTAGGAGGAAATCATTTATTTGGAAGCCTCCCTTCAAGTATAGGTAGTCTAGTTGGCATGACCAGTTTACATTTAACAGCTAATCGATTCAAAGGAAAGATCCCCAGTACCATAGGTAAACTTCAAAAGCTACAAGTTCTTGGTCTAAGTTACAATCAATTTTCAGGGCCTATCCCTAATGCCATTGGGAACTTATCATTGTTGACAAAACTTTACTTAGATCACAACAAATTAGAAGGCCATATTCCTTCAAGCCTTGGGAATTGTAAAGAACTTAATGTGTTAAACCTTGGACAATAGACTTAGTGGCAAAATACCCTCAACTTCTTCAACTTCCATCACTAACTATCTTATTAGATCTTTCTCAAAACAATCTGTCTGGTTCAATTCCATCAGAGATTAAAGACCTCAAGATGTTGAGTGAGCTCGATTTATCTTATAATAATTTTTCAGGCACCATTACTAGTAGCCTTGGTGAGTGTATTAGCCTTACATTGTTAAACCTAAGAGGTAACATATTTCAAGGCATAATACCTTCTTCATTAAGTTCCTTGAGAGGATTGGAGGTACTTGACATTTCTCATAATAATTTATCAGGAGAAATTCCCCAATTCTTCGAGAAACGGTTTTCCTTAAAATTTTTGAACTTGTCTTTTAATGATTTTGAGGGTGAAGTACCGATTGTAGGAGTGTTCTCCAAAGCAAGTGCATTTTCGGTTTCGGGGAATAATGGACTTTGTGGTGGCTTGGATACGCTTGACTTACCCAAATGCAAGGAGAAGGGTAGTAAGACAAAAAAGTTTCCTTTTTTCATGTTAGTCATTGTGATTGCACCGACACTGCTCGTCGTATTATGTTGTGTGTGTCTTTTGTGTAAGAAGAAACACAACGGTCAACCATCTCAATCTCAAGGAAATGAACGGTTCTTGAAAGTTTCATACGATCAGCTTCTCAAGGCTACTAATGGCTTCTCTGCAGCAAATTTGATTGGCGAGGGTGGGTTCAGCTTTGTTTATAAAGGAATCCTCAATTCTGTTGATGATAAATATGTTGCAGTCAAAGTTCTACATCTTCAATATCGACGAGCTTACAAAAGTTTTCTAGCGAATGTGAAGCATGGCGAATATTCGACACCGTAATTTGTTGAAGATAATAACTTCATGTTCAAGTGTTGATTTTCAAGGTAATGATTTTAAAGCTTTGGTTTACGAGTTTATGCCTAATGGAAGTGTGCACGATTGGCTTCATTCGCGTGCAAATACATCGAAACTCAACCTTCTTCGAGAATAAAATTCTCATAGATGTCGCGAACGCGACCGACTATCTTCACAGTCGGTGCCAAACAACGATTGTTCACGGTGACTTGAAGCCTAGCAACATTCTACTTGATGATGATATGGTGGCTCATGTTGGAGACTTTGGTTTGGCTCGACTACTTGGTACAGACTTAAACCAAAACAAATCAACTGGGATTAAAGGAACAATTGGTTATGCACCTCCAGGTAATATATGATTCATGTAATCCATGATGCTTATTTTTTACTTGCTGATTACAGCTTCAATTCATAAATTAACTGATTGGCGAGTATGGTCTCGGGAGTGAGATGTCAAGTAGTGGGGACGTCTACGATTTGGAATATTATTACTAGAGGTGATGACCGAAAAAGCCGACGGATGACATGTTCAATGAAGGTCTTAGCCTTCATAAATTTGCTTACATGGCATTACGGATCATGTAATCGATGTTATCGACGGTGATGCAATTGTGTTGCAAAGCACGGAAGCTAATGCAAAGAAAATGGAAGAATGTTTGGTTGCAACTATTAAGATAGGAGTATCATGCTCTGTGGACTCCCCACCCCAACGAATGAAAATTGAAATTATTGTCAATGAGTTGCAACGTATTCTCGATGTGCTTCAAAATATAGAAGGTACTATGTTCTCCTTTTTTGTAGAATGTGATTTTACATGAGTTGGTCATCACTAAAATGGGTTTTTTTTCTTTTCTTTTTGAACTCTTTCAGCCTTTCAGGTCTAATACCAAGCTTGCATGATAAGGTTGAAAGTACGTAACTGCAACAAGAGCGGTGCATGTCGTAGTTAAATAAATATTAAGTTGTTAAAGATGTTTGTAAGTGTAAGAGATGTAAGAGTATGTTTCCTTTCCTGGTTATGTATCATTTGTCAAACATGTTTAGGATTATGTGTGGTTTAGTCAATTTGTGGCATTGAATTCAAAAATAACCTGCCCTGTCCTCGTCAGGATCTTATCGGGTGCCCCGTTCACCGCCACGAACCTGATAAAAATTTCATGTTAACACCCGAAACCCGCCGTGTTACCCCTTTACTATGGGTAATTTGTAAAACCAACCAGTTCAGCTGTTGTTGGCTTATGGTAAGATTTCAGCCAGCCTTAATAGTGGATTAGTTGGTATAAAGTCATTATTTTGGTCATATTAGTTGGCTAAAAAGATGTGAATGGCCTCCACTGGATGCATGCAATAGAAGTTTAAAAAATTAGCGCACTTTTATCTATAAAAACTTATAAAATTTTATGTGCAACACGAGGATATAATATAGCATATTTTATAACTTTATTAGTATATAACACTTTATAATAAAACGAGATATAAAAGCAACGAAATAAAGATCGCATTTAAATAACGAGAAAGCAATCATTTAATGACAACGTAATGTTTGTGGAATAATTTGAATGAAAACATACATGCATGCTGAATTCTAAAGTTGATGCTTATAAAATCAAATTAACATGTTTAACTAATCCTATTAGTAATTATAACTAATTATTAATTTATACAAATTAAGAAGAAATGTTTCTATTTACATGTTAAAAAAACATAGTTTATTTTAGAATTCATCATCTTATATATCCGGTGAATTGATGTGTGGACCAAGATAGCGATAACTTTGTTAAGAAAATTAGGTCATGTTTGGTTCGTTGTAATATGGCGTAATTGAATGTAATTTAATCTGATTACATTACGTAAGTTGTTTGATTTGCATAATGGATGTAATTGTAATTCAAATTACATTACGTAGGCTGTTTGGTTTATAATGTAATTGTAATTCAATCATTCCAATTACATCAAGTGTGGGAATTCAGATTACATAACAAGTTGGATGAAAATTTTTGAATTACGTCGTAATTCAGTATTTTTTAATTTAAAACATCAAGATTTGTATATTATTATTATTATTATTATTATTATTCTTATTATTATTATTATTATTACTAAATAATATTATTATTTATTAACAATATATATATATATATATATATATATATATATATATATATATATATATATATATATATATATATATATATTATTTATTTATAGGCTCAGGTTAATTGAGAATATTTTTATTTTGAGAAGATTGAGAAATATTCGTTTGAGCAAATTGATTAATGTTTTTATTTGATTCACAAGTAAACATCAATGTTAAATTTATCGTTTTGAAAACCTTCACAATTTTCTCAAAATAAAACCTTCTCAATCGATCCGATTATATATATATATATATATATATATATATATATATATATATATATATATATATATATATATAGTGGCAAAACCCGTCCGATGGACGGGTATGACTTGTGGTTTTTATTTTTAGGTTTTAGTAGAACAAATATATACTAAAAAGTTAAATTAAACAATTTACAAATATAATTGATGTTGTTAATTTAAGGTTTTCAATTTTATTATGGGATCATTTTGCTCGTGTGCAGATCTTAATAAAACTACTTTTTCATGATCATACATGAATCATCAAAAAGTTCCCAATTAGAATATAAATTAGAATCACCCAAATAAACCTAATACAAATTTACATATTTTTAGTCGTCTTCAGCAAATATACTCTTGAATGGAAATTAGATCAAACATGCCAAATCAGAAATGCCCGTATATTACATAGAAGACTGTACTTCGTTCTGTAATTAGGCAACTCCATTTGAAATCAGTGATAAACTAAACCACTAATATGATCAAGAAGTTAAAGTTTAACTAACCACTCATGGGTGGCATGATTATAGGACGAAGTATAGTCTTCTAAGTAAGAAAGTGGAATGACAATAATCAACATACTTGTCTCCTGAAGTCGAGTGCACGAGAATGATTCGTGATTTGTTCTCAATCATATTCCTAAGGTCTCCTTTCGCTTCTAACATTAATTAACGAAAATAAGATATAAACATATTTTTATTGAATGCATTAACAACGAAATGAAATAAACGGTTATCGAATATGAGAAAAAAAATTAAAAGTGGAACGTAAGAACAAAGTATAGTCCGCCCGATGGGCGACCAAGCCTTATGAATATCGTTAAAAAACTTAAGTTAACGAAAAATAAGCTAAAAATATACCAAATTTTTATTGAATGTATTAAGAAAGAAAAGAATTAAGTGGTTATCGAATATGGGAGGAAAAAAAGTTTTAAAGTGGTACACAATAACAAATTATCAAAGCATAACCCATCGATAATCACAATATAATGATATTTAGCCCGAGTACGTTTAAACTAAGCAAGTGGAGGTGGAGAACATTATAAGCCGTGATGGTGGTAAAAAGTTAATGAATATCGGCGGTAAAAGCGGTTGGAATAGTGTCCAAGGAATAAATTAAGTAATGGTTAATGAATTACGAATATCGTTAAATATTTATACAGTGAATAAAGAACAAAAAGAAATGAATGGTAATCCGGTAAGAGGAAATAAAACTTAATAAATTATCCACCATTTCAAAGTATATGCTTTTAGTTCCAATGCGAAGTAAAGTTTCTCTATACACAACGCGTGCCGTTGAATTTGTGTATTTACCATCTCTATCACAACGTAAAATCTTCAAACCCTTTATGCTCTTGACCCTTGAGCTAGCGACGTCGACACAAACCTTTAAAGTGGAATATTAACCTGTCAATGTAATTGGGCAAGGTCATTAATTAGAGCTCCTGAACACCTGATATTGCATTCGGGTTAATAATCGCAAATAAAATGTGTCATGTTTGTGTTTGTATTCTGGCCTTCAAGATTATTTTGACAAAGCTGAACTTAGTACATGCTTTTATATATGTCTATTGTGTTTCAAACATCATATAAGCATTTTGAGGGTGTTTCTGATGACTTATTCGAAGTGCTTATATATTTACTTTCATCACAAAAGAGCTACTTATAGTTTCAAATCTTCAAACATGACCACTAAAACCAATGGCGGAGCTAGAAAAATTTTCGTGGGAGGGTCAAAACACATTTTTGGGGAATACATTAAATGGGAGGGCGAAATAATTTTTTTTACACAAAATACACCCTTCCGGTCCTTTAATAGCTCCGCCCTTGACTAAAACTTACATACTGATTTTTTAATTTCCTATTTTATTGATCCTATTGATTTAAAATCATATACATCTAAATGCGTATAGATAAATTCAAATGGATCCATTAAAAAGTAGATTAAAGTATGAAAATTACCTCATTTATGATTTGAAGTGTGCTTGAGCAATAAGGAGAGACCTGTATATGAGTGACAATAGTTGGTTATCGGCCGGAAGAGAGATTATAAACGAAATTTAATACAATAAAAAAAATGGCAACCGAGACGATGATGAATCCGTTTTATTAAATTTATTACCGGACTTGAGTGATAATAGTAGGTCATAGGCTGAAACAGTCAAACAGATGAGACATAATATTTGCCTAATGACATTTTTTTGACACCCAAATCTACAAATGTAGTTTTTAAAATAATTGGCTTGGCAATTAGTGAATGGTAATTTGGAAACTGAATTTGACCTGCAATAATCCTCCAACCTCATTTTGCAACAACACCGTTAACACCCCTGGATTGGTGTGTGGAGTTAGAGTAACAACTAACAGCTAACATGATCTATTAAATAAGTGTTTACAAACTGTTCATACGAAAAACACATTTAATTAACTTGGATCCTGTTAAATTGCATTTATCAAGAGTTTATAATTCAGAAAATTCTAGCAAAAGCATGTTTAATCCTAGAACCGTATAGAGAACATAAGAGGTTCAGGGGGTTTGGAGTGTAGTCTCAGACAAAGTAATTGCATTATTACAAATTATTCATATGTAGGGTCTATCCTATGGGTTTATCTCTCATGAATGAGTTTCATATCATAGCGGAGGAAACCCGCAGAGGCCAAAATGTAACTAAGGGAATGGTATCCACATAATATGTATCTCCCAGTGTTGGTTATATTTCTACTGTCAGTTATACTGTCATCCGTAGTGTTTTATGCAACTTTCAAGTTCCACAAGCCCACTTAACGCAATCAGATATGTATAATCAGTGTTTTATACTATTTACAAAGTCACCACAACAATGACGATCAATGACATCTTGAGTTATATAATATAAGCTATAAACTTCTAATTTATTTTTCAAGTAAACTTGGCACTCATGGTTTCACACCTTTTGCACAACCAAGTCTTATTTCATCCTAAAAAAGTTTCAAATAAAATATTTTTATTGTGTACTCATCTTGTAGGAAATAATCATGTATAGTAAAGAAAAAAAGTAATGGTTTCCTCACATATTTATGATGATGTTGCAGTTTCAAATCTTTCCCAAGTTTAATAAGAACACCATGTATCCGCTCCAACACCTATGCAAACAGACAAGATTCCAAGTCACATAAATATATGCAAATGATATAGTATATATTCTGATTCTTGTAGGCTATTATGGCACATCCAAACACTACCTTGAGTATTTTATACTAACTGATTATCTGATTCAGATTATTAAATATCAAATCTAAACATCCCCTTATAACTGATTAAGTAATCCTTAACACATCACAAAATGGAATGCATATCACAGTATGGGGAACAATGGGGGAAAATAAAAGGGAAGGTGACGGTGAGAGACGGACCCAAGTCATCTATAAAAGCGTCGCCTAAGTTATCGCATTTACTCTTTAAGCGAATCTCATCTCCCAAAGAAGTGGCATTTGGTATTCGCCACATCATACAACGAATGAGATGCTCAATTAGCATAGTATATATTAAGGTTTACTTGCGTAAAACACCAATTGACATCGCCTATGAATAGACTACTATTAATAAGTAATAATCAAATTATCATCTTACCATAGGCAACGGTGCATGTTGGACTGACTTTGCCACTCCATGTCAAGTCTATGTAATGATAACTAATATAACTCGAATGTGAGGATCAACATATGCACTACCAATCAATCGTCCCTTTCAAGTAAACACGATAGATGTGTCATATGCACAAGCTCGCTTATTGCTCAGTAATATATCAACTAATAACGCCAGTTTTAATAAATGAAGCAATGAGACCCCTAGCTAGAATGACTCTTTATCAGTAAAATCAGTTTATTTATCATGTTTGGTGTAAGGTTTACCTTCCCGAGATATGCCCATGCGACAGCTAATGACACATCCAACTGCGATGACATGATAAAGGCATGTTGTTTTAACTCCAAATGATGGGATAAGCATCCCACTGCAACCTAGAACTTATGGTTTAATCATTGTACATGCATCCTTTTACTACCAAATAAACGTCAGTTCTAGTAGTAATTATATCCACATTGTGTACGAAATTATAATAAGAAATTAATTATCATCAATGTAATGGTTCATGCATCATATGCACTAACATGCATACCAAGTGGTTCACATTGTTTCCTCTAGGAATACAATGTTAACATCTTCTTTTCTTAATATGCTACTCTTGTGTGAGAATAGGTAGTCACGTTGGGTGATGATTTGGGTCAAACATGTAGCTATTAATAGTCTTGTCAAACAGTTCGGGTTGGATTGACCTGGAAATGTGTATATATATAATAAATTTTAGTAAATTTATTCATGGGACATGACTTATAATTATCGTTGATATTTTTACTATAGCGAAAGAAGACGGGTAAAAATGACGGAAAAGTGTTCAATGAATAAATTAAGTAACGATTTATGAATTGCGAAATACGTAAAATATTTATAGAGTGAATAAAGAAAAAAAAGAATGGTGATCCCATTAGAGGAAATAAAACTTAATAAGTTATCCGCCAATACAAAGTATATTTTATCGTTTAGCAAAGTAAATAATTGTTTAACGAAGGTACCTGCACATTTATAAAGTCACTTAAAAAATGAATTTATGGATCCCAACTGGACTATAAATGTTGTTGTAGCAAAACATTAACATATAACTCCTAGCATGTTGAAAAATCTAAGTGTGGAAAGTGGTAGTGTTCGCAAGATTAGTAGGATGATTTGCACCTTCAATAACGAACTTAGCTTTAACACTTCCAACATTTTCTCTTTAATAGGCATGTATATTGATAAATATATTTTTCCTTGCGAACCTTGTAATTTCAGTATAAAGAGGGGCATAAAAATTCCATATGAGCAAAAAATACAGATAATTAATATGTACAATCTTTTAATTAGTCATCATCTGCGTTCGTATGTTAACAAATAGCAACACACCACGTCCATGACAGGTTGCATATATTGGCATTTAAAATTAACTCTAGGTGAATTTCAATCCATTCAACTAATATTCCCAGTTCAGTTAATCTTTAGAACCGATCCGCTTGAGATATAATGTAACTCAAACTGACCCATTCAGAAGTAAACGGGTCAAATTACCACCTCTTGTATTATTTCTATTAGGTATAACTGTATAAGAGGTTACCTGGAGTGTAAGCAATGCTACATTATCAAGGAGACTGTAGGATGGGTGCAATCCTGTAAAGGTCGGCACTTGAAAGTTTATTCCTTCATTTCCATCCTATAAAAAATCGATCCACTTTATAATAAAACACTTCTTTAAAGATTCTCAAAACAACAAAAATGAAATTTTATGTAACCTGCTGAGTGAAGGCCATGTTGCTTGCACAACCAGGAGGAACCATGTTGCTTAAACTTAGGTAGGATCTCATTGGCATGATGTGCATTACCTTCACACATTTCTATTGAGACCTGAAGGTTAACGTGCCAATAGTAGTTGTTACAAAGATCATAGGTGCTAAGTGGTTTATAGCATAACTTTTCAACACACAATATTCAAACAATCAAATACAATACACAATGCCAAAGTGTAGTAGCATAACTTCATATAAAGTAGTATATTTGAAATTGTTATAGGAGATATATTCGGGTAAAGCATACATGACCTGGTGTTTTCATGCACTAACCAATTTAACTTGGTCTACCCTGTAAAGCTTAATGAAGCAAACTATTGGAGACTCGTATTTCATCTTAAAGAAGATAAGAAAACAAATGAACAACAATCAGGAAGAGTAAATCCCCCATATGTAACAGAATATTGGATGTCAATGAATTCAAGAACAGAAACTGTTGAAATAGTGAACACCGGGACTTGTTGAATCTTTCAATACTTGATTTTGATTCCTATGATTGAAGAAAAAGATGTTCCCCCAGTTTCATAATAGTATTTAAGTAGTTAATTTATACTTTTGTGGGAAAGAAGAATTTGCTACATGTTTTATCATTAAATTATCCATAGGAAGCTAACAGGGATTATGATTTCAAGTTTTGGTTCATGCGTGGACTTTCTTATCTATTAATAGAATTAAGGAAGAAAACTTAGTTAACAGGTCAAAATGGTATACTCTACATAGTATCAAAACTTTTTAAATTCGGGTTTAAACCGCCTAGAAACACATTCCTGTCCATTTTATTTGAAGTGTGTCAATGATTAATGTATCAAATGTGATCAAATACTAAGTGGGTGTTTAGTTGGATCAATTAAATCACAACAGATTTCAGTTTAGCGATAGGGTGGAATGGATATGTGTACTACTTAGGATATCATTTATGATACCATTGTGTGTTTAGTACTTATATGAAGGTTGTCAACACTTTAGTTGTATCTCAAAATTAAAATCAAAATTCAAAAAGTGCCCGACCATTCTTGTATCCATAAACCAAACACACCATAAGTCACTATATTACCTTATGCTTGGAGGCATTCTCAGTTGTCGAGCTTCTAGCTTGGCATCTGAAAATGAGATGAAATTTACTTAAGATATAATCAATATTACACAAGATAGACACATGAATACAAGAATACGAGATTATCATCATTTACTAAGTGAAGAAATCTCGATAAGTAATGTGAGCTGCCTTACAATCTGTTCGCTTATATATAACTTGAAATATCACAAGTCAACAACCAAAGGAGAAACGTTTCTAACATCAACATACATTTTAATTATTAACCCAAAACTTCTAACTTCATATCCTGAAGTCCCAATTGAGAAATATAATAACTAATCATACCTTGCCAAGTGTAAGCAAGCTCTTATTTATGTATGATCTTTCACTTCTCCTCATCCCAATTGTCTCCATCTTTGAACTTTCAGATCCTTCGAGGTCAATTAAGTGCTACAATAAAATGAGCAATGCCAATAAATATAATTAACCATAAAAGTAAGCCTACAAAATATATTGAGATGATTCATTTTCTACATACCATCTGTGACCGATTATGCAATGAGTCATTTTTAAGAAGATATACAGATTCGAAACTATCCCATTACTGGTATGACATATTCTAATATAATTGAAAACTTCTTATACAACCAAATTTATCGATTAACTTAGTTTTTAGTACAATTAGAGTAGATACCATCTTTTTCTACCAACATAATGTAATCCTTTTATGCTTTGTAATCTTGACATGCCCACATAGAGTATCCATCCAAATCACCTCTTTTTAAACTACGTTGTCATCACTCATTATGTCCAACACCCAAATTGAATGAATGGGAATTCCATTTGACAACTTAGTTTAACACGTAAAAAGGGATAAAATAAACCATTTTCAATTTGGGTGTTCCGAAGTGGATATTTGTGTCTTTTTAATACCTGCAAACAAACCTATTGCACGTTTATAAAGAATGCAATCGGGACCTAACTGTAATGTGCAAAAAAATATAGATTGTGTACTAAACCCTTACGTTTGATGATAGCAAATTGCTCTATATATTTTTTTCAAATTGTGGCCTTGTTGGTTTCACTGCCAAAGAACCATGCAATGCTTATTGCGTAATTAGCTCATATAGTTTTAAGGTTAAACTTCTATGGTGGTGTATTAACTTATGATGTTACAAAACTACATATAGAGAAACATTTGAAATAGGGTTGTGTGTATGAAATTCAAGAGAAAACATACTTGATTATATATACCTGCTGCTATAATCAATAATATTCGTCTAATTGAGCTTCTTCCTCTTCATCATCATCACCATAGTTGACTCTGCAATGACCTTTTGCCATCATGTGTATCGTAACTGCTTCCAATTTGTGAGACGGTTGCCAAATAATGTTGCAATACAAACACACGTAATTACGTTTCACCTGTAAAAGTATGAAGTTAGTGCAATGTTCGAAATCAAAACTTGGTAATGTGTGACATACATTTGTGATGACGAGGAGCAACATTGAGACAAATTAGCAGCATATTTTATACACTATAACCTCATCCATATAAAAATATTAAAAAAAAGGCAATGCTTGTAGTACATGAAGAAGTTCCCTATAATTCAATCAAATAAACAGTTCCCATGTGTCCGTTGATTAGATTTTATCCTTTTAATATTTTTTAGGATGAAAAAGTTAAATACGTACCTCTATATTTGATCATGCGATTAATGTTTATTTGATGTACCCCATTATATATAAATATGGCTCAGCATCAACCGCCGTCTTGGAAGAATTTATTTTAGCATCTTCCTAATCTCGTCTCTACTTATCCATCCTGGTATGAATATGAGAATGTCTTGTTATCTAGGAAAACATAATTTAAACAAACAATTAATAAACTGCATAAGTCCATTTAAAATTTACAAACAATTAATGTCTATTTAAGATTTACGAACAATGAATGTCTATTTAATGTACCCCATTATATAAATATTATTGAAGTGCAGGAAGAACAGGTTGTTCATATAATCATATCGTCAAAAATTTGTGACTTTATGTACCTGCAAACACGCATAATATGCACAAAACTATACAACAATCACAAACATAATAAATCATTCAAGAAGCAAAATAAAAATTATCGATTATTAGAGAAGATGGTTGAGGAAAAATTAGGGTTTTGTGTGACGAACAAATTAAGTGTCGTATATTAGTTTAGAAATTGTAAAGCTATAATTAAGGAATAGATATGGTGGATAACTTTTAAATTATAATTGGTTTATTTGTGTAGGTTTATATATTTGGTTTTGCAAGATATAATCAAAAAACATGTTGGTCTAGTGGTTATCATGCTTGTTAATGATACAAACACCCTAGGTTCAATCCTTGCAAGTGGCAAAATTTTTCTTAAAAAATCCGAAATTTTTAGTAAAATTAATTATTTCAAATATTTAATTAAATAATTTTATTAAAACAAAATTAATAAACAAAGTGTGCTTAGGTGGAATTATGATGACATGGAAATATGACGTGGCATTATGGGATGCCAAGTGGCATTTTGTGTGGCATGCCTCCTCTTATATATAATGTATAGATATATATATATATATATATATATATATATATATATATATATATATATATATATATATATATATATATATATATATATATATATATATATATAGGGTGAGGTTATTGTCGAACCAAATAAATTGCGAGCTGCGAGAACCAAAGATCAACCAATCGATTTTTTGGATATTAAATTTTATTATATAATTCAAAAGGGTATAATGGTAAAAATGCTTTTTATTTTATTTTTGAATTTAAAAAAAAAAAAAAAACGTTTTTAGTTCCCAAATTCTAGGATTTTTTTTTTTTTTTTTTTTTTTGCATTATACTGCTTAAAAACACTATGTGCACATGTGTTTTGCATTATATGGCAATTGTATTTTTCGTTTATGCATATGTGTTTTGTATTTGCACATGTATTTTTAAGAAATATTACATTAATATAAATACAAACAATAAATTTTTAATAATAGATTTAATACAAACAAGAAATATTGCATATGTGTTTTGTATTTGCACATGTATTTTTAAGAAATATTACATTAATATAAATACAAACAATATGTTTACACTTGAATTCAATTTTACATATGTATTCAAGTTCGTCAAATACACATGTGTCTCGATGTATGCACATGTATTCCTCCCTAGTTCAAGAAACCATGAAATCTTGATGTATTTTTAGCAAATGTGTTCAAAACACATGTGCTTTTTACATATGTATTCAAGTTCGTCCAAATACATGTGTTTGATGTATGCATCTGTTTTTATATCTTTATCATAATCAATTTTTCATCATACTAGTTCAAAACAACGTGTGCAATCTTCATATTGGTCATCATCCTCTTTTTAGTCACCTGCAAAATGACAAAACACATATACACACTTACTCATAAGCTATTCTCATCATAAGACAATCTAAACTTTGCACGGCTTCGAATAACATTTCTGTCTTTGCAATTTCTCATCAAATTTATTCGAACATATGTGCACGGCTTCGAATAACATATGTGCACAGTTTCCAAGAACATGTGTATTTACAACTTATCGTTAAATTTATTAGAAGACCACATTAAACTTCATATCGAAACCAACAAAAACGCACATAACACAAGTATGTATAGATCAAACACAAAAAGATTTAAATACCGATTAAACCACCAATAAAACATTAATGTGATCATTAAAGAACCAATTAAACAAACAAAAAGCACATAATGAAGTATGTTTAAATCAAACCGCCAATCAAACAAAAAGATTTAAACACCGGATCCATATCGATTTACTAGATCCATATGTTAAGTCTTACTGTAATTTAACACCATCATACCTATAGATATGAAACAAATATCATAGGCTCAATTCTTTTCATCATTAAATAGTTTTCATCCATATATCTAAAAACTAATTCTATAAATCAAAGTCAAATGAAAAAAAAAAAAAAAACGTATGTACTAGTTTGATAAAAAAAACCCGAGACTATTCTAAGCATACATAATGCATAATAGTAATTACAATTAAAAACATAGAACCAAAGTATCCGATTGAATTTTATCACATTGTTTCACTAAATCTTTCTTTTATATTTCGATTGAGAACATATATGATATCTTGTATAGATGTTCAAAATAACCACAAGATAATGAAGCAAAGTAATTAAAAAAATGATAAATGAAAACTAACCAAAGTAATTAAACCCATGTGGATAGAATATTTTCTGAAATCAAAAACAATATTTGGTTTTGGTGGATCGAAACCTATGTTTCAGATCGAATCCATTTGATCGGAAATCAAAACCCATAATCGAAAAAGATAGTATTGGATATAAGATTTAATTATTTTCTTGAATCGATTAAATGCGTGATGGTGGCGGTTTAGGCGGTGGTTTGTGGTGGTTTTGTGTGTTTAACATGAAAGAAGATAAAAGAGGATGAAAAAAAAAACGGTGAGGAATAAAAGTGGAGTGTTTTAGGTTAAAGTGGGGATATGAAATTCCTTATTTGCCCTTTTATCATTTATTTAATATAACTTGAACTTTTAATTTATTACCTTTGTGCCACCATTGCTTATAGCCATTGATCAAAAAAATAGAAGGTTAGGATTGGTTCTCGCAGTTCTCGCAATTTATTTGGTTCTGAAAATAACCTCACACTATATATATATATAGTGTTGTATTCTATGCAGTACCAATATTAGATACAGTACTTTACAGTACTATTCTAAACCAATATAAACCGTTGGATCACTTAATCAATGGATGAGATCATTTGTGCCTTTAATGTAATAAATTGAAATATCAAGCCATTATTTAAAAAGCTAAAAGGGTAATCATGGTATTTCCTATTTAACCCTAACATAGTGTCAGGTTAACCCACCCACCATCTATCCTCATAAAACCAATTAACCGCCTCCCAAAATCCTCTCCCTCTAGATCAAAACACCACCAATCTCTTTTTTTTGATCGAGCAAGCATCAATTATTATGAGGAAAAAAATAAACGTCACCAATCTCTTTGGATCGGTCCAAATTGTGTGACACTATATGCGATGTAGTATTTTCACTTTTTATATGGTCCAAATTGTTGTTTTATGATCTATTTTGCGGATATTGGTTTTGATATGAGTTAGGCAGGGTATGCCTTGGTTACATTGACTTGTTTGTGAGAAATGATTTGCACTCAAAAACCTTGTGGTCCACATTACTATTTTGCTTAAAGGTAAACTTTGTTTTCACGACATTGTGGGCGATACAATGATCGCAAAGCTTACTTTTAAACTCGCAATACTTTTATGCAAACCTATGAACTCACCAACCTCGTGTTGACACTTTTAGCATGTATTTTCAGGGTCTTAAGGTGATAGCTTACTTTTGGAGGTGCTTGGCAAATGGCATGGCATGGTCATAGACTACTCTAATTTATACTTGGGACCGCTTTATTATTATGGGCCTGTATTTTCACACTATTTTTGAAAGATGTAAACTTAATACCTTTGATTATGATATTTCTTAAGGTAAATATGTTATTCTATACTTTGTGTTGTGATGCCAATTTAGTAGTACCCATGACTTGTATGCTTTCACTACCGATTTTTTGGTGGGTGTTACACAAATGTATGCTTTGGAAATAATGAGGATGAGGGGACATTAGTCACAAGCTATGAGGAAGAGGGAATAGAGGAAAATGTTGAAGAAACTATGGAGCTGCATGAGACTAATCCCCAATCGTGTGAAGACAGACCACATATCTCATTACATGCCTTTTGTGAGGTGAATTCTTACAAAACAATGAGGGTCAAAGGTTACTTGGGCAAACATGTCTTGCATATCTTAATAGACACTGGGAGTACTCACAACTTCTTGTCCATGTCAACTGCTAAGAGGTTGGGTTGTAAGTCGAGGGTTACTATTCCATTGGAAATCTCTTTGGCCTGGAAATCAGATGTTGAGACAGTATATGTGCAAGGACTTTCAGTGGTCTCAACAAGGGATTCCTTATGTAACTGATGTTATGGTGTTACCTTTGGGAAGCTGTGATATGGTGTAAGGGGTACAATGGTTGTCCACACTAGGTGACATCTTATGGAACTTTAAGAAATTGACAATGGAATACAAATCGAAGGAAAAGGGTGGTATTAAGGGTTCTCAACGATGTCGTTGTCTTGGATGAGTGGCAAACAAGTAGCTAAGACTATGAATAATGTGGCTGAGTTGTCATACATGGATGTTTGTGCTTACCCTTCCTAATTGTTGAGTGTGGAAGGAGTTAAAGCAGGATCACCAGAAGTGAATGCAAAAGTGCAAGCTGTTTTGAATGAGTTTCAACCAGTGTTTGATGTACCAACTGGTTTGCCTCCTCAAAGGACTTATGACCATTCTATACAACTTATGCCAAACACTCCTCCTATCAACATAAGGCCTTATAGACACCCTCCTCACCAAAAAGATGCTATGGAGTTAGTGGTGAAAGAGTTGCTTGATTCAGGGGTAATTAGAGATAGTAATAGTCCATTCTCTTCTCTGATTGTCATGGTAAAAAAGAAGGATGGCAATTGGAGGATGTGTGTTGATTATAGGAAGCTAAACAAGTTCATAGTCAAGGATAACTTCCATATTCCAGTAACTGAGGAGTTGTTGGATGAGCTAAATGGGGAATAAGTGTTCACTAAGCTAACATTCACAAAACAACCTTTAGGACTCAGGATGGCCACTATGAGTTCCTTGTCATGCCTTTGGGATTTACCAATGCCCCATCCACATTCCTAGCTCTAATGAACACAATCTTCAAGCCCTTTTAAAGGAGGTTTGTCTTGGTGTTTTTTGGTGATATTTTGATCTACAGTCCAAGCTTGGAGGATCATGTGAAGCATTTGAAGTGTGTAATGGAAATAATGCAGCTAATCACTCTATGCCAAACACTTCAAATGTGCTTTTACTGGACAAAGTTGAATATTTGGTCCACTTGATCTCGGTGAAGGGTTTCCATGAGACCGCTAAAATCCAAGCTATGAAAGAGTCGCTAGAGCCTAGTAATGTGAAGCAATGATCAATCAGCTATTAACCAAGCTGCTAAAGAAGAATTCATGTGAGTGGAGTGCTGAAGCACAAGTGGCATTCGAAAGATTTAAAGAAGCAATGATAACCACTCATGTTTTAGCTATTCCCAATTTCAACAAGGAATTTGTTGTTGAGACTGACGGATGTGAAGTAGGAATTGGAGTTGTACTATTGCAAGATGGTCATCCCATAGCATACTTCAGCAAAGCCCTATCAACAAAACATCAAGCATTGTCTACATATGAAAAGGAGTTCTTAGCAGTGCTATTGGCCTTGGAAAAATGGAGAGGGTATCTACTTGATAGGCATTTTAAAATCAAGATAGATCACTTTAGCTTAAAGTACTTGCTTCATCAAAGGCTCACTACTCCTTTCAAACCAAATGGTTGCCTAAGTTGTTAGGATTTGATTATGAGATAAGCTACAAAAAGGGGAGTGAAAATGTAGTTGCAGATGCTCTATCAAGGGTAAATAATGGTGTTGAATTGTGCTCATTAGTTTTGTCCATCATTTTAAGCACTTTGTTGCAGCAAATATGTAACACCCCGCCTTATCTGACCACAATATTGTCCGCTTTGCCCGAGAGCTCACGGATTTGTTTTGTGGCCTCATTTGAAGACTTCGGCAGTCACCCAAGCGATTACTACTCATGAGCACGCTTAACCGCCAGGTTCCTAAGAACTCCACCCGCGATGAACCAAAGCGTTGTGTCATTTAAAGCGAATATTATCTTATGAGCCCAAGATCTCTCGTGCCACACCGATGTGGGATTTGCCTGGGGTGTTACAATCACCCCCTGCAGGACTCATCGTCCTCGATGAGGTTTGCCCCACCATCCCGACGGCTCGGGTGGCTCGATACCACTTGTAACACCCCGCCTTATCTCGACCACATATTGTCCGCTTTGCCCGCAGTGCTCACGGTTGTTTTGTGGCCTCATTTGAAGACTTCCGTGGTCACCCAAGCCGAGTACTACTCTCATGAGCACGCTTAACCGCCAGGTTCTAAGAACTCCACCGCATGATGAACCACAAACGCGTTGTGTCATTTAAGGCGAATATTATCTTATGAGCCCAGCATCTCTCCAGGCCACAGCCGATGTGGGATTTGCCTAGGGTGTTACAAAATATGTTAGGAATTAAACCAAAAGTACAAACTGTTAGTGTTGAAGAAGAGACTGCTGAAGAATACACTAGCAGTACTAACTGACTTAGTACTGCTAGTACATATAGTTTGTACTACTTAGGAGATATGTACACGTTTTGTATTTATAGATAGATATTGTATATATCTTATACAAATATAGATTGATAGTTATCTTGTAAAGGACTCCTTACGTTATAAAAGGAGGTCCTAGGTTAGCAGCTACATATATATCTTTTGTTAAGATTCAAGGTTGTAAGCCCTAGTGATAGTTGAGATCACTCGTATTATTCTTAATAATATTGAAGCGTTTGGTTACACAACATTGTTCATAATTCTTAATAATATTGAACTTTCAAAGCATATGAAAGTAGCAATACAAACAACAGAAGGAACTGCTAGCTTCACAGTTAGTACTGCTAGTTTGGAAGAAGGTACTGCCAGTGTTGCTGCAAGGTCTGCTAATAAGGGCAAAGCTCCAATGACAGAATTAGAGCAACCAAAGAAAGTAAAGAAGAGGGTTCTTACTCAAATTGATTATGATGCTGAGGTTGCTAAAAGAGCTCTTGAAGAAAAGGTTGCTAGATTCATGGATGAGCAAAGGGTAATTAGAGAAAGAGAAGCTGCAGATGAACAAATAGAAAAGCAGTTATAGGATCTACAGAAAGAAGAAATACATGCAGATGAAAGGGAAGCAGCTTTGAATGAATTGATGGATATTATCAGGAAGGGTCAGAGAGAAAAGAAAAGACCAAAGCCCCCAACAAAAGCTCAGATCATTAAGCAGATAAAAGAATATCTCAAGCATCAAGACAACTAGAAGGCAAGTCAGTTGAAGGGAAAGTCCAATGCTGAGTTTTAAAGGCTATACTTAAAAGCTTACAAGAAGATACACAGCTTTGTTCCAATGACTGAAGAAGAAAGATTTTCAGGAGCAAAGAGATTTGCATCATCTATGGAGTCTGAAGCAATAAAGAAACAAAAGATGGATGATGAAGACACCAAGAGGCTGGATCAGCTGGTCATTCAAGAAAATGCGATTGATGCAGCACCTTTGAATGCCAAGTTTCCAATAATTGATTGGCAGGTAGTGTCTAATGGATTTAAGAATTACATTGAGCTGACAAGATCAAATGGCTTCAAGGGAAAATATCCTTCTTTTGGTTACTTGCTACATTTTGTTGATAGAGAAGATCTGGAAGCCCTTTGGAAGATTGTCAAGTTCAGATATGGCTCTACAAGGCCCACAGGAACTTTAAACTTTGCTATCTGGCATGCTCTAAGGTGTATGTTTGAGCCAGATGCAACTGATCACTAGTGGGATGATTACATGGTGAAAAGCTGAAAGTTATTTCAATACTGTGGAGTACATGTACTGGAGCTAAGTGAAATTTGGATATATATGCTAGTGGGCGAGACTATCCACTTTCACTATAGTAGCAACTCAAATGTTAGACTCTAAACCAACTACTTTTGAAAAGAAAGGAACTCCTATGGTTTATACGCTCGCATAAGATCGAGGAGATAACACACAAGAAATAGTGTGTTTAGAGGAATCCTAACATCAAAGATTTTAATTCAAGAAACTTATGGATTTGCAGAAATTATAAGTTTAGGGAGGATTGTTGGGAATTAAACCAAGAAGACAAGCTGTTAGTGTTGAAGAAGAGGCTATCAAGAATACACTAGTAGTACTAATCGACTTAGGACCTGCAAGTACATATAGTTTGTCTTGCTTAGGAGATATGTCTGCGTTTGTATTTATAGATAGATATTGTATATATCTTATACGAATATAGATTAATAGTTATCTTGTAAAGGACTCTTACGTTATAAAAGGAGGTCCTAGGTTAGCATTACATATATATCTTTTGTTAAGCTTCAAGGTTGTAAACCCTAGTGATAGTTGAGATCACTCATATTATTCTTAATAATATTGAAGCGTTTGGTTACACAACATTGTTCATATAACTATTTCTTTCACACCCCAAATTACATTTTGCGTTGAATGGAATTCACAGGGGTTGTTGTCATAACATCACAATCACAGTTATATTGAGCGACCTAAAGTGTCGTTTGAAAAATACATCGTTTGATTTAATAAAATAATCGAGTTTACAAAGTATAGGTCCCAAATGAAAATCAACTTGTGCGGAAATAAGTTTGTTACAATTCAAACGATGTTTTAAAGTGTATAAATCCCATGAGAGAGCGTCGTCACCACGACTATAATAAGTCCACATGCATGCCATGAAGTGTATGCCTTAGATACGAGATAAAACATGCTTAAAGCAGTCAACACAAAGGTTGAGTGAAATCCATAGGTTTAATTAATTCGTTTGAACACAATATTCGTAGTGTGAGTTACGTTGTTTCACACTCATCGTTGAAAACAAAACGACATTTATTTCACTAAGTTCATGACAACCAAAGCGTAAACCTCGTACCAATAGAAATTGGTAAAATCGTTTCATCGCGACCCTAATAGGTAAACTTGCCAATTTACCTTAATGATTCAAATATAGTCGTTCGATTTCCCTAAGCGGGTCAATAAGAACGGAGTGTTAATTCAATAGGCCTATTCACAATATTCGCTCACTCATGAAGTGACTAATGGTGCATGATGTAGGGACTTCAAACATGGCAATTGATTACTTAGTGACAATAAAACATTTGGATATAGCATAGAGTTCAAAGCATTCGTGTTCGATTAAAAATAGTTGAGCATGTATCTCCCCCAAGAGTTTGTAAAACAATAAATAGTAGAAAGTGGGGCTATGAACTCACTTGGTACAATGATACGATGACAAAAGTGAGTACACTGAAATAATGCGCAATCTCTAACTGCGACCTATTATGAATGATATGATATATAATAAGTCATGATGTAATGTTATGCATGCAATTCGTATGATATTTATACCACTTATGAATTTTTGAAAACAATACTTCTCGTCGAAAATATAATCTTTTAACGTCTTGACCATTTTCAAATTACTTCACATATATTTACGTTGAAATGATATCCGACGATAATCATTTAGTGATTTATTGTGAAATTATAACTTTTCGTCGTAAAATAATGTCATTGAAATTTCCATGAAAGTGACAAAAACGGCTTCTAAAATCTAGTCGTAAAATGGTGCACGTCGAGCGTTAGGAAACAAACTCAACGGTTTTGGGAAGCTTGTATCATTATCTCAAAGTTTTAGTACATGAGTTTCTATCCTAGAGGTCTCGAACATAAAGAAAAATAGAGGTTAAGTATGATACTTATGTCCCAAAATATAGTTTAAGAGTGGTTTTCGGCAAAGTTTAAGTGACTATATTTCATTCGTTACAACTCCGCTCGATGAACGGTTGGACATTTTAGAAAATAGGCTAGGCGAACTTACTTTTTCTAGAAGACATCACTTTATAAAAAGTTCTAAATCAATGTTAAAAACAACCTTCAACTTGGTCTCTAGTTTTGCCGTAAAACTTGCCTATTAGAAATAATATTTAGTTTTTCTTATATAATAAAGTTACGGCAACTTTTGTAAACGTGTATAATTTAATCGTTACAAATCCGTTTTCTACGTTTTAAAGGTCCTTAGCTTTGTATCAAAGTATACTAACATATTTTTGACAAGTCGACATAATTTGCAATGCCCAAGCTTCATTTTTGACTCATACAAAATAAATCATGCTTGCTGAAATTTCCAGAAATTTATAGTTTTCGTCGCCAACTTGAAAAATTCATAACTTCTTCGTTATAGCTCCGTTTTAATCCGTTCAAGCGGTCACGTTTTCGTTTTAAAGTATATTTTCTAAATATCTAGGCCAAAATTTTTTACCTACTGTCGGATTTTCCAGATTTTGAAAATAAGGACAGACCCTTTTGCAAACTTGTCGAAATGAGTTTTTCTCGCGCCAAACCTATTCTAACCAATTCAAAACAACTCCGAAGCTATTCTAATTCTACCATACACCTTCTTAGGGTATCATGGTTTCCTAGACATCACCAAAACTAATATATAACAAGGAGTAATTATAGGATGGATTATATATATTTAACACTTAAAAACCTTAAAAAGTGATATAAACATCACATAACTCGCATGTTTCTCAAATAAAATGATATGACCATAACAATGAATGTGAAATAAAAACATGAATATGAATGCTTACAAGAAATATGATGAGGTTTAAGGACAATGGGTTTTTCCTAATCACCTTAGGTTTTTATTGCAAAACCTTTACAAAGAGTGATACTAGAGTTTAAAAATCTTGTCTTGAAAAATTTTTGATGCTTCCTTCTTGGTCTCCTTGGTTGCCGGTTTTGAGAGAGAAGAGAATGAGATATTTTGATCTTGTTTTGCAAAATGAAGTAAATGGTTTTTGTGTTTGGTTAAAGTATAATACTAGTATACTTGGTAAGATATTTTGTAAGAATTGTGATGACTAATCCCCCTTGTGTCGACAAGGGGGTGTATTTGTTTAGTATTATATATATATATTTTTTATAAGTATAATGTGTAATTACTTGTAAGTAAATTGAAGACTTGTGGTAAATTGTGTAGCCATTTGAATATTTAAGGTAGCGTTAGATAAAAATAAATTTTCACGGGTCAAGATAAAATATATTAAGGTCATAAAATTATAAAATACATTTCTTGCAAAATTTGAGTGATATAATAATAATCGTGTAGTATTTAATAAAACCGTCGTAGTTATATAAATATAACAATTTATATACAAAATAAATTTAAAACATTTGGGTAAACTCATAATATTATTTTTATAAACTTAATATGAGTATAAAATATATCGGGATAATTTTGGAAGTAATGGATCAATTGTTCAAAATAATTAATTCGCGATAACGTTTATTTAATACAAAATTAAGCGTTTAATGAAAATGCAAAACCATGCATGAATTAATATGATGACAATGATGTTAATGAAATGTAGACTAAACTTAGTCTATATGAAATGTCCTCGATGATATGATCATGAATTCACAGCTAAACCATTACGGTTACGTGAATTTGATACTCGTAAACCTAGTTTACGATAAACGATAAATGATGAAGCATGAATAATGTTTTGAAATATGAAATGAAAATACGAGTTGTCACAATTTCATTCATTCATATACATCAAACAACATTAATCTTCTAAGGTACTAAGTACTAGATTCCGCATACTGCTTGGTATACTCTCAAAGTATCTATAACCCAAGGCTTGGTATACTCTCAAAGTATCTATAACACAAGTCTCACGTGTTTAGATCCTCTCAAAATACAGGACAGTTGGACTAATGATGATGATGTGCAGACCATCATACTTAAGCTACAAGGTGATCCAAGTGCAGTGCCTAAGTACACTTGGGTGGATGGGCGATTGAGAAGGAAAGGAAGGCTATTGGTGGGTAACAATGCAATGCTTCAACAGCAGATTGTGGCCTGTTTCCATCAAGGACCTCTAGGTGGGCACGCTGGTGTTCATATGATAGCTAAGAAGATATCTGCAATCTTTTATTGGCAAGGGCTCAAGCATATGGTATAGACCTTTGTGAAGGAATATGAAACTTGTCAGAGGTACAGAGTTAGTTTCTTATCCTAGTCTACTACAACCCTTACCAATCCCAACACAAATTTGGAGTGAGATATCAATGGACTTCATTGAGAGTCTACCCAAGTCACATGGCAAATCTGTTATATTTGTGGTGGTGGAAAGACTTAGTAAGATGGTTCATTTCATGGCATTGCAACACCCTTTCTCAGCCAGCGATGTGGCTAAAGTGTTTTTAGACAATGTGTACAAGCTTCATGGTCTACCTAAAGCCATAGTCAGTGACAGCTACAAAGTCATCTTTAGCCACTTTTGGCAGTCATTATTCAAGATGCTCAAAGTGGATTTGCAGCTTTCAACAGCCTACCATCCACAAACAGAAGTTGTCAATAGGTGTTTTGGCTGCTACTTAAGGTGTATGACTGGGGAAAACCCAAAGGATTGGGTTGATTGGTTGCCATTAGCTGAATTTTGGTACAACACCAACTGTCGTTCCTCTACTAAAGTGACTCCCTTTGAAGTTGTGTATGGTCAACCAGCTCCAATGCATATTACATATGTTCCTGGTGATAGTGTTGTAGAGGCTGTTGACAGGTCTTTACAGGCTAGAGAGCAAGCTGTGAAGATGTTGCAGTTGCATCTTAATAGGGAACAAGATACGATGGTGTTTGCGGCTAACAAAAAGAGTACTGAAAGGGAATTTGTTGTGGATGACTGGGTATATGTGATGCTTCAGCCATATAGGCAAGTCTCTGCTAGACTAGGGAGTTACCACAAGCTATCCCCAAAATATTATGGACCCTTTCAAATTGTCAACAGAATTGGCAAAGTAGTCTATAAGTTACAGCTACCAAGTACAAGCAAAATCCACCCAGTCTTTCATGTCTCACAGCTAAGGAAGTGTCATGGCCAACAAGTGCAAACAAGAGCTCTACCCAACTGTGATGATGATGGGGGTATAGCTGTGGAACCATTGGAAATTCTGGAAAGAAGGTTGGGAAAAGTGCACAACAAGCCGGTTTGTTCTTGTGCATTAGGCAGATTAGACCAAAGAAGATGCAACTTAGGAGCTGTACCATGACTTTGTGGAAAGGTTCTACAATTTTCTTGACATAACCTTGAGGACAAGGTTCTTAAGGGGGATAGAATGATACGCGCCATTACCAAAGTCAGACAGTCAAAGGACTAATATGAGGCTCGTGCTGCAGAGCAAGCGAAGAAAACGTAAGGGGGGTCAGGCTCCCAGTGGAGCAGAGGATACGGTTAGGATAACGAACTTAGTTGCAATACGTATGTAGTTGAGGGGGTAAAAGTGTAGAAGTTTGAATAAGTTTGGAAGGCGGTGGAGAATTGGCGCCAAGAACACCAACAACCATTTCCCTTTCATTTCTAGATCTTTTCTACTTCTATAATTAGTTGTATCTTTTCATTTTATCATTTTCAAGTATTGTTGTAACTGATTTTCTCTCTTCATTGTATCAAATCCACAATTCCTTTCATAATAACAAATCATTTCAGATTTCTCTTCTAATCCTTGATATCCCTAATATTTGTACTTGTTGAGCTTCATTTCTTTGTGAAATCTGGTTCAGCATCTATCAATATGTGCTATAGTTGTACTTGTATGTATTAATAAACGCACAGTAGGTGTTCGAGAAAATATCTCAAAGAAATTCAAGGTTTTAGAATGTGACATTCTTGCACTAGGTGTTCGAATAGGTTTTCGTCCAAAAACAATTGGCAACATAGACCGAAGAGTCTTCCCATATTCACGGGGCTATCCCGCCAATTTCAAGCAACCCAAACACCGAACTAAACCTCAAATTTCATATTCTTCATGTTTTAAGTGTGTTTAAGTGATTTTTCAGCCACGTAGCCATATTCTATGTTTATTATCGCGTTTTCAGTATGATTTAAGGTACATTTGGTTAGTAGAAGATGATATCAAAACTCTTAAGGTACAACAGCAAGAGTTTGCTCCATTTGTTGTGTCTCTTTTGCTTAAACAATTTTTTGTTGGTAACGTTATTGGTGGGTGTCATGGATTATTGTGTTTGTATGGTCTCCATACAGGTTATAAGAAATGGATGGTTGTTATTTGGAACCCTTCTATTGGAAAATCGTTTGGTATTGTTGTCCCTAGTTTTGACCCTCAAAATTTTAATCGGACTGTTTATTGTTTTGGGATTTGTCCCGTTACTAGTGATCCTACCGTTGTTAAGGTTTTATGAGTAGTTAACATGCCTTGGCGTGTTGAAGTTTTTACATTGAGTTCGGGGGTTTGGAATGTGATTCCGTGTAGTAAGCTGCCTCGTGAATCAATTGAACTTAACTCGGCAACTCAGGTTGTTATAGATAGGTTTATATATTGGGGTGCTTAGGAATGCACTTTAAAAAAACATATAGTTGTGTCATTTGATTTGATTACCAAGGAATTCAAAGTGGTAGACCTACCAGATAGCCTAACAAACAAGCTATACGGATCTGTGTACGTTTCTAAGCTAAGGGATTCTCTTGTTGTGCATGGAGGAAGATGTTGTGGTGTATGGGTGACGGAGCATGATTCGTCTTTTAGAAAGCTATTCACAATTGGCGAACCGGTATATAAAATACTGGGGTTTAAGAAGAACGGTGAACTGTATTTGAAACTTGAAAGGAGGACGGAATGTTTACAACACTTAATGTTTACGACCCATGCTCTCAACAAATCAAGAATCTTGGGATTTGTGGAGTAAGCGGCTCCTTCTTCATGGGCTCTTACAAGGAAACGCTGTTTCTCCTCGATCACTCGGATTTGCATATTTATTCTGACGATAGTTGATCAAAATGATGAAGCCTACATTTTAAGGTGTGGATTTACAAAGTACAAGTTTCTTAAGGACGGAGGGGACTATTTTGTAGCTAAGGTGTGGAAAAATCACTTTCATCTATTTTAGTTTTTTATCACTATTTTAATGTCATGAAATCTTATGCGATTGTAGATGCAGTATATGCTACTTTTTTCCCCTCAATTATTTGCTTTGTAGCAAGGATAGTGAAATCGGTATTATCAAGTTTAATGTGATTTCTATTATTCCATGGAAAGTGTTACTTTTGCTCCTTGTCTTTAATGGTTTATTGAGAGTAATTAATGATGAACAAGCCTATTAGATGTTCATTACATGTTGAAATCTAGTTAGCATCCTTTGCTCTGTTACATTCTCCTCTCATTTTGCTTGGGATCTATTTTGAATAATCTGTAAATACAAACATGAGTTTATCAGTCATTGAATGTGCAACATTTGAACGTGTAATTGCTTATGTGTGAACAAGATACTTTACCTCAGGATTAGAGGAGTAAAGGCATTAGTAGTGGTTAGGCGATGTTTGGACAAAGTCACGAGTATTTCTATAGAAGATTTATTGTTAAGGGTGAAAAGTTTCAATATGTTAAACCGGAAAGTCTAGCATGTTGCCAGACAAAATACGCAATCTCCCAGTTATACCATCCAAAGTGTAAAATAACATAACAGAAAGTAGAAACAGAGCCGCGGCCAACTATGCTTGCATCAGTTGAGTACCACTAGGGAGGCTGCAATGCAATCAAGCTCTTATTGCACCTGCATTAGACTTCTTACCAGTATGTAACAACACAAAGTAGTGGTAGTATCTTAGATTCATCTCAACCTACTCGTTGTATGTCCAAGTCTTTTAGAAAACATATTTGATTGTAACTACAGTAAAACCATTTTAGATATATCCTCAACACAATCCCCTACTATTTTCTTGTCTATTGAACTACTTAAGATCCAACAATAGTTGGTAACTCTCGAGGCTTATTGTGTTTTTGTGGCGGTTATTATCTAAAATTTGATTCCCATAGAAATCTCTGTGATTCGGAGAATGGGTTCTGCTGTTCTTTGGAAACCTTTCAATTGCAGAATCAGTTTTTTGTTGTGCCAGATGTTACCTGCTCTATATGTAAATGTTTTTGGGTTATGGAGTTTATCCTAACAGAGTGATCCCGTTTCATTCTTTTTCAGGTAGATGTTTTTGAGTTAAGTTCACGGAAGTCCAAACCGTAATCTGCCTTGTAAATTGGTTTACATTGACTTAGGTAGCTATAGTTGCCAGTTTCCAGAGTGCCCATGAGAAAACCAGGAGACGGTGCTTGGTATGAGCAGCACAAGTCTCCCCAGCATTTCATTTTCATAGTAAACTACCGATATGTAAATGTGCATATGACCTGGTACTTCCACAACCAACAATACCTTGATCATTAACGGCAGACTTGTAAATTAGCATCCGATAGTAACCAATGCCACAGAGTTCCATAGCAGGCTGACACAATTGCTGTTTTTAATAGTATTTTACTTTTTTGCAAGACTATGAACCCCGTTTTGTGTTTGGGTATCCGACCACCAACTTGAGTATCTGAAACACTATCTTTTGACTCATTGAATCGACTCATACTTTTGTTTCTTGAAGCTATTTCCTTAAATGTTATCGGACCACCAAGTTGAGTACGCGAGTTACTATAGAGAGCATACACTGTGACTTTTTGTGCTATCCATTTAATTGTGGCCCTTTGAGACATCGATTGGGTATAGACGGTAGGAGGTGTTCGTTGGTTCAGATTTCGGGTTCTTCGGTTTGAGAATTTTTCTAAGGGCGAAGCTCAAAAGAAACAGAATTTGAATTCAGCTTGGTTTATAATTTGAACCAAAAAACCCGAAGTGCAAAATTTGTTGATTTTTTTCAGTTAAAAATAAAGATATTTAGCCCCAAATGCATCAACGAATGAAGTTTGGACAAATGCATCACCCAGAAGCAAGAAAAGTGAATCATTCCTTACTCTACAATTTATACTCCATCCAATCTATCATTCTATTTTATTTTTTTATTTTTCATAAAACAAGAAATCTAATATGATGCTCGCTGGTCAGAAGAGTCAGCCTACATTTCTATTATGTTTAAAAACTATACGAGGTTGTGTATGTATAGCGAGTAGGTGCATAGTTAAGCAAAGATGTTGGTCCCACCAGTGGCGGATCTAGAAGGGATTTAGTGGAAGTCTGTATTGTCATGTTATGTGGCCATGGGAAATGTCCGTGGTGCTATAATTTGACTTATTATTTGGTGCTTAATATTTTACTTTTTACGGAAATAAAAAAGTGTAAATAACATAGTAGAAAGTAGAAACAGAGCTATGACTAACAATGCGTACATCGATTGAGTACCACTAGGGGGGTTGCATTGCAATCAAGCTCTTATTTCACTTGCATTAAACTTCTTACCAGTGGTATAGAACAATTTTGATTGTAGGTTCTAGTGCTTCTTTGATTCATCCCAACCAACTAGTTGTATGTTCATGTCTCTTGGAAAACATAAATGATTCTAGACTAAAGTTCAACAATTTTGGCTCAGCACAAGTTTTCCCGCACTCTTCCCATGACCGTTGAATTACTTAAAGATCCAACTATAGTTTGTATCTCTCAAGGCTTAATATGCTTTTGTGGCGTTATTTTTCAATATTTGATTCTCAAAGTATTTATGTGATTTTGGAATGGATATTGTAGTTCCTTGGGATCTTTCCAATAAAAAATCAGTTTTTGTTGTGCCAGATGTTTAACATGGTCTATATGAAAATGTTTTGGGTTCTGGGGTTTACCCTAGCAGTAGCGACCCTTAGATTGTTTAGATTACATATTTTTCCAAGTAAAAGCAGCATCCTATATCAACTAGATGCTTTGAGTTAAGTTCACGAGTTTGAATTTCGAAGTCCAAACCGTAATTTACCTCTCAACTTGGTTCACATGGACTCACTGTAGTTGTGAGTCTTCATAGTGCACATGAACAAACCAGGGGACGGTGGTTGGTATGAGCAGAACAAGTCTCCTCAGCATTCCATTTTCATAGTAAATTACCAATCTGTCAATGTGCATATGACGCGGTACTTACACATCCCAACCATGCTTTGATCATTAAAGGCAGGCTTGTAAATTAACATCAATGCCAGAGAGTTCAACAGCATCCAATAGCAGGCTGAAACGAGTGCAAAAGATTGGATACTAAATGACTGCCGTATACATAGACGGAACTTGAACATTTTTTTGGGGGGGGGGGGCGAATTTATTTTGGGAGGGCTGAATCGGAGATTTGTTTGTAACCTCAATTAAATTACCCCTAAAACCTATAATATTTACACCAGGTGCCGCAAATTTTGGGGGCGCGGCCTCCGGGTCTCTATGAAGGTCCGCCCTTGGCCGTATACATGACATAGTTGTTGTTTCTACTTGGGTAAATAAAACACGATTCTTTGACTCTTAGAGTCAACTGATAATTTTGTTTCTTGAAGTTATGCTCTTAAACGTTGGAGCTGTAATATCTTACCACCAACTTGAGTACCTGTTTTACTAGAGCATACACTGTGACTGTTGTGCTATCCTTTTTATTGTGGCCGTTTTTAGACATTAATCAGGTATGGACCAGTAGGGTGTTTGTCGGTTCAAGTTTCTCAGTAGGGGTTCATTGGTTTTGAACATAAAACACAAATTGCAAAATTTGTTAATATTTGTCCAATTAAATTTACAAATATGTAGCCTGAAATGCATCAACTCATGAACAATGTACAGCAATATCACATAAATAAATTTAATGAATCTTATTTTACTTATTTTTACAAATGCCTCACCCAAAAACAAGAAGAATGAATCATTCCTTACTCTAAACTTTATACTCCATCAGTCCATCCACTCTATCATTCTAACTACGCAAAAATGTTGGTCCCATCAGGGGCGTTTCTAGAAGAAGTTCAGTGTATGCACATGAAAATGTTTGGCTTTTGTATTATTTTTTCGGCTCTTTTTTATGTAATATTAGTGCATACTGTGATTATTATTATTTTTTTCTGTAATATCAGTGGATACTGTGGTCAAAACCCATGGATTCATGTTTTTGTCAACCCCTGGTTTTTGGACGTTTCATGCCACTTGTGTTGAACGAAATTTGAGTTCAGCATGGCTTCTTCTCGCAGTTGCTATCATTTGATATAATCTTCGGACTTGTTCTGCGAATGATTAAATAGCAATCAGGACATGGATAATTAATGTGCAACAACATAACTTTATAGTGAAGAGGTTCACAGAAAGTTTATTGGTAAGCATTTGATTTTTCTGAGGTTAAGTGACTACTTTTCAGACTTTACATTTTCCAGAAATTATTAAGTGTTCTGGTATATTTGGTTGATTTAGTCAAACATTGAAGAAGACTGAAGAGGTAAATATAGATTGGTGTTTAAATTTCTCGAGAAATCGTCATCAGTTTTTGAAGATATAAAAGCCCATTGAATTTGAAAGTCAACGTACAAGAAATGGTCCGTTTGTTTGTACAAATGTCCGTGCTTTGATTTTATAGTGAGGAAACATATAATGTAGTATGACAAATATGAATTACAGGTTTAAACAATGTAGAAAAATGTAGGAAGCTTGTGAAATCTCTCACAGGTTTGACATAAATGATACATCTAATAAAGAGTGAAGTTGGCTCAGCCTTTAATCAACAATGCTTTCTAATTATTTTACCCTTATGATTTATTTATATCATAGAGGTACAAGAACAAGTAGTCTTTCGGTTGGATAATGTAAGTTTATTTCTCGAGGACCATTACGTGATTGGCTTAATGGTATGAAGCTTTTGAGATTTGATTCTTTGCATTTTACAGGTGTTGTGTTGTGCATTTTGAAAGTGATTTGTGTTGCATTTACAGACAAATCTGGAGAGTCCTTATCCTTCCAAATGAGGTTACGTGTAGCATTGGATTCAGCCAAAGGCATTCTTTATCTTCCCACCGAAGCCTACCCACCTATATTCCACTGTGATATTAAAAGAAGCAACATTCTCATTGATTCCGAACTCACTGCCAAACTTGCTGATTTTGAACTTTTAAGGCTTGCACCAATTTTGGATGACTACGGAGTCGGTCCTAACCATGTATCCACCGATGTTAGAGGAACACGCGTAAGTTATTTTCCATCTTACTTTCTAGCTGAGGAACCTTGGTGTATGGATCGACCTTGTTGCTTTCCTTGACTCAGGACCGAGGTTATAAATAGCGGGCGTGGCGTGGCGGCATGACCAAAGCCTCATGCCTTAGCGGCAAAGCGAAGCTTTTGTGTTTATAAGGTGTGGCGTAAGTGGCACAAAATATAAAATTTTTATACATTTATATCATATCTCATATATCGAGTTTATAAAAGACGTGACATAAGCGGCGTAGTACGTGGAGTGGTGGCGTGACCAAGCCTCACGCTTTGCGGCCTTTGCGCTTTTAGAACTAGGACACAAACTAACTATAAGAGGTGGCCAAATGGGCGGGTTGGATAAAGGGTCAAGTGGAAAATTTTTGGTAGGAGTCAAGTCTCAAGACATAGTCAATTGTGTTAGTTTGCGGACAATATTTAATAGTCGTATGTCCAATTCGAACTCGAGTCTATGGGATTGCACGCGATGCGTATGAGATTCAATTATAATAATTAATAAGTAATAGTTATGTTTTAATTATTAAATCACAATAATCACTAACAGTCGTTAGTACTTAACGGAAGTTAATCTAACAGACGTTAAATGTAAAGAAGAAGAACTAAAGAGAAAATAGCGAAGGAGAAGGTTCTAGAACCCCTCTCCTTGGGCTATACGGCCGGCTACATGGATCCAGGGGGAATCCCCTTCCAACTTGGACTCCAAGCTATTACACTATATATACAACCCTTTGTATCATTAGTTGGTAATCTTTGGAAACCCTAAACAAGCCATTCTTCTCTTCTTTCTCCCTCTTGTCCCTTTGTTGATCGAATTACACAAACCTTAGGGTTGTGTGTTCGACTTTGAGGATAATCAAAGTGTTTGGTTTGTTTTCGTGATCCTTGAACTAGCATTCTAATTGAATCGGTATCAATACGCGTGTGCAAGACCATAGAGAAAATCCCAATTGGATTTTTGGTAAACCCTAAATCGATTATACCAATCACTCTAATTTTAGGGTTTATTTTTTTGTTTGATTCTTGATTCGCGTGGAAGCTAACAAGGTATGCTTAGTAGTACATAGATTCCATCAAATTGTTCATTAAAAAAAAAGAAAAAAAAAAACTCGTTTGCTTGTTTGGTTTGCTTAACGTTATTCTTTTAAGCTAATAGACAAGAATGTCGTTGATAGCCTTGGAGTTGTACTTTTAGAGATCTTGACCAGCATGAAACCAATATCACATGGCAAAAATATCGTTTGTGAGGTATTTTTTATATTTTCTCTTTTCCTTAATATATCCATCTCACTAGACCGTCAAAATCAATAATTTTTGGTATGGTTTGGGTCGAACCAAGCACTTTTCTCCTAAAAAGAAAACATTTTGCTCCAATAATGAGTTTAATGGTTAAAATATTGTCAAGCAACATAAACAAAATATGGTTTAAGTAGGAACAATGTTCTCCATCATTACTAACCGGATCGGTTTATACCCTTTTGAATGTACTAGCCGGGTATCCGCGCACAGCGGCGGCGATAAGTATAATTATATATGTTTGCTTACCCGTTTAGTGAATTCGTTTCACAACACTTCGAATGTATATGTGTTAGTTGTAAGTGTTTGTTTGGGTTACCCGTAACTTTCCCGTAGCTTTCCCGCGACATCATTATTCCCGCATATAGAAATACCCTCTTACGCGTCAAACACTACCCCAAAAGTATATGATTTTGACGAATCAAGATTATATTGATTGAAATAAATGAAATAAAGGTTAAAGTTGTAAAAATTTGAATTGAAATAAAATAAACTCATTAAAAATATAAAACTAAAATCTCATAAAAATATATCAAAATGGATGTTGAATTAAAGAGCATAAAATTTTAGAAAATATGGTGAAATTAGATTATAAAAAAAATAAGTAGATAAAAAGATATTTTAATTTAAAAATAAATATGAATTTTTAGTTGAGAAATGACACATGTCATTTTATAATTGGAGCTCTTTATCTTAATTTTTAGTGGTTATGAGTTAGGTTTGGAGTTTGTTAGAAGTTAGGTTTGGAGTTTGTTAGAAAGTGACACATGTCTTCTCATGATTGGAGCTCCTTATCTTAATTTTTGGTTAGAAAAACTCTTTCCATAATAAGCAAGTAAAAAGTCGAATTTTAAGCCTTCTAATTTTAGAAGGCTTAAATGCATTTTTTGGGTAAAGGGTTTACCCGGTAAATATATAACCAAAAATAATGTTAAGTACAAATGGAATGTGGTCAAGTACTACATTAACCTCAGCGAAGAGCTTGATAAACACTAGTGTTTATGACATGCCATAAACACAAAACCTAGCTATATTACATCAACAAACTAGGCATAAACAAGTAAAAACTTGTACCAAGCGAGCATCCGCATCCACCACTCCACGGCGGAGCAAGTTAACCTGAAGTTTGCCTCCTTAAAACCCTTTCCAAGAAAAACCCAAAGGAAAAACCTTGGAGTAGGAAAAAGAGTACAACCCTTACCCGGCACTCCCTTCGTGTATACATATACTTGGAATCTTCCATTTATCCAAAATCAATCGAGACCTCGAGGTTAGCTTCTTGAACTTGAAAGTAACCAGCTTCAACCGAATAGTAGAGACAATGGTGCTAACCACTTCAGCAACAGAAGACTTCTTACGCTTGAACAGCCTAGAATTGCGTTCCATCCAAACGAAGTAAGTAGTAGCAGCAAGCAATAATCTAGAAAGGATACTACTAACCGACCGCCCCTTAGATAAAGGAATAAGTCTTCAACAATACTCTCCAACGAAGGTGGGATCGCATCCATACCGGATAAAGCTGCGACCGAAACCAAACTCGCATAGAAAATTGGCACTCAAAAATAAATGAGAATGAGAATCCGAACCAATTCACAAAGTGGGCATCTAAGCAAGGCCAAATCAACGTCGGGACCAACATCCCATTGGCGCATCCTATCCCGAGTCTTTAGCTTCGCTTAATAGCGAGCCACGGATGTATAGCATGCCTTGGAATACAATGAGAGAACCAAGGAACATTACGCCATTCAACCAAATCAGCCCTAAGACGCAGAGATTCCCACGCACCCGAGACTGAAAAACAACTAAAATTGCCATCCAGGTTACGCCATAATAATCCATCATCAATATCATTTAGAGTAGGAACCGGGAGAGCATCTAACAATGGAAATCGAGATAACCAATCCAATGGCCATCGCCAACCATCAGATTCAATAAGATCATAAACCGAGTCACATAAATTAAACCCCGCTCGTGCAATATCTCTAGCAGTAAGTAAATTACGAATCGGGCTTAACTGACACCACATATCAAACCAAACTGAAGTGTCCTTCCCATTATTGATCTTATGCCAAATAAAAGGACGAACCTTTAGTCTAATGGCCAGTAGCTTGTGCCAACCCCAGCTAACATCCCCCAAACAAGGGACATCCCAAAAACTTCTCCCACGAAGTTTATACGAATGGATCCATTGCACCCATAACGACTCTTTATGTGTCAAAATACTCCAAATGTGAGTAGTCATAAGAGCAATGTTAAAATCCTCCAAACGACGAATACCAAGGCCACCTTCTTTCGTTGGCTTACAAACAGATTCCCAAGTAACCTTAGCCTTTCCCCTTTTCATTTCTCCTTGACACCAAAGGAAACCCCTCATAAGCTGCTCAAGCTCATGGATAATACGAGTATGAAGGATAAAAACAGAAGAAGGCTTAAATGCATTATAAAGTAGTATAGATTGAGGGGATATTTGGTTCACCCAATTTTGATGGTTTTGGCTGATTTTGTATTTTGAATAAAGGGAAAGATTGTGTTTGGTTGTAAAAAAAGAGAGGTTTAAGATACGATACAATAGAGTTAATTACATAAATGGTCACTATGGTTTCTTGGTCTTGCAAATTTGGTCACTCAACTTTTTTTTCACGGGTCCAGGTCATTGTGGTTTCATTTATTACGGATCTAAGCCAAAATCGTTATCTTGGGTTAAAGTGTCGTTAATGCCACACACGTGACAAACACGTGAGGCTATTTGATCTTTTCCTTTTCCTCTATTTCCCCCTTGGTTCCACTTGACCTGAATAAAAACCCAAACTAAAAAAGCCCATTCATATACTCACGCAACTCACACATACTCTGCAACTCACACATACTCTGCAACTCACACATACTCTGCTCACACTTTGACAAGCCTCTCAAAAAACATTTATGTGATTTCCCAATAATGGTTGATCTAAATCAATGCACTCTTCGAAAAGAAGGAGCAACCTTTGATCCTTACAAAGCATACGGTATGATTTTTAGGGCTAAATGAAAATTTAATGTTTTTAGCATAATTTCATTTTTATTTTATTGATTTTTGGTTCGTTGTTGTTGTTTATTTAGTTATGGGGTGATTTTTTTACAGGCAATTCAAACCCTACACTATTTACACTCGAGATTCATCATGGGGTTTTTACAATGGGTCGGAAGACGTTACATAAATGGTAAGGTTAATTGGTTTGATGCAGGTTGATATAGATGAGTTTTCACCATAGAACTTAAAGATATGTTAAGCAAGTTAGGTTACAAAGAGGAAGACACTGTACTTCCATTTTAGAATGCCTAATAAGGGATTAGATCTTGGACTTCACCCTTTAGATAGTGATGATGATGTGTTACATTTGGCAAAGTGTTTAGGAAACAATAAGGTTATTGAAGTATACATGGAACTTTGGTTGTCTAGCATAGACATATTTAAGAAGTCTAAGAACATAGAACATGATGAGGATGTGTTAAATGATTTTGATATGTCAAATGATTTTGATCCTTTTTTTTCTAAACACAATAGTTCCAGTGCTGATTGTATGGGCCAATCTAGTGGAGTGAATGTTGGAGTAGATGAATCATCTAGGAAAAAAAACCAAGAAGTTGAAAGTAGCGATCTAATGGATGATGAGGAGAACCCACTTAATGATGTTGAGGTAGATATGGAGTCTTTTAAGAAAACCATAGAACAAAATGTGGAACAGGTGAGTTGTGGTGAAGCAGAAGTTGAAAACAATGATGTTGAGGTTGATCTTGAAGAATTTGATAGTCCATCAGATTCTGAGGATGATTTTGAAGGTGAGAGAAATAAAGCTTTGAGAAAGTTGACCAAAAAACAAAGATCAATTCAGGGTATGACTTCTGAGGGAAACTTTTATTTGGGGAAAAAGATACCTAGCAAATAAGTGATTAAAGAAATGGTAAGTAAGCTTGCTGTTGAGGATAGAAGGCAGCTACATCTTGATAGAAATGATAGGACTAGAGTAAGGGTAATTTGTAGAGGTAAGACACCAACATTTAGTGATGTTGCTGACTCTCATGAAGCTAGTGGAAGTGGGGGGCCTGATGGGCTAAGTAAAAATCAGTATGGGCGAGATGATGGGCCAACTGATGGGGTGAATGATGGGCCAGTTATAGATAATAGTGAAGGTTGCCCATGGCTTTTACATGTTTCCAAAGGTCCACAAGATGAGACATGGGTTGTCAAGACATTTAAGGATATCCACAAATGCTTACAAACAAGAGTGGTCCAAAGTGTACAAACATCTTTTTAGCAAAAGATGTGGAAGAATCTATAGTTCCTAACCCTAAAATCCCAACCGCACTCTTAGAGACCAACGCAAAAAAATACCACTTAAGAGTTTACAAGATGAAAACTTACAGGAAAAACAAATAGCAAAGGAGAAAGTTATTGGTGACTATGTCACAAGATTCTCAATTGAGAGATTATGCCTTAGAATTGCAAGAAGCTAATCCAGATACTACAGTTAAATTGGAGCTGAATAGAGATGTTGATCCCAACAGTAAAACAAGGCAATTTAAGAGGATATATGTCTGTTTAGGAGCATTAAAGAAGGGGTTTAA